>OX235262.1:39893801-40549171 GCA_944472135.2 Trichobilharzia regenti | reverse complement strand
CTGGGACATTAAAAAAAGAGTGAATACATCTCACCCGTTTAAGAATCATTTCGACCTGTATGAATAACATTCTCAAGCCCTTGGTTCTTGCCACCACAAAGACCCTAATCAAACAATCTATACCTCATTACATGGCTCAAACCATCTGCTAAAGACTTTCTGAACTAGTGCCATGTTTTGGTTTGACCAATCCTTCACTCTTTTTCGACCTAATCATCCGTTCGCTAACATTTGTCGATGTGGAATTCGGTTGCTCGGCATGAGCAACACATATCGTAGTCATTTTAATCAATTCATCTTTATAGCCTCATCGATCTACTCAACCTCCTTACCTAACATTCAGTATTACCTCCCATATTATACTGTGTGGTCGAAGATAGATAGCCTTTTCAAGTCTTCCACTTTCGCTGGTCATATTTCATCGCCATGAGTACATACCTCCTCCAAGGATAAACTAAGCTGACAAATGACACCCAAGCCTTTTGTATCCATGTTGAGATTTCGTCGGCAATTAGTCCAGTGAGACAGATGTGATTTTCCAAATAGATAATCTGGTCAAAAGGTACTACCGTTTCACTTACTATCCTGCAGCAACATCTTATATTCGACACTGGCGACTTTGGTGCCATACATTTTTAAAAAATTGCAAAGACTACATTTTTGTCAAAGCATTCATTTAGGAGGACAATATTATCTCCATACTCTAAGTTGATGATACTGTACTTCAGTGGCCAATCAACCCGTAAGTCACTAAGGTTTACTAAATTTACATCCATCTGTACACCTGAGGTGGAATTAATCAAAAAATGAGGATAGTGAGCACCACTAACAGGTACCACTAGTGGTCATCATTTCAAAAGGTAACTCAGCATCAGCTCTTACACGGCTGCATGAGTTCGACTAGAGTGCCATGATTAGTGCAATATGCTTCGCAGGCTCTCCCTTTTTTGTACGGCTACACCCATCCCCACAGCATCTCTTGGTTGACACATTGAGTTTAGCTTTGCGGAAAAGGTTTTAGAACTTATTTCGTTAATATAACTGAACTATAAAATCTCCCAATGTGCCTGAAAAGAAGTCTAGAATGATATCAAAGCTTAGTTAGATGTAAACAGATTGAAACAAAGTCTAAAACACATTATTCATCCAAAGATTAGCCAGAAGTGTATTCATCTCATTCAGTCTAATCGATTTATCTCAGCCTTGTTTCTATTTTGCAGCTAGGAGGCTCAGAATAGGCAACCTGCTTAAAACTGGGGCTACCAAAAATCTCCATCAATTTATTGCATATAGTTTCTCTTATTCAGTTCGTTTCAATCTAGTAAAGTATGACCTCCAATAGTACTGTCTGCTCTGGCGGGTGTTTAAAACATTTACACCCTGCTAATTTGCGAATTTCTAATAAACATGAAAAAAATCATTATCCTCGATGGCAGCTTATCCCAATACATGAGATAACTGGACAACTCTAAAGAATAGCAGCCCAAACCGAAACTATCTCGCGAACGGACAAATGACCTTGACAAGGACAACTGTGACCAATCAGAAGCCCCAAAAATAACGGCACATAATTTTGATAAATCGTTCATATAAAAGTTATGCAACGTTAAAAAATATTCACAAAGGACAGCGTTCTCGTATATGCTCAAAAAAAACCTCCCAATTTCTCATAGGAGTCTTGATACCCATGTTAAACCAAGTCCTGTACATAAACTCATCGAGATAACTGTATATCATTGCATTTCTTGATTCATTCACAGATCTGATCCGTTTTTTTGAGGTGACTCCAGAAACTTTCGATGGAATTAGTGTGAGTTCCATCAAAAGGACTGATAAAACCATTTCTATGGTTGACCACTTGATGAACATAGACCAGATTCGATAACTGGCTGTAACTACTCCATTCATCTGTATGAATAGTCGTCCCAGGCAGCACTAATCGCTAAATAATAGGCAATAATACACCTTCACTGCGATTAGGGATCGCCTCAATGTATCCTTTCTGGAGGCTGGTGTCATATATCCCCATACCCATTGCTGATTCACACTCAATCTCGTTCGATTATATTTTCTTGTTGTCAAAAGTACCTAAGGAATCTGTAAAGTCGAAACGAACGACATAGGTTCTCGGACTGATTTTCTGGTTCGGCATTCATTATACCAATGAACAAACCCACCGATGCACCTATTGTATCTTTGCATATGAATAACACCTTGACATTGGCAATTTTTCGACCTTCCTATCAGTCCGTTCTCCAAACAGTAATCAAAAGAAGATCTGAAGCGAATTGGTAACGCAAAAGATGTGCAGCACCCATAAGTACGTCTGGATAAAACAGAGTCACCTGATTGGTTGTTCGAGGTCATTTATCCGTTCACTAGGTAGTTTCGGTTTGGGCTGCTATTTTTTAGAGTCGCCGATAACTGTTCCTGAATGGTGTACCTGGTTCACAAAATGTACTCCTGGACTTTTCTCAATTGGCATTCATCGATAAAATGTCATGTATTTCTCGAAGAAGACAAAGAAGAGATCACAGTCGATCGATTTGCGCTCCAGATCAGATAGAATTGTGTCACACGATCTACTGTCAAGTAATCTTTTAAACCTTTCATGCTATTCTTCTCATTAATAAATTTGAACAAAGCAAGAATAACAATTGTACCAGGAAAATATGAGCTCATTTTTTATTATTTCGAAATCCGCAATCAGTCAACCCAACTTCTATACCAGGTATGTCGATGGCATTTTCGTTATTTGTAATTCTTTTAATGATGCAACTCAAGTATTAAAAGTCTTGAACAGCGTCCATCCTAATATTCAGTTTACGATGGAGTATGAAAAAGAGAAGTTCCATTTTCTTGACCTGGATATCCAACGAGATAAAGACGGCAAAATCGCAAGATATATACACAGAAAAGAGATCTGGAGGGCGGTTTATCTTAACTTCGAAAATTTATGCCCTATAAGTTACAAAAAGGGATTGGTGAGAACATTATTTGATCGTGTATGGAAGCTGTGTTCAAAAGAAAAGATTGAGGAAGAGCTATCCATTGTGAAGAAATGCCTAGGCGACAACAGTTACCCACAAAAGTTCATCGACAGGTATGGGAGACGTCATGCTGAAAAAGTGAAAAGTAGCACAATAGATAAAAAGCCTATCTTTCTGCAGCTTGCATTCAAAGGTGATGATACTGCTAGTAGAATGAGATGCAGACTGAACACTGCTCTGAATAGAACATATTCAGCCGCCAAGCTTGTATGTGTTTGTCAAACAACTAGTTGTTTGAGACAATCAAAAGTGGACAAATACCCACCTTATGTTACCTCCAACTGTGTCTACCAATTCACATGTACGTGCCAAAGCACATACATTGGAAGAACAGAGAGAAGGGTTGTTGTCCGCATTTCTGAACACATACCAAAGAACCTAAGACTGAAAGGTCCGCAAGCATTAAACAGTGCGATTGCGCATCATCTATTGGACACTGGTCATATTCTAGACAACCTGAAGTCGTTCAAAATAATCAACAAGTAAAAGAAACCTAGCTTGCTACGCTTTGCTGAAACAATTGCCATCAAACGCCTTTAACCAAATCTATGTTTGCAGAAAGAGATAGTGGTGAATCTTGTACTGCCCTACTGATAACGAAATATACAACTTTTATGAGTCACCCCTTTCCTTGTTGGGAAAACTACTCTCTCATCTAAAAAGGACTCACTCTACCTTGTTCTTTCCTTTTTTTTCTATTATCTATTAGATAAGATGTTTTCTTTAGTTACGTAATCTACTTTTTTGTTATGCTCTTTCTAGCTAAACCTTTTTTCTATACACACATATATACGCAACCCTGTTTTTTTGTTTCCAAGCCTAATTGTTTAATTATTCTATAAATAGTCAGTGTTTGTAACCCCTAATCAGTTAAATCATTCCTGACTAATGTTACTTTTAATTCCTACCAATTACTTCCTATGATCGTGGAAAAGTATGTTCAAATCTTTAGTGTAATTCATATTTTTATCGTTCAGGTTGTAACCAGTTAAGAAGAATCCTCGAAATAATAAAAGATGAGCTCGTATTATCCTGGTTCAACTGTTGTTCTCGCTTTGTTCAAATTAATCTTTCAGTGGAAGGGCCTGGATAAAGAGAAAATGTCATATATAATAAATTCAGCTGAAAATTCTGTACATTATATTAACCTTGATCAGAAAACAACAGTTATTATTAATATTATTAAAATACAAAAGTTCCTGTCTGAAACATAATAAGAATGGTGCATCGGTAGAATACTCCACAGCCACACACACATAAGAGCTAAGTTAGATTCCTGGCTGAAGCACTCCCACTAGTCAATAGTGAGTCCCAAGGAAAAGAGGAGCAGGTTGAGTGTGAAGTTGCCAAAACCAACCCCGTAGAACAGTCACACCAACCACTGTTGAAGATTGAAAGTTTGAAGCTCTGATTGCAAAAGAATGAAAAGACAAAAAAATGTTTGTTATAGTCGGGGTCGCACTAAATCACGAATTGGTAGAAGTCAGAATCCGTGAGCCACTGAATCGGGTCCCAGTGGCTGAATGGTATACCAGCTTGTCTTGCAACCGAAAGGTCCAGGGTTCAAATCCCGTACTACCGATGATTCCCAAACTGGGATGAAACAGCAGCTGTTCAGTAGACCCTGGTTTTCAATGGTTCTCTAACTGTTATCAATCCGTGATCAACTAGTAAAAAGGTGTTTAAATCTGAATACCTTCAAAGTACTGTAACCTTAAATTTATTATTAGGCAGTTGATCTGGATCAGTATTTCTATGAAACAAAGCCTCAAGTAGAAAGTTTAATTCGTACAGAAAGTTTTTTTCCATCCATGGAGAATTACTTAAAGCTCACTTTCCATATTCACCTTATTAGGAAAGATGTCCAAAAGAAGAATAATGAAAGCTTCTCAATTAAACCATCCAGATCATGAAAACACGAAGACACTGAAAGACACCTCAACAGCCACACTTTTTCAGTATATAAACAATATGCTCCCTATAACTTAAGCTGGAAGCCTTAATGGCAATGATGTGATGTCTCTACAGTGGACAATGTCGTTAGGATAATGAAGTTTATTCACATATTAGTTTGTTTATTAGATGTATCACACAGCGAAACATTACTAATGTTTACTGGATGACAACACAATTTATTGTTCACGATCATATCAGTTATAATCACACAACCTCGGAACTTGAGTTTCATGGCTTTTTATGTTGTCTCCTATTTGTCGTAGGGGTATTAGAATTTTCCAGATATCAGGGATAGGTGATGAATCATTCCTGTTACATATATTTGCAGTTGATTAGATAAGCAAATCTTCTGTTATCAATCTCTCCCTCCATCCTGTGACATTAGATTTTAAAACTGTCATCCTATCCCGTCCTATTGTATGGTTGTGTGTAACTGCATGTAGTGCTATTGCTGAACTATTCTCTAGACTTCTTATCTTATTCGGGTCAACTAATCTAGATTTTGTTAGATTTATATGCTTGGCTAGTCTGACTGCCCTGTTCTACTAGTTTGACCTATGTATTCGACCTGACAATCATTCCAGCAGAGTATTAGATAAACTAAATTGTTTTGTTTTAACGGCTCCACAGGATTGATCCTTTAACCGACAAAGCTTGGTCATAATTGATATGATTATGAACAATAAATTTCGTTCGAAACGTCATCCAGTAAATAATAACACTGTTTCACTGTGTGATACATCTAATAAACAAACTAATGTGGAATTACACACTACCATAATGCCCATGTTTTACACATATATTAAGTTTACTCACAGTTTATCTTGTCGACATAAAGTAAAAATTATTTCTAAAAGAATTCTTAGGAATCATTCAGTTGACATAATCTAAATAAAAACCCATGAAAATGGTTATCTTTACATCTTTTTAAATTCATCTCTGTAAATATTTAAGACAACAGAATAAACATTTTAGACGCTTCAGAAGTAGATCAACTCTATGAAACTCACTAATGGGGCAAAATGAACGCTAAAGCACCTCAATAATGAAAAGTACTATAAAAATAAGGTATAAAGTATTTGCCTATAAGTCTTTTGAACTCCTGTGTTGAACTTATTAGTGGTTATAGTTCAAAGACTTGGCGTGTCTATAAAAGTAGACTCTTATTAACATCTGCCCTTTGTAGTTCCATACTAAAGAACAGATGGCCAACCAGAATGTATAAGTAACAAGTAATCCTGGTAGTGAATAAAACAAGTATCCATCACGCAATAAATACGCCGAAGAAAATGCAGATTGATTGGAAATACGCTAGGAAACCGTTGAGTGATGTCATATACAGGGATCTGCCCATGAGTGGAACCTGAATAAGAAATGACGAGTCAGTAGTCAATCCGAAGGTAACATACAGGAGATCATGTGATTAGGAGATGAAAGCTTATGGGCAGTTGTGTAGCCAGCCAAAAGATACCAAAGAGAACACAGGGATGCAGAGATGTGCTGTTGAGAACATACGCTCCACTTAGAATATAAGTGAAAGAATAATCATAATAATTAAAGCGGTTAGCGTCATATCTAAAGTTTATGTAAGTTTAAGAGGTCCGATGCACATAATTTGTCTTCAAATGTTGACTTGAAGGATTTTGATTAGCTTTAAGTTTAAAGTGAGCAATGCTGAAGAGTCTCAAACGAGGACGAAACAGGTTCTCCCACTGATGTCAGTTCATCTTCCATGATAAATTGAAACTGAAATTCATGTACTCTTATGTTCTCTTCTTTCACTACTAAGCACTTTGTTATCTTTCCTAAAAATTCTTATAATAAGCACCTGTATGATCAGATGAATGGGACTCTAATGTGTATATGCGCTATTCAGATGGAAGTTGTGAGCTGTGGCATCTAAGTTCTTATATCAAATAGACAGTAGTATATATAGTGGCGTACACTTGTGCTTGCTTCCCTCATTTTCATTACATGTGTCTGAATAATTTCGGTTTTAAAAGAAATCTGTAGTAAAATTTCACCTCCTCGAACTGTGTGTAAACTGCAAGTCGCGAAATGGATTTGTCAAATTGTCAGTTGGCCCAAGTAACTGATCAACATGAAATCAATAAGATTTGAGCTGATTCGAGTCTTTGAGGTGAATCAAACCACCAGCACACCTCATTGATATGCTTGGCTCCAAACAAGTGAAATGGACCCTGTAGCTATCTGCATCTCAATTCAATCTGGCTGGCTGCCTGGCAAGCTCTACTGGTTAATGTGATTGGTACATAAATACTCATTTCAATCAATCAGTAGTATAGATTATTATTATTCTTTCCTTGGGTTCCTAGTGAAATATAGGGCTTCAACTGCACGTCTCCACTTGCCACTTCTGATTTCCTTTTGATGTACTTTTCACCTACATCATCCATGTTAGTCCATACTGTTTCAACTCCTCTTCACACGATCACCTCCATGTCACCCACCCTTGCACTGACGACCCATTCAGCGCTTCTCTTTCGGCCCGGTTCCACTCGAACGATGGCCTGACGCGCGCGCGATGTCACCCAGCGGCCTTCGGCTCAGCGAGTGTCCAATCCATCTCCTTCCACTTTCTCCTGCATATTTGTTGGTTAGCGATTGGTTCTTGTTTTGTTTTGTTTGTTCCCAGCCATAGTTTCTTGTTAGCGATTCTTTCTGGCCCAACCACCTGATCTTCAGTATAGATCCAGCGAAGACAGTTGTTGATGAGAGTCTTCAATAGGCTGTTGGAAATATTCTTTGTGACCCGCCCACCCGCCAAGTTTCTAATCCGATCTGTACAGAAGAACTGACTAACTTGACGGTGTTTGTATTGAAAATCCGACCGAATTTTGTTGTTGATGGTGGCTGAGTGACGAAGATTTCCAGATTGGTTGATTCAGGTTGATGAGTGAATGTGTTTCTCGCCTTCCCGATTCTCGCTCGATTTGACATCCTCGTCCTTTCCGACTTCCTGTAGTTGAGACGATGCTCCCTAGATAAGTGAATGAAGTGACCTCTTTCAAATCCCTCCCGTTGATGGTGATTGACGCTTGATTTTGCTGTTGTTGTTGTTGTTGGTTGGTTGGTTATTATCATCACCTCCGCTTTGTCTATGTTCACCTGGAGTCCGGTCTTCTCTGGTTGCTTCTTCGACCGGTTTGTTGGTTTTCGCTTGTAAGTCATCGACTTTGTGTGACATCAAACATAAATCATCCACGCGTGAAATCCAGGTCTCCTAGGTTCTTCCCATTGGTCCAGGATATCCCTGTCTTCTCGTTTCCCACTGTCTGACGCATTATCCAGTCAGTACACCATAATTAGGAATACCATTGATGTATACACCTTAAGTTATATTACATCCTTCTAGTGTTTGAAGGAAACTCACATAGTGAACTGTACCTGTTTGAAAAGCTGATTAACACTCAAAAATGTAGGCTAATCAACAGTTTTTTAGGAGTAGTTCCAGCGGATGATAAGAGTTTCTTTTAAAAATAAAGTTAATCTTTAAGGTATGCGATATTAAAAGTTAGAGAATCAAAAGTGTGATGTTAATTCCTTAGTCTTATTAAAACACAGTTGAATAACTGTTTACATCACTAAACTACCTGATTGTTTTATCCAGTAAGTATATCAGATAAATCATTTTCATGGATTCACATGAATTTCGTCATTCAGTGACATGATAATCTGTACTCATCACATGAATAGCCCTAAATGCCAGTCAGTTACATTGTTAAGCATTTTTTTTCTCAAAGGAAATGAAGAAAAACTGATCTCGTGGAGAATTTCAGCATTCTTTAGAAAGAGAGGGAGGGAGAGAACAATATTACGTCAAATGGTATACTGTCAATCATTATTATTATTTACTATTTTACTTGAAGATTCTATACAAAGAATAAGTATTCTGTAATGAAACACTCTGAGAATTCTCTACTGTGTGTTCATGGAGGTATGTATAACTATGTATAAGAAGAATCCCAGGAAGAAATGAGTACTGCTCGTCGTTCAGTCGAAATCATCCAACTTTCTGAAAGCTTATATCCATACATATTATCTGATGGTAACCATAGTTGATGATTGCTGCTATGGATTTTCATTCCTACATCCAGGTACATTCAGTTGATGAATCCTAAATGGGACGAATCATTCACACTAGGATTTGATATGTCAACAGAGACTGATCATTCAAATCCAACATAATCAATCAATCAACCCATAAATGTAATCGTACACTAATTAGTAACCAGTGTCATGCGTCTAGGTCTTGACGTTAATGCAGACTGAATTCCATTATCTAAAAACGATTTGTAGAAATTTGATTTGCTTCAAGTTTGTTCATGATCTGCCATCAGTTAGTGGGCCATTGGATCGGGTCCCAATAGCTGAATGTCCTACGAACCAATGTTGCAGCTGGAAGGTCCTGGGTTCGAACGCTGACTGGTGCCTACTACTGAAAAGTCACAAACTAGGATGAGATATCTCTCCAGTACTCAGATCCAGTTTCCCGATAGTTCTCTAAATGACGTCAGGTAGGGAGGGATCAAACTTGAATTCCGTTAGTCAAGTTTGCAATATGGCTACCATGCTGGGTGGTTTGCGGTAGTGGTACACTCTGAACTGTTGTTAGTTGGTTGGGGGCAATCTGCAAGAAGCTTTGGTTAAATCTAGGTTCAATACTTGTTGGTAGTAGTCAGTATGGCGTATTTGCAACCTTGAAGGGACTCTTCTCCTCTCTGAGGTTCGAACCCAAGTGACCCAGTTCTTTAGTCAAAAATGTTACAACTGAGCTATTTGAGCTGAAGACTGCCCCCCCCTATAAGACAGTAATAGATACTTTGATTTGTTTTATGCCATGCGTCTAGTTTTTCATTTGATGCAGATTAACTTCTATAGCTTGGTTTGTAAGGGTTTGTTATGTTTTTACGAGTTGATCACGGATTGATATCAGTTAGAGAACCATTGAAAACCAGGGAGTACTGGACAGCTGCTGTTTCATCCTAGTTTGGGAATCATCGGCACTACACACCCACTGGGATTCGAACCCAGGACCTACCGGTTACAAGGCAAGCTGGCTTGTATACCATTCAGCCACTGGGACCCGATTCAATGGCCAGCTCATCAATTCTAACTTTTACCAGTTCGTGATATCAATCCGTGATCAACTCGTAAAAACATAACAAACCCTTACAAACCAAACTACATAAAATTAATCTGATGCTCGCTAGTAACTTACTACAGGTTGGAGTTTCCTGAGTTCTATTGAGAATTCGTGACCAGTGAGGTCCAATTAGATGTCACGTGTGTGGATGGATGTCCCACCGACGACAATGGTTGGGGTCGCACCAAATCACGAATTGGTAGAAGTTAGAATCCGTGAGCTGGCCATTGAATCGGGTCCCAGTGGTTGAATAGTACACAAACCAGCTTGCCTTGTAACCGGAAGGTCCTGGGTTCGAATCCCAGTGGGTGTGTACTGCGATGATTCCCAAACTAGGATGACACAACAGCTGTCCAGTACTCCCTGGTTTTCAATGGTTCTCTAACTGATATCAATCCGTAATCAACTCGTAAAAAGATTAAATTCTATCAGTCAACAAGTAATTTCCATCCGTATTCAGCCTTTTGTATAAAAATACCAGAGTAATCAACTTTCGTTACCTGTGTTTAGTTTTCTGCGAGAAAAAAAATAATCAGTGAGGCCAGAATCATGTTGCCCATCAGAAATTAAGTATGTTCAATAACTTTAGAGGGAAACTGAAAATGCCGCGATGTTATGCACAAGTACTACTGCTACTGATTGCTATGACCAGCTAGAAATCAGAATGAAGTGAACTTAACACCAAATACCTGTTACGCTAGTTTTCAACATAGCCCATGAATGGTCGACTTGGAGCTCAGAAAACCTCGAATTCTAGCTACCTACGTCAGTGATCTGATAATATGTGAAATCATGCTAATTTCACTGTTTGAGTTGAGGGAAACACCTCTCCGGTGTTTCGATCATTTCGATATGACCAGGAAGTGTTAAACCACTCGACATCATTGGTTTCACAATTACTCTTCATTGAATTCTCACCAAGGAGGAATGTTAGCTAATGCTGAAGTACTTTTCCACTAGATGGAGTAGTTTATGCTGCATAAAGCTTGAATCAGTTAGAAGCTTCCATCAGATAACTTATTTGAAAACCTACATTACATTGAATGGATTAATTCCTTCCTCGTTAAATCTCAATACAAATGAAGAAAGATCTCAATTGTTAGATTTTCGTCACGAACCAGCATCAGTTAGAGAGACCACTGGATAGCAGTTTCATCCTATTTCGGGACTCCTTAATGGCACACAACCACAACCCCTTAAGCGATAGAACCCAAGACCTTCCTAAGATCAGAATGAATCATCAATCACCAACCTATTGATGGTGACCGGATGTGCTTCCTCACGCTGTAGTAAAAAGTCATGATCAGTAACGTCCACCATGTCAAAGTGAAGTGGATGTTCATCGGCAGCATTGGCGAAAACAGCGGTATCTATCACGAGTTGATAAAGTTGGAATTCGAGTGTTAATGAATTCCATCCCAAGTGACTGAGTGGTCAACGGATTTGGTCTCGTAACCTGTAGGTTCATGATTTGATTCCTGGTAATGCGGTTATGGATGCTTACTGTTGAAGATTCTTTAAAAAAGTTGAACGAAACAGTTGTCTAGTGCTGTCCTTGGTTTCCAGTGATATCTCTAAAATCTAACTACTGAAATTAATCCAGATTCTCCACATATCCCATAATCCGAATAAGAAAACACCCTCCCAGTATATTTACCAAATAAATCCATTTCTGTTAACTGTAGAAAACGCAAGTGTCTGTGAAAATAGAAAGACAAATTTCGAAAGTTCACTTTGTTACCCAGTTAAGCTTATTTACGTTTTATGGAGATGATACTTATTAAGAGACCATAGATTTCCTCACAGTTAACACAAATGACGTTTACGTGATCTGATCTAACCTCATCAGTCAAATAAAATAATGTAAGTCAATGGAGAATAATAGTAACAAGTAGTTGAGATAATTGAGAGCAAGAGAGCTCTTGACCATATTTATATAAGTATCTGCAGTCACCAGCAAGATGTATGAGAAACCATGAAGGATTTGATGTCTCTTCTACGACTTAGACATTAATTATTATTCGATGCTATAAACAGAGACCCTACCAGTCTGCAAATTCGATCACGATAGGCCTCCTTTATTGCTAAAAATAACGGGGAATTGACCACTAAAGTATAAACAATGGGGTTCTGTCTAATATTTAAGGCTAGATGAGTCCCTCCAGTAAAGTTTGCAATGTTCTCATGGAGTCAATAATAAAAGTTGGTTAAATTATCTAAATAAGTAGAATAAGAACCTCTCCTAGTATACTAGCTGGTTATAAGCTCATAAAAGAGGGAAAGGTAAGTGTGAGGCTAGCAGATTCACCCAATAAAAAACAATTCCATCTCAGCTGTAACTTCAAAGCACAGAGAAAATTATCCTCCACTTGAATTCAGGAGGACACCAAAGAGTAGCCAGTCGACAGACATATCTTCTTTCAAAGAAAGTGAAAGTATGCAAGGTAATATTGAATGTCCCTCACCGTATATGATGTTGAAAAGCCTACTCAGATTGGGCAAGAAATGAGATATGGTACAGAAGTACTAGGTACCTGTGAGAGTAGAAAGAATGAAAGTGGACGCCCAAAATTATCACCAACAGCCTCCATGGCTCTCATGAAGAAAGAAAACTTCTATAGACAATTACAAACAGTAATGGACAAGACCCAAAATGGTGACATCAAAACCCTGGTAGGTTGTATGAATGCAAAACTCAGAGCAGACAACGCATGAAGAGAACCTATCATGAGAGAGAGGCACTAACTGATGGAAATAGATGAAAACTCCTGGTAGACTCCTGCACCTTTAATCATCTTGTGACTGGGGATAGCGTTTACAAGCATAAGGACAAACAAAAGGTGACGTCAGCTTTACCAGACACTCACATCAAGAATCAAACAGACCTCACCTTAATCTAAGAAAAGTAGGAAGAGGTGGTTTACTGGACGCAAGAACGAGAAGAGGAGAAGATTCGGGTTCATAAAACATTCTAGTGCAAGGAATCTTCAAAATCAAGTTGACAGTTTTCATAACGACTGGTGATACACCGGAATTCAAGAGTGAAACTCGAAAACTAAAGGACGAAAATACAAAGGGAACCTTCACTAACTACATCAGGGGAAAGTCGGGGATATCAGGCAACATGGCCACGAAAATCAGCCTGGAAGAACACTGGAATTCTTTGAAAATGATGTCAGGAGAAACCTGCATAGCTGTCTTAAGGAGGAAACCGAAAAATGACAAAGAATGGCTCACTACGGACGCCTAGAAGATCATTTACAGGAGAAGGACAGTAAAACAGAAGATGAACTAATATAGAGATGAACAACGAATATAATCTACACAGCAGTGAAGAAAGAAGTGAAGCAGAGTGCTAGGAAAGACAAAAGACGCTTTTATGTGACAATACCTACTGAAGCAGAACACGCTGCAGACAAGAGATCTCACAAAACTGATCCAAACAGTTAGGTTAATGGAGATGAGGCCAGGGTAAGATTGTGAAGGAAAGCCAACTACTAAGAATCTAGGAGAGAAGAAACTCTGATGCCGTCACTTCAGGAAACTATCAAATTGACCACCACTTGCAACACATCCAGAAATACCACCATCAAATGCAGAACTACCAGTGAACACCATGTCCCAACAAAATTAGAAGTATCGAATCCCACAAATTTACAGAGAGCCACCTGGGAGAGTAGAACGTTTAGATAGGATTCCTTCACAAGCAATGAAAACTGACCCAGTGAACTCAGAAGACATGCCCACGCCCTTGCTGTAGAAGGTTTGTAATGAAGAAAAGTTACCTGCCAAATGGAAGAAGAACTACCTTGTTATACTGTCGGTGAAAAATAACTAAGGCCTACGCAGAAGCATGCTCCTATCCACCCAAAGTAAAATATTAAGAGGCATCATCCGGGAAAGGCTTAAAGGCGTCCTGAATACAAACTTTCTCTCGAAACAGACTGGATTCAGAGAGAGCGGATCTTGTGAAAATCGAATTACGTAACTATTTTTTTCTCTTTGAACAGAACTTAGAGTGATAAAAAAACTCTTTTACACATCTTCATCGACTTTGGGAAGGTCTGTGATAGCGTAATTCGGGGACTGCTTTGATACTAAGGAGTGCAGCGCGAAAAATATTCTTAAACGCCACTCAACAGATATATAATGATACTATATGCCAAGTGATTCACAGCAAAACTCATTGAAGGCTTTGAAGTGAAGACAAGAATGAATAACACAGGACTTTATAGTGTCAGAGGTGATACTCCTGATTGTGGAGGACTGGATCATTTGATAGGCTGACAAATGACCCCATAAGACATGGACTTAGCGAATGACTTGTGTCTGGTGTTGTGTAAAGGCTCGAATATGTACAGGTAAAAAGTAGAAAGTTGACAGAAGAGGTCAGCAGGGAAGACAGCACTTCAAGTGAACATAGAGAAGACAGCTGATGAAAATGTCTAACCAGTGTCAACAAGCGATAATCACCACCATTAGGCGAAGTCTAAGGCAAGTCACCTCTTATACTTATCCAGACCACACTGTCTCAATTACAGGGGCTAAAGACGAAGATGCTGAAGCCGACAACGACAGGAAGCTCAAGGAAGACATCCATTATTCTGAAATCAGTGTGGAAATTTGATGCACTTTGCATAAAGAACAACACCCGGATTTTTAGCATTGATATCAAGTCATTCATTGATTCTCTATGGTTCAGAAACTTGGCACTTGCATCACTGAAAGCATTTCCAGTATGGTGCAGACTTCCATCAACAAATATATTTGCTTGTTATTAAAAGGCAGATCACCTACCAGAGGGAAACGCGAATGGCATGCTATGATTTAGTTTCTGGAGGGTGACAGTAGTGTCTACTACCCAGACGAATAAACTACAACCTCTCTTGGTGACTAGTTCAAAGCGATCTAATCACTGGACGGCAGTCTTGTTCGTCTGTAGCCTGTGTCTCCGTCCGTGAACCCAATGAAACGTAGCCCGGTCAGATGAATAAGTTTGAATCTTGCCCACTATGTATGCCTAGATCTTTTACCAACTTAAAATGTAAACAATGCCTAATACTTTTTGATTTAGTTGTCTTCCCTGGGATGGTTGATTTAACTGCTAAGCTTTCATTGTCCTACTTAACAACATTTTCAGCTCAGGTTTTAGTATAAAATGAACTTATTTGATTTCTCCATAAGTGATCCAATTGTATCTTCCGGTTGTCAGAAGATGTTGTCTAGAAGGGCAATGAGAGCTTCGTAATTAAATCAGCCATCTCAGAGAACACAGCCAGATCGAAATCGTTGTCCTGAGCTACAGATTTCTCTATTATTTCAATGCCTGATACTACACAGAAGTTGATATACAACAAAGTAATGAGTAGGGTGGTGTTACTTAAGTAGAGGAGATATTTTGTTTGATAAGGTTTTATCCTCTTAACTGAGTAATTTAACTACAAAGCTTTCAATATTCTTATAGACAACATGTTCAGTGTTTGCTTTAGAGAACACAACCAGGCTTGAAGACAACCGCCTAAGCTTTAAATCATCTTCATTATTTCAGTAGCGACATTATAAAGATGATCAGTCCAATATAGTGACACTTAGGCATAAGAGGCTTTATTGTATACTACTGGATGACCACTCATGAACAAGATGAACTGTTAACTGACGCTATAATTGATAGGCAGATCGCGGATAAGCTCAGAAATCGCCTGAAGGACAAACTCCTCGATGAAGACATCAACTGATAGCTTAAACCTAAAAATTCGATTGGTAAATAGGGAGCAACCAATCTCATGACATGCTGGTACAGACTGATACCTATCAGTCAAGTATGTAAGGTGATCATCAACCTAGGTGGCTCGGTATTGTAGTGCACTCTGAACCGATGTTAGATGGAAGCCTTGGCTAAACCTAGGTTTCCTACATGTTGTCACTCGTCAGTAAGCCGTAACTGTGACAGTGAAGGAATTTATGTCCCCTCCAACATTCAAAACCCTGTCAATCATTGCTGCAGTCAGAGATATTACAGCTGGGCTATCCGAGGTCACAGTTGACTTCCTGTGGTACTGTATTACGTACAGTAACTGGTTGCTAGGGTGATCAGTCAGTGTTCTTAACTCTAATGAGGACAAAACTAAGGTCAAGGGCTACCTACCAACTGCCTTCAACCATCTAACAATAGTGGATTCTCCCACATAGGAAGTAATAACACAGTGCAGTTGTTATATTCCTTTGAATAGGAATATGAACATGGTATACTCCTTCTCAAGAAAAGAGTTATAGTGTTTAATACATAGGACTACTCGCCAGTCACTTTATTCTGTTAAAAAACAACACGTTTATATTTTGTAGAAGTAATAACGAAGCTTAAAGTTATTGGTCTGTAAACTGATATCTAACTGATATCACTTTTGTGTTATAACTTGTTGGAAACTGTTTGGTTACGACTTTTCACTTCACTTTCAGGTGACCGCCTCCTGTAACCAGTCATTAGTGAAAATTTGATTAATTTTTCGAATGTTGCCATGCAGGAATTTGATTTTTCATTCGGTGACCCAACTTGGAATCATTTAAATCCCTGGACCCAACACCTGAAGGATAAAAACATGTTGGATACTGACTGAGTTTGTGATGTGCATCACTGTCACCCTGTTATTATTAGTAAGTTATACTTCCCATTTACTTTCATCCACTGAAGTATTTCACCGTCTCCATCAAGATATCAGAAGAGGACATAAAAACTAGTGTCAAACAGAAGGAGTGAAATTGTTTCACGTGGTTGCCACAGACATCAGACTGACAACGTAAAAAAAAAATAAACCATTTCGTAATAAGTTGTTGTTGGAGAGATTCCTTCGACGATTTGCTCTGCTTCCGAACATCTGTGTTAATACTAGTTATGCATTAATGAAAACATGTGCATCCCTGTAAATGAGTCAACTCAGAAGACAAATAGCTACAAAACCCCCCTCCTCCTACCTCTAGCTATACAGATAAGGTAACTAAACGCTTTCCTAAGAATGGCAGCAATGCCCATCCTTTGGAAGCTTGGCATCATATTTAACCTGCTGTAGATACCGTAGAGAAGACTGTTGACAACCTGTAGACAAAAGTAAGTAAGTAACAATTGATTTTCTGTAGTTTCATCCAACTCAAAGAAACTGGCACTGACAGGTGTCAAACATGACAAGGAACGAAAGCTGTCCAGCCGTAGCTTATAAAAAGGCTTCTCAGTGGCTAATATAGATGGTGGGGCACGAAAATGAGCGAAATACAAAAGTGATCCGTGGTAAATAATACGCGTTAACTACTTCGGTTCATTTAAGTAAAGGCTTATAAACGAACTAAATGAGGCAAAAGGATTTTCGAGATAGATTGAACTTTAATAACTTCTAAGGACTGCTTGCTAGAAAGTTTGGAAGGATATTTTTTGGAGTAACTCTGCTGACTTACAGTTACAGTACAAATGTCCACTATTCCTATATAAGTGGCATGTAGATATCGATTCCTTAAATGTAGCTGAGGTTGCGAAAACTGTCTCCAATCTAAACGGTTGCAAAGTAGCAACATTTTGATTGTTTGACTTCACTGGTGCTGAAGGATAGTGATGAACTATTGACTAGCACAAAGGATTCCAAGGTAGTTTTATACGACCCGTGTATAGTGTTGGTAAGCTTCATCTTTAAAAAAGGGAACAAGTCTCCCTAAAATAGTAGTCACAGAGTGATGATCTTAGCCAACACATTAACTAAAACTCCAGATACCAAAGTTCTATAAAGACTAAACCGGGTTTGTTAAAAACAAACCAATGGAAAATCAAGCAAGATATAGACCCTGAATAGGGCGCGTTGTTCATATTTTCTTCATACTTACCAACCTGCAACATTCATCACATTTCTTAGCATAAAGGCAGCGTTTGACTCAGGCAGTCGAAAGGTCCCGTAACAACATCTAGTTATGAAAGAGGTGTCAAGAAAGTAACATATATATTGCATACTACTCAAACTCATTCAGATGTGTAGAATCTTATGGACAACCATCGTCTGAAATGAAGATAAGAAGCTGTGTTGTGCCGATGGATGCGACTCTGGTAGACTTCGAAGTCTCATAAATTGACTTATAATTAGGAAAAAGTCTGGTTCCTCAAGAAAACGCAGATAACATAGTCATCCTAGACGAAGGGACTGATAAAACACACCTATCTGAAGGGTATTGAATCCCTTCAAATGAAAAGTGATGCTCCTCATCTTAAGGACAGAGAGTGAAAATAGTAAATGTGTTAAACACTTCACTTATTTAACGGGAATGAGTCAGTCCTAATAAACTGATCACTGACCATATCAGTTGCCACGCTGCCTCATCTTTAACCTACCAAAGAATTCAGATAGACAGATGTTCAAATCAACGGTTAAACACTACAAAAATATTGCTGTGCACTGTTCTGATCAACACAAGCTCACTTCCAAAGTACTCTAAAGCTAACTAACATCCATCATCAATTAATGCTAAGTCTGGACGGAAAGTTAGTATTACTCAATCTAGATTAGATGATTTGTCATTAAGGGATGGTAAAACGTATACAGAATCTACACTTTTGTGAAACTGAGTTGACTAATGCAGTTGGAAAATGTGTTACGCATGTCCCCACCTCACCGAACCATGACTTCTAATACTGGGGTAAGCATAGATAGTTTTCAGATGTTGGTTTAGTTGTATTTGGATGTTTACAAATAAAGTTTCATCCAAGAAAAACGATAATTAGTCAGAAAATCGATTGAAATCAAAGATAAATCCATCACTAGAAACGTTTCACATTACCACTTAGTCAATAGACTGAAATTCTAATGACTACCTCGAAGTTGTGATTGCACACTGATGAAAAATCTGTAAACACTAAGACACAGATGACCTGAGTACTTCACTGAAAATTACTCGCATCAATTTCAGATGTTCATCAATTCTTAAAAGTTATCCAACTAAGGTTGACATTCAACGAAATCTACTTTCAAGTAGGATTCTCTTGAAACAACATGCTTCCAGACACGGCAGCTAGAATACTTAAATGAAATCATTGAAACTTAACCCTTACCCTGATAGTTTTTTCCCAACCATATTGATACGTTGATTTTCAGCTATATACTTACAAAATATGACTTAAATTAGCTGATTGCGATGGGAATGGAAGACAAATCTAGAACAATTTGAGGTGTCTGTGTTCTCTCCCAAACCCTAAGCAGTTTAGAATAGAAAACAAAGAATTTAGTAATATAATCTACACTACTTCGAGCAAAGTAAAGAAGAAGATCAAGGTCTGCAACACTAATGTTAAATTATTGTTCGTGCTTGCTTCAAAAGCTTAGCTTCTGAGTCACTCGAAGAGTTTCCAAACAACAGTAGACTTTTGTAAACAGGGATATCTTCGCTGGCTCAAAAATGAAGATCAGATGAACAGCCACAAAATATAAGCAATTAGGAACTCTGGCAACATACTAACCAAGAACCTACTGCCAGACAAACATGCAGAAGTAAATAGAGATGGATTGAACGTACACTGAGATGACCAGAGTAGAATCCGAATGAGGATCGAATAGTTAGGCTTTGTTGTGAAGTTCAAAATGAGGAAGTCATCTAGGGAGAAAATGACGGTTTATCCACAATCCTGACGTCAGCTAAAGGAGACTGCAAAGAACAAGGTGAAATGTGATAGATTGCAGAAGCATTATGTCCCACTCAGAACCCTAACAGAATAATGATAATACTAATAATAACTTCTAAGTGCTTCTGTGGCAGAGTGGCAGAGTACTCGCCGACCACGCCTCACGTGGTTCGGGGTCCGGTCCCCGGCTGACGCTCTGCTTTACCTCGCTAAGCCAGTAATAAGACTGCTAAAGAGAGAAGGTTGGGAATGAGGCTAACAACCCCATCCTGTAAAACTAAATACCACTGCTATCAAAACTTCAAGCATATAGCTTGAAGCCTTATATTGCACTGGGAACGTAAAGGAATAAATAAAATAATAATGTCTAAGTATTACTATTAATACATATATTACAAATCGATATGTATTATCTAAATATATTTGAATATTGATAGGATCCCACATATTTTGGTATTGACTGTTTAAACTTGCATAAATGGTATGTTATCATTCTCACACATTTTGGTATTGACTGCTAATTTTGTATATTATCATTCACACGCATTTTGGTAGTGACTGTTAATTTTGTATATATGGTATATCATTCCCACACATTTTGTTACTGACTGTCAATGTCGCACATATGGCATATTATGATTTCTCACACACTTTGTTATTGGCTATTAAGGTCAATTATTTCAAATGCTGTTAGCTGTCCATATTGTTGTAAAATGTATAAATACCATGGCTTTCTTTATCGTTGTTGCACTTCAATACACAGTCACAGTCCAGCCTTTGTCTTTTGATATTTGCGTGCTTTACTAAGTCGGAAGGTACGACGAGCAGATAGACAGATTAGTTCAGGCGCAGACAGAATAAGGTGAAAACGTCTTCATTCAATTCCCCACAGTTATAACAATTGGCGACGGGGTTTACCTTAATTCAGTGCAGTTATAACAATTGGCGACGGGGATTTACTTTAATTCATTGCAGCTATAGCACGCAAACGACGACAGTTTTTATTCTGTTCAGCGCAACTATATAACATATAAGTTCAGGCGCAGACAGAGCAAGATATAACAATTGGCGACGTGGATTTACTTTAATTCATCGCAGTTATAGCACGCAACGACGACAGTTTTTATTCTGTTCAGCGCAACTATATAACATTTTTGACTGTGTTAATTACAACCCAATTATAATGTCTATCTCTCTGGACGATCTTCCGGTGACTGCAGTTGAGGTTGCCAGACACACACTGCGTGATCCAGTTTTACAGCAAGTATCAAAGTTCATCCGATTTGGCTGGCCTCCACATGTTCATTCAAATGTTTTAAAACAGTTTTACCAGCGACGCAAATCCCTATCCATCGTTAATGGATGCATAATGTTTGCTGATCGTGTTGTCGTTCCAGCTAATCTTCGTGACCATGTGCTTCGGCAGCTTCATATATCACATCCTGGTGTTGGGAGAATGAAGGCGATCGCTCGCAGTTATGTTTACTGGCCCAACATCGATGACCATATCGAAGACCTCGTTCGCAAGTGTAGTAAATGTGCTCAAGCATCAAAGTGTCCACGCAAGACAGAACTATGTTCCTGGCCACGACCGGACAAACCATGGTCCCGTGTTCATGTTGACTTCGCTGGACCGTTCAATAGTATGCATTTCTTAATATGTGTCGACGCGTTTTCCAAATGGCCAGAGATATTTCCTATGCATTCTGCCACATCAATTGCAACAGTGTCCCTCCTACGTCAACTATTACTGAACGTTTCGTCGACACCTTTAAGCGTGCTTATGCAAAAGCGAAGGGGGAGGGAACAACAGAAAAAATTTTGGATAAATTCTTGCTGCATTATCGTACGAATGAAAAAGGACAGTTATGTGGCAGACACACAGATCACGCTCTATCCAGTACCACGCAAAGGTCAACTCGACAAAGAAGAGCTCCGAAACCTTTGCAAATAGATCCAAAAAGCAAGTCCTACACTCTTTACGGGGGGAGGTGATAGGATCCCACATATTTTGGTATTGACTGTTTAAACTTGCATAAATGGTATGTTATCATTCTCACACATTTTGGTATTGACTGCTAATTTTGTATATTATCATTCACACGCATTTTGGTAGTGACTGCTAATTTTGTATATATGGTATATCATTCCCACACATTTTGTTACTGACTGTCAATGTCGCACATATGGCATATTATGATTTCTCACACACTTTGTTATTGGCTATTAAGGTCAATTATTTCAAATGCTGTTAGCTGTCCATATTGTTGTAAAATGTATAAATACCATGGCTTTCTTTATCGTTGTTGCACTTCAATACACAGTCACAGTCCAGCCTTTGTCTTTTGATATTTGCGTGCTTTACCAAGTCGGAAGGTACGACAAGTAGATAGACAGATTAGTTCAGGCGCAGACAGAGCAAGGTGAAAACGTCTTCATCATTGAATTCCCTACAGTTATAACAAATATTAATGATGACATCTGAATCTGTGCGTCTATGGTTAGGCGGTAGAATTTTCACCAACTACGCCAAAGGTTCGGGATCCCATCATCGATTGACTCACTCCTTAACCTCTCTCAGACAGTAGTAAGCCCCGTAAAGACGGAAGGTTAGACTAGAGGCTAGCAACTCCATCAAATAGAAAAGTCACTATCGCTGCTGAAACTTCATACCTGATAGCTCTGAGCAAAGAAACTAAGAATACCAGGACCGAATGAAGACAAGATTACGTGCTACACAAACACACCATATCTCCAACCAGCACTTTTATACCTTAAGAAGTATGTGAAACGAAGCATGCAAGCTATCTTTAAATAATACAGTCAGTTGAGAAAATAACAGCCAACATAAGTGTAGTATGATCACAAGAGAAACAAACAATGTATATCGAATACATTCGGTACCTCGATGTTAGCTACCAAAGGAGTCGGAGTGATACACATTCAAACCATACCTGTACTCATATTCTGAAAGACAAATAAACACTGAAAGTAAAATGAAAAATTATACAAAACTACAAATCAGAAATCCACACTCCCACATTCTCGTCGAATAGTCGGATCTCCAGCAAGGTAGTAGGGTGTACGGCTGTCACGCAATAACTCCCAGTAACCAGTTCACCACATGATATATACCATATCAAACATGCAAATGCCTACCCTATTTAATAAGGAATATATCATATCCAGTAGCACGAATAACTGAACATACTGGATAGTTGATTGCAGTGAATCACTTCAATACAGTCGTACATCTAACTACCTCACTGATTCTGATACGACACAAAACAACAGTCTCCATAACTCGACCAACCGACATCACCATCGAATTCATTGTCATATCTACAATGGAAGAAAACACAATAAATTAGTCGATAAACGGAATAACTAAACACCAACCAACTTACTCAATACAACACACAACAATCTCAACAGAGAATGCACTATCGATAGACACAGGTATCCGATATATACCATCTTTCCTAAAACAAACACCTACATGTTCATCTCAATGTGATGAATACAAATACACGATGTGATGCTGATCATCTCCAGTTCCTTCTCTTGCTTCCATGACTTCTCAGTACAACATACTACATCAGCCAAACATCTCCACAACACACAGTTCTCTGAGTCAAATTCACCCACCACGATCACTGCTCAACAACCTTCGTTTCCTGTTCATACGACATTCTCCATATAACTCTCAGTTGATGCTTCCCATCCACCTTCTACTCAACAGATACATGAGTGATGTTGAATTCATCTCCATTAGCTTCTGAATATTTGTTTGGTGAAAGGGTTCAAGGGTGATTCATTACCAGAGTTTTCTTGCTGTCCACACTTCTTGTTTGGCGATCTGATCTTCAGTATCGAGAAGGAGGAGGCAGCTATCTATCGAAGAGACCTTTAGTAAGCTTTTGGAATCGCTTTCATTGATGTGCACGAGAAGTCTCTGAACCATAGAGAAGTAGCAACTGACTTGATGTCAGTGTCTAAAGGTTGAACCTTTTCGTCGTAATGAGTAATGTAGACATCCATAGTAATTCTAAAGTAATGCCCATCTGTCTTGTATTCCCAGTCCTGAAGAGATATACGCATAGAATCATAATACAAACCGGTTATCCGACGCGGCCATCGAATTCCTGAAGTAAGGATTTCTGTGAAAATGACTTCTTGATTCCATTCTTTCACTTGAAGTACACCACCGAGTATCCTGAATTAAAAGATAGACATTCAACAGGAGACATTATGATGACATATAGTAGCAGTGATTTGAGCTTATGTGACCATGGTCAGAGAAAGTCAATCCACATGATATTGTTAAGTGAAATTGATTGAGATGGATAGGAAACTTTTATGTATGTCAAGTCATTGCCTTTCTTGTACAGAAATCTTAGCCAACATAGGATTATGTTAGAAAACAGTTAGAGGTGGTCAAACCAAAGCTTATCACCAGTTCATGAAGTCTTTGAGTGCTGGTTTTGACCAGGTATGCAGATGTAGACTGCCTTGTTGGGATCCTCAGTGTTGGTGAGATCTTTCGAATTGTTCTCATTGATACAAATGTAGTTACTCTCCCATATTTATTAAATCCTCATTAACCCCCCAGGAAATTATTTTTTCTTTCTTACTTTTGTGCGTCGCAGTTGAAATTTCATCTGAGCTCAGATAATGAATGACTGTATTTCAATCGGGAATACAAACCGGTATATGTTAAAGGAATAATATAAACTTACCGTGAGTGAATAGTTAACTTCAAGTTGACAGAAATGTACTCCTACAATTCTTGTTCTTTCTCTTTTCGTGATCCTGAGTACAAGATGCTTTTGTCCGCTGAATAGCAGAACCCCTTTGCTCATTCACTTTCAAAGTAATCCCAACCATCTAGGTAGTAAAGCGCTAGAGTCATCTTTAGATCTCCTGAATAAATTGATTTCACAATAAATCAAACATCAGGTCATCTGCTTCGCTTTCAAACTCTTGGATGATAAATTAAAGCGATATCATCAGTCTGCGGAGAAACACCATATATTCCTACATCCCATCTTCAATAGTGAAGTATTCTGACTTGCTGACTGATTGAATAAATAAAGAAACAAGCTCCCAGAGTCTTTTTCATCCCAAACTGTCACTCAACAAACCATTGTAAACTAAAGGAGGAGACTTACACTATAGCAGCCATGGAGGTAGACCTTTCCATTATGAAGCAATAATAGCATCAAAATTGTAGAAGGGATTTCTATAGATTATAGTATTTACAGAACTGTTCCTTATTTCTGATTCCAGTCTCTAATTTCTCTACTCCAAAAACACCCAATCCTCCCAGTAGACGACAAGTTATCCCTGACGAGCTTTACCCGAGTACATGCATGTTTAAATAATAATTTCTCTCAATCTATTATTCATACAGTAATCGGGCATTTGACTCTCCACAAAAGCGTTATTCGTATCTAGAACAGAAGGTATAATTTTTATTTGATTAAACATATGCATTTGCTTGTCGAAAGTTATATATTCTCGTGGCGGCTATAGTTTAACTTTTGCCTAGAAAGTATTGATAAGCTGTTTCGTTTGCTTTTTTGGACGTGGATGCTCTTGATTCAGTGGAAATTTTCTTCGAAAATAACCCTTGAAAATAAATTCTTCTCAGTTTAAAAATCCTATTTACCTGTTAAAAAGTTTGCTGAATAAATCATCAGTTAATTTATGTGTGACCAGTATAATTGCATTCACCTTTTCTGCATACAGATAGACACTTCGAGTTTAAGGTTCAACAACTTACACATTCATTCTGTCTAGCTCATTGATACAGTGTCTGTGAAATAATCTCACGATCATTGATTGAGATCACTGGTATGTGTATGTCCTTTTTTGCCTGTAAACAAAAAGGCACTTAATTAAATCAGATCAAGGTTGTCCGAATTTGGATGAACACATTGTCAATGGTTGGCTAATTTCCACTCTCTATTTTTTTTCCTAAACAAACTTACAGTGTCTCGGGGGAGGGGAGAAGGTATATGAGTCAAAAGCAGAAATAGAGATCTGTATTCCTATTGGTCAGTTATTTGCAGTCAGACTAACCATAGGGAGAGAGAGAGTAGGACAAGATTATCCCCTAAAGTGAGATTGACACCAGTGAAAAAGGCTTCTTAACTGAATTTCTCACTTGTCCTACAACCATTGTTTACACAAACACTATTCTTATAAATGTGGTTCAAATTATGCCATTGTACACATTGGAGGTGTAACAATTAGGCTAAGCAATGTTTCATTCTTATGTCACTGTGATCTATTGTTAACTTATATAATAATCTGATTTATAACGAAAAAACTGCCATAGAATGTAGGTAAGTCTATCTTTGACTTATTTGAAACTTTCCTTTGTTTCAAGTGTTTAAATGGATGTTCAAGGTCGCGCGTTTGAGTGTGAATCATGGCTTTAATTGTGATACTTCATTGTTCACTATTCACTCAATGGAACTGAATTATGGTGAGTGTATCGCACAAGGTGATTCCTATAAGGAGTTGATTTACAGTTCTCGTGTGAAAATGATAACTGTTTTCAATAATTTCAAAGCATTTCTTTTACCTGCTAACTTCATTAAATATTCGGTTGATACTAAGATTATGTATATTTGTCTATCTGGCGTCGAAAATGCAAGACTGTTCATTATTCTCAAGTCATTGTGTAGTGATTCGTAGCACACAGCTCAAGGAAAAAGATCTGAATTTTCAGTATTAAGGTTAGTCTGTGCTTCTATAACTTATAGCTAAGAGACTTGCTGCACATGTCGCTCAAAGCATTGTCAACAGGTTACTGGAAACATTCATCAATTACTGATCGCCTTCTCAGTCTCGATATTGAATATCAGTTAGTCAGCCAAGAAACAGCCCTCGGGAAGCGAAAGGATAGGCATACTTTGAACTGACAAAAACACCCTAGAAGATCCAGGCTTCGCAGATAATTTACAAGTGAAAACCAACAGAATAGTCGAAGAGGCAAGCAGTGGAAACAGGACTTCAGATGAATATATCAACAAGTGTTGATCACCATCAATAAGAAGAATCTAAACGAGATTATCTCTTTCAACTGATCCGATATGAACTGCATCATTTCAACCCCTGGCGGTAACACGGATTAAGATGCCGATAGCAATCATGATTAAGAAAGCAAGAATGACGTTCATTACTCTGGAGTTGGTGTCAAGGTCTACAACACTCCGTATGAGGAAGAATGATCCGAATTTTCAGCGTTTATTTCAAGTTGGCCAGTGCCTGTGACTTAGAGTTCTCGCTGCCTAAAGCGACTCCAGCGGTCTGCTGTGGATATTCATCAACAGCCAGCTGCCTCCTCTTTCTCGATATTGAAGATCAGATCGCCAAACAAGAAGTGTGGACAGCAAGAAAACTCTGGTAATGAATCACCCTTGAACCCTTTCACCAAACAAATATTCAGAAGCTAATGGAGATGAATTCAACATCACTCATGTATCTGTTGAGTAGAAGGTGGATGGGAAGCATCAACTGAGAGTTATATGGAGAATGTCGTATGAACAGGAAACGAAGGTTGTTGAGCAGTGATCGTGGTGGGTGAATTTGACTCAGAGAACTGTGTGTTGTGGAGATGTTTGGCTGATGTAGTATGTTGTACTGAGAAGTCAAGGAAGCAAGGGAAGGAGCTGGAGATGATCAGCATCACATCGTGTATTTGTATTCATCACATTGATAAGACGGAGACAAATGGTTGTTTATTTTGTGGTAGAAATGAAGGTGGTATGTATCGGATACCTGTGTCTATCGATAGTGCATTCTCTGTTGAGATTGTTGTGTGTTGTATTGAGTAAGTTGGTTGGTGTTTAGTTATTCCGTTTATCGACTAATTTATTGTGTTTTCTTCCATTGTAGATATGACAATGAATTCGATGGTGATGTCGGTTGGTCGAGTTATGGAGACTGTTGTTTTGTGTCGTATCAGAATCAGTGAGGTAGTTAGATGTACGACTGTATTGAAGTGATTCACTGCAATCAACTATCCAGTATGTCCAGTCATTCATGCAAGTATTGGGCTTGAACATTTCCCGAAAGGGTACTTGCATGTTTTATCTGGTCAACTGGTTACTGGGAGTTATTGCGTGACAGCCGTACACCCTACTACCTTGCTGGAGATCCGACTATTCGACGAGACTGTGGAAGTGTGGATTTCTGATTTGTAGTTTTGTATAATTTTTCATTTTACTTTCAGTGTTTATTTGTCTTTCAGAATATGAGTACAGGTATGATTTGAATGTGTATCGCTCCGACTCATTTGGTGATTTTCATTGATGTAGTCGAAGAAGATCTATTCATGGTTTTTGTTTCTTTTCTATTTGTACTCTAGTTATTTTGACGGTTGCTAGGATGTCAACAGGCGGTGTTGTCTGGAGGTGTCTTCTATTCCTGTTCAAGAGCAGACGTAACGGTGTTAAAATGCTGAATGTAGTTAAATAGTACTTCTTAAGCTTGTATTCAGACACCGTTCAGTGTACATCATACTACTGAAGTTATTCTTTGCCTATTAGTCGTTATTAAAGAACAGGATATAAACATCTTTCAGGTTCTGGAGTGATTTTTTCATTCTCGCCGTCATGGTGGTTTTTTAGCGATACTTCCTAAGGATGCATGCGAATATTGCAGTGATCATAGTGACAGGAAACTGTCGGGGTGAAGAGCGAATTCCGACGACTTCATTTAATCATTCACTTTTCTGTCTGACAGTAGTTTGGGCTTCGTTTCAATCAAATCCTTCTTTGAATTAGATCTTCATTAAAGGTTAACATCAGTTAGACAACTTTTAAAAATTGAAGCTGAGGTTTGTAAGGCACCTGGAAGTATCCATCGGTCGTATCTTTCTTAGTAATAACTGGGGATTCTTCATCAGTGTGATTTCATGACTTCATTGTAGTTGTTGGAATTTCAATCTAGTGACTCGATCGTAGAATACTGGCCTTAGAACTTTCGGCTCTCTAACCGTTGAATATTTGCGACAAACATTCATTTGATATAGTTCATTCTTGAAGAGAATAACATCTTTGTATACTAAGTTATGCCTAGTATAACAAGTTACGGTAGATGAAATCCTGACACGTGTAACTCAAGTTCCATTCGTATCAGATGGCTTATTTTCACAAAGGTGTAGATCCTGTATATGTTTACGAAGACTTATTAGGAATTTCTTCTTATCCACAGTGAATAACGCTGACTTTCCGTTTAGACTTTGTGCTCACTGACGATAAATATTAACCAGAATCAGTATTAGTGCAGCTTGGAAGTGAGTCAGTTTTGATCAGAATAATGCATGCTACCACCTTTTTGTATTGTTTGACTGTTGATTTGAGCCAGTTGAGATGGTTAATGTGTCTAATCAAGTGAGTAGTAACCACATGGTAAGGTGAATATTCATTAGAATTTAATGCCATATCGAATATTATTTTCCCTTATTCTAGATGTGACTGTGTTCTTTGAGCCGGATGATAATTAAACAGTGAAGCTTTCAATGTCCCTCTTTTAGGGTTAGATCTCCTCAGTGTTTCCAAAAATATATTTACAAAGATATTAGATTTAGCTTAGTCTTTACGATTGCTTAGCATGAATTTCTAGAGTCAACAACACTAGGTTGTTTTTGAGTGTTTGCCTTCAGGTATTTGATTGATTTCAAGTTTGATCCCCAACTGGCATCAGTTAAACAACGACTGAACACCACCAGGCAGTTCTGGCACGGAGTACTGTTTCCTCCTTGTTTAGCATTTTCTGGCAATTCGCACCCACGACCCTACTAGGGACCAAACCTAAGACATTTAGGTTATGAGATGAGCTTATAGACCATTCAACCACTTGGATGGATGGAATCTAATAACCCATGAATGTTAATTTCTCCTAGTTTGCGATATGTAGCGCCATCTTGAACCAGTGTCATCGGCTAGTATCTAGCCCCGCTGGTGACGGCTTCCCACTGCAACTTTAGGGAAATTCATCCTGTAGTCAGTCCCTGGTGAGGAGCACTACTCTGTTTTGTTTATCAGTACCGTCGTCCTTGTCATTTGGTGTATGTTCATTATTCTTGCTTCCCTGACTTCCAGTCCCTCAAGTCAAATTTTTTCAATTGTCTACTCTTATTTGTTTGAGCTAACTGCAAAAATGCATAACTTTGTAGTAAGATGTTGGATTTCTCTAACATACAACTAACTGCTGTTTCTATTTTTCTGGGTTCTTTTTTAATATTCTATTTGGTTTTGTTTTCGTTTTGTTTTTCAAGTTACCACTTCAACTGATTTGATTCACAACGGTAAGTTACTTGATGACAGCATTTTACTCGATTTGTTTCGAAAGTCCATATTGTCAAATAGTGAAGAGAGTTTTTAGCTCAAGTCTGATATTTTCTGATGTGATTTCATGTTATCTAAGCTGTGAGTGATTTAAATGCAGAGTTTTCAATGTTCTTCAAGACAGGAAACCTCCTCTGTGTTGGCTTCAGTATGAATAAATATTTTCATGGTCTTTATGAATGATGCAATTGTCTCACATGACAACCTTTTCTGTTATTGATTGTGTTAACTTGTTTTGGTATTGATCATTTCATTGATTTGAAGTCTGACCTTTTAGTCACTCTTGTTAATGGGATGTTGAGTTAAGGGTTGATCTGAATATCAGGCTTTTGAGTGAATTTCAAAGAAACTAAACAATGTGAAAGAAAGGGGGAATTAAGCCTCGGAGAAAAAACTGGTGAGGAATCATCCTGATGTCAACGCCAAACAAACAAACTAAGTCGCGTGATCCTGGAGAGCTAAAAAAAAATGCACTGAATGCCGAACTTTGACCACGGGAACAAATTGGATTCAGAAAAAGCAAATCCCTTGCGGATCAAATAGCAGCTTTAGCTCAACATCATGGAAAAAAGGATGAAGTGGTAGTTAAATCTCTACATCAATTTAATCGACTTTAAAAAGCACTTCAACAACGTTGATTGCAATGTAATTCACAAACTCTTTCAACACCACAGCGTCCTCCAATAGATATATGACAATGCCACATATCGGGTGATTAAGAAAACGAAACTCAGCGAAACCTTTGAAGTGAAAACATATATAAGACGTAGCTGACTACTATTATTATTGATGATATTCCTGATTGTCAAGGAATCGATTATGTGGCACACTATACGCGGGGAGTGAGAAGACAGGAATACGTTGGACCAATAAGAAGACTACAGGAGATCTGGCTTTATGTCTAGCGTCACACCAACTCGAAGAGTTACAGGCGAAAACTGGCAAATTGACAGAAGAGGCAGCCATTGCAGATCTGACTCCGAGTGAACATAGAGAAGACGGAGATGATGAAGATATCCAACCAACCAACCAACCAACCAACAGTTACAGACATCAATCGCTGTCAGTGGAAGATATTTGAAAAAGGTCACTTCCTTCACTTATCTAGGCAACATCGTTTCAAATCCAGGCAGTCGAAACCGAAGACGATATCAAAATCGACCAGGATAAGAAAGGCAAAACAGACTTTCATCAATCTGAAATCAGTTTAGAGAACTGCTGTACTCCACAACATAAAGAACAAGATTTGAATTTTCACCGCCGCTGTTAAGTCACACCTATATGAGTCAGAAAGCTGGAACAGGAGTCACAAATAGTATTTTCAACGGTCTAATTGCAGACTTTTGTCGACATCAGACTTCACTGGCCCTCCAGAAAGAATAGGCAACAAGAAACTCTGGGGAAGAAACTAATCAAGAACTTATCACCCGAAAAATACGCCGAAATGAATGGAGATGGATCGGGCACACGCTGAGGAGACCGTGCCAGAGAAGCCACCGAGTAGAACCCAAGGGAGAAGTGACAATCTGGGCGTGAGTCTCATGGTGAAATGGAGGAAATCGTGTGAGGAGGAGATGACAGTCTATGGGCAGTCATGGAACCAGCCTAAAAGGACAGCAAAGAAGAAGGTGAAAGGGAGATGTGCTGTTGAGGCCCTATATTTCACTTGGAACACAAGAGAATAATTAAAAATCAAAGAAATTCACTTCACATTTTGAATAAACACTGAAGATATCCTCCCAAAGGCCAATGAAAGTTTCTAAATTAAAAGTCACCCAGTTCAGAGAATATAGACACGTCAGAAAAACAGTCATAGTTTCATAATTCTCTTTGTTTGTGAATCATCTTTCTATACTGCTTTTAAAATGTTATTTCAATTTGTAAATTCGCTTAGCTTTCATTTCCCCTTGTAAATTTATAGGTCGAATCGAATTCTAGGTGTCTGAATGCCTTGAGAAAGTTAAACTATAGCAGCTACTCACTGATCAACCTTAGCCGTATGGACCTTGAACAACTAATCAGAATTATTGAGCGACAAAAGCTTCAAAACTGTTAGAAAGATGAGTATAGATCATGATGTTCTGTTATCCGTTTATTATACTTCTGATACTATTCGATATTTCCTACCTCGAAATTCAAATTATCCTGTCAAACTCTCCATCAGGCATATGCATATTTTAATAACTCTAATTAGTCGACTATTCACACAGAAATCAAACAATCGATCTTCTTGGTATTCAGAACAGAAGACATAATTAGATTCGATCATGCCATCTATAACTCCTCTATTTGGTCATCTTGAAAGTCATGTTATTGAGGTGGCTGTTATTGTTTAACTTTGCCTGTGGCATACGTCAACCAACATGGTGACACACATTAAGCAGGTACATTCTAGATTTCAAGATGTTTATTTTAGTTGAATTCGCTCCTGTTTCGACCAGTTTTCACATGGATAAGTGTTTTCATATTACAAAGTTTGAAAACTCGTATGTGATTTCTTCAAATATTTTACACATAATGTAGCCGTTATAAGTTATTCAATGGTCGAGGAATCCAACTAATAAAGTTAAGCATTGAAATTTGTGTAGTACATACTGATTTCCTATTGTGAAACTGTTATCGGATCTGGTGGCTTTGTTTTTTCATTCCAAGTGGAACCTCAGGGCTTTAGGCTTTGAATTCAACCTTGTACCTTTCCTGGACTTACTATCTACCTGGCGAGGTTGAATTGAATCTGTACCTGTCGGGTGTCTGACGAGTATTCTGCTACTAAGACTAATCTACTACTACTTATGATACTGACTAGCTTTGAGATGGTCTCTCCAAGGTTCCGGCAAGGTATTGTGACGAGTATAGTCAATCGAATTGAATACCATGGTTGAATAGTAATATGCCCATTGGTAGATCTACAGATCCTAGTATTGTACTTCTGTATGATCTAAGGATAACTGGGTCTGTCATACTCCCTTTGGCTTTTAAGTATTCTCTAGGTGATTTCAATTCTTCCAAAAGTGAACTTTGAAACTTAGTATTGGTTTAAGCCAATGTACGTTAAAATTTCACAGAGATCTGGTTCGATGTGCTCACCGCTCTACTGGAGGAATTTTGGAAGGAAGTGAAGGTACCTACTGTCAAACTCCCAAAGAAGGGTGAATTAAATGTTTTCGAGAGATGGCGCGGAATCATGCTTCCGTCCACCCCAAGCAAAATGTTAAGCCACATCCTCGGAAGAGATGAAAAGTTTCTCAGGATACAAGCCTCCGCCTAGGAAAAGCTGGTTTCAGAAGAGATCAAATTATGTATAATCAGAAAACAGAGCATAGAACAGCAGTCAGATCTATGCCTGAACTCTACCAACTTTGAAAAGGTCTTCGATGGCACTGACCGTGAAGTAATTTGGAAACTACTCAAGCACTATGGAGTAGAGTGCCAAGAACACTTAGCAGGTATATAATTATGTCACGTACCAAGTAATTCACTACAGAAAGCTCAGTGAAGCGTTTAAATTTTGGACAGGAGTAAGACACGGCCATCTTCTATCACTGATAACCTTCGTCATTGAAGTGGGCTACATCATTCAAGAGACTTCGGGATGTGAGGAGATTGGCATACGACGGACCGACAAAAAGACCGTAAAATATCTGGATTTCGCGGATAATTTATTCCTCGCGTCTCGCAAAGTTGAAAATTTACAAGTGAAAACCGGCAAGTTGTCAGCAGAGGCAGGGTATAGCACATGAAAACAGTGTAGAAATCTGCTTTCCTCAAAATAAGGACCAAGATCGGGATTTTTAACACTCAGTGCTTCTCTATGGTTCAAAGATTTGGCGCTTGCGTTACTGCTTGTGTTTTTTGTCAGCAGATACCCTCTTCGCTCCATACTGAAGATAAGATAACCAGCCGGCTAGGAAAGGTTAGCAAAAAGGGACTCTGACAGGTTATGAACCAGGCAAGACATGCTGAAGAGACCCCCGAGTGAAATAAAGTGCCGGCGAACGTCTTAACCGCTATACCACCGACGCCCTGGTCTGGCGAGGCAGATACGAACCGATAGATCGTATGAGAAGGAAATTAAAGGTTATGGACAATCATGGAGTTAGCTTAGAAGACTGACGAGGACAACGTGAAATGGAGATATGCTGTTGCAGTCCCTTGTTTGACTAGGAACCCTAGAGAATAATAATAATTTCAGGTAACTCTAAACTATGGCAGCCCAAATCGAAACTACCTCGCGAACGGAACAAATAACCTTGACAAGGACAACTATGACCAATCAGAAGGCCCAAAAATAACGGCACATAATTTTGATAAATCGTTCATGTAAAAGTTATGCAACGTTAAAAAATATTCACAAAGGACAGCGTTCTCGTATATGCTCAAAAAAACCTCCCAATTTCTCATAGGAGTCTTGATACTCATGTTAAACCAAGTCCTGTACATAAACTCATCGAGATAACTGTATATTATCGCATTTCTTGATTCATTCACAGATCTGATCCGTTTTTTTGAGGTGACTCCAGAAACTTTCGATGAAATTAGTGTGAGTTCCATCAAAAAGACTGATAAAACCATTTCTATGGTTGACCACTTGATGAACATAGACCAGATTCGATAACTGGCTGTAACTACTCCATTCATCTGTATGAATAGTCGTCCCAGGCAGCACTAATCGCTAAATAATAGGCAATAATACACCTGCACTGCGATTAGGGATCGCCTCAATGTATCCTTTCTGGAGGCTGGTGTCATATATCCCCATACCCATTGCTGATTCACACTCAACCTCATTCGATTATATTTTCTTGTTGTCAAAAGTACCTAAGGAATCTGTAAAGTCGAAACGAACGACATAGGTTCTCGGACTGATTTTCTGGTTCGGCACTCATTTCACCAATAAACAGTCTAATCGATGCACCTAGTGTATCTTTGCATATGAATGACCACTCCACATTGGCAATTTTTCGACCTTCCTATTAGTCCGTTCTCCAAACAGTAATCAAAAGAAGATCTGAAGCGAATTGGTAACGCAAAAGACGTACAGCGCCCATAAGTCTGTCTGGATAAAACAGAGTCACCTGATTGGTTGTTCAAGGTCATTTGTCCGTTCGCTATGTAGTTTTGGTTTGGCCTGCAATAGTTTAGAGTTACCTAATTTCGATTTGATGAAGCTAATGTGCACGAACCAATGAGTGCCAAAATCTAAGAATCACCGCTGGAAATCAAATGATGAATAGGCTTTTAAGTATGCTAAGTCTGCTAAGCCAAGACAATCTCAGAGGCAATCAAAACACCAGCTGTAATTTTCTCTTTCAATTCAGTTGACGCATTTTTCTAAATTATTCACTCTGTGTAAAATTACAAATAAAGATTCGATTGTACAGGACAATATCTTATCCAGACAACTCCAGCTAGAGAGAAACTGCTAGAATGACGCTAATGTGATACTGTAATTCTACTTATTATTCGCCTTTCATTGGTGAGTTGTTAACTCTCTATTCTCATTGGTATTTCTCACTCTGGATGTGGTCATTATCACATCAAGGCCAATGCTATAGTAAACTGATAACACACTTCTAAAGTCGGAAAAAAAGACTTGGAAAGACTGAGATAGAAAGACACAACAGACATCAAAGACTGCTCTCATTACTAAAAATATACACATATCAACCAGACAACCTTGTGTTGAATAATAGTTGGTTCTTATCCATAATTTGTAAATGGGAGATCTCGCCCTCTCTTTCTGCCTACGTCATACTCCTACATTTGTCTCCCTCTTCCTCTGTCTGTCTCTATGCACGGACGACTATCAAGTTCAAATACTTCTGCTTAACCTAGTCTGTAATTAATCGATTTATTACTGACCTTGGTGAAGTGTACTTTACTGACCAGTTGAGAATTGTGAATGCAGAGCTTGATTGTCTTTTTATTAGAACATTAAACTACTGCGTAATGAAATGGACAAAAGAGTGTCATGATGGGGATGAAATGTAATTACAATTTGTGTGTCTTTACCGTATGTCGAAATCCAGGTGAATAGTCTCAATAGCTTTACCGTTTTCTAATGCATTGATATGTCACATATCTAGGTTAAATCAGTTATAGTCTGAATACAGACAGACAAATTGTATGTGCGATCGTGTGTCTTTCGTGTACGTCAATCTTAGCAATACGCCTGTCTGTCCATCCATCCATCTATATACATATGTGTGTGTAGCGCGAAAATTCAATCAACCTGAATTTTGGACATTCATATGCAATGGAAGACAGACAGAGCGATCATGCGCGCGCGAGAGAGAGACAGTAGGTAGTGGGAGATCCAGTTAAAAGACATTTAAACGTATTGAGCTTTCACGAGATTGAGTGTGTACGCTCAAATAGACTGTTCAGACTAAAATGTGCGTAGGTTTTTTAATGTGTGGAGTGTATATAGCGAAATAGGTAGAAAAAATAATAATAATAACCCCAGCTAACAACACTGAATATGAACAAGCTTTCTGCTGTTTGTGTTAATTTGGTGTTATTTTTATAGTCTGGAAATTCATATGGCTAGTTCGATTTTTTATCATCGTGAAATAGTTTGTTTTTTTTTCACTTGGTTTGTTGAGTGGTTTTTCATGCATGTTTCAGTCTAGCATCACATATGGATAGAGCCGAGAAAATTAGGATATGAAATTTAGCTTATATGTATATACTGAGGGATTAACAGAATTACGTCACAAATGAACGATCAGTGTTGCATTGGGACTTTCTCATTATAAAACAATATCACAGACACAAAAGAATAATCAATGAAATAAACCCTTCTCTTAGGTTTCTAAAGGAATATAGGGCATCAACAGCACATCATGATTCCACTCTGTTGCCTACAGTTCTTTTCGGCTAGTTTCACACTTCTCCATAAGATTTCCTTTGCTCTTTATATTACATGATCTCCTCTATGTCCCCTTCTCATACAGGTTCCACTTGAGGCTCTACCTGGGACAATAAATCCCTTAGCGGTTTCCTAAGCTCATGTCTAATCCATCTCCATTTTCTTTGGCATATTTATCGATCAACAGGTTCTCGTCTGGCTTGTTGTCAGAGTTTCTTGTTGCGTAGTCTTTGTAACTGGTCAGATGGCCATCTTATCTACAGGACGGATAGAAGGCAGTCTGAGGAATAATAATCCAGTTAAACAACCTAGATAATAACTTTGAAACGTTCAATAAGAAGTTAAACATGTTAACATGATGATAACATGAAGAAATTGAGTTTATTATGAGTGTGTACTGATGAAGAATAGAAAGAAGTAGCTGTCAAGTACCCCCATCGCATTCAGTGGTTCTCTAACCAATATCACTGCATGCTCCAAACTGAAACTAGTCGGATCCCTACAAACTAACACTTGAAAAATTTTCTATTACTCAGTAGTAACTGACAACAGGATGGAATTACCTGAAGTTTTGATAAGAAATCATGATTAGTAGGTAGCACCAGATCAGGTGTCAGAGTAAAGACTCGCCTATGACACTGGCTAACCGTCGAGTTATACATCGTTAAATGTCAGAAGCTGGAATTCATAGGCCAGTGGATTCCTTCATATGGGTTGAATGATCAACGGAGTGACCTTGTAACCTGAAGATCCTGAGTTGGATCCCCAGTAGTTCATGAGTGCATAATGACATACAGTCTCAAAGTAGAACGCAGCAGGTGTCCAACACTGTATAGTTTCAGCGATTCTTTAACTAAAGTCAGTTCGTGATTAAACTTGAAACCAATCAACTCCCAGTAAACTAACACCCAGAAAGTTCGTTATTAGTAACAAATACCGTTCGACATTTGTAAAGTAGATTTTTATCAATAAAAACTATGCTTTAAATTAAATCTTCACCCTAAATCTCATGTTGTAAATCCAGCCGCTGAATCTAACTGAAAGTCTCTTGTTTCGAAAACTGACAGTCCTATAAAGAACTAAGAGTTACACTTGAAACGTATTAAAGTGGCAATGTTATTCAATATTTTTATACTTCATCGAATTAACTGTCTTTTTTTACTGAAATTAGCCTGGCTTCCTGTAATTGTCTGCTTTAAAGTTAGAGTTCAATTTTAAACACTCGTGGGACTCGACCACACTAAAAGCGATTGCTCTATAAAGCAACTTTCGGACCCTAACTCTGCCTTAACCCTAAGCTATCCCTAACCTAACCTTCCCCCCACACAACGTCTTCCTAGTTAGAATATCTTTGCTCTAACTTCTCTATAGTCTAACCATAACCCTAATCTTTTCCGTTACTTAACCCCAAAGCCAACTATATATCCCTTTTTTTATCCTTATTCTTGATTCAATACTTATTTTTCATGATTGTGGTGTTATTTACCTGGTTTCCCTAGGTTATTCTGCTTGTGCATTTCAACATCAATGAAACATTCACCTTGTCCACCTCCTCTCCCTTTAGAATGCTGTTCTTTAACTTGGCCTCATCTTTAAACCATCATAATACCCGTTAGTTTGAGGACTATTTCGTTTTTGCAACAGCAGAAGGCAGACATGGAAGCCAGGGTATATTTTCAATTGATCAAACGGGTTATTTATGTCTATACGGTTTATTTTCTTTAAGCAACCACTGAACGTGTGATTTTGGTTTACATTAAACGACATGAAATAGAATGTTCATATACCTGTATTATTATGTTGCTCATGCCGTATTGAACTGTGGAAATATGTGAGAATAATAATCTGTTGGAACATAATGTTTGTATCACACTACCACAATTTTATTAAGATATGAGCTAGCTTGTATATGTGTGTACATGAATGTGATCTAGGTTGAATCTTTTTGAATATGAATTCGCATAGTTAACCACATGTATGTGTTATTGAACTATTCGTGGATAAAGTGTATTGATGAAGATAAATATTGACTACATTATTAATAGTTGTAATTTAAATGGACTCATATATGAGTGGATAATCTATAGCAGACTTCTTCCATACACATAAATATTACTTTTTGATCATATTTAGGTAGTATCTTCACATTACACTCAGGAAACTATAGATTTATACACAAATATTATATGATTATTATTCGTTTGGATCCTTAGTAGGACATATTGCTTCAGCTTGGGCGCATCTATACTTTACTCCGTCCTCAGCAAACTTTTCTAGCCAACTGTATGATAGCCAAGAAACTTTCACTTCCTCCTCACATGATCTCCGTGTCAACATCTACGCGACTTCCAAGTCTTCGCTTCTCATTCAAGTTCCACTCGAAGGCTGATCTGGTATGCGATTTCATTCAACGGTCTCTTCGGTGTATGATAAATCCATCTCCACTGCCTTCAGAATATTTGTTGAACAACAGGTTCTTGATAAGTTAGTTCCTAAAGTTTCTTGTTGTGTATGGTTTTTAGCTAGCCAGATGTTCTTCAGTAGCTAGCCGGCGGAGAAAGCTGTTGTTAAAAGTCCTCAGTTGGCTTCTGGAAATTCCATCATGAATAAATTTTGTTTTGATAAAGTCTCACAGTGTTACACAGTAATGTTTACTGATGACATTTCGAGCACAATTTATTGCCACTTATAATCATATCAAGGTACTCACACGACTTCCTAAATTCATTTATATAGTTACATTGTTTTTCACTTGATTTTCACTTGATTTGATTGGTAGTAGTATTTTCCATATTTCAGATATGAGTGATGGCTCATTCTTATTGCATGTGTTGGGTGTGGACTCGATGAACAAGGATTCAGTAATCAACCTCTCTCTCCACCTACGTTTATTACTTCTTAGAATTTTAACCCTCTCCCACCCTATTGTGTGGTTGTGTGTTAATGCATGCATTCCAGTTGCTGAGCTTTTTTCTAAATCACTTATCTTTTCAGGGTCAACCATTCTTAACTTAGCTAAATACTTTTGTTCTGATAATCTGACTACCCCTGACCTACTAGTTTGACCTATGTAGTTGACCTCATGGTCATTGCATGGTATTTTGTAAATTATATTATTTTGTCTAATTGGTTCAACTGGGTCCTTTAACCTACACAGCTTGTCCCTGAGTGAGTTTGTAGGTTTAAATGCCACCCTAATTCCTATTTTATTCAGAATCCTACGTAGTGTCTCAGATGTCCCCTCTTTATATGGTATAACTGTAGATGACTTATATTCTCTCTTATTTATGTTATTATTACTAGTTTCACAATTATTTTTATTTTTCATTTGGCCTTTTTTGATCTTCCTAATGAATTTTAAAGGATAGTTATTTAACACCAAAGCCTCTTCTATCTGTTTTAGTTCATCATTTAGGTCTTTTCTTGTGCTACTTAGTGCTACTGCTCGGTTTGTTAAACACTTAACTAAGCCTGCCTTAACAGTCAACGGATGAGATGAATTAAAGTCTAAGTATCTATTAGAATGAGTTGGTTTTCTGTACACACTAGTGTGTAGTTTACCTTCTTCTATTCTTTTTATCTTACAATCTAACATAGCTGATTCTCCTTGTTCATTTTCTGATTCAAATGTGAATTTTATTCCCTCTACTTGTGAGTTTATATGTGTCAGGAAGCTAGAGATATGTTCTGTTTTTAACACTGTGAAAGTGTCATCCACATATCTCCACCATATTTTGGAGTAGGATTAAACGTATTAAGAGCCATATCAAATCAAGTGAAAAACAATGTAACTATATAAATGAATTTAGGAAGTCGTGTGAGTACCTTGATATGATTATAAGTGGCAATAAATTGTGCTCGAAATGTCATCAGTAAACATTACTGTATAACACTGTGAGACTTTATCAAAACAAAATTTATTCATAATGGAATTACACTCTACCACAGTGCACAAGGCTTCTGGAAATACCATTCATGATGCACCAATAGAGGCATTTCAAATGAATTTTATCTAAAAAGCATCTACAGTGTTCAGTATTGTTTGATTTATTGATATTATAGTCACTGACAACTCCCAAACGACATTTCTTTGATAATGCTATCCAGTGTATTGATTAAAAGTCTGGATGAAAATGTGGCGATACAGCCTACTGACAAAGACAACTAACGCCAGGAGATTGCTAGACTCACGTCCAATGTCCTGTCTTTTCTAGGTATATTATTGGTTAGTAAACTAGGCTACTGGGAGTCGAACCCAGGCCATCTACGTAGCTTTTGGGAATTCTATCGCTGAACCACCAACGCATACAAGAATAACCCATAAAAGGCATAAGCTTTCTTTCCTGTTAATTTAAAAAATCAATCTTATCAACATATTCACAGATGCTTACTAAACTTTGTATACTTTGTTGATATTGTCTGCAAGTAAAGTTGAACAAATGCAGACAAATACAAATTTGGTACTTTTAAAAATCAGTACCTAATCAATAGCAATAATGTAACTCTAGATAAAACAAATAAATAAGAGCGAACAGTCATACTATGCTGGCATTTTTAAGTGCCTCTATACGGCTCTAGCAGTTAGGGCATCGTCGAAAGCTCTTCCAAAAGCCTACTGAAGACTTCCATCAACAGCTGCTGTCTTTGCCTTCTCGATATTGAGGAGAGGATAAACAACATGAAACTCTGGCAGCGAAAAAAACCAAAGATCTATGATCCAACAAACATGCAAAAGGAATTGATGACGGCTAAAACTAAGGCTGAGGAGACCGTTGAACGAAATCATGCAAACCCAAAAGGGGCTGGACCCAGTACTTTGAGGTCACGAGTGCAGACATATGACCCTTTAACTGCTAGGCTATAGTCAAGCACTCTTTGAATTCCAATTCAAAGAAGTAGTTCCATCTTCAACTAATGCCACTGATGGTTATCCACTTAAAATATGACATAGTGAATCCAAAGAATAACGACTTTTGAGTAGAAGCTTGAGACATCCAAATTCTGAAAGACAGCCTATTTGTGTGTTTAGTCATATTACAGGAAGTAATCATCGCCAATCATACTTGTGGTCTGTAGTTAACTTCCTGGCTGACACACTCCTATATCCCGCATAGTTTAATACTCCAAAGTTAATCTATGGAAGAGGAAAGGTTGTGTGTGAGACTATCAGCTTCACCACTGCTACTAAAAATTCAAAACCTTAAGCCTGGAGTCCTTCATTCCACTCAGAATTCATAAGAATGGGATGATCGTAACAGTTGCAATCAGTTGTTGTACTTGTAGCATACCGACTGATTCTTTCTGTTGTCGAGGAAGTTTATCTTGATAAGGTATAACAGTTAGATGGTTGGAGGCAATCGGCCACAAGAAGCCTTGGACCTAGGTTTCGTGTTAGTTGGCACTCGTCAGCAAGGCGTATTTGCAACCTTGAAGGGACTCATGTCCCTTCTGAGATTCGAACCCGCACCGTGATGGCCAGCTAGCTAGAATGGTGGTCACATTACAACCTGACTGAGAGAATTCAGTCTACACCAATCAGAGGACTAGACGCATCACACTAGTTACTAGTGTCAAATCAAAAAGGTATAACAGTGTTATACAGCAGTATATTTACTAACAACGTTCCTAGCACAATTTATAACAGCTCATCATCAAATCAAGCTACTCACACAAATTTCGGACATTGTTTATTTAGTTCCACTATTTCTGATTCCTTGACTTGATTGGTAGTAGTATTTTCCATATCTCTGGTATTAGTGATGGATCATTCTTCCTATTGCATGTGTTAATAATAAATAATTTTTCCTTCACGTTCCCAGTGGAACATAGGGCTTCAAGGTAGTGGCTTGAAGTTTCTGTAGCAGTAGTGTTTATTTTTACAGGATGAGGTTGCTAGCCTCATACCCAACCTTTCCTCTTCACCAGCATTATTTCTGGCTAAGCAAGGTAAAGGAGTGCGTCTGTGGCCGGGAATCAAACCCCGGACCATGTGCATGGTCGGCGAGCGTCCTAACCGCTATACCCCCGACGCACAGACTTTTATTTAAATATTGAATACTTAAAAGAATACAAATCGTTGATCAGGGTTTTTTCAATAATAATAATAAGCTTTATTCCAAAACAGTACTTGTAATACATAGTGGAATTCTCAGCATTTTATTACAGTATTGCATCCAGTTAGTACATTATCAATAAATAAAATTCTACATAGATTAAGGAAATCTCACTTCATTATGATAACAACTTATTGGCATATCGGCATAGCCGAAATTGGACAATGTTTGAAGCTGTTAGAAAAGTAGATGCTGGTATATTTACTGGCGTAAGCGGAAGAAAGAAACAAGGCTGCACATAACAGAAAAAAGAGAGAGAGAAAAGGAAAAGAAAGGAAGAAAACATTGTACCTATAAATGATATGAGTTAGAAAGACAAGATCCAGTTGTTCTACTGACTATTTAATGAGTTATAGGTATCACGCCTATCGCACAGAACACGAGCTAAGTATGGTATGGTTGAGTTTTTGTACTTACTAGTGCGAGCATATAGTTTTCTATAGAGGCTTCTGGTTCTGCCTGATGAGATACAAGAGGAGAGTTGTGAATGAAGAGGATGTTGTGAGTTAGATAAAATGGATTTTGTCCATTTTTCACATGAGTTCATGTGCTTGTCCATCAGAATATTAACAAGTTGGTTAAGTGGCCCATTGCTTACCCTGCTGACAACTGTTAAAACCCTACGTAATAAAATATAGTCCTTCTTCATTAGCCCAAGAAAAACTAGGGGGAACAATAGAGAATAATGGGCAGGATGCAAGAGTTAACGAATTGTAGGAGTAAGGGTTTGGTTATACCAGAATGTCTTAACTTCTTGATGTAGGAGGTAAGACGGAATATTTTCTTAGAAATCATCAAGATATGAGACAATCAGGAAGGATCAGCAGATAGAATGACGCCTAGGTATTTAATTTCTGACTTGGTTTCTATTTCAGTGCCATCTACGTTGCACACCTCGTGAGTGCTAACCAGTTTGTTTAGGTCATATTTGTGCCTAAAGATGAAAATTACTGTTTGGCACTTGGAGGGGTTTAGGGTGAGACCGTTTTCCTTGGATCATTGGCTGACTTCTGATAAAAAGCCGTTTAGTTTAGAGTAGTCGCTTTGACATTTGACAGGCAAAGATACAGTTAGGTCATCAGCATATTTGACAAAATTATTGTCATTTGAAGATGGTAGGTCATGCTGAAAACTCCATACTTGTAACAAAAATACGGTGTGGAATCAAGCTGTAATCTAAAATAAAAAAAGAAAAAGAAAGAAACTAAAGAGAAGTGGGGAGAGTAAAGCACCTTGGGGGACCCTAGCTTCAATGAGCACTGCAGACGAGGATTTGCCTTTGTATGTGGTGTACTGCATTCTGTTTGAAAAGTAGGAATGCAACCAGTTAGTGACCCAGGACTCAGTTTGTGTCATGGAGAGCTTATTCAGCAAGAGACATTAAGGTACAGAGTCGAAAGCAGAAGTGAAGTCGAGAAACGTGCAGCGGACGTATTTGGCGCCTTCGCCTAATGATGAGACGATACTGTTGTGTAAGACGGCTGCAGCGTCTAAAGTACTCCTACCCTGTCTACAGGCAAATTGTTTAGGGTCTTCAAAGCCTTTAAGGGAGGGTTCGAGTTTAAGAAGTGCTAGTTTTTCCATAAGCTTTAGAAACGGGGAAGTAATGGCAATGGGTCTGAACTTTACGTTCTTGCTATTGCCAGGTTTAGGGATTAGGTTTCGGGTTAATTTTTAGGTTTAGGGTTAATTTTTTAAGGTTTCTAGAAGTAAGAGATGTCAGACTGAGCTACTTTTCCATATGATACGGAATTTTACTATAGTGTATCAACCTGAAATGCTTAATTTACGTTCAATATTTTATGTTGATTCAGAACAACACGTGTAAGCCACCAAATGACCACTACTAAGTAAATGTAACAAAATGGAGCAACGGATGGCTTTTGTCTGTCGTTTACCAAAAGCACGATGGGAGATGTGTCAAGTAACACGTTGCCTTAGCTCTCCACTAGTACGCTTAACATAACTGCCTTCATAGGAGCAGTTGTTGAATTGATAAATACATACAGATGTGACGAAAATATTTAGCTTATATTATTCCTTAGTGAAGTCCCAATCATTCGTTCACTAGAAAATAACAAACAGGTTTGCTGCATAAAATGTTCTCCTCCGTATACTATTGGCTAGTCTCCAGGAAAACGAAATCTCACTTGACAAGTCCCGACTGAATTGTAACTGAACAAATAGTGGCTTCTTCCATGCTGCCGTCGTCTTAGGCTTTCTATCTAATCTATTCATATGTCTCCTTATAAATCCACCCAAGAAATCATAAATAAATTCATATTCCTTTTGTAAGTGTAAGCGATCATTCATACATATCTTATTTGCTCTGCCAATAAGACACTTGACAACATTTCTTTTATATTTAACGAGCACAACTAAAAAGTGCGCGTACTGCCCTGCTGTAAGTGCTTTTTTCTATATACGCTTCTCTCAAATGACCCATTCTCTCTCTTACTTAGCAAGACAACGAGAAAATGCTTCCCATCATAAATGAATGTAAGTGAAGCGATGGACGTTATTAAATTTCATCAGCGGTTTATCTATATTTACATTCTCGTTAACTAAGATAAATGTATCATTGATTGGATGGAGGATTTCATCAGTTAGAGAACCATTGGAAAACCACCAGGCGGTACTGAACAGCTGTTTCGTCCTAGTTTTGGACTCTTCACCAATACGCACCCACCGCGGTTCGAACCGAAGACCGTCTGGTTACCAGGCGAGCTCGCCTTGCTGAAAAGTCCCAAACTTAGGACGAAACAGCTGTCCAATACTCCCAATTTTTCCAGTGGTTCTCTAACTGATATCAGGTCATGATGAAATCCTCCATTAAATCAAACAAAATCCCTACAAAACCAATACTTCAAAATGTCTCATTGACATTACGGTAACAGATGTCAAATTTATTGATGACATCAATCTTCCAACTCCTGTTTTCAAGTTTTCTAACGAAGAAGTCTGCTAAGATTGGGCCTAATGATGAACCCATACCGATTCCATCTACTTGTCGGTTGTGTGTATTACTGAAGACAAAATGTACATTCATCGTGCATTTAAAGAGTACTTTCTTGAGGTCAAACAGGGGAATTCTCAAGTCTATTTGCCTTTCAAACAATTTATTGTTGATTTGTTTATCTGTCTGAGGTGAACTATTTGAAGACTACCTTGAAATGAAAGCTTCATGGAGTTAATCATAGAAACCTGTAATAACATTATTATATCCGTCCAGTTTAACTTTTAACGTCTCTTTTTAGAAATATTTTTCATATGAAGCTTATTTCGATAAGACAATTATAAATTATGCATTCAGACAATTGAACAAGTCATAACAGCATCATATAAAAATAATATGGCTACCAAAATCAACAAAACAAACATGCAGAAATGTTTGAATATAAAATGGTGGACAAAACTTTTCATACATGCATTTAAAAAAAATAAACCTGGGATGATTGATGTGCTTCAAAAACAAAAACTCTTTTTTGGACAAAGTCTGTCTGTCTATTGAGCTATGCTTAATATTCATAAATTAACAAAACGTGTGTAAACAGGTCAACTAAGATGAAAAAACACTATCCTCAATAATTAATCTTTTAAGTTTAGCATACAGATCTTAGTATCCTTTGTATCAGGGGCACAACAGACAATATTTACCTATTCATCATTATATTGTCAACATTTCTATGTGCACATATATGTGTTGTACATTGAATCTGAAAGTTAAGTATTCTTAAGGTCAGATGCTACAGAGGCTGACATTACAGCCCTGTCAAACAACCTTGAACAACCAATCAGAATCAAGGAGTATAAATACCCAAAAACATAGCCAATAAATATTATAGACGTCTTAGCGAGATAAGTCTTACTTAACTGTATAAGCTGATAGCAGCTAACCAGCCAGCTAACTTTAAAATCAGAGTATATACATAATTTATAATTAGTGATGTGACAGCTTCCCTCATGGTTATTCTGAAGGTCCCTTGTGATGGCCACTGAAACATGTTTTTACCTAACATTATATTACTTATAAATCTTGTGAGTAACACAGACCACACTACTATTACTGCTATCAGCATCTTAATTATTTTTCCTTGGATCTTTTTTCTCCACTATTTGTATTGTAATCTAAGTCACAACTAGAACGTGGACGTCAGGCAAGCACACAGACATGAAAAACAGAAAGGAAAAAGATTCATCTTAAAAGAAAGTTACAAAAAACATCTATAATTTATTATTATGGTTTCGTTTAGTTCCTAGAGGAACGTAGGGCTTCAGCCAAACGTCTCCATTGCGTTCGATTCTCCGTCAACGTTTTCACCTGGCTTCAGGTCTGCCCACATGCTTTCATCTCCTCTTCACATCACCGCCTCCGCCATGTCACCCTCGCACTGACGACCAACTCGCCGCTTCCCATTCGGGTTCAACTCGAGTGATGGCCTGGTGTGTGATGTCACTCACTTGACGGTTTTTTTCATAGTATGGCCAATCCACCTCCATTTCTTACTGCATATTTCTTGCACAATTGGTTCCTAGATGGTTAGTTCCTTGGTTGGTTGTTTCTCAGAGATCCCTACTTGTTGCTGATCTTTCCTGGCCGGCCATCTGATCTTGAATGAAGTAGTGAGCAAAGACAGCTGTTGATGGTGTGTAGTTTGTTCGAAGTGCCCTTCTTGACTCAGAACAACCTCTCTGATGCGTACGGTAAGTAGCACTGACTTCACATTGGAGTTGAAAATCCGGATCTTATTGTTCATACTGAGTGCTGTTGATCTCCACACAGATTTGCGAGTAACGAAAGCTTGCCTTGCTTTCCAAATCCTCGCTTTGATATCCTCATCAGTTCCTTCTGCCTGTATTTGAAACGATGCTTCCCATGTAGATAAAGGAGGTTGCTTCTTTCAGATTTCCCCCATTTGTGTTGACTTTTGTCTATCGTTAATGCTGTTTCTGTTGGACAGGAATCTTCATCACCTGTGTTTTATCTATGTTCACCCAAAGTCTTTTCTTCTCTGGATGTCTCTTCTACCAGTTTGTTGCTTCTCGTTTGCATATCTTCTAGTTAGTCAGGAATCAGACATATTTTTTATTGTAGCTTGACTACACAGTATTTTTGATGCAAGTATGGAATTTTCAGCATGTGATATCGTTAGCCCAAATTTAGCAGGCCGACTATAGATATGAGGCGTCGGCCAGCGATCGAACCCCGGACCATGTGCATGGTTGCCAAGCGTCCTAACCGCTAGGTCATCGGTGAAGTCTAGATCCTCTAAGTTTTTTGTGTGCGTTCATTTTATGCTTGTCTCCTCGTTGTCTGCTGTCTGTCACATTATCCAGTCTACCACAACCAGGGAAATCACTGGAGATAGTAGGCAGCCAGCTTGTCTTACTCCTGTCTTCACTTCGAAGGACTGCGTAAGTTTCCCATTATGGGTAACTTGGCATGCAGGAATATCTAACATCTGTTGGATGAGATGTATAATTATTGGCGGCAACCCATAGTAGCGAAGTAGTTTCCAAATCACCTGTCGATCGATGCTATCGAAGGCCTTTCCAAGTTCAGTGGAGTTGGGGTAGAGAGCTGACTGCCATTCCATGTTGTGTTCAATGATGATCCGCAGTGTGGCAATTTGATCAATGCTTGACTTTGTTTCTCCTGAATCCAGCCTCTTCCGATCGAAAATTTTCATCCAGGGCTTGTTTGATTCTCTCCAAAGTGATGCGACTTAGTATTTTGCTTGGAACAGACAGGAGCATGGCACCACTCCAAATCTTGCATTGACTTAAGTCTCCCTTCCTTTGCAGTTTGAATAAGTATCCTTTCTTCCAATCCACATGTAACTTGTCCTCTTTCCACACCTTCTCCAGTAGTGGTGTCATCAAGTCTGCTAATGTCGCGGGGTCCATTTTCAGCGCTTCTGTGTGGATTCCGTCTGATCCTGCTGCTTTTCCAGTTTTTAGCATTTTTGTGATCTTCAGGATTTCTGCTTTCGTCGGGGGGTTGATGTTCACTGGTAGTTCTGCTTCCCTTGCTGGTATTATTGGGCGCGTTGTAGGTGGTGGTTGATTTAGAAGTCTTTTAAAGTGTTCCACCCAGTGTTTCCTTCGCTCCACTTCTTTGGTGATTGACTTTCCATTGTCATCCCTCACTGGCTTAATTTGTGTTGAACGTTTCCCCCAATAGCAACCTAGTTGTTTGGTAGAGTGTGGCGAGGTTTCATTTGCATGCCACTTGCTCTGCTTCACTTCCCATAGCTTCATAATATTTTCTTTTGTCTTCCCTGGCACTCTTCTTCACTCTTTTGTTCAGTATATTGTAGCTTGCATTCAACTCCTGTTTTTTGTTGCTCTTCGATGCACTGGATAATCTTTTGTTTCAAAATCCTTCTCTCTTCTATTAGTCGCCATGTGTTTGTAATGAGCCACTGTTTGTTCTGTCTCTTCTTTCTGTCTAGAACTTCCATGCAGGTTTGAATCCGCACCGCTTTCAGGTTGTTTCAGTAATTCTCGACGCTGGTCTCTTGGCTAGCGTTGATTTGTGTCTCCGCCTTTTTCTTTATGTTTGCAGTAAATAATATCCTTTGTGGCCTGATCCTTCAGGTTTTGAGTAGTGAAGTTGATTTATGGTCTACTGATTCTTTGAAAGCTTTTAATTTGATTTGGAGTGTTTCTTGTACGGGATAGTGGTCTGAGCCAACGTTCACTCCTCTTCTTACTTTCGTGCTCAGTAAGCTGCGTTTCCACTTCCTTGAGCATAATTGAGATGAAGTCAATTTAGTTTTTGATTCGTCTGTCTGGTGATACCTATGTAGCCTTGTGGATATCCTTGTGCTTGTATACGCTGCCAACAACCACTAGTTCATATATATATATATATATATTTCCCTGAAGAAGTTCGGACCAGTTTGCCGAAGGAAAAGTTGGAATTACTTATCTCAATTTCTCTGAGATTCTATAAATATAATATATAATAAAATATAAATATAATATATATAATATAATTCACTCGGCGCCAAACTGTTGTGGATCTGTTCAATCCAGTCTTGATCACAGTTCATATAAAAAATAGGTTAGAGAAAGATTAAGGGACAGGTTGAGGTTGAGTTAACCTTATCACGGAGATAGGGTTGGTTAGGAAGATATTAGGGTAAATTTAGTAAGGATCAGGGTTAGGATTGAGTTAGTAGACCAAATTTGCGTTTTATTGCGCGACTGCCCTCACTAAGGTCATGGGTGCCTCCGTGTCATTTAGATGTTTAAAGTTGAGCTTTGGCCCAGTATCATCTTTTGAAGTACGAATACCCAATTTCATACCACTACCTGTGACTCTGATGGCGCTGTTGAAGCGCAATAAGGGATAGGTTCTAGTTTCTGCAGTCTCAGTGGGAACGCAATCACTGACTGGGAATGCCAGGTACATCTAGTTGACCGGTACTTCTACATAGGATGAAATCGACATCTTGCATTCCACAGTTAGTCGTCATAAAAAGAATTAACCTCAAAGTTAGTTAGGTTAAACTATCATATCTCTTAACTTCATGAAGAGAAGTAATCACCTAAAGAAAAACAGAATGATTTCCTTCTTCTAAAGGAGATGAAATGACAATTCAGTGGATAACATTTTCTCTTGATCAATGAAGTCACCTTCAGAGACTGTACAATCGTACCTTTATATTTACCAAAAAGACACGTGTTTTTGTGATACCACATGCCAAGTAATTCACACTTGTCTAGGAATCCTTGTTTCAACTACAGAAGACACGGGTGAGAGGATGTCAAAGCCGGCCAAGATCGGAGAAGTAAGACAGACCTTAACTGATCTTAAATCAGTGTAGTGATCTACTACAATCAGCATTAAAAACAAGATTTGGATTTTCAACGCTAATATCAAATAAGTCACTGCGTCTATATGGTTGAGAAACTTGTCCCGTCTGTAACCAAGAGCATTTCCAACGGCCTGTTGTAGATCTCTATCAACATATGCCTTCTCCAACTCGATACTGAAGACTGGATAGCCAGTCGGAAAGCAGCATGGATCTAGCGACAAGCCAATCAAGAACCTATCGCTCAATAAAATATAGAGAAGTAAGCGGAGATGGACTGAAAATGCAATGAGGAGACCGTCAAGTGGTATTGCACACTAGGTAGGCAGTCGAGTGGAATCTGCATCTGAAATGACGAGTTTGGCGTGGGTCCAAGGATGATGTAAAGGAATTTGTGTGAGGAGGAAATGAAAGCTTACGGAGAGTCATGGAGCCAGATAAAAAATATCGCTGAGAGTTGAGTAAAATTACAAACTTAAGGTTTTGAAATTTTATAAGGTGAAAATTCTTAACAGATGAAAAAGAAAGTGGCTGAATATCCACTTGACAAATGTGAATTAGGCGTAGTGTACAAAAGAAGAGTATGTAAGATTGATAAAACTGAGTTACTTACTAAAAATAGAACCAAACAAGTAGGGAAGCGTTTTAGAATATAGTAGAATAACAGGAAGGATGATCCATTTCTGCACACAAGTTTTGTTAACGTCTCCTCTGTATATATAAGCGTCAAGGCTTAACACGCTTTTCACCCTTCGACCTTAATTTACAGATATTTTTGAAAGTGGACTACTATGAGAACAGTGTAGCTTTAGTTCACTAGGTACTCTAGAGTCGATCTAGTAATTGACTTTGATTCTCTTCTTAACAATCGTGGTGGACGGAATCCTAAAGTGAGTTCGGAGAGCATACCTCAAATATAATTAATGTTTTAAGATCTCTCTCTTGAACAGCTACGTTCATCAATAGTAATCAGGATAGAAAAGTATTTTTAGCCTCCATGAGATATCCCGTTGATTTGGATACATGCCAATATGACTGATGTTACAGACGCTGTGAACTAATGTAAATTTTCATCAAAGAAGGTTTAGAAAAAAGGCGGAAATTCAAGTTGCTAGGTTTTATGGAGGGCGGCAGTGGTACAGCGGTAGAATGCTCACCAACCACGCCACACGTGATTAAGGGTTCAATCTCCGGCAGATGCACTCCTCTACCTTACTAAGCCAGTAATTAGGCTGGTAAAGAGGGAAGGTTGGACATGAGGCTAGCAACCCCATCACGTAAAAATAAACACCACTGCTAACAGAACTTCACAGCTCCAGCCTGAAGCCCTATGTTCCACTAGGAACCTAAGGGAATAAAAAAGGCTTTATGGAGCACTGTCGAAAGTGTAAGTTGTTCACATTATGTTGGCTGTCTGAGGGTAAAATTGTACTGCTGGTGAATAATAGTGTGCCAGCTATAAATTGTTTCCTCCAGACGATCAACAAGCTAGCTTCTTCCCCGTTCGGAGGAGGGTGATTAGAAAAGACTGACAATGAAAACTGTACATCCTGACTCATCCTGTAGAGGTATGTTGCCAGCTGTGAAATCACTGTATGGACATAACTGTAAGAATGACTGCAGCGAATTCGCAATTTTCAGTTTACACAGTTCACGGTGGAGTTCCATCACGATTCCCTGTGAAGACAGAAATATGTCTGATCTACTTGGTACCGTAATTGGCAACAAAGAAAGCTGGCATAATCGTACAGTGGTATATACTACTAACTGATGTGAGTAGTTGGATACTGATACTTACATCAGCTAACAGTCCTTACTAGCCAGGTCTAAATGATCTAGACATAAAATGGTTACTTAGCTACTAAAACTATTTCAAAAAAGCTGTGTCCGATGGACCTCAATAACTTGTTCTGTAAGCTTTCAGATCATGCAAAACTAATTCTCGTTTTTTCCCTGATATTTTAAGAAGAAATTAACTTTCAATACTTGGTTTGTAAGGATTATATTTGTTTTTACGAGTTTGATCACGGATTGATATCAGTTAAAAATCCATTGAAACCAGGGAGTACTGGACAAATGTTCCATCCTAGTTTGGATATCATCAGAAGTAGGTACTCACTGGGTTTCGAACCCAGGACCTTCTGGTTACAAGGCAAGCTCGTATAACATTAAGCCACTGGTACCCGATTCAATGACCAGCCAGTGCATGAATTCTAACTTCTACCCATTCGTGATTTAGCTCGACCACCAACCTGTGTAATCGGTGGGGAATCCATCCTCCCACTTGACTAGATGGAACTCACTGGTTATGACTCCTCACTAGAACTCCAGGAAGCTCCTTCCTGTAGCAAGTCACTAGCGAGCTTCAGATTAATTTTCAGTAGTTGTTTTGTAAGGATTGGATTTGTTTTTTTACAAGTTTGACCACTATCCAGTACTCCCTGGTTTTCAATGGTTCTTTAACTGATATCAATCCGTTGTCAAACTCGTAGAAAAAAGAAATTAACTTCCAAGAAGTAATAATTGCTTACATACTTCCATAAGTGCACTTTTGTCTTCTTGCATTCCTAACATAGACACATGCCATACACTGATTTTATGTTTGTATTCTTCAGTCACATGAGTAAATAAATGTGGGACAGTTATAAATTGATTTTAGATAAATTCATTGATTTTCTAGGATGATACTGAAAAACATTTCAACTCTAGGAGACTGATATTTTCAAGTCACATCACGAGCTGACGTGAGCCAGGTAACCATTAGAAACCAGGAACTCTGAGGTAGTAGGCATCCATGACCTTATTGGGAAGTGAACTGGGAACTCTCAGGCAGGAAGATGACCACTCAGCCACTGGAACAGAATTGAATGACCCACTAATTCTAACTTTCACCTATTCTCCATGCATAACGCCACATCTAGCCATAGTCATCATAGAGCACCGGTCCTCACATTCAACATAGTGGACCCCACTTATCACAACTTCTCGCCGAAACTTCAGATAACCTCAATTTGTAACTAGTCACTAGTGAGCTTCAGATCATCTTTTGTTCAACTCCTGGTGAAATCATAGTAGCGTAGTAGTAGCGTAATCCTGAAGAGTCTGAGAGTAGGAAGAAATGGCAGTCCAGTAGTCCCTGCAAGTTTTCCAATGTTTCTCTAACGAATGTCAGCTCATGATGAAATCCTCCAACCAATCAAGCTAAAAATCCCCACAAAACCAATACTTGAAAATTAATATGAAAGACGTCCAGAAAAATAGGATGTTAATGAAGGATCAAGGAGACAAGTGTCCAAAATTAACTATGTAGTGGGTAAAAGGAGTAAATTGTGGGTTATTTAAGATAAAGATGTTACTAAAATGTCATAATAAAAAAAATGCAGAAAATAGTATTAGTAACAAACTAGTCGAACTTGTAATTATACCCAAGACAGAAGGACTGGATGAAGAAGTTTCTTCAGTGTATATAAATCAGGGTTTTCTATCCGAATTGCTAAAGCCGCGGCAATGCAAAGTATACGGAAGCTAACGGTTTTTGGGAAGCTTCTTTTTGACTTCGTAGATAATTCTGAATGAACTCTCTTTACATATTGAGGACTAGTGTTGAATATATGCTCGATTATGGCACTCTTCACTGATCCACTGTTACTTTTTCTTAGCCAAGTAGAAGAATGTTCCTTTTTGTCAATTTTCTCAGTCAAGTTTGGTGGGTGTGACCACCATGCTGGGAAATTCTCCTATCTCGGTGTACTTCAAGTGATATGAGACGATAGGAGTTGATTGGTAGAAAGCCCTGTCACATGCTTATAGTCACTCATCAGAAAGACATGTCTGCAACCTTCAAAGGAATTACCGTTTCCTATGAGACTCATAAGACACCCTATGCTGTTATATATATATATATATATATATATATAAACAAATTTACCAATCCTAACATCTTTTTACTGTGATTGGTTTTTCATGAATATTTAGTAGGTATGGCACTATATACTACTGACCGACTGACATTAGTAGTTAGGCATCACTCAAATCAACTAATATTTCTTGCTAGCCAGTTCAGATGCCCGTTTCGCCAGCTTACAGTTGAGCTCATTCACGATGTACCCAGTATGACTGAGGTCAAACACCCCAATCAGTCCAGACCGTATGATTTCTGACTAGCTAGATGAGTGAAATATGCTTATGAAGAATAGAAACATGATGTATTCATACACTAAGTTTAAAGGGGAAATTCTTTGAGCTGATATTACATTTCAACAGAGTTTTGAAGTAGCTGATTTTAGTGTGGCGCAATCAGTTTGCCAAAGGAGCTAAACAGAAATCAGGTGGTCTCAACTGATTTGGTTCTATAAGCTGAGCCAAACTGAGGAACAAAATGGATGACCTCAGCCCTAAACGAGTGAAATGACTCCCCCCCCTTGGAGGTTTATACGTCCACCTCTATCTGGTTAGCATATACTACTAGTTGGTTTGACTGGTAGTATCCAACTACTCATCTCAATCAATCAGTAGCATGTATCGTAGTGAATTTACGCCTGCTTTCATGATTAACATTTGCCGTATCAAGTAGATCACATATTTTGTGAAGTGAATAATTTCTATTTCCAAAGAGAACTACGGTAAAATTTCACCTTCTCGAACTGCATAAATTTCAAACTTCGAACTCGATTAATTTAGAAGGTAATTGATTGTTTAACTTTGCCATTTCCACTCCCCTGTAAGTGCATATACATGAGACCTATACAATCACGCTGTTATCGGATTTGTGCAAGCTTGAAATTCAATAGTGGAATCGCTTACTTGGGCTGTACACGATGTAATATGATAATGCTTCAAAAAAAAAGATCAAAAAATCTCATAAGGCTTACACAATACCCAAAAAGCTTCACATTACTTCTAATCCTTGTCCAATAAGTAGGATAACTTGAGTGTGAATTCACATTGATTTATGAGCATGTGAAAACCTTCCACCCACACCCTCACTTCTCTCTGCAACAACAAGAACAAGAACACCGAAGAAAAGGATCATTTTAATTTCCTTCTTTTTTTCACATGTTCTATTCATTTGAAAAAACTTTTACAGCTACTCACAATGTTAACTAGTAGTTTCACTATTTGAATGTCAAAAAAATGGAGAAAATTTTTTTTCAATGAGACATGTACGATGTAATGCGTCTATTTGGTTTTAACTGAAGTTTTTGAACTTCGTTTTTGAGTAGCTGGTTTTATTTGATTGCAAAATTTTCCCCGAGCATGGGAAGAAACTAAAGAGCATTATGCTAGACATATATGTCTAATCTCACTGGGTTTTTGTATCCGTTCATTTGAGCATTGAAATTGTCTCTTTCAAGGAGTGTGGTTACTAGCCTTACGCCCAACCTACCCGCTTTTCCAGTTTTCTTATGAGCTTGATGATCTCTGCCCACGTATTATTATTTCCTTTAATTCCTAGAGGAACATAGGGCTTCAGCCACACGTCTCCATTGCCTTCGGTTCCCTTCTAGAGTTCTCACCTGGCTCCAAGTCTGCCCACATGTTTTCATCTCCTCTTCACATCACATCCTCCGTCTCACCCTAGCACTGACGACCAACTCGCCGCCTCCCATTCGGGTTCCACTCGAGCCATGGCCTGCCGTGTTCTGTCACTTGATAGTTTGTTTTCCTAGAGTATGGTCAATCCATCTCCATTTCTTCCTGCCTATTTGTTTCACAGTTGGTTCCTACTGGGTTGGTTCGCTCATTTCCAGTGATCCCTGTTACTGATCTTTTCTGGCTGGCCATCTGATCTCGAGTATTGAGCGAAGACAGCTATTAATGAAGGTCTGTAGTTTGTTTGAGATGCTCTTTATGACGCGCTGGACAAGTCTCTGATCCGTATAGTGAGTAGCACTGACTTCACATTGGAGTTGAAAATCCTGATCTTATTTTCCTTTTCGTGCTGAGTGCTGTTGACCTCCACATAGACTTAAGAGTAATGAAAGCTTGTCTTGCTTTTCCGATCTTCGCCGCTTTGATATCCTCGTCAGTTCCGTTCACCTGTAAATGAAACGATGCTTCCCAGGTAGGTAAAGGAGGTTGTTTCTTTCAGGTTCCTCCTATTTATGCTTATTGTTGTCTGTTGTTTTTGCTGCTGTCCACGTATGCAGCTAGGGAAATATTGTGTTAGAATAATAATTTTAGTTTCAGATATAAACAAGACTTGCATGTAGTGATTTTAAAAACATCAGAAAAGTTCATCAAATCAACTGAACCTCAGCCGTTTCGCTTTCAGTGATCAGTTAATTCATATTTTTTAGATTGAAACACATTGTGGATAATTGGGTTTTTAAGGAAGAAGTGAGCGGCTGCCGCATTGTGGTGTATCTCTATACTCTCTTCATACTATCGGTAATAAATACGTCCTCAAACAACCATAAAGACTATATTCTCATTACACTAATTGAAGCGGTGTTAAGAGCAGTCTGACTAGGTTAAAAAGTCAGCAGGTAGTGGAATCAAAGCTTGAGTCTAGCAGGATAGATGGACACACAACAATCATAAGCGTTATTTCTAGTTGAAGCCGACCTGAGGTGAGTTTGAAGTTGTTTAAAAAGCGTAACTAAATGGTATCTTAGAGATTCAGCCTCATGATTCTCGTAATATCAATGGCACTCTAATGGTGAACAAGTCGAATATTACTTATCTTGGTATCAACTTATGCCTCAATCTTTACTGGTTGTCTGGTATCCTGTTGATTTCTGAATAAGTTTTTCATTTGACTTATTACATAAAGAAGTGGAGACTGTTTGATATAACTGAGCCTCTTCTCTTAGAATTCATGTATTCTGTCCATTCTTCTTTATTGTTCGCTCTTATTCTTCCCTGAACATTTCAAAAAAGACTGTATCATATTATGTAGAACACTGACGATTGTAAGTAGGGTTAATGGTGTGCCTTTGACTCAACTAACTGACGTTATTATTGATAGGCACTTCAAGCATTTGGCTAAAGTTATCATGTCAGATACTGAACATCCTTTTTATTCGCAAGCAGAACAAATTTCATAAGAATTCATGCTCGTACAGCAAAATATAAACATTCAACCGCATACTGTTTAACACGAGTTTTATGTGAAGAGGCAAATGTCAGAAAAAAGCTAATAAACTTTTTAAACAGCAAATAAACCAGGATTAATTATTACATATACTTTTTCTTCTATTAACTCTCAAGTTTTCCACTTTTATTATTTTTACTATTTTATGTATCTAGTTATTTATTTGTCAAAGGAGATAAATTTTTGAAATATGTACAAAGCTGAAAATTTAATTCTGCATAACTATTATTGTTGTTTTATCACCAATGATATTCCTAATTGTGCTGGACTGGATTATGTGTCAGACTGTGGGAAACGAGAAGACAGGAATATCCTGGACCGACGTGAAGAACCTAGAAGACCTGGATTTCGCGCGTGGATGATTTATGTTTGATGTCACACACAATAGAAGACTTACAAGCGAAAACCGACAAACTGGTCGAAGAAGCAGCAAAGACAGGACTCCAGGTAAACACAGACAAGACGGAGGTTATGAAAATAACCAACCAACAACAGCAACAACATCCAACGTCAATCACCATCAACGGGAGGGATTTGAAAGAGGTTACTTCATTCACTTACTTATCTAGGGAGCACTGTCTCAACTACAGGAACGGAGGAACGGACGAGGATGTCAAATCGAGCGAGAATCGGGAAGGCGAGAAACACATTCATCAGCCTGAAATCAATCTGGAAATCTTCGCCACTCAGCCAGAATCACCGACAAAATTCGGATTTTCAATACAAACGTAAAGTCAGTCAGTTCTTCTATACGGATCAGAAACTTGGCGGGCGGGTCACAAAGAATATTTCCAAAAGGTTGCAGACCTTTATTAACAACTGTCTTCGCTCAATACTGAAGATCAGATGGCCGGGCCGGAAAGAATCGCCAACAAGGAATTAAGGGAACAAACAAAGCAAGAACCAATCGCCCAACAAATATGCAGGAGAAAGTGGAGATGGATCGGACATTCGCTGAGGAGACCGCTGGGTGATATCGCGCGCCAAGCCCTCGAGTGGAACCGGAAAGGGAAGCGGCGTGTGGGACGTCCAAGGGTGACATGGAGGAGATCATGTGAAGGGGATTTGAAAGAATATGGACTAACAGGGATGCAGGCGAAAAGTATAGCAGAAGACAGAAGAAAATGGAGACGTGAAGTTGAAGCCCTATGTTCCACTAGGAACCCAAGGGAGCAATAATAATAAATAATAATTATTGTTGTTTGGAGTAAAGTGACTGTTATTATTACTATTTTTACAATTGATTCACCAATTCAGAAGAAGCAGCCAAGACAGGACTTTAGATGAACATAGAAAAGATGGAGATGATGAAGGTACCGTGCAACCAGCAACAAGAACAAGCACCAACTACTATCACATGGAGAAATTTGAAAGAGGTTACTTCCTTCACTTATCTAGACATTATCGTTTCAAATAGAGACAGTCGAAATAGATGACAATGTCAAAACTAGCCAGGATCGGGGAAGCAAGACAGTCCTTCATCAATCTGAAATCAGCTTAGAAATCTGATGTACTCTACAGCATAAAGAATGAAGTTTAGATTCTCAACACTGATGTCTCGTCACTTCTTCCACACCGAAGTGAGGTATGACGCGTCAACAAGAGCACTTCCAAAAGGCTATTGCAGACTTCTATCAACAGCTACCTTCTCTGACTTCATAGTGATGATCAAATGGCCGGTCAGAAAGGATTAGCGTACTTCGTATATTCCAAAGTCATTAGTGAGCATTAAATCAAGTGTTTTGTCAAGCCGAGTAGAGAAGTTAGGAATCTTTACATGTTCAAGTGGTTCAAGGAAGGATCGGTCATAGGAACAGAAGTCTCCAGTAACTGTTGACAGGCTTCTTCAGATATGCAGCAGCAGAAGCTGTAAATTCATCTGCAAAATTAAGTTGATCTAAGATGGAACAGCCGGGGCTGACACATATATTTGATGCATTTATTTCCCTTAATGAATATGAATAAAGCAAGAACTACAGTTTTTGCAAAATAAAACGTTACCATCATCGTTTACTTTTCTGGCTTCTCATCAGCTGCTTACAGGCCAAAGTCGTTATTAAATGTATCTACAAGAACAATTTTAGTATACTCGGAGAGAGTTCATTTTTAAACAAAAATCAATCAGCGTATGCATACAGTAATAATATTAAACACTATTCCGAACAGTAATGACCATACACAATGGAAACTTTCGACATTACGTAACCGGATGAAAGAGAGGTGAAAATAACCAGTTACCAGGTTACCACAGAAAGACTGATAACTGCTTATTTCTGAGAGCATAAATCAGGTTTCAGGCGTTTAATGGAGATGGATTAAGCAGATCTGACGAGAAGTGAACTCTCTTGCTTATTGACAATTTTGAAAGATCTTGCGACGTCCACCTAATGACCCGTGTCAAGGAGATGCCTGGCAATAATTTGAAAGTAACCACTGAGAATAAATAAAAGTTGCTACACCACCGCCATATTTTTTCGTGGAACAGAACTGATATTGCCTAAATAAAGTGAAACTATCTAGCGAGACAAGAGATTGCGGTCATAAAGCTCATGTAGCAAGTTTCTTCTAACGTGGTTATAGCCGTATTGTGATAAGTATCAAAGGATAAAAGAGACTACAGTTACATAATCTTGTTGTTGGTATTAAAGATAACTGGAACAGCAATACGAAGTATAGGTGTTCGTTTTAATGCACATTGCCAACCTCCATGGTGCTTTTTATGAGTTTTGTTAGAAATTTGAAATATATTTGGTCTTAAAGAGTTTATATATTCCCGAGAGTGGATAATACAATTTGACATAATTGATTGATGCACAAAAACAAATAAAACAGTAAATTAGACGCACAGTTTTGTGGCGAATGCTACTGATAAGATTTGTCAGTAGAATGTAGAGACATCAGTCGACACAGAAATCATTAGGCAGCTGGGGGATAGATAGGTTTAATTTCTGAGGAAGCAAATGATACTGTGTTGTGAAGATACATGGGAGACGTAAAAAGAACACAAGAAAAAACACAATATGAAGGCCAGAAGTATCACAACACGGAAAATCTGTGCAAATGACGATTTACAGATAAGGTGTATGTAGTTTCTCCATATAGAGATACCAAATTCCAATTAGACATTCCCTACCAAGTCTCTCGTCTTCTACCGTTACAGTATGTATAGATGGTAATTAGTTAGCCCAACGTCCGAACAGGCGGTATCTGTATATCGTGAATTCGAGTGTTGGTTTGTAGGGATTTGATTGGTTACAGGATTTCGTCATGAGCTGACATTATATAGAGGACCATTGGAAATCCTGGGAGTACTGGACAGCTGCTTCCTCCTAGTTTGGGACTCTTCATCAGTACGCGCCAACCACCAGCGTTTGAATCCATGACCTTCTAGTTACAAGGCGATCTCGTAGACCATTAAGCTACGGGGACTCGATCCAATGGCCAGCCCATGAATTCTAACTACTTCCAATTCACGACATAGTGCGACTCCTAGCCAATGTCTTCGGCGAATATTTGTCCTCACACCCGACCTCCTGCACCCTACTGGTCAGGACTTCTCACTAGAACTCCAGGTAACTACCTACCTGAATTGGGCAAGTCGCTAGTGAGCATCTCATTAATATTCAGGTGTTGGTTTGTAGGGATTTGATTTGTTACAGAGTTTCGTCATGAGCTGACAAGAGTTAAAATTCACCAATCACGCGACTCAACAGTCTTGTCTCGTAAACTGAAGCTTCTAGGTTCGATCAATGGTGTGGTTTATGGGTTTTAACTTCTAACTAGCCTTAAACCAGAACAAAACAGATGTGTAGAACTTCCGTGTTTTCATTGAGTCTCTATCTGATTTAAGAGTAGGATTTGAGCTTTGTGATATCCGTGTGTGTGTATGACTCAAAATCTGAATAACAAACTCCATCTCATTAATTCATGTTGGATGGACATCCTGAAGCGCTGTAGTGTGAAATTCATGACCAGTGTGGTTCACCACATCAGCGTAAAGCGTGTGCTCACGAATGAATGACACTGGTAGGCAGCAGTACTAATAGTGTTAATTAACAGCAGTTACTATTCACGGGATTTTGAATTCTAAATCACCAGGTAAATGGTTCAGGGGGTTGATTTTGTAATCTGACGAAAAAAAACCCTTTCCCTGAATTACAATACCCAGAAAACTATGAAGATATTAAATTGTTTCTCAACTGTTTGACAGCGACAATTCCAGTATTTCACTAATACCATTTAAAGCGTTCTGTTGTAAATTGTTGTCTTAAAATTGAGCTGAACCGAAATATAAAGTGAAGTGATTACGTCATTTACAAATAATTAATGCTTTCATCATACCGGTAAGCATGAAACAGGACACAACCTCTTCAAGATAAACTTTCTACATTGAACACTGAAACGTACGTACTCTGCTACATGCTTAAGAAAACTACACCACATCCTTTTATGATCCTCATAATGGTCAAGTTGGAGAATAGCAATCCAAGGGGAACGAAGATACTTATGATACTGAAACGCACAAACAGAGGAACCTAGTGGAACCAGGGAAATAACACTATAATCATGAAAAGTAACTGTAGAATCAAGTATATGGATATAAGACGGAATGCATAGTTGCTTTTAGGTCAGGTTAGAGAAACATAAGGACTGGGATAAGCGTCAGGGCTAGAGGGAGGTTGGGCTTAGATCAGGATTATTTTAATGTTAGGTCAGGGAAATATCAGGTTTACTGATGAGTTAGGGACCCAGATTTTATTTTTAGACTACTGACTGCTCTTTTCGAAGTCACTGGTGTTTTCGCTCCCCTTGGATTGTTATGCCTTAACTTCGCTCTCATCATTATTTCACTATTTTTAAAGACAGCTGTAGTTTCCAGAAGATTTTAACAGAGGGTTCAATAACTAGAATTACAAGTTGTTATATGTTAGATGACTTGATGTCATATGGAAACCAATTTACAACCTCTTTTCCCTTTATTCACATAGCAGAAGTGTTCTTATAAAAAACGATTAGTCGGATAGGAATATTTATTGTTCGTCATTGAGCTGATGAGGAAAAAAATGTTGTAAACCCTAATTTCAAATCATCAATGGTTTACATGATCTAGAACGAACGAATGTTAAATAACCGATTTTCGGTCACCAGGATACAAGGAGATGCTGACTTTGATGTCGTTTCGCAGTCGCTGCTTAACACTGTGAATGGATGTCAGATGGCTGAAGTCGGTTATCAAGAATCTGCAGACCTGGGTTTTATGCTTACTAGTGCTAGCCGATAAGGTGTATGCATACCGTAGAGCTGAACATCTCAGTGCTGAGTTGTCATACTGTAACGACAGAAGACAAGGGTCAGGCAACAGATCCTTTATTGAGAAAATCAAGAGGTATTTATAGATTTTTATGTAGATTATTGTTAGCGGAGTAGTAATGTCTTCTGATTTGTTGTTTTCTTGCCCTTATTATTCCCTTATCTCTTTGCGGCCGTTTCTCAGAAAATCAAGCCGTGTATCTGAGAATCCTATTTCCACATGTTAACTCCGCTGTGATTGGTTAGTGATTTTCTCAAGGTTAAGCTTTGTTATTGTTTTTCTGTTGCCCCTGATTCAGGATGTGAACATTGACTTAAATTGTTGTCTACAATTTTGGCTTGCAACCAGCTCTCACCACAGTACTGCATGGTATAGTGACGCAGTTATGAATCTCAAAGGAGATACAGATCACTTCAAGTGTGCGTCGGTGGCACAGTGGTTAGGACTCTCGCCGACCATGCACATGGTCCGAGGTTCGATCCCCTGCCGACGCACACCTGATATCTATGGTCGGCCTGCAAAATTTGGGCTACCGATATCCATGCTGAAAATTCCATACTTGTACTAAAAATACAGTGTGGAATCAAGCTGTAAATCAAAAAAAAGGTTCAGAGATGCACCTCATTAACAAGAACCAGTAAGAACGAAATCTACATGCCGGGCTTCATGTTGACTGTCTTGAACTCTCTGACATCAATTCAAATGTTTCTAATTCGTTTGTGCTTACTAGTAAGGTATTCTGGGAGCCTCAGAAATCTCCCACTGAAAACCTATATCACATTCAGTAGATAATTGAAAGGCTGTTCATATCACAGCTGATCCCAGGTTAGATCATTAATTGATATTAGTCAAAGAACCAATGAAAACCAAAAGAAAATCGACAGCTGTTTTGCCCTATTCTGGGACTCTTCATAAGTACTCACCTACTCATAGCTGATATCTTGCAGAACTAGTCAGTGCATTTAAATTGACTTTCGCATGATAGACAATAGAATTATCTCATATAATTTGGAATATGATAATTGATTTCTACTGATCAAATGATAAGAACATTTTTTGATAAATTTTAAACTTATCTGTTGACTACTGAAAACTTTTCTGTACCGATTTCGATGATAATTGTAATAACGGTAATAATAATGACTCTATTTCGAACAGTAAATTTGGTACAGGGTAAAATTTTCAGCATGTAGTGTAATCAATATCGAATACACAACTTGTTAATTAGTTCGCAAATTTCACAATTCAAAATGATGAATCCAGCATAGTTTTCTTTGAAAACCAAGTTATCCCGATCACAATATCTGACCTACTTGATATCATAAGTGGTAATGAAGAAAGAAAGAGTATTCGTATCAAGCTATATACTACTGATTAATTGAGATGAGTAGTTGTATACTGCTCATACCAACCAGGTAGCACTTGCCAGCTAGCAAGATCCAGGAGATCTAAACACTAGACTGCCGTTGCTCTCGTTTGAGGCCGAGCGCATCAGCGTGGTGTAACCTCTGTGACTTAGCTCAGACACCGAATGAGTTCAACCAATAAGTAGTATATAGTTTTATGCAAATATGTTTGCCTTCTTGATTAATATTCGGGGTATCAAGCAGACCACATCGCATATTGTAATCTGAATAATTTGGTAACTAGAGAAAGCTATGGAGAGAATTCACCTACTTGAACTGTGTAATTTGCTAACTTCTAAATAATTTGCCAAGTGTAATCAGCTGTTCCTAATTCAGCAGCTATATGAAATCGCCACATTTCCATTGACCCGCAACAGACAACTCAGCGAGGCATTTGAAGTGAATACAGGAGTAAGGCAAAGTCACCTATTATCACCGATGACATTTTCTAATTATGGTAGAACAAATTATGCGACATATCGTACATCGAGAGAGAGAGAGAGAGAGAAGACAGAAATATGCTGGACAGCCGATAAGAAGACTCTAGATGATCTGGATTTCGCCTGTGGATGACATATGTCTAATATAACACTAACTGGAATACTTTCAGGTAAAAATCAACAGACTAGGAGAAGAAGCAGGCAGCGAAGACAGGACTGCTGATGAACACCGGGAAAACGGAAGTGATGAAGATAACCATTGAACCGCAATCACAACCAGCAATATTCACCATCAACGGGAGAGATTTAACAGAGGTTAGCTCCTTCACTTATCTAGGAAGCATCATTTCAACTACAGGAATTCGGAACAGATGAAGATGTTGAAGCTGACCAGAATCGGGAAAGCAAGATATGCCTTCATCAACCTGAAACCAGTTTAGAAATCTTCTGCAATAACTCACTAGAAGGAACTAGGTCCATACTTTCCACACAAATTTAAATTCAGTCAGTTCTTCTATACGGGTCAGAAACTTGTACTGCGCGTCATGAAAAGCATCTCCAGAAAGCTACTGCAAACTTTTATCAACAGCTACTTACTTCGCTGGCACCAAACTGAAGATCACGTGGCCAGAGAAAATTAGCAACAAGAATCTTTGGGATCAAACTAACCAACAACCTATCGCTCAACAAATATGTGAGAGAGGGTGGAGATGGATAGAGCACATACTGAGGAAGCCGCTGAATGATATCGCGCTAAATGCAGACCATCACTCAAGTGGAACCCGAACGGAAGACGAAGAAATGTGTATGAGTTCGAGGGTGAAATGGAGCAGATGGTGCGAGGAAGAGATGGGCATGTGGTGTGTGCTGCTGACAAGACTCATCAGTACCATATAAAGAGACGTTCATCAGCACAAAAATATCAAATGGTAGAGTAACAGACATAATATCAAGGTAAACAAATGGACTGGCGTTGCGGAAAAAAGTCGGACTCACGAAAAGAAGGCAAAGAAAGACAATACGAATAGCAGACGTAGCACAACACAGAAGGTCTGTGCCAATGACGATTTTCAGATAAGGTATACATAATTTGGCCATATAGACAAACCAAATTCCAAATAAATATCCTGTTAGCAAATACCTTGTCTTCTGTCGTTATAAGCAATCATGGACTCCGATAAAGATGACTTCAGAATATCGTTCAATGCAGGGATGTACTGCTGAGTTTATTAGTCATCTCTCTTGATGGGTGGCCTTGAACGTTATTAGTGTGTGTGTGTCTTCACGCCCTCTAAGCTACTTGTACTGGTACTGATTGTTTCCTTGATTTGAACTTTGACCCTTTGTGTGCGAGTTTTCCTTCTGATCGACTGTTAAATTTTGTCTATGTCAATGTATCTATTGATTGACGATTCACTGGAGTACCAGGCGGCTTCTAAAAATTCTCTGGCATTATTGGTGTTTCCTCCATCTGATATTTGAACGTTGTCCCAGTCGAAATGATATCAGCAGTTGTCTGTATGCAGTGATATGAGCGAGTGAGTGTATATCATGTCTTTTGACGGCTAGTTTATATTCATGAACACGAAGATAAACAGGACGTCCATTTTGACCAATGTAGCGTTTTTTGCAGTCGTTGCAACTTATTTCTTAGATGTTGTTGGTTTTGTCTTCTTTCGCTGTTGAATCTTTTGGTTGACATAGAGTTGAGTGAAGTGATTTTGTTGGTTTATGTGAAACATCAATTCCTAAAGGTTTAAAGAGTCTTGCAGTGATTTCTGAAATGTCTTTTATTTAGGGTAAGGCGATTTTCTTTGTGCTTTCCTTGGGGGTCTTTGATTTGATAGGTCAACTTGGGAGTAGATGTCTTTTGATGAAGTTCCATGGATATCCATTCTTTTGAAAAACATCCATGAGATACCGTTCTTCAATTTTCCTTAAGGTGAGAGCGCTGCGATGAGTTCTAGCCCTCTTGAATAGTATTTGTATACAACTCCTTTTGTGTATTATTGGATTGGATACCTTTGACATACCTATTTTGGAGTATAATTGTCTCCTGAATGGTAAACATTTTTTAAGTTTGCTCTTATTTGTCTGTCTTCCTGTCTGTCTATCCAAATGTGTGTCGACCCGCCTATCCGATCATCGGAAGTAATGACGTCAACCCAAGGATAGAAATAGCTAGACAGATAGATGAATAGACAGAAAAACCAGACCAGGCCAAATCAAATTGAAGACAAACAAAAAATACAGTAATATCAAACTGGTCAGACGATAGTTTGATTTAGTTTCTGAGTGAAAAATTGTTTTAGAGCATCTTAGCCATCATTCTCCCAAGTATCCTCTGTACTTGCTTTGGTTAATGACAGATAACTGGGTTATTCAACTAAATAAATAAATAGGAAGGATTAGAGAATGGTGAACTAAAATTTGGACAAACAATACTTCATATAAAGTCAGCTGATTGTAGAACAAATGCATATGCCAGTAGTTTATTCCAACATATAGACAAACGTATCAGAATCATTGTATGTCCAAATACTAGTTCATTTGCATACTGTTATGTCCGGTTGTGTGAAAATTAACTTAACTGTCAGTCGTTTATTGTCAGACAATGATAGGTGCGTGTGTGTGCGTGTGTATGTGTACAAGTGGTATTCGCGCGATTCTGTGTCTTGAGAGGAACTTGAATTTATTCCCGTTACATCTTCTCTTCTAAGATTGTGGGATATTTGAACTTTCAGTTTATGTTGAATTTTTACATAAGACGATCAACAAGAAACTCCAAATATGGTATATATTTAGCTAAGGTTCATTTTCTCTTTAAAAATTACATAAATTCTTTACTTTATCAAAGAGGTAAAATATAGAATTAACTTCAACCTTTGATGATATTAGGTGGTTGGAGGCAATCGGCCACAGGAAGCCTTGGACCTAGGTTTCGTGCTAGTTGACACTCATCAGCAAGGCGTATCTGCGACCCTGAAGAAACTCATGTCTCTTCTGAGATTCGAACCCGCCTCACCTAGTGCTGCACTCAGATACGTTCCCACTGAACTATTCGGGCTCAAGATCGACTGCATTAGATATTTTTGATTGGACACTAGTGACTAGTGTAACGTGTCTAGTCCTTCTGTTTGGTGCAGACTGAATTCTATCAGTCAGGTTTTGCAATGCGGCTTATCTGAAATCTTGAAGGATCTTATGTCTTTGCCAGAATTCAAAACTGATTAGTGTTGTTTTTATGAGGTGGGATCAATAGCTTCATGCCCAACTTCCCCTCTTTTTTTCCATGATTGCTACCAGCCAGAAGGCTAGACAAAGTTTAGGAGTGCATTTGCTGAGAAACAAACACAGAACTCCCGTGTGTCTAATGAGTATTCTGTTATTGAACCATTTCCGCCTCCTCTGTAATGTTGTAACGGTAGAAGACAAGAAACTTTATAACAGGATATTTATTTGGAATTGGGCATGTCTATATCGCGAAACCATGCACACCTCATCTCCAAATCATCATTTTCATAGATCTCCCGTGTTGTGCTACGTCTGCTATTCGTATTGTCTTTCTCTGTCTTCTTTTCGTGTCTCCAACGTTTGGTTGCAACGCTGGTTCATTGGTTCTCTTAGATATCAAGTCTGTCACTCCACGATCTGATAATTTTGTGCTGATGGACGTCTTCTTATATAATATAGGCAAGTCCTGTCAGTAGCATACAATACTTTTCGGTATTAAACACCCTCCTACGGATCAAACGTAAAACCTTCAGGTTACAAACTGAGTTCGATGACCATTCAGCTCCTGGGATGCAATCAATCCATCCATAAATCCTAACTTCTGCTAATTCACGGTACATAGCATCACTGTCATTCACGTCGTTGGCGAGTGTAGTGAGCTGGCAGACTGGTTGGCGGACTTATCTCGTAAACTCAAGGTCTTCAGTTTTATCCTCGAAGACGTCCTTAGAGCGCACTTCTGAAAAGTTCCTAAATCAGGCGAAACAGGTATTGAGTAGATATGGCTTTCAATAGTTCCCTAAATGATATCAACTTGGGATTTAATTTCAAACGTGTTTCTTCTTTTATTCATATATATAGCTTGATTGATACTGATGAGTGAAGCTCATTGAAGAAGCCTGAAAGTGGCTTCCTGAAATCCTATCCGATCATGTCATTTTCACTATTGAACTGTCAACTGTTTTTCAAAAAGTACATTTTTTTAGCTAACCTAACTTCATATTTACACTTTGATGGATAGTGTAGATAGGTGGTTTTTGTTTTACACTGATTCTTGTTGAGAAGTGATGAAAGCAAAGTTTAACCTTTGAACTTTTTCCTGTTTCGAGAACATGTTTCAACACTAAATCAGCATGGAGTATTCACCACTTATGGAGGCAAAGATCTAAGAACATTAAAGTTTCATGTTACCGCATACGGCTTCAGGTTTTACAAAGTATGTTTTCGGAGAAAATATCACGTTATCATCTGGCTGATATATATATATATATATATATATATATATATATATATATATATATATATATATATATATATATATATATAGAATATGGCGACCTCCTCCCATTTATATTTAGCGGAAGAAGATAAGAGAAGTGGTAACGGACTTTTTTATTGAGGAGACACGCACCATATTCATGCATCTTTAACTACATTAAAAGACGGTTAGGTCAATGGGACAACAAGTTGTTCTGATTGGCTAGAGATTGGTCCAAGGCCATACCATGGAACGAAATATTATCCAATGAGAATATTTCCAAACCACAACGTAAACTCAATACAGATTTGCTGAATAAACACCTTCATCCCTGCAGCCATTGACTTGAAATGTTGATTTCAACTTTTGGCCGCTTCCTATCAGTATGCACCTATAGAACACATGGTAAAAGAAATTTAAAAGACGTATAGTGAAGATTGAACAGAAAGAATATTCTTTTCAAATAACTTCTTCTTCATCTGGTCACACAGTTATATATACACATATAATATCTAAAGAGTAACTTCTATTCACAACATTGCATTGATTTCGGTGAAATAATATGAGGTTGTTAAGATCAATAGAATTACAGTTCAGAGAAGCATTTGTAAGTGATAATATGGATAGAAACATGTAAAATTAAGAAGGAAATTTATGTGACACTTGAAGATAGTTAGAAGAAGAATAACAACATTTAAAAGGATTATGGGGAAAGAGAAATTATCAGACATTTACAATCAAATAACTATGACCAAAGTTATGAAAGTGAGACTGCACGAATTTCTTCTGAACAGATAATTTTGACTTCGTCAGGTTGATTCTGATGGAATTAGGTATTTGCAAAAGACTCGCGTGGAAGATTAAATTTAAATTAGCCTTCGGCATACGGTAGATTTTTGCATCGGTGGTTCAGCAGTAGGACTCTTGCCGACCCCACAAGTGGTTCATGGTTCGCCCCACGGCCAACTGACTCCTTAGCCTCACTCGCTTGGTAGTAAGGCCGGTGAAGAGAATATGTTTCGGATGAAGATGAGAGGTCCCTGCAAAATTCAAAGGATACAGCCCGTTTAGTGGTGAAGCGAGTAGTCAGTATGGACTACTGAGAAGACAAAGCGTTGAGTAGCACACTGTATTTGCGATTGTACTCCAAAGTTATTTATATTTTACAGTGTGTTGTTTTAAACAAAAGTTGTTTACAATGTTTCCATTTTTAGCATCTAACAAAAAACTGCACAGTTATATTGTTCTAGACTCCACAGGTGCTGTGAATCCGACAAGATGATATTCGCTAATTTCTTGCATGAATCCATGTATCTTACTATAACAGCATTAACAAGTTGGTTTAGCGATACCCCGTTCGCCCTACTGACAGCCTTTAGTGTTATCCACAGTGTAAAAAGTCACTTTTTCAACTAGCCCAGAAAATGCTTAGACGGAGCAATAAAGAAGGATAGGTAGAATACAAGAATTAACAATCTGTAACAATATAGACTGAATGATACCAGATAGTTTTAACTTCCTTACGTAGAACGATAAACAAAATATCATCATAAACAATATCATAATATAGGAAACCGAGGAAAAATCAGAGGTAAAACATAATTCAAGGCATTTAACATTCGATTTAGATCTAACTTCCGTGCCATCTATGATACTCTAATCAAATCGTCTGTGAAGTGGGAGGAGAAGGAGGTTGCAAGGATTGGACTGATTTCAAGTTAGATCACGAACACTGACAACAGTTGGAGAATCAATGGGACCTATAGATTATTCGATAGGTGTTTTGTCATAACTTGAGACTCTTCAGTGGCACGCATATCGGATATGCCTGAATATTTATGATTTACACGCAGGAAGTGATCCGAGGAAATTAAAGCAGAATATTACTTACCACTCGCATCCTTAGGTTTTACAAACTACAGTGTAATTATAATTTTATATCACTGTTGAGAACATTACCGTATCATATGCAGTTGGATAAGTCATAAGCATACTCAATATTCATATAAAAGGCGGTCGGTTTTGAGTAACAGTCTAGCTGATAACATTCCAGTGTTTGAAATGATTGCTAAGTGTCAAATATTTGAACCTCAATGTAATCAATATCATCTACTTTAGGAAACTGAAAGGGGGGGATGAAACGGAGTAATTGTTTAAAAATCCTGCCTGAACGATTTAATCACAATATTTGTACTTATTTGGATGTTTTAACTAACTCTTTAACTAATATCCGTTTTTATCCTACACTGTATATCATTATCCTGATGTTTGCATATCATCATTTGTCTGTTTGGTTCTTTGGGAAAGAATTGCTGATCTCATTTTGTTAGGAATATTCTGTGTGGTACTAAGGTACTTCTCATAGTTGATTTTTGGCTAACTCAGTGCAAAGGTGGGCAACAGAAGGAGAAGCTGAGTTCAATCTACACTGCACTGAATCAAGAAAGATGTAAAGAAGAGCGCTAGGAAAGACAAAAGACAATTCTACTGGTCGGCAACTGAAGCAAAATAAACGGGCCGCAGACAAAACAGACCTCAGGACATTGTATCAGATAACCATTCTGCTGGTTATCCGGGAAGGGATCAACCCAGATGATGAAATCAGATGCTCAAGAGAACCTGATTACCAAGGAGAAGAAACAAATAAAACGATGAGCTGATTACTTTAAAGGACTCTTGAATCGAAAATCACCTGCAACTCGCCCTGAAATATCACCACCACCAACTGCACGCACAAAACTACCTGTCAGTGGACACCAACCCTCCAACGAAAGAAGAAATCCTCAATGTGATCAAGCTACTGAAATCTAGTCGGGAAGTCAGCAGGACCAGGCGGTATTCACCCACCCCAAAAAACTGAAAACGAACCTAGGGATTGTGGCAGATGTGCTCACGCCATTACTGCCAAACCTTTGGGAAGAAGCAAAATGTGTCTACCGATTGCAAGGAACGCTGGTTACCTTGTCAAACTAGGACTTTAAAAGAACTACCGTGGAATCATGCTATTGATCACGCCAAGTAAAATACTAAATCTCATCATCCTGGGGAGAATCAGAGATGAACCGAATGCAGAACTCCACCACATTGACCAGAACAAGCTGAATTTAAGAAAGCCAAATCATGTGCTGATTAAATTGCAGCTCTACTCACCATCATCACCATCCAACAAACCACCGAATGGTAGTCAAACCTGTACCTCGGCTTCATCGACTTTGATTAGGCCTTCACCAGACAGCGCTGACTGAGAAGTAATTTGGAAACTCCTTCAACACTACGGCGTACCTCAAGTCTTTGTCAACCTCATTCAACAGGTATATGGGAATGCCACGTGTCAAGTGATCCACAACGGAAAACTCAGCCAGGCTTTCGAAGTGAATACAAGAGCAAGACAAGGCTGCCGACTATCACCCATGATATTTTTAATCATAGTGGACTGAATTATGCGTCAGACTGTGCATTGGGAGTGAGAAGACAGGAATATGCTGGACAACCGATAAGAAGACTCTATAAGATCTGGATTTCGCAGAAGATATATGTCTATTGTCCCACAAACTCGAAGATATACAGGTGATAAGCAAAAAACTTGCAGAAGAAGCAGGCAGCGAAGGCAGGGTTGAAGATGAACATATAGAAGACGGACGTGATGAAGATAACCAGGGAACACCAACGACAACAACAACCAGCACCAATCAACATCAACAGGAGAGATTTCAATAAAGTTACTTCCTTCACGTATCAAGGCAGCACGGTTTCAACTGCAGGCCGGATGGAATAAGATATCAAAACTGTCCAGAATCGGAAAGGCAAGATACGCCTTCATCAACCTAAAACCACTTTGGAAATCTTTCACACTCAGCATAAAGAAGAAGATTCTCGTTTTCAACACCGATTTCAAGTTGGTCCTTCTATACGGGTCATAAACTTGACACGTGCGTCATGAAAACCATTTCCGACAGGCTAATGCACATTTTTATCAACAGATGCCACCTTCGCTGGCTGGCTTCATACTGAAGATCAAACGGCCAACCGGTCAGAAAGAAGCAGTAAAAAGGAACTCTGGCTGTCAATAAACCAACCAACAGCCGATCGCTCAACAAATATGTAGGAGAAAATGGAGCTGGATCGGGCATATATTGAGGAAACCGTCAAATGACACCGCGCGCCAAGCCATCAAGTGGAATCCAAATGGAAAGAGACCAGTTGGTCGTCAGTGTGAGGGTGACATGGATAAGATCCTGCGAGTTGGAGGAGACTAGATATAACGGTCAATCGTAGAGTTAGCCAGCTGAAGAGGATGGTAGAAAATAGAAGGAATTGCAGATGTGTTGTTGAAGCCCTATGTTCCACTCGTAACCCAAATGAATAATAATATAATAAATAATATTGTTCTGTAGTACTTGTTTTATACCACAAACTTAGGTGACCTCTACTGCCACCTAACGGTACTGTTGAGGTAAGTTTGAGTTTTTGATGTTATTATCGTTGAATAGGAACCAGATTTTACAGCGAATAGTCGCGTTTTCGCTGTCTTTGGAACGTTTTGTGATTGGGTGTCTGAAGGAAGTTTTGTTCAGTTATACAACAGGATGGAGAGATCGGTTTCCTGAGTTCAGAAAACAACGAGTCGGTTTTTGTTGTTACAGGGGGTGTAGTGATACACTCACCTGTATACCATCTAAACTAATATAAAATAAGCAACCAATCATAATCAAGATTATAAGAAGAGATAACTGTATCATTTTATCATGAACTGACATCAGTTAGAGAACCATTGAAAAACCTCCAGGGAGTACTGGACAGCTAGCTGTTTCATCCTAGTTTGGGACTCTTCATCAGTACGCAGCCGCCGCCAGGGTTCAAACCCACGGCCTTCCGGTTACAAGGCTAGCGAGCTTGTAGACCATTCAGCAGCCACTGGGACCCAATCCGACGGCCAGCCAGCCCATGAGTTCTAACTTCTTCCAATTCATGACATAGCGCTGTCACTTCGCAGTGACCAGTAGGGTACAGTAGGTTGAAGATGAGGCAGTAACTTATCGAAGAAGAAATTGCGAGGTGGTCGGGCTATGTCATGAATTGGCAGAAGCTAGAATTCATAGGCTGGCTGGCCATTAGATTGGGTCCCAGTCGCTCAATGGTCTATGAGCTACCCAACCTTGTAACCAGAAGGTCGAGGGCTCGAACCATGGCGGTATGTGTGTATTTCTGAAGAGTCCCAGACTAGGCTGACAAAACAGCTGTCCAGTATTCCGTTCAGGTTTTCCAGTGGCACTCTAACTGATGTCAGCTCATGGTGAAATACTCCATTCAATCAAACAAAATCCCTACAAAACCAATACTTGAAGATCATATCATTGACGGAAAATTTTTAAAAAAGGCCCACTTCAAAATAAATTAAGCATTGAACATGTTGTCTAGGTAGATAACGAAGGCTTCGTGATTAAACCACCCGGCCAAGAGAACGCAATATTCAATGTTAACCAATGTCAAACAAATATGAACCTTAATACTGACAATAAAAAAGTGGTATAATGCAGACTATTAAAGGCGACATCTGAAAGTAATAATGAAGTCAATAAATTCTCATTTATTTCAAATGTCTGTGTCTAGAAATGAAGACAAATCTGTTACCTAAGCAGTCAGTTAGTAGTAATATAATTGGGTTAAGAGGGTAGGAATTTTTCATAGAAAAAATTCAAGCATACAATAAATATATGTCGGGTTGTTTTTTTTATATCGGTCTGTCCTAGTTTTAGGACTACTTGTAGGTGAAATCCACACGCACGCTCACACACAGATGGTGTGTTTATGTCCATATCAGTGACATGGTACAGCGTATTACGTAACCACCGGGGTAATTACCAAAAAAAAGAAAAACAAGGCAAGAGTAACTGTTTATATATCTAAAAGGAGGGAAACAACAAAAATGCCTGAAATACAATTCTCCTTTCTTTGTGTGTCTTATCGATTAAACAAAGTATTAAGAAAACTTAAAAGTATAAAAATAGAAGGATATTACATAACAAAATTGTGCTATTGGTCCATTGAACTAGAAAAAAGACAGTTTTATTGGATAGTTAGTGAAATGTTTTATTTCAAACACCCTTTACGACTCAATGAAGAAACCACACTTGTAGTAATAAAGTTGTAATAATAAGGTATAGACACTCTTTTTATAGATTAACCCTTTGTGGATCATTTAGTTAATCTGATAGTTTAACGCATCCCTCTCGCACCTATCACCTCATCATACAGACAGGCATGTCACACATTGTTTTAAGACAGATTTATATATGTATTTCTCTATAGCGTAGTACATTTAATATAATATGACGTATGTATGCATGTCCTACGCACGTCCAAAATCAAGGTCATTTAGGCTTATATACATGTATACTTACATAGCCAGTAAATCAATAAATTCAGACCTAATCAATGAATAAATTATTTCCAAAATTGAGATAGTTTATTTTTATTATAACACGTTAAAATGTACTTTTACCGATGCGTCTAACTGACATTTTCAAGGCTAATTATTCGAATTTTAAAAATACAGCAAAAAATTAATTTAATTTCACATTGTGTATTACTATGATTATCATTATCGTCAGAATGAGAAAAAGGGTGAGTATATCTTTCGTTAAATTTAATTTATGGATATATCATTGTATATTATTATTATCATTATTATTAATCCATTGGGTTCCCAGTGGAACATACGGCTTCAGCCGGGACACATCCCCAATTCACTCTGTTCTGTACAGCCCATATACTTTCATTTGTTCTTCATGCGGTCTCCTCTGTGTCACACTGAAAGCTGGAACCTACTAGTTCTTTGCCATTTGAGTTCAACTCTAGGAGTAGTATTTCTCCATTTCCCTTTACATACTTGTTGGTGAATAGATTCTTGGTTGGTTCATGGTCGAAATTCCTCCTTTCTTATCCTTTCTGACAGGCTGGCCATCTTGTCTCCAGTACTGACATAGCGAAGGCAACTGTTGACGAAAATTGGTAGTAGCCTGTTGGAAATCCCTTTCGTGACGCACATACGCACATGTCAAGTCTCTGAACCACTGATTGATTTGACATAAGTATTGAAAATCTGGATCACGTTCTTTATGCTGAACACAGTAGATTTCAACATTGATTTCAGAATAATAAAGGTTTGTCATACTTTTCTGATCTGTGCCACAATTAGTTGATAAGATTCTGCCTAAATAAGTGAAAGAGGTGACCTTCAAATTTCTTCCATTGAAAGTAATCATTGCTTGTTATTATTGGTCGATAGAAATCTTCATTATCTCCGTCTTTTCTCTATTCGCTTGAATTCCTGTCTTCGCTGTCTACCTCTTCTGCCGAATTCTTGGTTTTCGCTTGAAAACCATCGAGTTTGTATGGCACTAAACATATATATGTATATATATATATATACATCAGTTTTATCAGCCTTGTGAAATTATAGCTTGACATGATACCTGGACTTTTGGGAATACTGGGATTTTTCGGAGGTGGGGGAGGGGTTATTAAAGATGGAATCAGAAATATAAACGGATCTCAGATCACAATAATCTAAAGTCACCTGTTTTCTTTTCAACAATCTTACAACTTTTATTTTCTCCTTACTTATGATTAGTTACTCGTTGTCAGCCATGAAAAAGGTTGATCGGGGCTGGGTGAGCGTGGGAAGAGTACAGCTGTTCTGCCATCAATTTCTTCATTGAATTACAACTCAGTGTTTACACAACAGGTGAAACGTGTTAACTATTTTGGTTACATTATGTTTGATAAGTGATCGCATCGTCTTCTCAATTATTACCTGCATAGTTATTTGTTGATCACAAAATCTAGTAGCCTAAAGTGTGATCACTCATATGATAGTCTGGGCCTACAATCCTATCTTCTCGGTAATGATGTAGAAGGCCTGTGTGTTATTTGAAAACTTAAGTCAACTCTGGTGTAGGTGTGATATTCAGCTGTCGATCAGAGGATGCGTGTGTTGCCCGTCAGTCTGTTCTATTGTAACAACAGAAGACAAGGGCCGGCAACAGATCGTTTTATTACGGAAATCAGTACGTATTTATGTATATTTCATGTACATTATTATAGCTTATTCAAGCAGACAAACACAGTCTTCTGATTGATTGTTTCTGGTTTCTCGGAAAGTTAGGCCATATATCTGCGAATCTTATTTGCCCACGTTAAGTCTGCTGTGATTGGTTGTTGAATCAGCCTTGTTCATATTTTCTCACAGCAAATATTAGTAACCTAGACATTGACGTAGATTAATGTCTTCCAATTGGCTAGTAGCCTGCTCTCACCACACTATCATTCTTTAAAACTGTGAGATATGGTGATTTAAAGTAGAAAATATGAAAATACTAGCAGTCTTTGACTTCAGATGTCTGTGTTCTCTTTCCCGTGTTGAGTGGTATAATTTGGTGAGCAATAGTGATATTAAGGAAGGAGAGAAAATTGGTCGATGAAATTGTCAAGTTGCATCGATTGAGATGGCCAGGAGCCCTGTTGCTTATACCTAGCCATCGCCTTCCTCGTCAAGCCATGTTAGCTAACATTGGATTAGGTTGGAAAAGAGTTGGTGGTGATCATATCATAATCTGTCATCAGTCCATAAAGTCTTTGGCAGTTGGTTTGAGCCAGTCGAGTAGTGAGGTATAAACTGCCTGGTTGGGGTCCTCTAAATGCTAAGAAACTGATGGCTGGAAACTACTAGAGACATGATTCACAGTCGGTCTCACTGACTCTTTGTGGTCTCCAAGACTTATTAAAACCTCATAGTTATCCATGCATTTTTACTTCCCACCGTTTATCATAGTTTCTCTACATTCCTGTTTCTGTCAACCTTTATGTGTACTTTTATGAAGTATTAAAACTACAATCTCTGTATTTTTGTGCAAAGTTCTACGTTAAAAATTCAGCTCATTTCAGTTAGCACTCATTTTATCTATTGTCTGTCAATTAAAGTGTTCATTTTTTTATGGTTCGAGTGGGATTTACGGCATTAGACTTTAAGCTTTTAATTTTCAGTAGAGGTGGTATTGCTTTTAATGGACTGGGGTCACCAGAATCACATTCAACCCTTTCCTTCTCAGGTTAAGTACCAACTAGGCGAGGTTTAAGTGTGTAGGCAGCTAGGAATCGATCACATTCACCGTTGATAAGCATTCTATCCCTAAACCACTGAGGCACTAAATGAGAAAGTACTGAACAGCTGTTTCGTCCTACTTTGAGACTCTGGCACTATACGCCCAGGGATCCACTGTGGATTGAACATATTACCTTCAGGTTATAAGGCAATCTTCTTAATCATTCAGTGACTTGTACCAATGAAATAATAAAGAATATTATTTTAAATAACATTCTCGATCGTTTGCTGTTGCCTTCTAAATGTCTAAATACAGATTTGTAGTATAATAGCATATTAGACAGACAGGGAGGCATTATCTAGCACTATTGCTAATCATTCAAGTTGTTACATCCATTTCTATACATACAATGTGGTAACTTGAACTGCTGCACTTCTGTGCAAAGTACTAAGGACACCATCAAAGCAGTCATGGGGAAAAAGTTGGAGACACTAATCAACTTCACTGAAGAAAGCTGTGTGGAAGAACACTGGAACTCTATGAAAGCGATATGGAAGGAAACTTGTATAAACATCTCAAGAAAGAAGAAGAGGCAAGACAAGAAACAACTGACTATGGACAGGGGAGGAGAGAAGTATCTTAAAACAGAAGATGAACGACGAAAGGAGAAGCTGAGTATAGTCTACAGAATGCTGTAGAAAGGAGCGAAGAAGAGTACTAGGAAAGACAAAAGGCTAATGCGCAACACACTGGTAAATGAAGCAGAAAAGACAGCAGGTAAGAGAGACCTCAGAACATTATATTAAGTAATCAGTTAGCTTATTATCTAAGTAGATATCAACGCAGACGAAGCCAGGGGAACAGACGAAAGGCCGATCTTATCACTCCAAAAAACTTATGAATTTTCCGCAAGCCGTCCAGATATATCACCTACAGACACAGAACTATCAAAAGACACCGCCGGAATGCTCATCTCACTACTGCAGATGGTGTGGAAGGAAAGAAATTCACCTACCAATTGAGAGGAAGCCTACCGTGTCAAACTACCAAAGAAGAGCGACTCACATCTATGCAAAAATTGGTGCGGAATTATTTCCCTGTCCATACCAATCAGAATATTAAGACAAATCGTTGTAGAAACACTAACAGCTTCTCTGAATGGGAGACTTTGTTCGGGACATACTGGAATCGGGAGTAACAAGCCAAGCGTGGACCGAATCGTAATACAGAGCACCATCACAGGACAAAGCTTAGAAATGCATGCAACTCTCTACGTTGAATTCATCGGGTTTGGAAAAGCGTTCTTTCATGTCTACTGCGAAGTGATTTGGAAAATGTTTCAACACTACAGAGTGCATTACCAGGAATCAGTCTCCTTGACTTGTCTTGGAAATGTCATTTCAACTTCAGGGGACACGTGTGGTGATGTCGAAGTCAGACAGGATCAGGAAAGCAAGGCAGGCATTCATTATTCGAAGATCAGTGTGGCAATGTGTAGCACTCGACATGAGGACAAAGATTTAACGCTAATGTCAAGTCAATGCATCTGTAGGGCTCACAGACTCGGAGCGTCACCAAAAGCATTTCGAACAGTCTCCTGCAGACTTTTATAGACATCTGTCTTCGCTCGATTCTAAAGACCAGGTGATTAGTAGCAAAGTATGAGCAATAAAGAACTCTAGCAGTTGTCGAAGTAGCCTAAAGCATATTGTGTAATAAGTATGCGGAAGTAAATAGAGATGGATTAAAAACTCGATGAGAAGACACTTAAGTGATACCAAACGCCAGGCTATTAAGTGGAAAGCGAATAGGAAACGACGAGTTAAGCTTCCAAGGGCGAAGTGGGAAAGATCATGGAAGTAGGAAATAAACGTCAGTAAGCATTTATGGAGTGGAGAGCAGAATATAGTTTTCTACCTGGAATCCAAGGAAAGAATTATTTATTTATTTGCTTCACGTTCCCAGTGGAACATAGGGCTTCAAGCTATAGGCCTGAAGTTTCGGTAGCAGTGGTGTTTAGTTTTACAGGATGGGGTTTCTAGCCTCATGCCCACCCTTCCCTTTTTACCAGTCTTATAACTGAATAAGCGGGGTAAAGGAGTGAGTTGGCGGCCGGTGATCGAACCTCGGCCCATGTGCATGGTCGGCGGGCATGCTAACCGCTGTGCCACCGACGCACAAGGGAAGAATAATATCAGTAAAAGTAATACTTGGTTTTTCTAGATCATTTGGTAGGTGGCGTTCATTCATGTCACCTTTGACTCTGGGTTTAAGCCATAGAGGGAGGCGTAGGCGACCTAACTAGGGCCTTCGAGGCTGTATGAACAATAAGTTGGAGACTTCCGGTGAAATGGCTTGAACCATTATCAATAAGCTAGACGCATTGTGACTGACTGACTGACTCAGTTTTAGCATTGAATTTTCCACAGAAGTTCAGTAGCTTAGGTTGCCACAGTCCATGTAGCACACAAATGTAGAGGAAAGAGATTCAGAAGAACTATAACGAGCATGAATGTATGGGAGAAAGAAGAGTAACATGGAAAAATATGAGGGTCTAGTGGATATGCGATATCACAAAGAATGAATGATTCTGCACCATTAATTACGGTTTCGAGACATTTCACCAATAGTCTCCAGTAATTGGTTCTTAGCAGCCTGAGGACCATAACCAAGCAGTTTATACATCCCTGCGTAGCTGGACCAAACCAACTGTCAAACACTTCATTGACCGATCCAGATTTTAGTTTGACCATCCCTAACTTTCCTCCAACCTGATCTCATATCAGCTGACATTGCCCTCCGAGGAAGGCGATGGCCCAGGATGTATAACGCTTGTCCTAGCCGATAGACTTCCTTTTCTTACCTGACACTCTACATCCAACGTCAGTACTGCTCACCAAATTATACCACTCAACAGAGGAGATGCAATATAAAGACAGCGAGCCTTTTCAAGTCTTTCACTTTCACTGGGCATGTCTCACAGCCACAAAGAAGAAAAGAGCGAACTGCTGTGAAGTACACGTATCCTTTGATCGACAGCCAGATATGACGACTACTCCAGAGGTACCGTACTGAGATGTCTTCAGAAATCAGTCTGTTGGAGCTGATACAACTTACCAAACAAATGAAGCAGTCAACACAGTCATGTCAACCCCTATCCTTAAACTGAGGGTCTATGCAGTGCATTCCTAGGGAATCATTTTAGATCTAGTAAGATCAATCCACATACCAAACATTCGGAGATTTCTGCTCAAGGCGTTCAGAAGACTCTTCATTTCGTCACTGTCTTCACCTAGGAGGACGATATCATCAGCATACTCAAAGTTTACAAGGCTGTCCACTAGTAACAAGTCAAACCCTAAGTCACAATTGTGAGTTAGGGTTAATTCCATTAATTCATCTATAATTAAATTAAAAAGAAGTGGAGACATTGGGCATCCCAGACACATACCACTGGCTGTCATCACTTCAGGTAACAACGCTTAATAAGCTCTTACACAGCTACCTTGATTACTGCATTCAGTCTTTTTAATATCCCAGACTCATTAAATCCTTTTTATTATTCTTGGTCGCGCTATATGTCAAGAATTGGCAGAAGTTTGAATTCAGGAGCCACTGAATCGGGTCCTATTGGCTAAATGGTCTACGAGTTCGTCATATAACTCAGGGGTCACAGGCCCAAACCCCACTGGTATGTACTGCTGAAAAGTTCCAAACTAGGAAGAAACAGCTTTCCAATTCTCAAAGCTGGTTTTCCAATGGTCCTCTAACTAATGTCAGTTCTTGATCAAACCTATATCTGATAGTAAACCTATGAATGAAGGAAGGTTGGGTGTGAGGCTAGGAACCTTGACACTACAACTCCACAGGAAGGTGTGCAGACGTTTAGTTATCATACTAGACAGCATTAGCAGTGCAATGCCATTTGGAAGTCGTCAATGGTTATAATGTTAATAAACTACAGAATTTTGAAACTTTTTGATCCACTTTAGACTATTTATATATTTAAAATACCTCAGTTGGCGAGTCACGTAAAGCATTTCCAAAAGCCGACTGAAAGCTTTCATCAACTTCTGCCTTCGCTAGCAAATTAGGGAAAATCAGATGGCTAGCTGGATAAACTAAGCAACAAGGAACTCTGGGAATGAACCAAACAACAACTAGTCGCTCAGCAAATATGCCGGAAAAAATGGAAATGGATTTGACATACACTGAGGAGAGCGAGCGTTGAGTGACATTGCACACTAGGAATTTGAATGCAAAACGATGAGCTGTGCGTATGCCCAAGGGTGACATGTAGGAGTTTGCGTGAGGAGGAGACAGATGTTTATGGAGAATCGTGGAGCCAGATAAGTAGGACTGCAGAGAACAGGACAAAATAGAGTTGTGCTGTTGAAGACGTATGTTCCACTAGGGACCTAAGGGTATAACAATATACATGTGTAGTTTCCTAACTGTGGCGTGAAGATACTACTTAAATATGACTCAAAAGTAATATGTAAGTTGATTGGAGGATTTCATCATCAGCTGACACTAGTTAGAGAACCATTGGAAAACCTGCCAGGAAGTACTGGACAGTTGTTTCGCCCTAGTTTTGGGACTCCTCGTCAGTACGCACCCACTAGCGGCTGGGCCTATTCAGGCAGTTAACCTGAGGTTCTATAGGGAAGCCGTGACAAGTAGGGCACAACAGGTCGAAGGTGAGGCAGTAACTCATCGAAGAAGACATTGCGAAGTGGTCAGTCTATGTCGTGAATTGGCAGAAGTTAGAATTCATGGGCTGGCTGGCCATTGGATTGAGTCCCAGTGGCTCAATTGTCTACGACATCGCTAGCCTTGTAACCAGAAGGTCATGGGTTTGAACCCGTGGAGGTGGCTGCGTAGTGATGAAGAGTCCCAAACTAGGCCGACGAAACAGCTGTCTAGCAGTTTTTGGTGGTTTTCCAATGGTCCTCTAACTGATGTCATCTCATGATGAAATCCTCCAAACAATCAGTCAAATCCCTACACAACCGATATTTGATAATATGTATATATATATGTATGTCTGAAAGATGTCTGCTAAAGATTATGTACTTGTACCTGAGTGAGGATAAATTACAACCATTAATGTAGTAATTCTGTTTCTTCGACTCACTGTTTATCCACGAATTTTTCAATGGCACACATATGATCACTTATCTTAATTCAAATTCAACAAAATTCAACTAGAACACATCCATGCATACAGACACTAGCTGATTCTTAGCATAATAAATTAGTCCATAAACCGACTGATATTGTGGAGATTTACGGATCAGGCTAAGTTTAAGAATAGCGACCCAAAAGGAACGAACAGGCCAATGGCGTTTAAACGCACAAGCAGAGTTACCTAGTGAAAGCAGGTAAATAACATCATAACTTAATTGGTGGATGGTACCTAACAGTGGAATCCAGGACAACACGCGTTTCGTCCTGTTTGGGACTCGTCATCTGGATGTACCGGCATTCCGCAGTGAGTGATGGTGTTCCCACCGAGGCTCAAACCCAGTACCCATAGTTTCAAGCGCCAAAGTGTTATCCACTAGACCACTTGGGCCCAGATGTCGTCGAAACATCTGCACAAGAAGCCGGCATGTTAGCCTGAGACCAAGCACTTCGGTCCAATCAATCGACGGAAAATCTAAAATGGAATTAAATAACTATATATTCATGGAAAGTAACTGCCGAATCAATTGTAAAAGTATAAAACAGAATACATGGTTGGTTTTGAGGTTAGGTTAGGGAAGTACCGGAGTTAGGGTTAGGGTTATGTTAACCTTATTAGGAAGATATCACCGTTAGGGTTACGGATAAATTGAGATTAGGCTAATTAATGTTAGACTTGGAAAGGGTTAAGTTTAGAGTTAACTTTGGGACTCAAATTTGCTTTCCAGTGCAACTGCTCCCCTCGAGGGGTTATTTATCGGTGAGTTCGTCCCTTATATATCGCTATTTCTCAAATTTGCCTAAAGAAGAGTAATCCACGTAAATGACTAGCTCTGTCACCTTGGAACAGTCACTTAAAGAATAAACTCGGCTCATTTAGATAGGAAATTATAATAAGGTCTGTAAATTCATGGGAAAAATGCCTAACAAAAAGTCAAATTTTTGTGGGTGGTAACAGGTAGCAGAGTCCAAGATGCTCATTTCTACTTATTTGAGACTGATTCGTCAGCTGGAGGCACCTGCATTCCCAGTGAATGATGGTGTTACCAATGAATCTCAAATCCTTCACCTATCTATCGTTTCAAATGCCGATGCATTATCCACTAAACCACTTGGGCCACGAGAGCCACCCGGTGTGCAACGCGTCCTAACCAGGGCAAAATGCTCACTCAGTGATTCCAATAACAGTCAATACCCACCAAATTACTTCAAGTTAATCCTCGGACATCATAGAAGCATCCGTACTAAGAACCGATATTTGTCACTGAAAACCAAAACACTTCGGTCCAATCAGTCAGTGGGAAATTCAAAACTGAATTAATGATAAATAACAAGTCTTTACAAATTTGCCCACGGACTGATGTCAGTTAGAGAACCATTAAAACCAGGGAGTACTGGTGAGCTGTTTCATCCTAGTTTGGGAATCATTGGCAGTACACACCCACTGAGGTCCGAATCCAGGACCTTCTTGTTACAAGGCAAGCTCCTATACCATTCAGCCACTGGGAACCGATTCGCTGGCCAGCCCATGTATTCTAAATTCTACCAATTCGTGATTTAGCGCAACCACCATCCAATGTCACTAGCAGGAAATCCATCCTCACACACTTGACTGGATGAAACTCACTACAACTCCATGAAACTCCGTCCTATAGCAAATCACTAGTGAGCATCAGATTAATTTTCAAAAGTTTGGTTTGTAAGAAATCGATTTGTTTATACGAGTTTGACCACGGATTGATATCAGTTAGAGAAGCATTGAAAACTAGAGGTCCTGGACAGCTAGCTGTTTCATCCCAATTTGGGAATCATCGGTAGTATGCACCCACTGGAGTTTGATATAAACATATCTAATCCTTACAAACCAAACTCCTGAAAATAATAAGTCGTCAAAATTATTTAACTCAATTCAGATTTCCCTGTCGATTGATTGGACCCAAGTCCCCGATCCAATTGGTTGACATGTCAGCCTCTTGTGCAGATGCTTCGGTGATGTCTGATCATGTAACTTGAAGTCAGTTTGTGGATGGTGACTAGTAGGTAGGGGTTCTACTGAGACTGAACACTTCGGTCCAGTCAATTGACAAGAAAATCTAAAATGAATTAAATAATTGATAAGACCCATTGTACAAGAGGTGGTTCTCGTGCCCTAAGTGATCTAGTGGATAACACTTTGACGTTAGAAACTATGGGCACTGGCTTCGAGCCCCAACGGGAACACCATCAGTCAGTCACTAAAGAATGCAGACAAATTCGGATGACGAGTCCCAAATAGGACGAAGTATGCGTTGTCCTGGATTCCACTGTGAGGCAACATCCACCACTTAAAATTGAGTCGTCAAAATGACGAAAAAAATTCTCTACCTTTTTCAAATGTTTAGCACACCAGTGAAAATCCGGTCCAGTTCAGTTCGGTTCGGTTGAATTCGATTTAGTCTTGTTGGTGTTACTATTCTGTTAAGGCTGTTTATATTGTGTAGTAGTAGTAGTAGTAGTAGTATTATCACTTAAATTTTATATCTGAAAATAAAGAATATTTTGTTTTGTTTTCTTTGTTTGTTTTTTATAAAAATGACCCAGTTATGCGACAATGTGAAAAAATGTCTAAAATGTAGAACATTACCTCTATTTTATGTATATATAGTAGACAGACAGTTCAGTTCAGTTAAAGATATAAAGGAAAAATTTAAATGAAAATTAGTCGTTATATATATACAACACATCTGTTTAAAGAAATAAATATGCGTGTGCTCCTTTTATTTCATCAAAATTCAAACCTCCTATTTTCCCCTCTCTCTCTCTCTCCTTCTTCCTACAACATAGTGAACCTTTTAGATGGAATTTACTTGAACGCATTACTAATCATATGCAGACTATGATTAGTAATATATTAGTTCGTGCTTTATATCATCGACAGGATAACTATAACCATTAACAGTAATTACCACTTGCTACTTGTCAAGTCAGTCCTCCTATACGGGTCAAAAACTTTCACTGAGCGTCACGAAAAGCATTTCCAACAGTCGACTATAGACTTTCATCAACAGCTGCCACCTTCGCTGGCTGGCTTCATACTGAAAATCAAATGGCCAATCAGCCGGAAAGAATTAGTAACAAGAAACTTTGGCTGGCTGGAAGCAAACCAACGGGTGAGAGTAGATCGCTCAAAAGGATATGTAGAAGAAAATGGAGATGGATATGGGAATACATTGAGAAAACCATCAAATGACACCGCACGCCAAGCCATCGAGTGGAATCCTAGTGAGAAGGGACAAATGGGTCGTTGATGTGAAGGTGACATGGATGAGATCTTGTAAGTTGGAGGAGATTAGATAATATGATCTATCGTAGAGTTAGCCAACTGAAGAGGATGGCAGAGAATAGAAGAAAGTGGAGATGTGTTGTTGATGTTCCATTCGGAACCCAAGGGAATAATAATAATAATACCACTTGCCACACTTTCCCATTCCACCTCGTAGTCAGTCAGTGTAAAGTGCTTTGAACAGGTACGTTGGTGGTTCAGTGGCAATGTCCCCTTGAACCGCTCATGTGATCTGAGATTTGATGCCAGATCGACAAATTCATAATAGTTCTCCCAGTTTAAAGGCCAGTAAGCAGGTATTATTATCATTCCTTTGGGTTCCCAGTGGAACATAGGGCTTCAACAACAGATTTCTGCTTTCTTCTATTTTCTGCCATCCTCTTCAGCTGGCTAACTCCACGAGTGTGCATAATCTCTCATCTTCTCCATGTCAACCTCGCACCAACGACCCACTTGTCGCTTCCCATTTGAATTCCACTCGATGGCTTGGTGCGCGGTGTCGTTTTACGGTTTCCTCAATGTATGCCCAATCCATTCTCCTTTCTTCCCATATATTTATTGAGCAAATGGCTCTTGGTTGGTTTGTTCCACCGCAGAGTTTCATGTTACTTATTCTTTCTGGCCTGTTGGTCATTTGATCTTCAGTATGGAGCTAGCCAGAGAAAGTGGCAGCTGTTGATGAAAGCCTGCATTAGCCCGTTGGAAATGTTTTTCGTGGCACGCCAAGTGTCTGACCCGTATAGCCGGTAGGCAGCATGGGATTAACAATCCCATCCGGTGAGAAATAACTTCAGATAATTTAAGCCATAGGTTCTACCCGGAAAGAGAATGAATGAAAAAACAAATCGGCTGAACAACTTAAATACTCTTTTTTTCAAATCTTACTCCCTGCTGAGTTGTACAAAACGAGAGTATCTTCTGAGGACTGGTTAAATACGTTGTTTGTACCTTACGGTTTTAGAAAGTTGCCTCAGATCTAATGCTAAGTAATTGCTAACTCTCAGTCTTAGCATAATCCTAAAAGGCTTTTTTGGAGATTTAACGATTTGCATTATACTTCTCTGAAGTCTGATATGCAGTTACCTACCACAAATCGTCTGTCTGTGTATGTGTGTTTGCACATCGCACAGCAGTTTGTTCTTTTATTGAGGACAGGATTTCATTATGAACTGACATCGGTTAGAGAACCATTGGAAAACCTGCAGGAAGTACTGGGCAGCTGTTTCGTTGGTCTAGTTTGAGACTCTTCAGCAGTACGCATCCACCACCAGTATTTGAAACCAACGACCTTCTGGTTACGAGGCTAGCGAGCTCGTAGACCATTAAACCACTGGGACCCGACCCGATCCAATGGCCATCCCATGAATTCAAATTTCTGTCAATTCACGACATAGCGCGACCAATGTCTTCTGCGAGTATTCGCCCTTCCACCCGACCGGGTCCCAGTGTCTTAATGGTCTACGAGCTTGCTAGCCTTGTAACCAGAAGGTTAAGGGTTTGAACCCTGGCGGTGGATGCGTAGTGATGAAGAGTCCTAAACTAGGCTGACGAGACAGCTAGATGTCCAGTACTTCCTGCAGGTTCTCAGTTCATGATGAAGTCTTGTAACCACTCAAATCCCTACAAACCAATACCTGGATTTTCTGTTTCACTTGTTGGATAATGAATCACATTACAATCCGGGATGTGTATACCGTCCTACTTAAGACTTATCAACTTGATGTCTGCACATTTCCCAGTGAGTGATGTTGTTGCCGCTGAGACTCCAACCTAGTACATATCGTTCCAAACGCTAGTGTTGTCTACTAGATCACGTGAGCCACGAGGGCTACTACCTCTTGTGCAACGTGTATCAGTTATCATTTGTTTAAGTGGATTTTGTATTTCCCGTTGATCGATTATATTGAACCGAAATACTCGATCTCAGTTGACAAGCTTTGTTCTATTTTATGAAATCGGACATATGGAGATGGTAGAAGACGAAAGACTTGGTGAAGAAATGTTTATTTAAAATTTGGTATCTCTGTGTAGCCAAATTATATACACCTTATCTTCAACATAGCATTCACACAGATCTTACATGTTGTACTACTTCTGGCCTCCATATTGTGTCATTTTTGTATTCCTTTCATGTATCCCATGTATCTCAACAACACTGTATTATTTGTTTCCTCTGAACTCAAATCTATCTGCCTGCTATTTGATTTTGTATGTTGATGAACGTCTCTTTATATATATATTACTGATAAATCTTATCAGTAGCACACGCCACAATATGACTAATGAAGGTAGAAATAATATGTAAATAGATGACATAATTTGACCAAAGATGCTACCATTCCATTGCTCGCAGCCATTGATTTATATTTTAGAGGGTTGATATTATGACGCTGATCTGAAGATGAAGTTTTACCCTACCCACCACTATCAAAAAAGGAATTTCTCACTTTTGGCAGATTACATTTTTTCTGTTATTCATTCACCTTTAAAAGTAAGAACTGAAATAAACTCTGTTGTATCTGTGCATTTCAACATTTTATACAGCTGTTCACATGAAAAACCTTCAAAAAAACACTGTCACTGAGCCGAAGCAGGTGTCTATTGAGTTATGTTGTTTTTTTGATTCCTTGGCGTTCTGAGTGGAAGACAGAGCTTCGAGGTTTAAGTTTTAACGTCTCAGGAGTAGTGGTTGACAATGAGGTTGGCAGCTTAAAACTCAACCTTACCACTTTGCCAGGCTTACTGTCGTTTAGTAAGCTAAGAGTGCATCGTTTGGGAATCGAACCCGAGCCATTTGCATGATTCTATCACAATTCTATCACAACCACGGACTCACAGGCCTACACATGCTCTGAGTGAGCTGTACTTTCTAAACTTAAAGTGTTATTTGACTCTGTTCTGGAAAGGAGGGAAGGTCGGAAATGAAGCTAGCGACCCCACCTCGTAAAAACAACACAAGCGTTACTGAAACCTTCAAAGCTTAACGCTTTAAGCCCTATGTCCCACTCGTAAGGTAAAAGATTGAAGAAAAAGGTATGTTGGGAATTTTATTTGTAACCTTAGTTGGTTAATGGTAAATTTTTTTCCTTCACGTTCCAAGTGGAACATAGGGCTTCAAGCTAGAGGCTTGAAGTTTCTGTGGCAGTGTTTAATTTTTACAGGATGAGGTTTCTAGCCTCATGCCCACCCTCCCCTCTTTACCAGCATTATTTCTGGCTTAGCAAGGTAAAGGAGTTCGTCTGTGGCCGGGGATCAAAACCCGGACCATGTGCATTTTCTGCGAGCGTCCTAACTACTATGCCACCGACGCACACGTTAGTAGCAAATGAATTCCCCGAATTATTTGATTAAACTGAGATTACTGAAATATACTACCATAGCAAAACCAGTTGTTGAAAAAGCTTCATATTGTTGTTCAGGTATTATCAGTCAGATAAAAGCATTCTAGATACCTGAATATCATGTTACTGTATGTAAAGTTTTCAGAAGACCACCTGAGCCATTAGTTTGTCTAACATATGGCCCAGATATGCAGCTTTCTTGTATAGGAACTTTACTCTCTAGTTACAAACTACGGGCTTAAAGCCCTCTGTATCGATGATATACTTTTGTAAGGAGTCTTGAAGGAACACGTCCTCATCACAAAGACTAGAATTGTAAGATACTGCATTCTGCAAAAGCAATTCTTAGCCAATAGCTGTTGATTTAACGTCTTGGTTAGACTTCCATGTCGCAATGATCCAACTACCTTTACTGAATTGGAAGGAATGTTGCTACAGGTCTATCGGATAGTGAGTGGTTAAACTAAAGGCAGTTATCACCACCGTATAATTTTCCTTATTCTGTTCTATTATTATGCTGAAAGACAACAGCGCTGGCTTCCGAGTTTGAGGAGGTCGACCTAATAGAATCGATTGTCTCGATTCGCCTTATAATGAATGATAAGTGATAATGTCTTCTCCATCTCCACACGATATATATATGCTCATCGACGGTATTGGTTGACGTTAGCACCTTATCATGAATTGACAAAAGTTAGAATTCATGAGTCATTGGATTCCAATAGGCCGGCGTCATAGCCTACAGGTACTGGATTCTATCTTCGGTGGGTGTCACGGGTGCTGACTGCTCACCGAAGAATCTCAAACTAGTTTGAAATAGGCTGTCCAGTATTTCGTGATTTCCAATGACGGTTGCAACTTGAAACTTATAGTCTGGAACAAATGAATTAAGAGGTAGATTCCATCATGAACCGATGGAATCCAAGAATCACTGTACATTCGTCTCGTTCTAATCTAGGACTCTGCAACAAGAAATGCCCATGATGCCACCCAAAATTCCTGAGTTCAATCTCTTGTGACTTCTACGGGAATGCATTAATAACGAGTCTCAAACTTGGATAGAATAGCAGTCTGGTTTCCCCCGCCCTCCCCCCCCCCATCTTTGCAGTTGATCTCATCAAAGCTCAACATTTAAAGATGAAAACAAGCAAGGTTTAAATAACTGACTGACTGGTTTCAACATGGAACTTTGCACACATGTTCGCTAGTTCTACTTGCCACACTTCCTCCTTGTAGCGCACAAAACAAAAGGAGAGAGTAAAGAAAGATTCAAAACAGAAATATGAGGCGAAAAGAATAGTAATTTGGAAGAACAAAAGAGGTTTATTGGATATGGCGAATCAGAAGACTGGATGCATCTGAGCCATTGAGAACGACTTTAAGCCATGTCACAAAATGTTTCAAGCCATTGGTTTTTTCCATCCCAAGGACCCCAACCACGAAGTCTACACCTCCTTACGTGGCTGGCTTAAACTAAATGTTATGGATTTCACTGATTGATGAAGCTATGTTTTGGTCTGATCACCACTGGCTTTCTCTTTTCCAACCTGATCCATCCCGTGTCAGCTAATATTGCCCGTCGAGGAAGGCGATGGCTAAGCATGAGTAACACATGTCCTAACCATCTCAATTGGTTTAACTTCACAACCTCGTCGATTGATTTGGCCTCCTTGCCTAGCACTGCAAGCCTAGCCTCAATATTCTTCACCTTGTTATACCACTGAACACGAGAGATAGAATGCAGACACCTATGATCAAAGACAGTTAACCTTTTCATGTCTTCCACTTTCAGTTGCCGTGTCTCACAACCATAATGAAGGATGGGGTAGACTGCTGAGCACTATGCATGCCCTTTGGTCGACAGCCGCATATCACGTCTACTAAGCCAGAGATGGCGTAAGTTGGCATATGCGAAACGAGCCTTCTGTGTCCATGCTGAGATTTAGTCAGCCATCAACCCGTTAGGGCTAGATGATGCCACTCCCTAAATAAGTGAAGTGGTGAACACGCTGTACCACTGTACTCCCTATCTTTAAGCTAGGAGTGAGTTGATTTAGTCAAGTCCTGTAGTACCATCTTACTTTTGATGGGAGCGAATTTCATTCCAAACATTCGAAGATTGCTGCCCCTCAGGGTGTTCAGAAGACTCTACAGTATATCAGGACTATATCATCTGCATACTTTTAAGTCAACAAGATTATTCCCTGGTGGTGACAGTTCAATCCCTGAGTCGCCGAAGTCAGTTATCGTTAAGTCCATTAATACATCTATGATGAAATTGAACTGAAGTGGAGACAGTGGGCATCCTTCGCTGGAGGACACCGCTGGTTGTCACCACTTCAGATGAAATCTCGCCGTAAGCTTTTACCTGGCTGCATGAGTTCCAGTAGAGTGAGTGCCTTGATCAGTGCAACTTATTTTTTTGGCATTCCCTTCACAGCCAAACATCGAGGTAGTATCTCTCGGTCGACGAAATCGAATTCCACCTTTAGGTCAAGGAATATGACGACCGTTGGATGCCGACAGTGAGTATGCCTATGTTCCATAAGCTGACGAAGGGTGGAGATATGATCAATACACCCTCTTCCTGGTGTAAAGCCAGCCTAATTCTCTCGAGTTTGTTCCTCCCAAACACCGCTTATTTTACTCATAATTATTGAGCCTAGAACTTTAGATAACGTATTAGTCAAACTAATCCACCTGTGATTATTATAGGATGACTTGTTTCCCTTCTTGTATACCGAGATAATCAATGACTTACACTAACCCGACGGAACTTCCTCTGATTCCCAGGCGCTGCTTAATACCCTAGTTAACTTAGACAGCAGGCTGTCTCTGCCGTCCTTAAATACCTCTGGAGTCATTCCATCATGTCCTGCTGCTTCCCGTCGTTTCAGATTAGTGATAGCTTTTGTATCCTCAGTTAGGTGGGGGGTCGGTGTTTATATCTCATTCAGGGAGTTGTTGGATGCTGGATAAGTTGAGCGTGGCTGTAAACCAGTTTAACTGCTCCCCAAATTATTCTTTCCAGCGTTCCAGTTGTCTATCCTAAGAGCTGATTAGGATGCCATTATTCTCGGAGATTGTTTCACTTATCATTTGCCTTTTGCCACCTGTTTTTATCTCATAAGTCTAAATAGTTTCTGGTGTTACCAGTCGCCTATGCCTTTTCCATCTCTTTTGCTTTTGTTGCCTACCACTGTTCGCGGTTGTTACGAAGGCTTCTTGTTAATTTTCATTCGAGTAGCTTTCGCTCCTCATCATAACCGGAGGTCGCCAGAATCAGTCTTCTTGCGTCAATCAGTTCGGATGTGGTGGTAGAAATCCAAGGGCTCTTACTAACTTTAGGTTTCAGGTTATTACCAGCTTTTACGGCTGTGTCTACAGCTAACTGTATGTTGTGCCAGGCTACCTCAGAAGGAGTCTTGCTGTCGACCTCAGGTAATTGTTTCGCCATTTCTTCCTTGAATAGGGACTCAAAGTCTTGATTTAGTCGGGGACGTAACTACCTCACTGCTAACAGTTTTTGTGTCCGTTTAATCGCAAGGATAAAAGTGTTCGAACCAGAGTATGATCGAAGTCTATGCACGTGTCGTTGAATAAGTGTCAGTCTTCTACTGACCCTCCTCAACGATACCCTGTCGAAATGTGGTCTATTTGAGTTCAACGTTAATTTGGTGATGGAGGTCACTGTGTTACCCAACGTCTGTCTTTGGGCCTAAAGTTAACGTTGACTGGGAACAGATGATTATCTGAACAGAACTGTAGAAGGTGATCACCGTTGTTGGTTCGTTGTTAGGGAACTCCGTACGTGCCATCTACATACTTCTCATTGTGGCATAACTCCCCTACTTGTACATTAAAGTCGCCTGCTAAAACAACTATATCCGGGTGTTTTACTTTTTCCAGCAAACTAGACAGTTTGAGGTAGAAGTCATCCTTTAGTTCATCAGTCTGTTGGGGAATAAGCGGAGACTACGAGAAGACAACGACGGGTAACACCGTCCTTCCTTCTTCTAACCATCCCGTTCAGACGGACCGCACACATACGACTATCTACTGCGATCCAGTCAAGAAGGGACTTTTTCACCCTGACACTAAATGCTGTCCCTACATATGTGAGTCCTTGAAAACTAGCTGAGGAGCTTCCTGGCACCTTTAAGATAATTCTTTAGACTCACCTTGTTGGCCGGGTGGGACTAAGTTAATAACCCCACTCGGGTTTTATATGCATGCCTCCGAAACACAACATACATCAGTGGCTCGAGATATCAGAGTTTTGGCTAGTGATGCCAAGAGAAGGATGATGATGAGAAGGGCTTTGTGTGCTTTTAGAAGTGTGTGGGTGGTTGTTACTTCCCGGCTGCCCACACCATGGAAGTTGGTTTTTTCTTCGGGTGCCTGAAACAGAAGAAGAATTAGTGTTGCGTAACCGCAGAGCCCAGTGGATACATGCTGGATGCCGGTCACATACGAACTGTCTGAACTGGTTTTTCGGTTTGGTTCCGCACTAGTAACTTACCGCCTGCTAAGGACCACCATAGGGCAAGTCATAATGTACAATTTTTGGGGTAAACCTTTTCTAACCCTCTCTTTCTTCAGAGTGGAGGGACAGCATAGTTGGCATGCATGTTATCTGAAGGAAACACCTTACTGCCGCCACATCCCTGTTCCCCAACAGTTTGACTTTTCCCACAGACCCCTAGCATAGTGTAAGACAAAAAGATCTTACACTGTCGGTAATTGCTTTTAGTCTAATCGATATCCCAACAACTAACCTGGGATGGTAGGAACTGCAGGAACATTAGTTTCGGCCAGTGTAGCTTGTCGGGTGATCGCGATATGCAAGCTGGACCATGAGATCAAGGTAGCAGCTATCGGCTGGGCGGGGTTTAAATATTTAAAATTAACAGTTACAATATTTTATTCAGTAAACTTGTCCAAGTAGGATATATATAAATAGGTATTGACTGAGTGTTAAGCTTTGTGTGCTTATGGAAGTATGTGTGTGTTTATTGCTTCCTAAATATCCACAACATGGAAGTTGATGTCAAGTTGGAATACCTGAAACAAAAGCAGCATTATTCTTGCGTAACTTCAGAACTCAAGAGATAACTGTTAGAAATAGGTTACTCACAGCCTGTTTGAAGTCATTGTCGGAGTTATAACCGTACTAAGGTCTTACAACCGACTACAGACCGCCGCAAGGTAGCTCGGGATGTACAACTTTCGTGGCCAACCTTTTCTAAACCCGTCCCCAGAGACGAGAAGAAACATAGCTGGCTTTTCGGTCATCTGAAGGGAATATCTTGCTGTTGTGGTATAGTTATTCGCAATCATAACGACTTCACCGATAAACTCCCAACAGTGCAAATAGCTTACACCAATTTGTTTACTGTTTTGAATCTAACCGCTGTTCAGGCGATATTTCTGGTATTTTAGGATCTGCGGGAATATCAGTTCCAACCTGTATACTTTATTGAGTCAATACGATATGAATGTCGAAACACCACCTCTAGGTGGCAGCTATTAGTCAGGAGATATACAATATCATATGCCAATTATCTTACTATATAGTCTTTTGTACTACTTAATTGATGTCGGTTAAATGCGTTTAATCCTGATTTGGAATTATTAGCTGCATCCATCGGCATTCCCAGTGAGTGGTGATGTTCCCACTGAGACTCGAACCCAGCACCCATCGTTTCAAACAATAAAGTGTTATATAGTATGCTACAGAACCATGGCAGTCATCTCTTGTTCAACAGGTGTTGCATGTCATTAATTTAAATCTTCAAATTCTCTTCTGATTGATTCTTATTAGATGGAGATGATTGACTGAGCTTCAACGTAGATTTTCGCACAGAAGTCTGGCAGTTCGATTTGACAGACATAAAGGTAGAGAAAAGAAAAACATTCAAAGGGACTATACTGAAGAGAAATGTATGGAAGAGAGAATAGTAACATGGAGAAACATCCTAGATTTATTGCCTATGGAAAATTATTAACAATGAATGTATATGCATCAAGGATAACGACTTCAAGTCACATCAATGACAGTCTCTAGTCACTTTTTCTTAGCATCCCAAGACTTCAACCAGGAAGTCTACACCTCCATACGTGGCTTAAACCAACAGTCAAAGTTTTGGCTTGACTAACCCTAACTCTTTGACCTGATCCTACGTCAGCAAACATTACTTGTATATGAAGACGATGGTCCTAGACATCTCAGTCCATGCAGCTTTACAAGCTTTTCGTTTGACTTGCTGTCTTTACTTAACACTGTACATCTAACCTGAATGTTAATCACTATGCTGTACCATTTAAAACACTTGAGATAGAACGCGAACATCTGTGATCGAAGACATCTAGTCTTTTCAAATCTTCCACTTTGGATGGTGACGTCTCATATCCATGCGTTGGTAGCACAGTGGTAGAGAGCTCGCCAACTACACATCTGGTTCCGGGTTCGATCCCCGACCGACGCACTTCTTTACCTCACTAAGCTAGTAATTAGACTGGTAAAGAGGAAAAGTTGGGCATGAAGCTAGCAACCCCAACCCGCAAAAATAAACACCAATGCTACGGAAACTTCAAGCCTATAGCTTGAAGCCCTATGTTCAACTGGGAACTTAAGGGAATAAAAACATCTCATAGGCAGCCATAAAGAATGACAAGCGATATGACGTGCAGTACACACGTCCTCTGATTGATTTCAAAAGTTATCTGGTTTTTTGTTAAAAACAAAACACTTAAATATAGTCCTATTAATAGGTTAGTTTTAATGCTCAAGTAGAGAAGCTGTGCTAGTCAGGGTATTATGTGGTTGACACCTATAGAATTCTATGTCGTTAAATGAACAACGGTGATCATTTTCTACAGTTCCTGGTCAACCTAACCAAGTAACCTCTATCATTAAACCAACAATGAATTCAAATAGGTATGACACTGGTACCGACGTTGTATACTACTGCTCGACTGAGATGGGAAGTTGTGAACCATCAACCAGTAGTGTTTGGTAGCCAGATGGAAGTGATCTACAAACTAACAGGGGCCGTCCCACTTGTTCGACTATGAGCTCATCACTGATGTACCAGGATTTGACTGAGTTGGGTGAGTCGCATCAGATCAGACCACCTAGATTTTCATACATTTATTCCCCCTCAATGAATTTGAACAAAGCAAGAACTACAGTTTTTGCAGAATAAAGTGGTATTGTAACAACAGAAGACAAGGGCGAAGCAACAGATCGTTTTATTATGAAAATCAACACGTATTTATACATCTTTCAACTACATTATTATAGACAAGCGCAGTCATCTGATTGGTTGTTTAGGTAGACAAACGCAGGCTTCTGATTGGTTGTTTCGGGATTCCTTGACAAATAGAGTTCTCTCTGCGAATCATATTTTGCCACGTTAACTTTGCTGTGATTGGTTGTTGACTCAGGCTTGTTCATATTTTCTCACGGCCCATATTAGTGACCTAGACCTTAACGTAGATTAGTGCCAACCAATCGGCTAGCAGCCTGCTCTCACCACACTCGTCCCCCCGTCAAATAGCTTCGTGCGCAGACGTTCCGACCTTCTGGGTGCTACATCCTCTAGTTGAGGATTGTTACTGACCGGCTTGTCCCACTGTACCCATCTTTGGAGCTGACTGGCGTTAACTCGTTTCTGTTTATCACCTCTTCGGATGGTATATACTTGACCCCGTCTTTTTGTGATTGTGTATGGTCCTTCCCACTTTGGAAGGAGTTTCCGTGAACCTAGCCCGCCTCCAACTGTATATCTCCTGTCTCTACACTTCACTTGGTCCCCGACTGCAAAGGTAATGCACTGCGTCCTTTCTTTCATCTGAGACTTCATGACATCACTGCGCTGCTTCCGTATTACATTCTTGACTGCCTCTTTCCTCTCTGCTTTTAATTTCGTCGTACTCCACTTTTGGTGCATGGGCCAGGTCTCATTGTGTACCGGTAATCGTGGTTTTCTACCATACATCAGTTGGAAGGGTGACTTCTTCGTTGTTTCCTGAGTGGTAGCGCGATGTGTTAGTAAAATCAGTGGAAGCTCCGTTTCCCAGTTCCCGCCCTTCGAGGCCAGCCACTCCTTCAGTGTACGGTTGTTTCTCTCCGTTAGGCCATTCGTTTGTGGATGGTATGGGGTCGTTCTGATCCTCTTGATGCCCAGCTGTTGCAAACGGGAAGTAAACTCTTCACTCTCGAAACAGGGACCTTGGTCTGTCAGTATTGTCTTCGGTACGCCGTGGTCTGCAACAATGTGTCTAACTACTGCATCTGTCACGGTTCTTGCACGTTGGTCTGGGATTGCTACGGCGTCTACCCATCGTGTCGCGTGTTCCGTCATCACCAAGAGGTACTGATTACCATTGGATGTCTGAGGAAATGGACCCATGACATCTACGGACCACAAGTCACCTATCGCGGTAACTGGAATCGACTGAAGTGGTGGTCGTATACACCGGTCACCTTTCATCAGCTGGCACCGTGGACATCCAAGTACGTATCTTGCTACGTCTTCTCTCATACCTGGCCAGTACATACTTTGTCTTAGGAGATCGGTCGTTCTGGCCACGCCTGTATGCGCTAGCTGGTGACATTCTTCTATCATGTCGTGGCGCGACGATTGAGGTATGACAGCCAGCCAGCTTCCGTCGTTCTCTCGCCAGGTCAGAGTCCCGTAGGCATTCACTCTGAGTCGATCCCTCTGTCTGAGTAGTGTGGTTAGCTCCTTACTCGCCGTAGTTTGATCCACTTCTATTCCGTTGGTGATCACCTGTATTACTGTATTCAGCGTATCGTCCAACCTCTGCCTACGTGCAAGTCTTAGTGGGTCTTGTTCTACTGCATGCACTCCGTAAGCGACCTCGGGCAACTCAGACTCATCTTCTGGTCTCGATAACAAATCTGCCAAGACATTTTCACTTCCAGGAACGTGTGAGATCGTAAAATCGTACTCCTGAAGACGCAACATCCACCGTGACAACTTCCCCCGTGGGTCTCTCGCTGTCTTCAAAAATTGTAGCGGCTTATGATCAGTTTCGATGTGGAACCGCCGGCCGAGTAAATAAGGTCTCCATTTGTCGACTGCCCATACCATTGCTAAACATTCTTTTTCTATCGTTGAATACTTTCTCTCTGCGAGTGTCAAAACCCTACTGGCATACTCAACGATTCCCTCGTCCTGTCTTAGGACCGCACCTATAGCGTAGTCACTGGCATCTGTGCACACTGTGAACTGTCTTCCTGGCACAGGTAGTTTTAGCGTCATTTGTTGGTGGTCGAGCAGCTGTTTAATTCTGTCGAATGTCCTCTGCGATTCTTCCGACCAAACAAACTTTGGCTCACCTAGTAGCCTGTATAGAGGGGCTGCTATCTCATTGAAGTTCTTCACGAAGCGGCTATAAAACGCTGCTCTACCCAAGAATTGTCTCAGTTTTCTCTTTGAATTCGGGGCTGGAATCGTTTTAATCGTCAAAATTTTCTCCGGCAGTGGTTTAATCTCACCATTTCCCACTTTATGTCCCAACAGAGTAACATTCTTTTTGGCTATCTGGGACTTGGTTTTGTTGACGCGTAGTCCAAACTCTTCGATGCGTCGCAGCACGGCTTCTACATGGTTGACGTGATCGTTTTCGTTTTGACTGTATATGACGAGATCATCACCATAAACCTCCACGTTTTTCAAGTTCCTAAGTAATAGCTTCATCAGTCGTCTGAACGTAAACGGTGCACCTGCTAGTCCAAACGGCATGCGTTTAAATCGATATTGTGTCTGACCCACGATGAAAGCCGTCTTATCTCTATCACCTTGTTTTATCGGTATCTGCCAGTATCCTGAGCGAAGATCGAGAACCGAAAACACATTCGCACCTTGTAGGCGATCTAAAGTTTCTACCACTGTTGGCATGGCACACGGTCTTAACTCTGTCATACTGTTTAACTGTCGAAAATCAACACAGAATCTATACTTCCCATTCGCTTTTTTTACTAACAGCACTGGAGAGTTGTACGGGCTATCAGCTTCCTCAATAATGTCATCTTTTAACATCTCTTGCACTTGTCGCTCCACTTCGCCTTCCAGATGACATGGAACTCTTCGCGTTGTAAATGACCTTACTTTCGGATCACTTAACGGAATTTCATGATTCACCTTATCGCAATAACCGTATGGGTCGCCATCTCCAGTGAACAGATGATCGTATTTACTAATTAACTCTGTCACATTGTGTACCGTCGGCAGCTTAATCGCTGCTATCTCGCTGGTCTCATACATGTTGATATGCCCGTATTTCGTGACCACCACGTTCGCTTGCGTGTCGATTATGGCACCAATCTCACGCAGAAAATCCGCTCCTAATATCGTTCGCTGTAGTTCGGGTACAACAATGAAAGGAAACGTCACCTCGCAGCCACCAACAACGACCGTACAGTTCGATCTACCCGTGATACGCAACACATACCCGCCTACTGTTTGTACTGTCAATGAACACGGGCTAACACTCTTACATAAATTCTTATCTATTAACGACACGGCCGCCCCTGTATCTATCAAACATACTACTTCTCGATCATTCACTCGCAACTTCGAATACAGAGCGCCTTTCTCAATAGCCCCCACTAAATCTAGGTTCATACGAAAGAAAGAACAAGCATTATACCGTCTGAAATTTTTTCTTTTCCGCCTTTCTGGGCAGTATCTTCTCCAGTGTCCCGGCTTACCGCATTCAAAACACCGGTCTTTTCTATCAGCCAACTTTAACGCCGCCACTTCCCGCTGCAATGCTTCAATTTTCTGCTCATATTCGTTTGGTTTTGGTTGGTCTATAGCGGCTACCGTTGTGCTCAGCAGCTGTCTGGTCACCTTCGCCAGCTCGCTAATATCCATCGGCTGCGTTGCGTTAACCAGTTGTAATCGCTGAGAAATGTGGTCTGGGACACTCTCGATGAATTGGGAAGACAGTAACTGCGCTTCTGATTCTTCATCTAAAGTGGGAAGTGCGCGTCGAAGTAGATTAGTCAGTTTCACCGCCAACACTAGCGGGTCTCCATCAGGTCCAAGCTTCATTGACCGGAACTGCTGCATTGCTAGCTGTCTGTCTGTTTCGCTGTCAAACTCGGAAACTAGTCGTTCAACCAATTTCTTCCAAGACGCTGTGCCATTTGACCTGTCTACGCTGTCATATGCAGCCTTCGCTCGGCCTCTCAACAGCGTCCCCAAGACAACTGCCTTCGCTGCCTGCTCCTTGACACCCACCAGCTCAGCAACAGCCTCGAAGTCACGTAAGAAGCTCCTTATGTCTCCTTCTTCAAACGCAGCTGGCCACGGGATCTTCATTTTTTGGAGGCAGAGGTGGTGAGAGCAGGCTGCTAGCCGATTGGTTGGCACTAGTCTACGTTAAGGTCTAGGTCACTAATATGGGCCGTGAGAAAATATGAACAAGCCTGAGTCAACAACCAATCACAGCAAAGTTAACGTGGCAAAATATGATTCGCAGAGAGAACTCTATTTGTCAAGGAATCCCGAAACAACCAATCAGAAGCCTGCGTTTGTCTACCTAAACAACCAATCAGATGACTGCGCTTGTCTATAATAATGTAGTTGAAAGATGTATAAATACGTGTTGATTTTCATAATAAAACGATCTGTTGCTTCGCCCTTGTCTTCTGTTGTTACATTTGGTGTCGCTGCCTACCGACAAATGAAAAGTCTATACCCTGCAGTTTTTGATGGAGACATATGGATCTTCGGGCAGGACTTCAAGGCTTCTGCGCAGTTGAGTGGCGTTCAAGATCTGTCAGCGATGGAGCTGCTACTTGAGACGCTGCTGGGAGGTCGGGCGAAAGCAGCATATGAAGGTGTGGGCCGAAGTATGGACGAATGTTCGACAGGGTCAGGCAAACAGTTTCCAAAGTGGGAAGGACCATATATGGTCACTTCGAGATGGGGTTACGCAGACACAGTCGCAATGGCGAACAATGAGAGGCGCGTGAACGTCAGCGAGCTCCAGAAATGGATACAGCGAGACAAGCCAACGATGACGCCTGCACCAAGTAGATCACGCCGACTTCAGTCGCACGTATTTGACGGGGGGACGAGTGTGGTGAGAGCAGGCTGCTAGCCGATTGGTTGGCACTAATCTACGTTAAGGTCTAGGTCACTAATATGGGCCGTGAACAAGGCTGAGTCAACAACCAATCACAGCGAAGTTAACGTGGCAAAATATGATTCGCAGATAGAGAACTCTGTTTGTCAAGGAATCCCGAAACAACCAATCAGAAGCCTGCGTTTGTCTACCTAAACAACCAATCAGATGACTGCGCTTGTCTATAATAATGTTGTCTGAAATATGTATAAATACGTGTTGATTTTCATAATAAAACGATCTGTTGCCTGGCCCTTGTCTTCTGTTGTTACAGTATCATCTCTTATTTCGTTGCCTTCTCGTCAGCTGCATACAGTTGGGCGAACTGGCAATACATTGGAACAAATCTCTACTTCGTAAATTAATTCACGATTTTCAGTTTGCAAAGTTCCAGGAGGTGAAATTTCACCACGGTTTTCTTTGGAGACTGAGATCTTTCAGATCACCATGTATAATGTGATCTGCTTGATATCATCTATGTCAAAAGGTTGGTCAATAGGATGCTCAGGACCAGTTTACGTAGATGGTCAGTCATTATCTACGGGATATTAATTGTAATTGGAATAGTATTGTTTGTCAGTAGATAAACTTGGTATATAATAGGCACCGAGAGATGCACCACACAACATCTCATTGATTGTGAGAGGGCGGTAATGCTGCCCGGATAAACAGACTTGAGATCTAATCTACAGCACAGCTGAACAGCGTCACAAGCTACATTCCTATGGTTACCGTTGGCCAAAACAGCTTCGTATGACATTCAACCCTTTCGAATTATGGAGTTTATACATACTATTGGTTTTAGGGTCAGACTTGCATGTTTAATAGTCCGTTTGCTAGCGCCAGGCGTTCAGATTCACTCTCCCACTTTTGTCGGGAATACCTGTGCCACGTGAAGGCAGTGTATAGGAATCACCTCGTAGAGGCTATACACGCGTGGTCATATGAGAGAGCATTTCGACTGAAGGGCTGAAGACTACCCACCGCTGGAAATACTAGGTCATTTATGAGGCTTTGGAATGGTGTAGTATAGTGTTAAAGCACATTTTCATTATTTTGTGACATTAAATCAAGAATTGGTACTGTTTTGTTCTATGAGCTGGATGATTTAACTGTGAAACTTTCGTTGTCTTTCTAGACAACATATTCAGTGCTAAACTTCGATGTACGGTGATCACTCAGGATTCACCATGGACTAAAATACCCATTCCCCCACGCCATTGACTACCGCTGCTTTTTCTAAGATCACACTGATTGATACTGATTGTCTTGGTGACCTGATATGTGACTTTTTGATCGTGTGAACTATTCATTATTGACTGACAGGCCTGATCAATATCGATATATTTCAATGTATATTTCGTCATAAACCAACAACAGTTAAAGAGATCGCTGGAGCGTGGGACAGTTGTTTCGTCATATTTTGGAACTTTCCATTATAAAACGCCCACGACTCCACCAAGCATAGGACCCGGCACCTTCTAGTCACGAGACTAGGCTCGATGACCATTTAGACACTTCAGTAGAAATCGAATGACCTTTGAACTCTTTGTCAGCTCATGATATAGCATATGATGCGTCAGTGGCATAGCGATGAGGACGCTCGCCAACCATGCACATTGTCCGGGGTTCGATCCCCGGCCACGGTTTCACTCCTTTACCTCGCTAAGTCAGAAATAATGCTGGTAAAGTGGAAAGGTTGGGCATGAGGCTAGCAAACCCATCCTGTAAAATAAACACTGCTACAGAAACTTCAAGCCACTAGCTTGAAGCCCTATGTTCCACTGGGGAATGTGAAGGAAAGAAGATATAGCATACCACCCTCAAGTAGTGCCAACGATGAGCATCTACTACACCTTGATATGGTGGACCCCAATAGTCACTACTTGTCAGGTACAGCTACAGCATATCTATCCAATAGTCATCAATGAACTGAAGATTGATATTTAAATTATGGGTTTCTGTAGAGACGTGGATTAATTTCAATTTAGAACTAGCATCAGTTGAAGAGAGATCATTAAAGACGAAGGATATTATTACACATTTTCCATGTCAATTTAATTCCTATGGTCGTCCATAGGAATTCATATGAATGTGTGTGTGTTTATGTGTAGTTTTTAAGTCTTTTGAATGTTAGTCTATGTTCATGTCAGTGAAAATGAAGGCGACCAGCCCTGTCCCCACGCACACATACACACATACCTTGGTAACTATAGCATTTTTCACAGTTGATGTAATCTATCTTATAACTGATTTAGGTGTCGTCATCCTTCTTACTGCTGAATTATTTTCCGACTACATAGTATGAAACTGGATTCAGGAAAGGCTAATCATGTTCTGATCAAATTGCAACTTTATGCATCATCAAATAAAATTAACTAAGTAAATTGAGTGACAAAATACAACTGACAGGAATGAGTAGAGCTCAACTGAAAGTGAACGACAATCAAGTTAACAATAGTGATAATAAGAGAAAAAAATTTAGTAGGACGGGGTGTGGGAAGAAAATAATACAACTAAAAATTTTGTATAGTTGGTTTGTAAGGATTAGTTTTGCTTTAACGAGCTGATCATCGACTGATATCAGTTAGAGAGCCATTGAAAACCAGGGAGGATAGATATCTGACCGATCACATTGTTTGGTGGCCCCACTAAATCACGAATTGGTAGAAGCTGGAATTCATGCACTGGCTGGCCATTGAATCGAGTCAGGTGCCAGTGGCTGAATGGTATACGAGTCAGCTTGCCTTGTGACCGGAAGGTCCCGGGTTCGAACCCCAGTAGGTGTGTACTGCCGATGATTCCTAAACTAGAACGAAACAGCTGTCCAGTACCCCAGTGCTGATTTTCAATGGTTCTTTAACTGATATCAATCCGTGATCAACTCGTAAAGACAACGAAAAATGACAAAAAGAAAGCAAAAATTAATTATTCATATGTTGGTTTGCAGGAATTTGATTTGATCGGTCGGAGGATCTCATCATGAAGTGACATAAGTTAGAGAACCATTGGAAATTTGCAGGGAGTACTGGACAGTCATCTGTCTTGTTTGGGACTCTTCAGCAGCATGCTGTCTAAGTGTCCAGTACTCCCAGCTGGTTTTCCAATGGTTCTCTAACTGATGTCAGTTCCAACCAAACAAACTTCTTATTCTGTATACAGATTTCAGCAGTTCATATATTTGGATTGCCATTGCTTCTGTTGTATAAATAAGTTTGATTCACACTCCTATAGTAAGATTTTCGCGTATTCTATACATGACTTTCAAGTTTGTTTGTGGTTTCGTTTGGTTGGACGATTTCCATAGTAGTTTCATTGAAAGATTTTGAGTTGATCCGTTGGATTGAGAGTTGGCGCCTTTTGATGAAGTTTTATGGATATTTGCTCTCATGAAAGACCTTCATAAGATACTTCCCGTCTATTCTTCTTCTTAAGTCAACAGTACTGACTCATATTTGAATCATATTTTGTATACAGCCTCCTTAGAATGTTGTCGTCAGGAGAAACATAAGATTCCTTCATATTATAGATACGCATTGTTCCATAGGTAATGAAAACTCGCGAGAATCAAAGATTTCTGGATGGAATTATTATTATTATTATATGCTTTCATTCCTAGAGGAACATAGGGCTTCAGCTGTGCGTCTCCATTACCTTCGGTTTTCTGCCAACTTTTTCAACCCGCTCCAAGTTTGCCAACATGCTTTCATCTCCTCTTCACATAGGCTAGATGGAATAACAGGTACAAAAGAGAAAAAAGACAAAAAGAAAGTTTCAAAAGTTGAACAAATCTATACTATTCATATTTCATAATTAACAAGAATATGTGTACTTGATTGATGGTGACTAGCAAGCAGTAGAATTCAGGAGGTGCGCTTCATCCTATTTGCGACTGGCTAGTTGCATGTACAAGTATTCCAGCAATCAATTATGATAGTGTCCCCAATGAGAGACTCTAGTCAGCCAAGTGACATCATCCTAGTCTCAGATTACCATCAAAATTTCTATACTAGGAGCTGATGTGTCAACAGAAACTGAGCATTTTGATTGAATAAAAACGGATCTAGGAGAAATTTGAAAAATCGCTTTCTAAGAGTGTGTTTACCCAAATAATAACTTACTAGCACAATTACACTATTATTATTATTATTCCTTTAGGTTCCAAGGGGAACATAGAGCTTCAACAGCCATCTCCATTTCATCCTGTCCTCTGCAGTCCTCTTTAGCCAGCTCTACGATTGTGCATAAGCTCTCACCTCTTCCTCACACGACTTCCTCAAAGTCAACCTCAGACACAGCCCAACTAGTCGTTTTCCATTCTAGTTCCATTCAAGGGTTTAGTGCATCATACCACCTAATGGTTTTCTCAGTGTGTGACCTATCCATCTCCATTTCAGGATTTGATCACGAACTGACATGGGTTAGAGAACCATTGGAAAACCTGCAGGAAGTACTGGACAGCTGTTTCGTCACCCTGATTCGGTACTCTTCAGCGGTACGCACCCACCACCAGAGTCCGAACCCAAGGCTTTCTGGTTACAAGGCTGGTGAGCTCGTAGACCATCTCCATATCTTTCTGCATATTTGTTGAGCGATAGATTCTTGGTTGGTTCGTCATCAAAGTTTCTTGTTGATGATTCTTTCCTGCCGGCTAATCATCTAATCTTCAGAATGGAACCAGCATAGACAGCTAATTGTTGACAAAAGTCTGCAACAGCCTGATGCAAATGCTTAGGGCGATACACATGCTAAGTCTGTGAACCATATAGAACTACTGACCGACTCGACATTAGTTCTGAAAATTAGAATCTTGTTACATACATAAACTGAGTCCAGTAGACTTCCATTCTGATTTCATTACAGTTATGAACGTTTGTCCTGCTTTGACCATCCTGGGTAGCTTTGAAATCTTTATCTTTCTTGCCTGTAGTTGAAACAGTGTTGGCTAGATAAGCAGAAGCGGTGAATTCCTTCCTTACACACTAATATTGCGTAATACTTCCTATGTGATCTCTAGTAATTGTAAATTAACAGAAAAGTATCATTTATTCATTTGCATTCCGAGTAGTATCTTAGACTCAAAGCTTGGAGCCTTGAAGTTTCTTTCAATAGTAATAGTGTTTTTCATTTGAAGAGGTGAGGTTGCTAACCCAAATCCCCTTTTCTCCTGAGGCCTACTATCTAGATGAGATTTCAAGAGTGAGTCAGCCAGGAATTAAACCTTAGACCTCTTGCATGGTTGGTGAGCATTCTACCACTAAACAGGAGAGGAGCGTAGGTTGAATATCTTTCTTTATCCATTGAGCTTTCTGTTAGTGAGATCTTAAGTTTCTTCTTCCTTTGCTGTCTTACAAAAAATCACTTTATTTCCAAATTTGATCACAAAACAACACCAGCTAGAGGACAGCTAAAAACCACTAGGAAGTATTGGAATGCTGTTTCGTCCTGGCTTATGACTCTTCACAGTGTACACTCATGACCTCACCAGTAATGAACCAAAAACACCTTTTTTAGCTTAGTTAACATTATTTCCTATGGGGTTAATTTTCAACTTTCGATTGACTGGTTTTTTATTAGACCGAAAAGGTTCGGCCACTGTTGACATCTCGACGTTTAGCACAAACGCTTCGACGATTGTGCTTGGTGTTGGAATAGAGGATGCACATCCCATCCTATTTAAAACCGACTCATCATCTTGATTTACCTGCATATCTCCAGTGATTGATGGTCTTCCCGTTTAGACTCGAACCCAGCATCCAGTAATTGTTTCAGACGCTAAAGCATTATCCACTAGACAATGAGGGTCATGCTTTTGAGGGATTTTAATTCACGGGTGTCAGCTTCAAATCTTAGTTGGGATGCAGTCACTGACTCACTAGGGACAGGAACATCCAATTGATGAGTCCCGGACGGGATAAGACGCGTATCCTGGGTTCCACTGATAGTTAGTCTGTAAAAACTTTAGGCATATTTAGTCAGCAAATGTTAGACATAAAGTAAATTTGCTTATAAAAACCCTCTACCATTGTAGACAGACTGGTAGTGGATTATGTTTTGATATATATATATATATATATATATATAGGTTGTAAAAACTGACTGAAATCTAAAGCTGTAAAGATATTCTTCAGTTATATTTGGAGGGGGATTGCTTGTTTCAGGAATTCTGTCTTCCTCATGATACTTTTCTTCCCGCTTCTTTCTAGAAATTCACAGCAAATGGTTGAAAGCTAATTGAAAATACGTGTGAGTACATTTCGTAACCCAAATGACACAACTGAATGATTAAAAAATAAAGAGGTAGTTTACTGCATTATGTTAAATAGGAATTCACTTAGCCTCCACCCCACCTCACCCAACCCACAGTGATTCAAGCAGTTTAAAGAACTTCAGAGAATAAGACTAATGAACAAAGAAAATTCTTTTTGATAAACTTCTTGATAGGATTCTACAATTTTACTGTGGTGTTTGTTACATGGATGTAGAGTGATAAAAATTAGCCATAATTGAAAACAACATTTTAAGTTAGTGATTGGAAAGGTAGAAGTGTTTATTCTTCAAATCTGGATTTAGTTTACGTTGTGGCCAGGAAATAATTCTATTGGACAACTTTTCATCCCATCGTTTAACCTTGTGCCAGCCAGTCGCTAGCCAATGAGGAAAGACTATAGGCAAATTTTAATGTTGTTAAAAATGTATAAATATTATACGTTTTTCCACAGCAGATACAGTCCCTTTCCAATTCTCTTATCGTCTACCGGTAGAGTATGAATATAATAAAGAATTGGATAGCTTAGTTGAAATTAAACCAGTCCGAATCGCCATAGGTAGGACTGAGAATTTATGACCATTGGTGAAGTAAATGCTCATCCAAGGCATTAGTGAGGATAGTGCTAAATGATGAGTTAACAAACTTGGAATTCATGGGTCACTGATTCCGTATGGCCCGAGTATACCTGAATGGTCAACGAGTTCGGTCTCATGACCTTGATACCCTGTGCTTGATCCCTGAGGGATCTTGGGTGTGGACTGCTGAAAAGTAGGAAAATAGGTCAAAACATCTGTACATCTGTTGGTTCGTGACGAAAATCTAACAATTGAAATTAATCCAAAAAACCACCTTCCATAAATCCTTTAATCTGGATAAAGAATTATTGTTACTATCATCAGCATTAGTGTCTAACATAACATCAAGTTAAAAATGTCAATAAATTACAGACCAAAAGGATCTATAAAGCGATAATATACAGAAATATAAAATTAAGTTGAATACCAGATAAATTAAGAAAGATAAAAGAGAATTTATGATTGGTTGGAGGACTTCATCGTGATGTTAGCTTATAATGAAATCCTCCAACCAATCAAATAAAAAATCCCTACAAAACCAATACTTAAAATTCTGATCTGATGCCCACTAGCGACTGACCCAATTCACTCAGTTACCTGAAGTTCCAGGGGCAAGCCATGACCAATAGGGCACAGTAGTTTGAAGGTGAGGCAGTAACTCATCGAAGAAGACATTGTGAAGTGGTCGTGCTATGTCATGAATTGACAGAAGTTAGGATTCATGGACTGGTCACTGGATTGGGTCTCAGTGGCTTAATGGTCTAAGAGCTGGCTCTCTTTGCAACCAGAAGATCGTGGGTTTGAACCCTGGTGTACTGCAGAGGAGTCATAATCTTTATTAGTGATATGTATCCATATATATACATATATATATATATATATGTGTATATGATGGTCTCTGTTTCTGTTGCTCTTTTAGTCTGTGACCATTTCACTTTGATGAACCTGTCTCCTTTAACAATGTATATTCCCCTTATATTACATATAATATGCGTGTTTGTTTGACAGTCTGTATATTTGCTATGTATATATGGATCGATATTCCATTATAATTAGCCAATCATGTTAAGACTGTCTATTAATTTGTTCATTTTAAATATTCGCTCACACACTTGTGTTCACACACTTGTCCGGACATTCATATTTTTTGCTGTCACACTATTGTGTGATACACTTGGATTCCCCTTGTGTTTGGAAAATAGAAGTATCATCGCAAACCTAGTGGTCTTCTGATTTCCGTCTTTCTTGCGTCAGGACTATTAAATTCTCGACCAGTACATAACAATAATTTGGCGACGAGTACATAACAATTTGGTGACGGGGAAAACTATGGATCCTTCTAAATTGGAATTACTATTTGAACGACAAATGAAATTAATGGAAATGTTCGTCAACCAACAGACTGGTCCAGCTTCACCTTCAAGCAATCCGAATCATACCATGCTACCATCTGTCGACGGCATTGTGAGTACTATTTCACAGTTCAGTTATGACCCAGAGGCTAATGTCACTTTTGACACATGGTATCAACGTTATGAGGATTTATTCACAGTTGATCTCGCCTCACAAGACGATGCCTGGAAGGTGCGAGTGTTATTACGGAAACTGGGTCCCACAGAATATGAGAGGTACTGCAACCTAATTTTACCCCAGAAACCACGTGACAAGCGTTTTGATGATACAATAAAGCTGCTGCGTGAACATTTCGGAGACCACTCCTCATTATTCAGCATACATTATCGTTGACTCAAGCTGACAATGAATGAAAATGATGATTTTCTTACTCACGTTGGCACAGTCAACCGAGAATGTGAGAGATTTCGACTCAGGTCCTTAACAGATAATCAATTCAAAGCCTTGATTCTCATATGCAGTCTCCAATCTCCTCGTTTCACAGATATCCGAACTCGACTGCTCAATCAGCTAGAACAAAATCCCAAGTTAACATTACATGATATAGCTGATGAATATCAACGGCTGATTAATTTGCAGAAAGACACACACCTGGTCGAATCAACACCTTCGAGAAGCTCAGATATTCATGCATTACGAAAGAGCAAAAATCTCTCATCATCTACTCCTGACCCACCTTCTCTTAATGTCCCACGGAAATCTACACATACTCGTCCAACTTCTCAAATTACTGCAAAGAAGACCCCACCATCACCATGCTGGCATTGTGGCGCGTGGCACTTTGTAAAGTCTTGTCCGTACAAAAATCATCGTTGCAGCAAGTGCAAAATCATCGGTCATAAAAATGGTTTTTGTCAGCCACGCAAACCCAGATGTCATAATCCAGCGAAAGCTCGACAAACTGTTGGTCCTAAATCTCCAAGGAGATCATTGAATCTACTCGCAACCTGTCAAGTCATAACTCCATGTATGCGGAAATATATTGACCTTCAGATGAATGGTCATGATGCACGTCTGCAGCTAGATACCGCCTCTGATATTACTGTTATATCAGAGGAACTTTGGAATAATATTGGCAGACCACCTATCACAAATACTTCCCAGACTCTTTTCAGCGCCTGTGGTGGGCGGCGCAAACTAATTGGTGAACTCAAATGTTCTGTTTCCTTCCGCAATAACAAATTCACAGGAATTTGCTACGTCACCAAGAGTGATTTAGATCTTTTGGAACTTGATTGGTTCGATCGTTTGCATCTGGCTGATGTCCCACTAAATTCGCTATGCAATGCGGTCAAGAAGCATAAAATGTCAGACAATTCCGGACGAAGCCGCAAACCCAACAGGCAGACGAAACGACAGACGTCAACAACGAGCTCAAAGGTTTCAGATAAACCCCAAGAAAGCACGCTATTAATCATCAATCTTCTCAAAAGGGGAGGTGATATGTATCCACATATATATATTTATGTGTGTGTGTGTGTATGTTGGTCTCTCTTTCTGTTTGCTCGCTTAGTCTGTGACCATTTCACTTGTATGAACCTGTCTCCTTTAACAATGTATATTCCCCTTATATTATATATAATATGTGTGTTTGTTGACATATCTGATATATTTTGCTATGTATATATGGATCGATACTCCATTATAATTAGCCAATCATGTTAAGACTGTCTATTGATTGTTCACACACTTGTTCGGACATTTATATATATTTTTGCTCGCACACTCTTGTGTGATTTGATTCTCCTTGTGTTTGGAAAATAGAAGTATCATCACAAACCTAGTGGTTTTCTGATTTCCGCCTTCTTGCGTCAGGACTATTAAATTCTCGACCAGTACATAACAATAATTTGGCGACGAGTACATAATAATTTGGCGACGGGGAAAACTAGTACATAACAATTAGTTATTACAGTGAGGATAGATCGCATCTTGAATAAACATCTTCAGTACCAAAGAAAGCCATCTGTATTGTTAACCTAACATTCAAGGATGATCAAATTATGCAGTTGACAGCTCAAAGACTTCAGTCAGCCACCAGGAACACATTCTGCGCCACTATTTCACCCCCCCCCCCGCACCTCACATGCCGAACATTTTCGATTCCTGTAACTACGATTAAAGAACAAAATTATGTAGACTAGCTACTTCACACTGTATCCAAACAGTTCACCTGCAGTTGCGGAGACACGCGTAGGTTGGAGCAATACAATGTTCCAATGTCGTCAAAAAGAACATGGCCCAAAATGGTTAGTAAGTCACATAGAAAATTCCTGTGTATTTAATCTGAGTAGAAACCCATCATCATCCGTTACAAAGCACGTGTTACTATCAGGTAACAAAATCAATATTAATTAATGAGTGCTGCTCACTTATTTCGCCACATTACTCTAATATAATGTTATTAAAGGTGATAGAAGCAATTTGAATATTAATCATATACGTTCTAAACTATGTGTACAAAAAGCAATCGACTTCAACCTTCGCTTACTATGGACTACTTGACCTATATAATTATGATTCGTTATTAGTATGTACTTTTTTTTTTATATAACTGAGGAATTGTCATGGATTTTATTTTGTTATTGATCTTAGATGGTTAGAAGTAATCGGCAGGAAGCCTTGGCTAAACCTAGGTTTCGTGCAACCCCGAAAGAACTCATGTCCCTTCTGAGATCCGAACCCATTTCACCCAGTACTGTAGTCGGAGACGTTACCTCTGAGCTATTCGGGCTCACGAATGACCTCCTGTAGGACTGTATTGGATATTTTTGATTAGACACCACTCAATAACTAGTGTAATGTGTATGTGTGTCTAGTCCTATCTTTGGTGCAGACTGAATTCCACCAGTCAGGTTTGTAATGTGGCCACCGTTCTAGTTAGCTCGCCAACATCTCTGACTCTAGCACTGGGTGACACGGGTTCAAATCACAGAAGAGACATGAGTTCCTTCAAGGTTGCAGATACGCCTTGCTGATGAGTGCCAACTAGCACGAAACCGAGGTTTAGCCAAGGCTTCCTGTGGCCGATTGCCTCCAACCATCTAACATCAACAATTCAAATTGCACCGTGATGGAGAGCTACCTAGAGTGGTGGCCACATTGCAAACCTAACTGAAAGAATACAGCCTGCACCAAAGAAAGTGCTAGACACATCATACTCGTTACTAGTGAACCATGTTAGTTGTAAATCGATTGTAAAAAAAACTACGAAATGACGATATCATCTGACGAAATTTGTCTTCTAAATGCTTTAATGTTAGTAAAAAGTTCGAGCATTGTGGAATAGATCGAATAAAGTACAATTAAAAATTAAATAATTCCAATAGTGGTGTGAACACGGGCAGTAATTTTGCTCGAAATATTTATTATTATTATTTATTATTGCTCCCTTGGGTTCCTAGTGGAACATAGGGCTTCAACTGCACGTCTCCATTTTCTTCTGTCTTCTGCTATACTTTTCGCCTGCATCGCTGTTAGTCCATATTCTTTCAACTCCCCTTCACATGATCTCCTCCATGTCACCCTTGCACTGACGTCCCACACGCCGCTTCCCTTTCGGGTTCCACTCGAGGGCTTGGCGCGCGATGTCACCCAGCGGTCTCCTCAGCGAGTGTCCGATCCATCTCCACTTTCTCCTGCATATTTGTTGGGCGATTGGTTCTTGCTTTGTTTGTTCCCATAATTCCTTGTTGGCGATTCTTTCCGGCCATCTGATCTTCAGTATTGAGCGAAGACAGTTGTTAATAAAGGTCTGCAACCTTTTGGAAATATTCTTTGTGACCCGCCCGCCAAGTTTCTGATCCGTATAGAAGAACTGACTTTACGTTTGTATTGAAAATCCGAATTTTGTTGGTGATGCTGAGTGACGAAGATTTCCAGATTGATTTCAGGCTGATGAATGTGTTTCTCGCCTTCCCGATTCTCGCTCGATTTGACATCCTCGTCCGTTCCTCCTGTAGTTGAGACAATGCTCCCTAGCTAGATAAGTGAATGAAGTAACCTCTTTCAAATCCCTCCCGTTGATGGTGATTGACGTTGGATGTTGTTGCTGTTGTTGGTTGGTTATTTTCATAACCTCCGTCTTGTCTATGTCTACCTGGAGTCCTGTCTTCGCTGGCTGCTTCTTCGACCAGTTTGTCGGTTTTCGCTTGTAAGTCTTCGATTGTGTGTGACATCAAACATAAGTCATCCGCGAAATCCAGGTCTTCTAGGTTCTTCACGTCGGTCCAGGATATTCCTGTCTTCTCGTTTCCCACAGTCTGACGCATAATCCAGTCCACCACAATTAGGAATATCATTGGTGATAATAAGCACCCTTGTCTGACTCCTGTGTTTACTCCAAACGCCTCGCTGAGTTTTCCGTTGTGGATCACTTGACATGTGCCGTTGTCGTACAGCTGTTGAATAAGGTTGATGAATATTTGGGGTACGCCATAGTACTCGAGTAATTTCCAAATTACTTCACGATCAACGCTGTCGAAGGCCTTCTCAAAGTCTATAAAGTTGAGGTAGAGGTTTGATTGCCATTCCATGCTTTGTTCTGTGATGATGATGCGTAGAGTTGCAATTTGGTCAGTACATGATTTGCCTTTCCTGAATCCAGCTTGTTCTGGTCGGAGTTCTGTCTCCAGTGCGTCCTTTAATCTCTCCAGGATGATGCGACTCAGGATTTTACTTGGCGTCGATAGGAGCATGATTCCTCGCCAGTTCTTGCAGAGTGAGTCCTAAGCCGCCCTTCTTTGGTAGTTTCACGAGGTAACCTTTCCTCCAGTCAGTAGGCACCTTTCCCTCCTTCCACACCTTTTGCAATAATGGAGTCAGCATGTCTGCTGTCGTCTCTGGGTCTGCTTTCAGTGCTTCAGGGGGTATTCCATCTGGTCCGGCTGTTTTTCCAGCTTTCAGAAGTTTGATTGCGTTCAAGACTTCAGCTCTCGTTGGAGGATTGGTGTCAACTTGCAGTTGTGTACGCGCTGTTGTTGGTATTTCTGGACGGGTTGCAGGTGATGGTCGGTTCAAGAGTCCTTTGAAGTGATCCGCCCATTGTTTAATCTGTTTTTCTTCCTTGGTAATTGGGCTCCCTTGGCTGTCTTTTATAGGTTTCGCTTGTGTTGATCTCTTCCCGGATAGAGATTTGGTTATCTGATATAGTGTCCTCAGGTTCCTTTTGCCTGCTGCCTTCTCAGCTTCAGTGGCGAGGTTGTCGTAGAATCGTCTTTTGTCCTTCCTAACACTCTTGTTCACTTCTTTGTCCAATGCTTTGTAAGTTGAGCTCATCGTCTCCTTCTCCTGTCCGTCCTTGCATTGAATCATTTTCTCTTTCACCATTCTCCTCTCTTCTATTAGCTTCCAAGTGTCCATTGAAGGCCATTCCTTGTCTTGTCTCTTCTTTCTTCCTAGAACCGTTGAACACGTTTCGTTGAGAATCGCCTTCAGAGACTTCCAATGTTCTTCCACGCATGATTCTTCAGTGATGTCACGTAGTGTTTCCTGCTTTGCTCTGACAGTTGCAGTGAAGGTGAAATATTACCAATAACAAAAACTTATCATTATGTGTAAACCATTGAAATGTAAATATACTTTATTCTGAATGCTTTATTCATATTTGTATATATTATAACCAACAGAACGGTTTCAAGGGATGAACGCAGTAAGTTAGCTGCATGAGAGACAATATGAATACACTTCAATGAAATAAACCAACAAATGGGAAATGCAAGGTTTAATTTCATGGAGTGGTCCATCCAATCAAGTGTTAGGATGGAATTCCCACCAATGACATGGGCTGGTGATCACGCTAAATCACAAATTGGTAGAAGTTAGAATCCATGCACTGGCTGGCCATTGAATCGGATCAGGTGCCAGTGGCTGAATGGCATACAAGCTTGCCTTGTATCCAGAAGCTGCTGGTTTCGAAACCTGGCGGTGGGTAGGCACTGATGAAGAATCCCAAACTAGGACGAAACAGCTGTCCAGTATTCCAGTGCTGGTTTTCAGTGGTTCTCTAACTGATATCAATCTGTGGTCAAACTCGTATAAACAAATCTAATCCTTACAAACCAAACTCTTGAAAACAATAATAATAACAACAATAATAAAATAAAAATGATGGCATTTTGTAAAACTTAAGAGTACTATTGTAACAACAGAAGACAAGAGCCAGGAAACAGATCGTTTATTAAGGAAATCAACACATATTTATCGATTTTCATGTACATTATTATAGATTATTGTTAGCAGAAAAACATAGTCCTCTGATTGGTTGATTCTCACAGAAAGCTAACCTTGCATCTCTTTGTGGCTGTTTCTTGAATGTCAGATCACCTATACGTTAACTGTATCCACCTACGCAAAGCCTTCGTTCTCATTTTTCTCACGACCAATATTGGGGACATAAACCTTGACGTAAATTATTGTCTACCAATTTGGCTAGGAGCCACCTCTCACCACACTATTAGTGAATGATTTCCAGATAATAAAGAAAAGAATCACAAATTTATAAATTATTACGCAAACTTAGGGTTATGCATCAAGATTGGTAATTGAAACTAAATGCCAATTATTATTATTATTCCATCTTGAATTTGTATTCATCCCCCTTTAGTGCAGTTTCTGAAATAATTTTTAATTTGCATTTACTGGCATTTACCTGTTACTATTCTCTAATAATCGTGGTGACAAATGTCCCGAGAGGAAAATTCCATACCTGTACCACAAATACTGTTTGGAATAAAGCTGTTATTATTATTACTATTACTATTATTATATAATTTCATAGTTTCTTTACGATTGCTTAGTATCTAGAATGGTTCATGATAACTAACAATCACTCATTTTGTGTATAAAACAAAAGTATTTACTAATAACGAGTCATATGGCACTGAAATTGAAACCAAGGCAGAAATTAAATAATACCTTGGCATCATTCTATCTTCTGTTCTTTCCTGGTCGTCTCATATCTTGACGATTTCTAAGAAAATATTCCGTCTTACCTCCTACATCAAGAAGTTAAGACATTCTGGTATAACCAAACCCTTACTCCTATAATTCGTTAACTCTTGCACCCTGCCTATTATTCTCTATTGTTCCCCCTTAGTTTTTCCTGCGCTACCGAAGAAAGACTATATCTTATTATGTAGGGTGTTGAAGGTTGTCAGCAGGGTAAGCAATGTGCCACTTAACCAGCTTCTTAATATTCTGGTGGACAGACACATGAACTCATGTGAAAAATGGGCAAAATCCGTTTTATCTAACTCACAGCACCCTCTTCATTCACAACTCTCCCCATGTATCTCATCAGGTAGAACCAGAAGCCTATATAGAAAACTATATACTCGCACTGGTAAGTACAAAAACTCATCCATACCCTACTCAGCTCGTGTTCTGTGCGATAAAGAAAGCATTAGGCGTGAGGCTTTTAACTTATTAAATAGTCAGTAGAACAACTGGATCTCGTCTTTCCAACTCATATCACTTATAGATACAACGTTTTTCTTTCTTTCCATTCCTTTTCTCCCTCTTTTTTCTGTTATCTGCAGCTTTGTTTCTTTCTTCTGCTTACGCCAATAAATATGGTAGAACCTACTTTTCCAACACGTTCTAACACTCTGTTTAATTTTGGCTTCGCTACCGGCATGCTAATATGTTGTTGTCAAAACTAACTAAGATTACCTTAATCTATGCAGAACTTTATTTACTGTTAATGTACTAACTGGATGCAATATTGTAGTAAACTGCTGAGAATTCCATTCTGTATCACAAGTACTGTTTTGGAATAAAGCTATTATTATCTTATCTATTTAAGTAGGTCAGTTAGTCTGCGGTATGCAGAAATTGATGTTACTTAGTGGATGGTGACTAGAGGCATTTACGAAGGATTTATGCTTCAATATCACCTTTGAATTCTAGATTAAGCAGAAGTATGTGCGTCGGTGGCACAGTGGTTAGGACTCTCGCCGACCATGCACATGGTCCGGGGTTCGAGCCCACGCCGGTGCACACCTGATATCTATGGTCGGCCTGCAAAATTTGGGCTACCGATATCCATGCTGAAAATTCCATACTTGTACCAAAAATACAGTGTGGAATCAAGCTGTAAATCAAAAATAAAAGAATAAAAATAAAAAATAATAGCCAATATATCTTAAAGGCTTTTAGATGCGCGAACTTCTTCAGACGAATTCTAGTGGCTTTAGCTAATATGTAGAAGATAAACTCGTAAGGCGAAATTGAGATTAGTCGTACTACGGTAAGATTGCATTAAAGGCCTTTGATAACATATTGATTTTGTGTTCAGTATCTACATGATTTAGAAAAGAGCTGAAGATACGCCTTATCTGTCTGTCCCTTACTTAACTAACTACGCAGGATGATGTTTGGAAATCCGATGATAAAGTTGCCGAAAAGAATAAATATTCTTTACTCAAACTTTCTTTTGTCTTCTAAGTTGAATTTTATTTAAGCTTTCTAATTGACGTTGATTCACTCTAAACTCAGATTACTTCGACAGAAAGAAGAGATCTAGTGAAGAATGGACCCCATAAGATGATTATAATTAATTCAATTTCATCATCATAGGATTTTTCCTAGCTAATAACTAACTAACTAACCAGATAATTTAGCGTAAATCCATGGGAAAGGGAGTATCTAATTTCATTTACAGCTTTCCCAGCATAAATGATGCGTAGGTTTAGAAAAAAAAATGTTAAGCGTATATCAGTTGGCTGGCCCCTTCGGTTAAAATCAACTCTGTAGAGAGCGTTATACTGAATGCACTCGAGATTCTCAATGGGAATATGTGCATACATCACACTTATTCCATCCTAGTAAAAGAGGAAGGGAACAAAAAATAGATCAGCCAAAGGGGAGTAAAAAAAGCACGGATGAAAAAAAATAAAACTGTCAACCGATTAAGAAACCAATAATCACTTGTCTATTTCTAGTTCTGTCTGGCTTTGTTTTTTTTCTCTCACCCTGACCCCTTTCATCCTTTCCATCTACTACAAATATAGTCAAATCCACCCCCACCCTATCACAAATGAAACGATGTAATTAGCCAATGAAACTCTAGAGAGAAATAGAGATTTGCTTAATTCTCATTGGCTAGCCGAATGAATTCGCGTCATTTATGTGATAGAGGGTGGGGGAGGGGTTAATTTCATTTGTAAATTATTGTAAATTGTAGTATAAAAACAAAAGTATGCATAACATGAGGTGATCTTCATCCGTGTCTTGTCGTGGAGTGGTATGAGGGTTTGTTCACCCCTCTTGCTGTTACCCTTGTTGTTGTTGTTTTCCTTCCATACCATCGTATACACTGACTACTACTACTACTACTACTACACAGCATAGCAACTATTGGTTGAACTGTATCGCAACTGGATTTAATTTTTTTTTCTCGTTGTTATCAATTTATATATTTGTTCATTATTCTGGAGACGAAGTAGTGGAAGCAGGATTTCGAGTTTATCTTGCACTGGTTATGCCCAATTCATGTATAAAGGTTAGTTTTCTTAAATTTTATTTTATAGTGTTATATAAGGGTGAAACACTTTATGTCTAGGTATTACATTAAGTGTTACACTTTCCGCTTAATTCATCAGAAAGAACCCTGACAACAAGTGAGTCAACACAGCGAACCACATATTACCAAGAAGAGATGGAGGTAGATAGGACAGACAGGTGTTCAAGTGAAACTCGGCTAACTAAGGGTCTGAGAGATAACCTGGAGACAATCGTGTAAATAGCCAGTTGGAAGCAATGGCGTAATGAGTAAGCTCGTTAGAGATGTGTCACTAAAGCCCTATGCCTCAGTCAGAAGGCAAAGAACAAATATTAATAGTACTGATAATGTAGTATTGGCATACTGTTTATGAGTTTACTTATGTCTCTACAATTTTTTTTAATGACAGTATTGAAGTTGCCTTCGGAAGTAAGCGAACGCGCAGGTCACTTCTCATAAGTGTATCTCAAAGGCACGATCTTCTCATACCTTAACAGACAGAGACAGAGACATATATATATATATATATATATATATATATATATATATATATATATAAATCAACTCATTTATCCGACAATACTAATCGATTTCAATTGTCTGTGTTCAACCAATAAAAAAACCTTTGTCCAAAAATGAGGTTAAGAGTAGTAGTGCTAATAATATCGTTCCTTCCAGAGATGGATTATGCAATTAAACAGAATTCAATTATTTAGAGGGCCCACACATTATCTTAGATATTTTTGTGTTGTTCACCAATCAGCCTGTATTACACATTGTGGAAGGGTTATTAACCCTTAATCAACAAGAATGAATATATCTGAAAGTTAGTTCTGATTCGTATTTATTATAATTATTACTATTGCTATTGTTATTATTATTATTAATACCGTCGATAGTTTAGCCTCATGAATACAATCCCTGAGACTGATAATTGCTCTAGAAATTTTATGTACGTATACATAATCAAGACTACTGTTATTATTATTATCTAATAATAGTAGTCGTGAATGTATACGTATATGCGTAAGGGCAATTTTGACTCTCAGGAATATCATTCATGATTGGACAACTAATTATTTTATAAATATATATATATATATATATATATATATATATATGTTTTATTGAAAAATTCGTGTGCATATATATATATATATATATATATATATATATTATTGTCCCCTTGGATTCCCAGTGGAACATAGGCCTTCGACAGCATATCTGCACTTCGTCCAATTTTCTGCAGTCCTCTTTAGCTGGCCATACAATTTGCTCATAGTCTCTCATTTCTGACTGGTCCGATCTCCTTCATATCACACTTGGACGCACCACTTGCCGTTTCCCATTCAAATTCTACTCGAGCTATGGCCTGGCGTACGATGTCATTCGACAGTCTCCTCAATGTGCATGTCTGGTCCAGCCCCTATTTTCTTCAGCATATTTCTTGAGCAGTAAGTTCCTGATTGGTTTGTCCCCAGCCTTCCTTGTCGCTAGTTCTTTCTAGCCAGCTATTTGATATTCAATATGGAGTCAGAGAAAGTGGCAGCTGTTGATAATGCGTTCCCTGACGCGTGAGTCAAGTTTTTAACCCTTACAGAAGAACTAACTGATTTAATATTGGTGTCGGAAATCCGAATTTTGTTGTTTATTCTGAGTTCAATAGATTTCTAAACTGACTTCAGAATGGCTAAGGTCTATGTTGCCTTCGCAGTCCTGGTTGGTTTTAACATCTTCATTCGTGCCGTCAAAACGATGCTGCGTATATATAATTGATGGATATATATATGCATATGTTCATGAGATCTCCCCAAGTAGGTTTATCTAAAGAAGAAATTTGACAAACTTTCGGCACTGAAGAGGTGTAAACTCACCAGTGATCTTGGAAGAGTCAGTCAAATCAGGTTAAGGAAACCAGGTACATGATACTCTAATCATGAATGAAATATGCGGCAAGAGTAAAGAACACATACCACAGTCAAATTTTAACGACAAAAGACAAGGGTCAGGCAACAAATTGTTTATTGAGAAAATTAAGAGATATTTATAGATTTTTATGTACATTATTATTCGTTATTGTTAGTAGAGACGTAACGTCTTCTGATTGGTTGTTTTCTTGGCAGTTTCTCAGAAAATCAAGTCATATATTTGCAAATACCATTTGCACATGTTAAGTCTGCTGTGATTGGCTGTTGAGTTCCTCAAGGTTAAGCTTGGTTATTGTTTTTTTCTCATGACCTCGATTTAGGACGTAAACATTGACGTAAATTGTTGTCTACGATTTTAGCTAGTAGACAGCTCTCACCACAAAATGACCGTGAGCCTCCCTCCGCCCCCATTCAGATCAATCAAGACTACAAATGAATGTTGCTCATAAAACTTCATTGCAATTTTCACTTTGATTCAGGGTTAGTGTGAAGACTGTAACGCAACTAAGATTATGAATAGAATCCATTTGGAATGCTGAGCAATGTGACTGTCATCATCATAAAGTCAATCATTCATCAGAGTGAGTGGATCCTGTAAGTATTCTATGGAGGGATTTTGGGCATACGTAAAACACCGTGAAATATGCCCATTAATTCATAAAGAAAAACACAGTTTACCTTCAGAGAAGAAATATTTCTTTTTAACGACTGCATTTTCAAGCTAATTGTACAGTCGTATGTACATTACGGAAAAAGAAGGCACCGCCTGGCACTAAAAATTGCTCAGTCAATATTGCACATATGATAAGAATGAAGATAATTAAAATGATGTACTAAGGGGTGGGATACAGTTGAACTGGATGAATTACAAAACTTTTGAAGGTTATTAAACAAGTGAAGTGGTATAAAGATATTAACGTTATAGGTCAAGCGTTGTCTACAAAAAGAATTAAGAGTGCAGTGATGATAACAACAAAAACGGTGAAGATGAAGTGAAGTGGAATGAATTCAAGGGGTAAAATAGCATCAAATAAAAGAACATAACTATGACCCAGGAAAGGAAAGGGGTTTAACAAAAAGTTTTTAAATACAGAATTTAGGTTTTTGCCCATATATAGCTGGGGCTTTAGCTATGCATTAGTGGAGAAAATGCAAACTTTTGGAGTGGTTGGATTTGGTCTTGTAGCTAGCTTTAAAGGATAAATCACGTGGGTCTGAATGACCTGACTCCAGAAGATGTTCACAAATTGAAAACTTTGTTGTCCTTTGCTCACCCTTCATTAACCAAACCGGGTAGTGTTCAGTTATTCGTTTACGGAGAACATGCTTACGACGTACAATGTAATTAGCTCCACACGAGCATGTGAAAGTTTATAAGCACATAAAGATGGACATAAGCTGTAGTTTATCCTTGACGCATTGTCGAATCATATTTCGGCTGATAAATACTAAATGTAAGTCAGCTGCATAAAAAGAGCGTTTAATACATTTAGATAAACGACTTTTAATTACTTCAGAAATAGTATCACGTTTGAACACCAAATTCATGAACAGTGTCTTCTTTGGCACTGGGATTTGGCCGGGAATGGTTTCTTTGTATATTAACTGAACCACTTCTAGTGTTATTTAGTGCCTTTTTCCGTAATAATAAACACGACTGTACAGTTTGAAAATGAAGTCGTCGAAAAGAGACATGTCTTGGTTGAATATAGTTTTTTTTCTTTATACGTAAAAATACCGATTAGAAGGGGATGTGTCTATAGCTACTCCTACGACAAACGGGGATTTCTTTTTGGAGTTTACGAGACATATATATATAATAAGCATATTTTTGTACTACAAATGTCATTTTTTTACCTAGAAGCACATGACCGGCTGGTCCAAGATGATCTGACGCTGGCGTCTATTATTTACTGTTGCCAAATATGTTAAATGAAGTGTTTTATATTAATTTGACCTGTGCCAGAATGCGCAAAACTTCTTCCGACATTAATTTTTTATACTAGCAAACGGGATATCTGATAATTTAAGTTTAAGATGATAAGGATAGGTCCGGGTTCTTTTAATCTAACTGAGAAGATACTAGGGTTAGAAGATCAAACTGACGTCTTAATGCTAAAGATTTTTGTAAGGTCACCGGCGAGTCCACGCCTCTTCAGTATCTAAAGGCTTCACTTCGCCAGCAAGCCAATAGTTCATTTCACGAATACCTTGTTTTCTCTCTCTCTCTCTCTCCCTCGCTCACGTACACATTCTGCGTCAATAGAAAAAAACCTTTCAAAGTATGATATATATTATATAGGGGATAAGGCCAAGTCACATTCGAAGGACTTCTAACTATATCTTCTGTCCACAGCAGTATCTCTTGCTCTCTCTCTCTCTCTCCCTCTCTCTCTACACACACACACATACACACACACAAGGAAAACCTTTTTTGTTAACTTGCACAATAATTTTGTGTGCAATCCATCTTTCAAACTTCTAACTTTATAATTATGTTCTCACTCTCATTACCCTTGTTTCACAAGTAATTGTTTCCGACCGACAGTCACCACTGCTTATTGTTTTTAGTTCTAATACAAGATCCTATCTCAAGATGCACATACCAGTTTATTAGCTGCTATAGAGTTGAATACGTCGACTGTACCATGAGTCCTTTTTGTAAAGCGCGCTTCAGAACCCTATCTCCAGCCTGGCTAGCAAAGTGAGGACGTAAGTGTGTGTATATAGTTTGGTAACACAAAATATTGGTGAACTCAAGACATTCAGCTCCATTTGATGAAAAATCCTTCAAAGTCCCATAAAAGATACGATCAAACTTCTTAAAGGAATTAATTAAGATCAAGTCATTTGGGCATAGCTGAGGTACTAGCAATTCAAAAGTTCAAGCCCGCACTGTGTATTCGAAAGCAATATGTCCATCCTTCGCTACTACTATAGTCATTATAAACAGTCAGTTCTCTCAATATTGATTTGTCGATTACCTTTTTTTATTGGAACTTCCTATTTATTTTTGTTATCACCATGTTTTTAACCCCCTTATGACACAAAAAGTCAGTTTTCTCAGGTATTATGATCCGACTATGCTTTTATCCGATCTTTCTGTTTGTTTTGTCATTATTATATTTTAATCCTTATTTATAGTTATCTCAATTTTGATCCATGTGACGAGAAACAGTTCTGGAACTTTCTCATCCACTTACCATAAGTACACAAATATACAGCCTAGTTGGATTGTGGTGGGAGCTGGCCGCTGGCCAAAGTTGGTAGACAATAATTTACGTCAAGGTTTATGTCCCCAATATTGGTCGTGAGAAAAATGAGAACGAAGGCTTTGCGTAGGTGGATACAGTTAACGTATAGATGATCTGACATTCAAGGAACAGCCACAAAGAGATGCAAGGTTAGCTTTCTGTGAGAATCAACCAATCAGAGGACTATGTTTTTCTGCTAACAATAATCTATAATAATGTACATGAAAATCTATAAATATATGTTGATTTCCTTAATAAACGATCTGTTTCCTGGCTCTTGTCTTCTGTTGTTACAGGATGACTTCGTCGAAAAGAAAATGTTCTCCACTGCAACCGCTTTTTTAAAATTCTTCTTCCCTGTGGTGTTATCTGTAAATCTAGCGATTTCTAGTTTACCCAACCAATTATTTTTCTTTTAGCGTTAATTTTGCCAATTTTATACAAACGACTGATCTTATTTTCAAGAGGGCGATGTTCAACAATAGCATCCCTGGAGTGCGAACTCTCCAATGACCTTGAACGCATACTAATTGTTGGCTAATGGCACCTTTCATTATCATGGCTTAAATATCAATGGTATTCACCAACTAAGGAGCAAATTTCCACCCAGATCATGTTTTTAAGTACTGTCTAGACAATGTGTTAATAGCTCGTTAGAGGGTTAGGATTAGAGTTAAGGTAAGTATTACGGTTAGGGTTAGGACCAGGGTCATAATTAGCATTGGGGTTAGGTTTACGGTTAGGATTTAGAGTTTTAATTAAGGTTAGTGTTAAGTTTAGGGTTAGGATCAGGATTAAGGTTAGGGATAGATTTAGAGTTGATGTCACTTATTTTAATTTGTTTTCTTATCCACATTTTCCTGGTAAATACCCATTGATCCTCTTTCTGGAAACCATAGTAATTCAACTGAGTGCTTTTGAGGAAAACTGCACAACAGAATAAGAGAGAAAAACGATTCACCGAAACTGCTCATCGCTAGTCACCATGGTGAATACATGTGCAGAAACTAGTCTAACTTAGTAACTGATACTCCTCATTATAACTGGGACGTACTTTTAAGTCATTTCAGAGAAAGAAAACCTGTTTAATGTGTTTTCGTGCATTTCCTTGTAAATATACGTCATTTTATGTGCAAAAGTAACTTATTTTTATAAGTGGTCAGCTGAGGAACACTCGTGCATTCGTATCCCTAGGGATGCTATTGTTGAACTTTGCCTGCAAGAGTTTGTTTGTAAGGATTTGACTTGTTTCAAGTTTAATAATTCATGGATTGATTTCAGTTAGAAGACTACTGAAAACCACCAGGAAGTGGGTACCAAGTGGCAGACCGTCTCGTCCTAGTTTGAGACTCTTCAGCATTACACGCCCGCCACTGGGGCGCTTCTAGTTACATGACAAGCTCGCAGACCATTTAGCCAGTTAAACACAATCAAGTGGCCTGCCTATGAATTCAAAATTTTACCAATATTCTTTTTTGCTGACCGCCTATCCTGTCTGCCTTTTGCAATTTATAAGCCTTGTTAGCCGCGTATCAGTACACTGACACAGAGAGAAATAGAGTTATGTCTATATTCTAGTTCACGCCAAGCAATTTGGCATAATATTTATCGCCTTATTTCAGTCAAGGTCATCCATATTCCGTGTTAGCGATGGTGTAGGGTAATTTGACCTTCACCCTGACCAATCACAGTGCAGTTGTTGTATGTCATTACCATCTTGTTGCATATTTTATGTGTGCTTAAAGGGAGTTGAGTTTGTAGGTATGTAGTTAATTTGTTGATCTGTATTTTAAGCTTCATTCAATGGTAAGGATTGTTGACTATCGATTTCTGTTAATTATATATTTATTTAAAGTAGGTAAAATCTTAGTCTTTCTAAATCAGCTACAATTTTCGCCTGAGTAACAAGTTTACTGCATAGAGTCATGTACTACTGATTGATTGAGGTAAATAGTTGTATACCAATCATATCAACCAATAGTACTTGCTGGTCAGCCAGATTATCTAAGTGATCTAAACATCAGACATCAGCTTTGCTAGTTTGGGGCTGTGCTCATCAGCGGTTTACCCGGTTCGGTATGCTATCAGGCAGTTCACATATTGTGGTTTGAATAATTTAGTTTCTGAATGGAAACTATGGTGAAATTTCACCCATCGAACCTGTGTAGATTGCAAATTGTAAATTCCCGTAACAAGTTCCAGTCAACAATTCTTGTGTAAGATAAGAAAACTGGTTACTTTGACAGAAAATGAATCGACTAGTAGTTGGTAGCCGGAGTCCATTCTGTCAGTCAAGTTTTTACTGTTAGAGGATTTCATTATGAGCTGACATCAGTTAGAGAACTATTGGAAAACCCACCAGGGAGTACTGGACAGCTAGCTGTTTTGTCCCATTTTGGAACTCTTTTTATCAGTACGCATCCACCACCAGGGTTTTAACACAGGACCTTCTGGCTACAGGGCGACCTCGAAGACTATTGTAACCAAGCAAGATAGCTTGATGACTTGATATTGTATTGATATTATCGAGGGATTGGAGGTAACTGTGATCTTTCTTGATTTTCTTTTCATTAGTACTGGTTAACAAGGTGTATTTGTAACTAGTGTGCAGATTGTGTGTCCGGTGGTGGCACAACGGTAGAATGCTTGCCAACGACGCCTCACGTGGTCTGGGATTCGACCCCCGGCCGACACACTCCTTTATCTCTCTAAGCCAGTAATAAGACTGGTAAAGAGGGAAGGTTGGGCAAGAGGTTAGCAACCCCATCCTGTAAAAATAAACACCACTACTACTGAAGCTTGAAAGCTCTAGATTGAGACCCTATGTTCACCTGGGAACTTAAAGGAATTTTTAAAAAATACAAATTGTGTTGGGCTGGATTACGCCCCCCCTCCGTTCTTGCGGAATAAGAAGACAGGAATATTTTGGAGTGACAACAAGACTCTAAAAGATCTGCACTTCCCGGATAAGACTTACAGGCGAAAAGCAACAAATTGGCAGAATAGGCTGGTGGGCAGCGAAGACAAGACTCCAGGTGAACATAAAGAAGCTGGAGGTGATGAAGATAACCAATCAACTAATAGTAATAATCCCCCATAGGTGATTGAATCCTGTGTCGTCCAGTGGTGATGCGATCAAAAATGTGACCAATGAACTTTTAATCATAACTCGTGATCGGTCATCAACATAACTGAGAATTACACCTCATTTCGGTAATCTGTGAGTATTTGAATAAATCACATAAATTATAGGCTTTATAGGAAAAATAATCAGTCCTTTCGACTTGATGAACAAAAATATTCCTCTATACAGTTATATAAAGAATTACAAGGAGAAGAAGAACAAGACCATTTACTCAGATTATGGGATTTATGGGGATTTGGATCAATTTCAATCATGAGAATTTCATCGCGAACTAACATCAGTTAGAGGGTGAGAGAGTCATTGAAATCAAGGCTGTTTTGTCCTATTTTGGGGGACTACATCCCCAGGGGTCGAATTCAGGACCTTCAGGTTGCCAGAACAAGCTTGTTAATCATTTATGCATTTGAATTAGACTGAATTCAATGACCTGCAAATTCTAACTTCGTTAACTCGTTATGTAGCACTACCCTCACCAGTACGTTCGATGGGCATCCGTTTCATGTTGAAATGTTGAAGCTCACTGGTCATGACATCTCACTAAAGCTTCAGGACATGCATTCAATAGCCATCAATGAGCTGGAGATTGGTGTTTAGATTATGAGATTCACGGGTTGGTGAATTCCATCCTGCCTAAATGTCTGAATGCCCCACGAGGCTGGTCTCGTAACCTGAAGTTCCCGGACTCGGGCCCTCGTGGTGGGATTCTCCGACATATACTGCACACTAAAGAGCCCCGCACACCCCCCAAAAATAGGACAGAACAGTTGTCTAACAGTGTTTCATAGTTTTCAAGGACTCTCTTTCTCTAACTAATGTTGGTTCATGGAGAAAACTAATGGCTAAAATTCTTTGGCAAAAGTTGCCGTATAATCGATATTTGTATTTATCACAGAATTCATCGAATTATTCAAAGCCTGGTGATGATATTCTAGAAAATATTTTACATGATTTGATGGGGGAAGGAGGAATAATCTAGAAGGGGATATATATACAAGTGAAACTTGGTATTACGTAACAATTAACTGGTTTACAGAGTGTGACCTGATCAATCCCAAATGTATAAAATGGCCAAAAGCTTTTACACGAAAAAATGATGATTTCTAATGACCAAATAAAAAGAGTAGGGTTGCTGTAGCTGCGTCTATTTATAGAGCAAACGTCATAAATCTAGGAATAACAGTGGCTTCGCTGAAAAACAACACTGAGCGGACTTCCATCCATCCATTGATCCATTTCGATTAGCGTTCAAAAGGGTTAAAACCTAAAATTATTCCAGTGTTCTTCAGAAATCATCATTACAAGGACGGTCAGTTCTTCTAAGTTTGGAAAAAGGTCAAATGAGTATTCAACAGACAACTATTTATTGTCAAGCTAAAGTTATTTAGATGATTAATTATCATCCACCCCTTTATTACTAATCAACGTCAGTGACGGCTATCCCGACATTCTGCATCCTCTCTCAGCACTACAGGTTTATAGCGAAATTATGTTTAGCCAATTCGCCTATTTCAGATCGTTTGTTCCCCTTGTATACAAACGAAATCTCATCAGTACCCTGATGTTTCCTGCTCGGCGATGAAATAAGCAAAATAGAAAACGTCTTATATGAGGATGGATATCCATATATATATGGTTGTATACCTAATAAAATAGTTTATGGAATTGTTTGGAAGATTTCATCATGAGCTGGTAGCAGTTAGAAAACTATTGGAAAACCTGGGAGTACTGGACAGACAGGTGTTTCGTCTAATTCATGACAAAAGTTAGAATTCATTGGCTGGCCATTCGATGGAGTCGGGTCCCAGTGGCTTAATGGTCTACGAGCTCAACAGCCTTGTAACCAGAAAATCCTGGGTTCGAACCCCCCTGGGTGCATACTATGAAGAGTCCCAAACTAGAACGAAGCAGCTGGCCGTCGTCTACTCCCTGCAGTTTTTCCAATGGTCCTCTAACTGATGTCAGCTAGTGATGAAATCCTCGAAGCAATCAAATAAAATCCCTACGAATCCAATACTTGAAAGTTCATGAAATGTATAAAACAGGACATGGTGATGTGCTGTTCAAACCCTGTTCAACTCGGAATTCAAGGAAATAATTATATATGTCTATATTATTTTGGTTGAAGATGACGAATATCCATATAGTCCAAAACTGGGTTTTGTCCTTTTTGGGACTCATCAAGATGGACATACCTCAATCTTCAGTGAGTGTTAGTTTTTGTACTGAGAATTGAACCTAACTCACATCGTATTTCAAGCAACAACTAGATATTATCAACCAGACGACTAGGCCATGATAATCATCAATTGTGAAATGAGTTTAACATAGTATGGTTTGTCGATAACACATATGACAGATTGACTCACTGAATTTCAACATAACGCTTTGCACACAAGTGTACTGGTTCAAGTTGCCACACTCTAAGCTGCACACAAAGGAAGACGAAGAAGAAAAGAACTAAATTCAAAAGAATTATAGCAGAAGTGCACGGAAGAAAGAACAGTTACATGGGAAAACATTACGACTGAGTGGAAATGAATGAATAGAAAGAGTGAATCCATCTGAGCCACTGAGAACAATTTCTAACCATATCATCAACAGTCTCTAGCCATAACATTCCAACAGCTTTAACCAATCAGTTTACATCTCCAAACATAATTCAAACTAACAGTCGAAAACTTCATGGACTGATGCCGAGTTATGCTTTGATCACCCTTTCTAACCTGAGGTATTGTCAGTTAACATTGATTTTCGTCGAAGGTGATAACTCTATATGCACGTCACGTGTCCTATCCATTTCAATGGATATGGTTTCACAACCCTATTAAATGGACTTAGTCTCCTTACCTATAACTGTGTCTCAACCTCAATGCTGCTTACCATATTACACTATTTAACAAAATAGATGGAAGACAAACATCTGTCGTCATAGTCATTTAGTCTTTTCATATCTTTCCACTTTCAACTTCTGCCTCACAGTCACACGGAAGGAGGACAAGTGGAGTTGTTTCGCAGTACACACTCGTCCTTTGATTGAGATTTCGTTGGAAAACACTGAAATACAATATTGTTATGTTGTCATAGTATTGATTTTCTTTCTGAACTTTTTCAACCAGTCATTGTTGGAATTAGCCTTACTACAGTGTTGAGTTATAGACGTCAGTTGCTGTAGAAGCCAAAAATGAATGGTTTTGTCAGTTGAGCATTTTCTCAGTTTGTTGCATATATACCTGTGAATTTTGTAAGTGTACAAATCTATTAGATTCAAAAAAATGTCTTATTCTTTTCAATGGATGACTGACATATTTGTATGTATGTGTGTAAGTATGTATGCATACACACATAAAAGGTGTAATTTTAACCAATCGAATAATTCTAAATTTGCGTAGATTGAAGGTAACCGATTGATATATTTAAATACATTAGAACTGTGTCTAAGTGCCCTAGATTTCGGACATGAGAATAACACTATATTTGAACAGCTGTCGTTCTTAACTTGTGTTGCTATATTTTTTAAATTTTACTGCTTTACGTTCCCAGTGAAAAAAGGGTCTCAAGCTAGAGGCCTGTAGTTTCTATAACAATGTTGTTTGATTTTACGGGATGGGGATACTAGCCTCATACCTACCCCTCCCTCTCCCCCAGTCCCATTATTGGCTTAGCGAGGTAAATGAGTGCGTCGGTGGCCGGGGATCGAATCCTGGACCACGCAGGGCTTGGCTGTGGAACATTCTACCGCTTCGCCACCGACGCTCTAGTATAGCTATATATGACACACTAACAGCCTCAACATAGTATGATAATGGTTCCAAAGGACTTGGCAGTGGTAAGGTTACTCTCAGGTTAAGTTAGGGCTACGAATGTATTAATGACCTTAGAGTGCTCGACCAGAGGAAGACATTGAAACCGAGTGAAGTACACTAGGTTAATAAATAGTGTTGAAACAAGTGTAAGAATATTAGATGGGATATCTAGTTAGTTTGGGGTAAAATTAGGATTTAGAACAACATATTTAAGCAAACAATATTGTTTTCAATTAGATCTCATCAGGCTTAAGTGTAATATATATATTCAGTGAGTGTTAGTTTTTGTACTGAGAATTGAACCTAACTCACATCGTGTTTCAAGCAACAACTAGATATTATCAACTAGACGACTAGGCCATGATAGTCATTAGTTGTGAAATGAGTTTAACATAGTATGGTTTGTCGATAACACATATGACAGATTGACTCACATGCAATCAAACAAAATCCCTATAAAAACCAATACTTGATAATATATATAAGTTTACAAATAAAATTCAAACATAAACCAATCATGGTGTTTTGTCTATAGAATAATAAGATTGTACAATTAGTCATAATAGTAGTAATGATAATAATAATACTTGTAACAATAATAATGGTTTAATCAATAATAAGGATGAAAAAGTGAGGCAATCTGTGATAACACGAATAATGAAAAACAGTATGATTAAACAAACAATTGTTCAGGTGGAAGTAGTCGATAAAGGCTAGTAAAAACAAATGAACCGATTACGTAATGTTGGATTGTAAGGGAAGGAAATGAAACACGTTTATAATGAAGATAAGATTAAGGGATGATAAAAGAGGGGTTGAAAATATAAGTAAGGGGTGGTGGTGACATCATCAGTTGGTTATGCTTTAATAGGCCAACAAGGGAGGGATAATGGCTGTACGAACTTCTTTTGAATGCATAGTTTAGGTTTAATAGTTCGAATGCCTATTGCCTCAGCTGTGTGCAGTAGACGAAAGATTCAGTGGGATGCGATGAATTACTTTGAAGGCTTTCGTTTTCTCGACTACATGACCACTATCAATTAAATGTGACAGAATTGAGCTACGGATTGTTTTTTCTGTTCTTTGCCAAACCACGATGGGAGATGTTCACTCACACGTCGGCTAAGCTGTCTAGTAGTACGCCCAACATAACTGTCACCGCAGGTGCAGTTGAATTGATAAATGCACATAGATGTGGAAAAACTATTTAGCTCATCCTTTGTTTGCGCCCCAATCATTTTTCGGCTAGAGAATGACAAACATAGGTATGCTGCCTAAAATGTTCTTCGTATACTCCTGGAAAGTCTTTGGAATGAAATCTAACTTGATAAGTCACGATTAAATTGTAACTTAATAAATAGAGGTTTTTACGTGCAGTCAGAGTCTTAGGTTTTCTCTCTGATGTTTTCATATGTTTCCTTATGAAACTACTCTGATAGCCCATCTCCGTCATAGAATCGTGAATATATTCAAATTCCTTTTCTAAGTGGTCATCCGTACGTATCTTTCTTGCTCTGCTCGTAAGACCTTTAACAGCATTTCTTTTATATCTAATGGGCACGTAACTAAGGAAGTGTGTGTATTGCCCTGTAAAATTAGGGTTTAGATTTAGGCTAAGGATGGGTGTTCTGTGCTTTGAGGTTATAGTAGCGATGGGATTGATTTTCCGACCAGTAAGCTAGACGAAGCGACATTTCACAAACAGCTGTCTTCGCTAGGCAACAAGGTAATCTAGAAACGAACCAACCAACAACCTATTTCCTAACAAATATGTCGAAGGGAATGACGATGGATTGGACATAATCTCTGAGGAGACTATTAAGTGAGATTACATGACAGGTCATCTCTTCAGTGGACCCCGAAAGGGGAATGAGTGGCGAGTTGAGTGTTGATCCGAGGTTGACATGGAGAAGATGGTGTAAGGAGTAAATGGAAGCTCATGAGCAATCATGGAACTAGCTACAATAGAAAATAACAGACATATTCAGCGAAGAAAATTTTCTCTGTCGACAAGATCCTCTTCAGAGGTTGTACAGTTATATTTATATTTACCAAAAATGTATAGTAGTCCATTGCTGAGTAATAGGGTGGAGAGTGTGTGTGACATAATGAATATAATTACTCAGAAGTGGCTTTAAAAATAAAAAAAAATAAAAGTCGTAAATTACGACCCAAAGATAGAAATTTGGTAAGGTTAAAATTGCTATTGAGTGAGAATAAAGGTAGTTGAGTGTCAGTTTAACGACTGTGAAGAGAGTGTGAACATGTAAAAAAGGAGTATAATGAATTAATTATTAAAGTAAAAGCAAACCAAAATTAAAATTTTTTTCTATAGCGAACAACTAGTGAAGAGGTTAAGACCATGGTAGAATAAGAAACTGGACGAACTTTTTGTATACAGAGATCAGGGTTATACTGAAGTATTGTCAACGCCTCTGATGCCCTATGTATTATTTAGCCTCACCTCGTAGATGATCTCGAAAGATGACTCTGGTGGAGCTATGTGGCTTGAGTTCACCAAGTGCTCGAGAATTGAGCTAGTAACTGCCTTGCATTGTCTTCTTGATAACTATGCCGGGTAATGTTCAGAGATGGGTTTGGAAAGTATGCACTTTGTGTGGCCATTATAACTAGCTCCACACGGGTAGGTGAATTTGTAAACACACATTGAGGTGGCCCAAAGCGGCAATTTATCCTTTACACATCCATTGATCATCTGTCGGCTGTAGAAATTGGTCCGTAGCTCAGCTTCAAAAAAGGCTTTCCTCAGTGATCTGCATATGAGATTCTTCAGGATCTCAGCTGCGGTATCACCTCTAATGTTCATCAATGACAGTTTCTTCGGCACCGTCTGGTTTCTTTCAGGCTTTGGTTTAACTTCATGTTTTTCTCGATAAATTTTACTGGACATCGATTCTCTATGAGGACTTGTGTGACTCGCTCCAGTTCCCCGTCGATGGCATCGCTGGAACATATCCTTGTTGTTCTTAAGGATAAGGAGTGGATCATGTTACTTTTTCATCTTAAAGGGACCCAACCATGAAAATTCGTGTATTGATCATTCCATGTTGGTTTCCTGTAGATCGATCTTTGAAGAGAACCATCAAATCTTCTTTTTAGAAAAACATACAAAAAAAATGGAATTCCGAGTTTATCTCTGGTTTCGACACGAATTGGATGGCATGATGGCAGCTTTTGAACTCTTTAGTTATCATATTGCCGTCAGTATTCTCGTCACGTATGATGAGTCGATACATTCTTGGTAAATTTAAGTACGACTGTCCAGCCTCTGAAAAGGATTTCGTCGATGAAGAAATTTTCTTCGTTGAATTTGTATTTTCTTTTCTTCATGACTCAATGGGTATTTGAAGCAGAGCTACAATAGACTTCAGAGAACGTGGTTAGATGGAGATGTGCTACCGAATCTCTATGCTCTGCTTGGAACTCAAGTAAATAATAATAATAATAACATGGATAGTTTAGGGATAGATTAGTGCTGGATTGAGGTTGGGTTGGGGGAAGATTAGAGTTATGTTTAAGTCAGGAACCCAAATTTGCTTTCTAACATCGCTACTCATTCCAAAGTCATCAGTACAATCGCGCCTCTTGAGTGTTCATACCCAAACTTGGCTCTTCCTTAACTTTACTAAGTGATCATTTTCTGAAGACACAATGTGTGTGTGTGTGCATTATTGATTATCCGACTGCCTTGTCGTTATCAGTGCTTTTGAATAAATAGGTGATCTGGGTTAGTCTTGGGTTGAAAAAATGATCGGTAATGACTGGTACTCACTCTATCAAATGAGTTACGTAATAAAGCTGTTGATAACTAAGTTGTCCTGCCAATACGTTCATCACGAGTAATGCTCATCTATCATGTACATCAATAACACCTTTAGAAATGATGAAGGAGATTTGTGACTCACACGGATTATACCGATGTGGTTGTGTTCTCTGAGATAGATGATGTAATCATGAAGCTTTCATTGCCTTTCTGGGCAATAACTAGACATCTGCAAAGACTTCAGTATGGACTCTGCACTGAAGATGTTGTCTAGTAAGACATTGAAAGGTTCTCAAGTAAGCCCTTCAAGTCAGAGGAGACAAAATTACACAAATTTCTGTTAATCAGCACATCAGTTGTCTCACTAGCCTAGTCTTCTTCTTGAAGGAAGACAAAAAAAAATTTTGGGTTTATTTTACAGAGCGTATTAGTCTGACTGAACTAAAATTATGTGCAGTGTCAACCTCATGACAGAGATATTTGATTACCAGCAGAAGGTTATTCACAGTTTTGGAGTTACGATCAGGTTACTGACAGACACCAATGGAAGAAAAATGATTTAGGATTTCATCATGAGCTGACATTAGTTAGAGAACCATTGGAAAACCTGGGAGTACTGGACAGTCGTTTCGTCCTAGTTTGGGACTCTTCAGCAGTACACACCCACCGGGATTCGAACCCAGGACCTTCCGGTTACAAGGTGAGCTCGTATACCATTAAGCCACTGGGACCCGATCAATGGTCCTTGAATTCTAACTTCTGCCAATTCACGACATAGCGCGACCGCTAGCCAATGTCTTCGGCGAGTATTTGTCCTCACACCCGACCCGCTGCACCCTACTGGTCACGACTTCCCACTGGAACCCAGGTAACTACCTACCTGAATAGGGCCAGTCGTCAGTGAGCAGGACGAAACGGCCGTCCAGTACTCCCAGGTTTTCCAATGGTTCTCTAACTAATGTCAGCTCATGATGAAATCCTGAAACCAACCAAATCCCTACAAACCAACACTTAAATACCAATGAGATGCTCACTGACGACTGGCCCTATTCAGGTAGGTAGTTACCTGGGTTCCAGTGGGAAGTCGTGACCAGTAGGGTGCAGCGGGTCGGGTGTGAGGACAAATACTCGCCGAAGACATTGGCTAGCGGTCGCGCTATGTCGTGAATTGGCAGAAGTTAGAATTCAAGGACCATTGATCGGGTCCCAGTGGCTTAATGGTATACGAGCTCACCTTGTAACCGGAAGGTCCTGGGTTCGAATCCCGGTGGGTGTGTACTGCTGAAGAGTCCCAAACTAGGACGAAACGACTGTCCAGTACTCCCAGGTTTTCCAATGGTTCTCTAACTAATGTCAGCTCATGATGAAATCCTGAAACCAACCAAATCCCTACAAACCAACACTTAAAAAATGATTTAGTTTGACAGGTGTACCATCTGCACTTACTGAGGAATCTAAAGAATCCTGAGGTACATGAACACTACTCAGCTGTGTGTAGTGAAACTAAAAGTGACCGGATAGACTGTATTGAAACCATTTTAAAGAGTGCTAAAGAATGAGAACTATGTATTGACAAAAACAAGTAGATAACCAAAGAAGTATCATTCTTCTGGATTATAAGGTAAGAAATGGAGGAATAAAGCCACTTACCGAGAAGATCTTAAAAATCAAAAACAAATTAAACTCTAATTTCAAAAGAAAATTGAAACAGATCTTTGAAACATCAGGTGTTGTCAAAAACTTCAACATGATGGCAAAATTTCTTCTCTATACGAGTTCGTATGGAGACTGGATTGGTAAGGCAAACATTCGATCAGCTAAGATATTCCTCTGTTTATTACTTATATCTATTTATACTTGGTCTTATTGACCCTGATGACGTAATGGTTCTGAGTGGGGTATCTCTATCCAAAAAGGGAAAATCGGCATATTCTCGGAAATCGTAGTGTCCCTTAGTGCTATGGTTGGCTTGACAACCAACCGTTTTCAGACTTTATATATATTCCATGGAGGATTTCACCATGAGCTGAGATCAGTTACAGAACCACTGGAAAACCTGCGAGTACTGGACAGCTGTTTCGTCCTAGTTTGGGCCTCTTCACCAGTACGCACCCACCGAGGTTCGAACCCAGGATCTTCTGGTTACAAAGCGAGCTCGTAGACCATTGAGCCACTGGGACCCGATCCAATGGTCGTTGAATTCTAACTTTTGCCAATTCACGATATATATATATATATTCAGTGAGATTAGTTCATCTTCAAATGGTAGAGAAATCTCAGCTAGGTTCTGCATCATTCAAAATTCATGGCAAGAAAGCTCTAGCTCTAGAAAGAGAATATCGATTATTATTATAATACTCAGACTTACAAGCTATTTTATTTTTCAAACTCAGTCGGATAATTTTGGCGACAATATTACTGAGTAGTAAAATATACATATATCGGCATTGTCTAGCTTTGCTATATTTGTTGACCTAGATAACAGACAAATTGTAAACTAGACAGGCAAACATCAGTTGACATTGGTAGTCTCTATCACTATAGGTCGCGTGAATTTCAACCAATCAGATTACCCACACGTCTATTATTACCTTGAAGAAAATCAATATTAAGCGGTAATATGACGTAAGATAAACCAGTTAGTTCAGTTAATGTGTGTTTCTCTATTTTTGTCTGTCAACATGGTGTGGGATTGGAAACCGGTTGACTGGGAAAAAATAACAGTAAGACGTGAGAAACTCAGTTTTCTACTCTAAAGGAAAGATAGGGTAGAAATCATTTTTGGGAATGAACACGGAAGAGAAAGCGTGTTCTTTCTTTAATGTCTGTGTATAAAAATAAAAGTTAACCACAAAAAACCAAACAATAATGAGGATGTAATTTATCTGAATGGGTAATGCTGCATTTGCCGAACACCCATTTCAAAAAATATGATCACAAACATGTAACTGCTATAGGAATTAATATGAAAATAATAAAGCGTTTAGGGGTGAGAGATTAGGCATAGGTGGTCAAATTAAAAGACTATATTGCCGCAAGTCGAAATAGAAGTGGACATCAAAAACTGAAGAAGTGAGATAATAGTACATTGATCCTGGTATCGAAACAGAGTTTCCAAGGAAGGTGACAACAGGTTTTTGAATGCGTGTAGGTGGTTTAAAGCTGTTAATCGCTAGAGCACCAGCACCTTTTGCAAATAAGTTTAAAAGACATTTTCAAGAGCTAGTTTGTAGGGATTTAATTTGCTTCGAGTTTAATCACGGGTTAATCATGACCAGTGGGGTCCATCCCGTCGAGAGTGGGGACAAATACTCGTGGATGACATCAGCTGGTGCCAGTTGGGCTAAAATGACGAATCGGCCACTGATTTGGGTCCCAGTTGCTGAATGGTCTATGAGCTTTCCTTGTGACCTGAAGGTCCTAGGTTCGGACCTTGGTGGTGGGAGCATACTGCCAATGAGTCCTAAACGAGGAAGAAGCGCGCGTCCAGTCCTCCCAGCTGGTTTTCAGTGTTTCTCTAACTGATATCAATCTGTGATCAGACATTAAAAGATTTGTAAACACCTATCTAACATCCTGCATCTCGTTCGTCTGTTTTCGCCACCAATAGATTTTGGGAACTCAGTTTATTTCTGAAGCCATTAATTACAGAGATCGGAGATTTCCTCCTATGAATGTGTTAGCATACGTACATTTAAAATGATAGATACAATGGGATGTGACATATTCTAAGGGCTTAGGTGGATACCTACGGAAAATGTTGTCGAATTCCCCCGAACTCATTAATGGGGAGAAGAGACAACCTAGCTCTTTCCTTGAGAAATATATCAAAAATATATATAGAATATAAAGTTGGAGTTTATACGTATTTTAAACCTATTTATAAAACATGTTGGGACATACCCTAAAGTTTATGGGGTCCCTAACGATTAGGAAGTTTATCATTATTATTATTATATCCTTTAATTCCTAGAGGAACATAGGGCTTCAGCCGCCCAAGTCTCCATTGCCTTCTGTTTTCTGCGAACTTTTTCACACCGCTCCAAGTCTGCCCACATGCTTTCATCCCCTCTTCACATCACCTCCTCCAAGTCACCCTTGCACTGACGACTAACTCGCCGCTTCCTTTTCGGGTTCCACTCGAGCAATGGCTTGTCTAGTGATGTCACTTGATGGTTTTCTCAGAGTATGGCCAATCCATCTCCATTTCTTCCTGCCTATTTGTTTCACAATCGGTTACTGATTGGTTCGCTCATTGCCAGAGATCCCTGACTATTGCTGATCTTTTCTGGCCGACTACCTGATCTTGAGTATTGAGCAAAGATAACTGTTAATGAAGGTCTGTAGTTTGTTTGAGATGCTCTTTATGACGCGCAGTGCAAGTCTCTGATCCGTATAGTGAGTAGCACTGACTTCTAATTGGAGTTGATTCTGAGTGCTGCTGACCTCCACACAGACTTAAGAGTAATGAAATCTTGTCTTGATTTTCCGATTCTGGCTTTGATATCCTCGTCAGTTCCGCCTGTAGTTGAAACTATGCTTCCCAGGTAGGTAGGTAGGTAAAGGAGGTTGTTTCTTTCAGGTTCTTCCCACTTATGCTGATTGTTGTCTGTTGTTGTTGCTGTTGGTGTTGGCCAGGAATCTTCATCACCTCTGTTTTATCTATGTTCCCCTGAAGGAAGTCCTATCTTTGGTGCTTCTTCTGCCAACTTGTTACTTTTCACTTGCATATCTTCCAGTTTGTGGGAAATCAGACATATATCATCGGCGAACTCCAGATCCTCCAAGTCTTTTGTGTGAGTCCATTTTATGCCTGCTTCCTCATTGCCCGTTGTCTGTCTCATTATCCAATCTACTGCAATCAGGAAGATCACTGGCGATAGTAGACAGCCTTGTCTCACTCCCGTACTCACTTCGAAGTTTTCTGTAAGTTTCCCGTTGTGGATTACTTGGTATGCAGCATTGTCGTTTAACTGTTGGATGAGATGTATAATTGTCGGTGGGACCCTGTATTAGTGAAGCAGTTGCCAAATGACCGCTCAATCGACGCTGTCGAAGGCCTTTTCAAAGTCGATGAAGTTGAGATAGAGAGGTGACTGCCATTCCAAGCTTTGTTCAATGATGATCCGTAGTGTGGTGATTTGATCAATACATGACTTGTTTCTCCTGAATCCAGCCTGTTCCGGTCGAAGTTTTTCATCCAGGTTGGCTTGTTTGATTCTCTCCAGGATGATGCGACTTAGTATCTTGCTTGGAATGGACATAAGCATAATTCCACGCCAGTTTTTACATTGACTTAAGTCTCCTTTCTTTGGTAGTTTGAATAAGTATCCGTTCTTCAAATCCTCAGGTACTTTGCTCTCTTTCCACACCTTCTCCAGCAATGGCGTCATCAAGTCCGCTGTTGTCTCTGGGTCCATTTTCAATGATTCTGCTGGGATTCCATCTGATCCTGCTGCTTTTCTAGCTTTTAGCATCTTGATTGCATTCAGGACTTCTCATTTCAAGTGTTGGTTTCTTCGGGGGTCGATGTTCACTGGTAGTTCTGCTTCCGTTGTTGGTATTGTTGGGCGCGTTTTAGGTGGTGGTCGATTTAGAAGTCTTTTGGAGTGTTCAGCCCAGTGTTTTCTTTGTTCCACCTCTTTGGTGATTGACTTTCCATTGTCATCCTTTATTGGCTTAATCTGTGTCGAACTTTTTCCCGACAGGTGCCTAGTTGTTTGGCAGAGGATGGCGAGGTCTCCTTTACCTGCAGCTTGTCCAGCTTCACTTGCCATGACTTCATAATATTTTCTTTTGTCTTCCCTGGCACTCTTCTTCACTCCTTTGTTCAGCGTATTGTAGCTTGAATTCAACTCATTTATATGTTAAAAAATAATTTGCCATCACATTAACCCTACCTTAGTAAATTTTGTTTTGATATCAGGATAGATGCAGTATCACTACCCTCCTTCTTTGATTTACCAGTCTTCAGTAATACAGGCTTTTAACTTGACTACCTATTTCTATTCCCTGACCCCTTAACGCTTTCCTCTTTTTCATCTGAATTTCTATGACAAGTAGGCATGTGTGTTTTTGTGATCAGAGTGTATGAAATTAGTGTTGCACGAAATACAACATTATACCATTCACAGGGATCGGGCAAACTCTGAGAAGATCGTCGAAAGACATCGCACACCATTGCTCGAGTGGAACCTGAATACGAAACGATGGGTTTGGCGTCCAAGACTGATATGGAGGAAATCAAAAACTATGGACATTCGGGGGACCAGTTAAGGAAGACTGGAGAGAATAGGGCAGAGTGGAGATGTGCTGCTGAAGACCTGTGTTCCATTCGGAACCCAAGGGATAAATAATATAATATAATAGTATTGATTCTCTGAAATTCACATTAAAGGAATCACCTATTTCAAATAAAGGATTAGTAAAATGAAAATTTAGTTGCAGTCGGTTTGAAAGCGGCAAAGTTAAAGAGTAATGATGCAATCGAACGAAAGCATCAATGATCTTGAAACAACCAATCGATTTCAAAAGGTAAACTCTAATCCCTTACTCAACCCCAAGTAAACCTAATCTATCTCTTACTTAACCCTCTTAACCCTCCCGTTTCCCTAACCTCACACCTCTAATCTTCCTGTAACTTAAATTCAACCTAACACAAAGCCCTAATCTTTGTCTAACCTCACCCTCAACTAACCAGATATTCCATTTGATATTCACACAATTCCGTCATCATTTTTTCTACGAATATGATGCCTCCTACCTGGTTTCACTAACCTACTTGGGCTGAGTGTTTCAGTGTCATTGGTGCCTTCGACCACACGATTAATTATTTTTCAACTTGGCTAGATTCAAGCCAGCGACCTTGAAGTTATGAGTCCAGAACTTCTATTAGGTGACCTGAGTACCCAACCGCTAGTCACTTGGTAGAGTGTCGGATTAGCATTTTGCAGGCCGCTGGTTCGTCACTGATGTTACATCAATGACAATTTTTCAAACTGAAACCATTAATAAACAATAGGGTATATTCTGATATTGATATTTTAGTTTATTCTACTCGATAAGGCATCAAATACATAGAAAAACTATTCTGTGTTTAACAACAGTTTATCTTCAGCATATATTTCTCAAGTTTCTATTTCTAGACATTTGACTGGTTTCAAGTTTGATCACGAAATGACACATCAATTAGAGAACCATTGAAAACCAACTAGGAGTACCGGTCAGCTGCTTTATCCTAGCCTGTGACTCGTTAGCAGTACACATCTGGTGAAATTCAAGTACTCATTTGATAGGCTTAGACTTGAAACCAACTACCGAATGATGCGTGATCCGGTTACCACAATCTACCAAATGAAATAGGTTGTTACCAGAAATAAGGTTCAAAGTATGTAGGATTTGCGTTTTGTCGAGGATTCCTTGAGATGAACCACATACCGGTATTCTATCTAAATCAGTCTTCAACAAATCTTCGACAATCTGAATTATTAGGTGAAATAGACAGATGAGTTGACCTTGATGCGTGCATTTAGTTCAGTTCACCATCTTTTATCGGCTTTTTTATTCCTTCACTTCCCCAGTGGAACATAGGGCTTCATGCTAGAGGCCTAAAGTTTCTGTAGCAGTGGTGATTATTTTTATAGGATGAAGTTTCTAGCCTCATATCCAACCTTCTCTCTTTATTAGTCTTACTACTGGGTTAGCGAGGTAAAGGAGTGCGTCCGTGGCCGGGGATAGAACCCCACACCACGTAAGGCATGGTCGGTGAGCATTTTACCGCTTCGCCACCGACACCTTTTATCAGTAAAAGGACACAACACCGATGTGAACACAACTCAATACAACAAAGCTGTACATGATCAGATTATCAATTATGATTCGATCATTAAGTTATTCACCAATCGACACTCTGATTGGACGCTAGGTAGCAACCATTATCATGCGTCTTGTCGGTCGTTTGGTGATGGTGAGCCGGCTAGCATAATGGCCACATTGCAGACTTGACTGATAGAATTCAGTCTGCAACAGCACCAATGATTAAACACGTGATATTAACTACTACGGAGCATCCAATCAAAGAATCCATTACAGTTCTACAAGAGGTTAGTCGCCATCCAAATGACTTAATGGCAATGACTCTATCTGAAGCACTGGGTAGCTCAGGTGCAAACCTCAGAATGGGCACAAGTTCCTTCAAGACCACAGATATGCACTGCTGACTGATGAGTGCCAAAAGACATGATTTATGGGTTCAAGGGGTTTTACCAATTGCCTCCAACCATCTGACAACTGAATGAAGAATACTGACGAGTTGTTTCGTCCTTGTTTGAAACTCTTCAGTGGTACGTGCCCCATAACCCTAATGTAGATCTTTTTCTAGTATGTATAGTATTGAAATGGTTTGTTTTCAACTAAGTTACGCTATAATACTTCAACCGAACTTGTGCACCAATAACCCTGAACTAACCGATCAAGTTAAAAAAAAGCGAATTCGGGTGAGAAACGAGAAATTGAGTTAAACACCTATGAGGAATACTGTTCAGGATTCAGAGAGACAATTTTATTCGTCACAACAGAACTGCTATTCCAACTGTGTAAAAAGCCGGGTCGGTAGAAAACGCTTTTAAAATAGCCAAGCGTAACATCTGAGATTATAATACCAGATTACGCAAGATAAAATAACTACCTGTGAGCATTAAAATTGTAACTGATTACCTATCCTTTGATTGGTGTTAAAGCATACCCTCAGATATACCGATTTGAATGAAAGCCACTAAGAAATAAGTAAAAATGAAGCATTCTCGGTTGGACAGGTTATATATACTAGGATCAAACAATGAAAATGCAAGTTTGTATGTATATGTGTCTGGATATGACTGTCAGGTGAAACTTTTGCTGCTAAAGACTAGAAAGTGTTGTTTACTGAAACTTATAAAAATTTAGGGGTATTCCTCATCATTACTCATAACAGTGTAATCTAAGCTTTGCATTTCGTCCTATTTAGAACTCATCAGATGACTTTACTCGCAAATCCCTACAGTGAATGATGCTGTTTCCATGGTGATTTACACCTAGCACCCATTGTTTCAAACTCCAAAGCATTATCCACCAGGCCATTTGGGCCACGAGAGCCACTTTCTGTGTAATGGCGTTTGAAGAGATAGGTACTGGGTTCGAGTCTCATTGGCAACACTATCACTCACCGGGGAATTCAGGTACATTCAGACAACGAGTCCCACATAAGACGAAACGAACATCCTGGATTTCATTGCTAGTCACTACCAGCCGAATAATACTTTTTTGTCAAAGTATTTCTCTGACATTTATTTCTACTATTTTCATTTAGGTGTATAAGCTGTCGAAGCCACGAAATATCCTATAGCAGACAATCATATCACTACTAGCGAATAACTATCGCTTTAAGACCTTTCTGCCTATCTAGTTTATTTACTTTCAACATCTAGTGTTAAGGCTAACAGTCAGATTAGTGTTAGGAGTCGCGTTAGGACTGAGGGTTAGAATCAGGATATAGGGTAACCATTTAAATATACATACAATTTACCAAATAAACTCAGAAAGTTTCCACAGTCCTTTATTCAAATTATTTGTTCCAGGTCAACTGTTCTTTAAAAAAAATATCCTTTCTGATGCTTAGATAGTGGGAGCTAGAAGCCTGAATCATCATTTAGCAGTTCTTCTGGATATTGTGTTGACAATGCCAGGTAATCTATTGATTGATTCATTTAGACTCTCAGTCCAGTAGGAAGACAATGAGAAGATTTAAAACTCAAAGAAATTATTTATTTCAAGATTGATCACGAATCGATGATAGAACACATGAGAGCATTGTATGGCTGTTTCGTCCCAGTTGGGGACTCTTCACTGTACCCACTGAAAACATCACGAATGGGGATAGAACTGAGGACCTCCAGATTATAAGGCCACTCAGCTACTGAGGTGAAATCCAATGAACTTAACAGTTGTCCACTACTCTCCGTGGTTATTTTCAATGGTTCCCTGAAAAACTGAGGTCAGTTAGTGATCAATCTTCAAATCAATCCAACGCCTACAAACTAATTCTAGAGTATTATTTATTTCCATTTCGTTGAGATTTATGTGAATATAACTTTTCCATTGACAATAAATAGTATGTATCGATCATTATTACAGTTAATCTGCATGACAGTCTACCAATCAAATGTCAGTCTCATCATCTCAACCATTCTTAATAATCGGACCATCATGTGACATACTCATTCCTCTTACATGTACCTCCACAGACTACAGTTGACCACATGAGTCTCTTATTCGTATTATTATTGATTTAAAAACAAATGACATGTTGCTAGGCTATATTCAAAAGTGCACACTAGTGTAAATATGTCGAAATACCAGTTTTCTATTCATCGTCATCTCATGTCTTGTCAATGACTCACCAACATGTCTCATACATACTACATCATCCATGTTAGTGCTTTTGAGAGTAAGAAGGGTAATCTAAAGATTGGTCATCTTAAGCGTATATTTTCTAAACTTTGGGACGTTGGAATTAACTGTGATGAGGAGTAGAGATTCTGTAGGAAAAGTTCATTCCTAGACACAAATTTTTCCCAATTATTTTTGGTTGGTAATACTGACCAATGAAATTCAAGGCGCAGTATTTCGTCCTATAGTTGGCTGTTCAACTGATTGTAATTTTTATTTCAGTCAGTGATGACACAGTTCCTACTGAAGCTTGAAACCAAGCTGACTTCATTTCAAACAATACTGGGCTGTGAGGAAAGCGTCTTTTTTTTCCGGCACATACTAGTTAGTTGATCAAATGTATGTCTGTTTGGCTGTAAATGAATTACGACAAAATAATTTGTGATCATAATCGTAGACAGAAAGTTGCTAATGCAATTTATAATATAGTCCATGAAATGTATAAATCCTAATTGTGGAGTAGAAGGGTAGAAATTATAAGGTTAGTTGGTAATTAAATCATTATGCAACAATGTAACAACTATGATAAGACAACATTGTGTGAATAATTGTACTGCATTAAATAAATAATGGTGACAAGGGAGATAATACTGGAAATTGTTCAAAGTTAAAAGTTAATAATTGGTTACAGGATTTCATCATGAGCCGACGTCGGTTAGAGAACAATTAGAAAACCTGCAGGAGGTACTGGACAGTTGTTTCGTTCCAGTTTGCGACTCTTCATCGGTGCCCACCCACCAGTATTCGAGCCCAGCACCTTCCGGTTACAAGGCTGGCGAGCTTGTAGACCATTAAGCCACCAGTACGGTACAGCTGGTCGGACGGGAGGACAAATAATCTCCGAAGACATTCGCTTGTGTGCTATGTCGCGAATTAGCAGAATTTGGCATTCATAGACTGGCCATTGGTTCTGCTCCCAGTGGCTTAATGGTCTACGAGCTCGCTAGCCTTGTAAACAGAAGGCCGTGGGTTCAAACCGTGGCGGTGGGTGCGTACAACTGAAGAGTCCCAAACTAGGATGGAGGAAACAGCTGTCAAGTTTTCCCTGTGGGTTTTCCAACAGTTCTCTAACTGGTATCAGTTCATGATGAAATCCTGTAACCATTCAGTCAAATCCCTACAAACCAACTCCGACCATGCACATGGTCCAGGGTTCGATCCCCTGCCGATGAAAACCTGATATCAATGGTCAGCCTGCGAAATTTGGGTTACCGATATCACATGTTGAAAATTTCACACTTATACCAAAAGTACCGTGTGGTTTCAAGCTATTATATATATATATATATATATATATATATATATATATATATATATATATATATATATATATCAAGCTCCACAGGCAAATGTGAACTGGTAAACACTTATACAGTTGGTCAACAAACTGATTAGCGTTGTAAAAGACTTTATTGACATGGCTCAATAGCGTTGAAAATAAAGTGTGCTTGGATTTGAGTCTCAGTGGGAACACCGTCATCACTCAATAGGGTACAATGATATCCAGCCGAAGAGTCCCAGATAGGAGGAGACACCACATCCTGGACTACACTGCTAGCCAGTGTCGACCAAAACAATTATGAAATGGTGAAGTTGAAGCATCATAGCCAAAATCACAACGATCTTGAACAACCAGTCAGAATTCAGATGCAAAAAAGTAGCTTAATCATTAAAAATGTATCAAACACGATACTAGACTGGATAACTGTCTCTTATGTGTTGTGAAAATATCTCCCAGTTACTCCAGGTATAATCCATGCAGAAATCGTACCATACTGGATAGATCTATTAATTCAGATAGCTGAAGATCAGGATAGTTTGAAATTCATTGATATTCCTAACACTGTTCCTTAACCTACCCGTAATACCAGCCTTAACCCTAAAAACCCTTACCCTACATAATAGTATAGATTTACAAGGAAAACTACCTAGGGAATAAATAGAATACTGTACCTACCCTCACCAAATCCATAAACGCAGGCATGATTTAAGGACGATTATATGATATATCCCTTTTATGAAGTTCCGTCACCCGCTTTATCCGATGAGTATTAAAGCGCTTCAATAAATAAGCAAAAATGTATATCAGCATGATTTTATGATTGTGCGTCGGTGGTATAGCGGTTAACACGCTCGCCGACCATGCATATGGTCCGGGGTTCGATCCCTGGCCGGCGCACTCCTTTACCTCACTGAGCCAGAAATAATGCTGGTAAAGAGGAAAGGTTGGGTATGAGGCTAGCGACCCCATCCTGTAAAAATTGAACACTGCTACAGAAACTTCAAGCCACTAGCTTGGAGCCCTATGTTCCACTGGGAAAGTGAAGGAAAAATTATATTATTATTATGATTTTATGAAAATCCAATCATTTACATTTAACTTTTGAACTTACTGTCTACTTAACTACCTACTACTATTATTGCACGGATATCAATATCAAGTAAACACTTTCTGATAAAAGTGGAGAAAATGTAGTAACGCAGTTCAAGAATATAATGCCATTGATCAAATGAACGCCAAGAAAAATAAATTTTAATGTAAAGTTTCATTTAAAAAGTAATACAAAAAATATATTGCTGAAGAGTCTCAAACTAGGACGAAACAGCTGTCCACTACTCCCAGGTTTTCTAATGGTTCTCTAACCAATGTCAGCTCATGATGAAATCCTGTCACCAATCAAATCCCTACAAACCAACACTTGAATATACACATAACTTGTCATTAAACCACAGTAGGAATGGTCTACAATGTTACAATTAGCGGGGATATGCAATAAAGCCACTCTATTTGGAAATACTTACTCTAATATGCACTTATGAATATAGCCTAGCAACACGTCGTTTATTTTCAAATCAATAATATCTATATAATATTTGTAAAAACATCAATACTAGATATAAAATAGTTGACCTTGAGACAGAGAAAAGTGGAAACAGACAATGAGTCTAGTGAGCATGGGAGATTAAAGATTTTATTATGTTTAATCTGAATGAGACTTGGTTACATATATATATATATATATATATATATATATAATCCATGGAGGTGCATGTAAGGGAAATGAGTATGTCACATGATGATCTGATTGTAAGACATGGTTGACATGATGAGATTGACATTTGATTCGTAGACTGTTATGCCCGTTATCGACCATATTTAATAATGTATTGTTATTATTATTATTATCATCAGTATAAGTGTCCATGTGAAATACTGCAGTTAGATAAACCTAGGAGATATAGGAATGGATCATTACATTGGGTTTTCAATTGTTCCTACTTGACCAGGGAATTGAAACGAAATTGTTTGAACCACAATATGTGGACTACTTGATAAATGGCAACCAAGAAGTCAAGCATAGCTGCTGATTTATTGATATGAGTGGTCGTATACCATGAGTTGGATAGATTTGGGTGACTCTAACCTATAGCAGCCTCAAACGAAACAGCCTAGTAACGACCTTGACAAATCTCTATCGACCAATCAGGTGCGTGAGAAGCAGAAGTGGGTAATTTGAAAGAGACGTCTACATATAAGTAATGGAATGTTAAGAGGTAGGATAACTTCCTTGTATATGTTGCAATAAAACCTTCTCACCTCTCATAGGTGCTCTCATAGTTAAGTTAAGCCAGTTTCTGTAAATAAATTAGTCGAGATGACTGTAAATCATCGTGTTTCTTGACTCATTCACCGCTCTGATCCTCCTTTTTAGGTGACTGTAGAGACTTTCAATGCAATTTGTGTGGATCACATTGAAGGGATTGACGAAAGGCAAGAGAAAACAATAGACACCAGAGTCAGATGCCCTTGAATCGACCAATCAGATCGTTCATCATTCATAATGGATTCTGTTCATGAACTTCGTCGCAAGTTTCACCCAGATTTGGTTTTTTAACTTCTGTGTGGAAAATGGGTTGATAGGAAGGTATAAAACCTGCTTATATGGAGGGATAATGACACTACAAAAGTATTGCTGGTCTGTTGGTGGCTACGCATTTAGATGCAACCAATGTTATTTGAGGAAGTCTGTGAGAGTTGGTAAGTCATACATTATGATAATTTTTTAGATACTTCTTTCTCCAAATCGAAACTGTCCCTTAGTAAAATATTGCGTATGTGCCACAAATGGCTACTAAAGCGACCAGTATCTGCTACAGCTGCAGAAATGGAGAATACAAAGATTTCAACAATGCAGTGGTATCAGTACTGCCATGATATTGCGTCACAAAAGCTGAATGGGACCACTTCTGTACTCTGGGGAGTTGGCATCGTCGTGTATATTGACGAAACTGTACTTATTAAGCAAAAAATGAATCGTGGCAGGAGTGGAGCAAATCATGTTAGGGTGCTAGGACTTTACGACACAAATCTTCGTAAAGGGTTTATAGAACGCATCCCGAACAGAAGCGCTGATATCTGTATACCAATTATACAACGATTAGTCCTCCCAGGAACTACCATTCACACAGACGAATAGAGAGGTTATTCTCAATTATCATCACTAGGCTATATTCACCACATAGTTAACCATTCTTCTGAATTGGTGGATCCTGTAACAGGAACACATACAAATTCAATTGAAGAATTTTGGGCTCACCTCAAAAACGTATCAGAAGGGTAAACGGTTCCCGAAATGAGATGGTATATAGCTATTCAGACGAGTTTCTGTATCAACATTGGTTTATTATGTCTATGATCACTCCTATGCAAAACTGGGACCAGGAGGATCAGAGCGGTGAATGAGTCAAGAAACACAATGATTTACAGTCATCTCGACTAATTTATTTACAAAAACTGGCTTAACCTAACTATGAGAGCACCTATGAGAGGTGAGAAGGTTTTATTGCAACATATACAAGGAAGTTATCCTACCTCTTAACATTCCATTACTTATATGTAGACGTCTCTTTCAAATTACCCACTTCTGCTTCTCACGCACCTGATTGGTCGATAGAGATTTGTCAAGGTCGTTACTAGGCAGTTTCGTTTGAGGCTGCTATAGGTTAGAGTCACCCAAATCTATCCAACTCATGGTATACGACCACTCATATCAATAAATCAGCAGCTATGCTTGACTTCTTGGTTGCCATTTATCAAGAAGTCCACATATTGTGGTTCAGACAATTTCGTTTCAATTCCCTGGTCAAGTAGGAACAATTGAAAACCCAATGTAATGATCCATTCCTATATCTCCTAGATTTATCTAAATGCAATATTTCACATGGACACTTATACTGACGATAATAATAATAATAATATATTATTAAATATGGTCGATAACGGGCATAACAGTCTACGAATCAAATGTCAATCTCATCATATTATAAATATACTTTTTTAATCATTTTATTTCACTTCTTATCTTGAAGAATCTGATTGGTTTTTTCAAGGTCGTCTGTGATTGGTGTCTACTCTTTACGATTGCCCGACGAAATCGTCCGTATTATTGACCACGTTATGCACATAACCCAAGGATGACAGTTGGATACATATTTTCTCCTTTCCAATGAGCCTGTTGTCTGATCAGTACTTAAAATACTCGACTTGTATGAAGTTTGCTGCTTTGTTCGTCTACGGCATCCATAATTCCGCCTATATACTACGGTTTCATCTGACCGTTAGCTCAAGGTTACTAATCCGTTCATTAGGTAGTTTCGTTGTGGGCCGCTACAGTTTAGATTCACCTAAATTTGAACTCTGCCCAAGTGAAAGGCTGAATTATTACATAGTCAACTGATTCAATTCTAATTCTAGAATAATTCTGATATTTTAGATAACAACATAAAAGAAATGAAAGTAAGTATAATTTAAAACTTTAAGATAATGGAGAAAATTTATAGGTCAGGTGGATGATTTTGATTTAATTGTGTTTCTCTTAGCTGGTTGATTTAATTGCGAAGCTTTCGTCGTCCTTCTGGACAACATCTTCAGTGTAAGTTTTAGTGTGAAAACCAAAATCAGATTCGTAGTTCACAACTTCTTAATTCAGAACTTCCATAGTCTGAGGTAGGATTTCAGTTACACTTTCTTTTGGAAACCTTATTCAGGCAAAGTTAAAGTTGACCTCCAAGAACCTATCAGTCACAGGGAATGCTATGAAATATCATTCAAAATTATATTGTGCCAACCGTTTTGGACCTAGAGAGGATAAATACAGTATTCTACTTATTTACTAGGTACTTCTCTGCAAACCTATACTGTTAGGTAGGGTTTAGGGTATAAGATTAAATTATGGTTAGAGTTAGGAGTAGGTTGAAGAATATTATTATTATTGTTCCCTTGGGTTCCTATTGGGACATAAGGCTTCAACTGCACGTCTCCACTTGCTTCTGTCTTCCTTCTGCTGTACTTTTCACCTGCATCCATGTTAGTCCATACTGTTTCAACTCCTCTTCACACGATCTGAAGAATAGTTTCAGAAATATCAATCGATCTCAAAGTCCCATGACCACCTACAGCCACCTGGATGAATGAGTATATCGTGCATGGTATGATTTCTCTATAGATCATCTGTGTATGGACTGGGAGACATTCTTAAAACACATAAGCTACAAATATGCAGTATAATACCAAGTTTTCAATATTTTTTAGTGTAATTTTCAACGATTATGCGAATTTTTTTCGTCTGGCTTCTGATTGGTTGTTCAAGGTCACTGTTGTTTTGGTTATGACAGTTTCACTTTCCGGTTATTTTGATCACAATATATCATCTGCTTGAAAGCATAAAGGTTAGTCAAGAAAGCAAGTACAGGTGCATCACGTGACATTACTAGTGCTTGACTGAGATAAGTAGTGTAGTAGTCTACCCCTAATATTGACCAATAGTGTTTGGTAGCCAAGCCTATTAGTCCAGTGTACCCAGTTTCACTAAGCTAAGGAAACCGAATCAATTAAAACCACTGGATTTCTGGCTAGCCAGTACTGCAGGTTGATATGAATGGTAGACAACTGCTTATTGAAATAACTCAGTAGTATTGTATTCGCATAGTATGAAACAGTTGAAGGGAATACAATCAGATGAAGGTTGGATAAGTGGAGGAGGATGGGGAGAGGCGAACTTCTTAATGCTATCATAAAAACAAAATAAAAATATTTTATTTTATTATTTGTACTTTAAGTGCAGAACTCACATTAAGCATTCCAATTGTTTTCAGAAAACAGGTAATCCTTTGATGAGTATACTTCACCTTACTTCATTTCATATTGGGTAGAATTAAGAGAGGTACATGGATACACTGGAACGAGTTATCCCTCCCCCCCTTTGAAACAGAGTATAAAAGCCTTGGAATTTGATTTTGCTTCATTTATATTGCAAATAATTTTCATAGTCTTGATTTACTGAAACTGAAATGATGTGGAAATGGAGTTTCAAATGTCCAACAATTAGTTGTCACACATCATATTTCTGGTTGACTTTGATTTATCTTTAGAAGATTTTTCTAGGACAATATATATTCAAGATACATCTTGTGAATATTAGTCAGCTGAATAATAATAATAATATTGATTATTTAATGGTTTAGAAATTAAAAAGTTACTCTTAATCATATTAATAAGTTGAGTTGATCACATAATGTAAATGAAGTTAAAAATATACAGAACATTGACTCTTTTTGAATTAACCAATAGAAATTCAGGTAGATCGTAATTAACCAATCAGAATTAAGCTGGTTGTTTCGATTTCAAGCAGTCAATAAATCGAAAATTAATTCCACTTCAAGAGTGAAGATATTCTAATACATTCAAAGCAAGATTAAAGCGTTGGAAATGGAAGCAATCAGACAAGGATTGGAAGGGATTTTTAGAATATATACAGAGAAGAGTGAATAATTTTGGTTTATTTATTCAAGAAAAATATCCACCCAGACATTGAAATACGAACAAACGGTAAAGGAAAAATTGTTTGCGAAATCCCACCTCAACAATGTAATCACAATGTTTCTACTTATTTGCATATTTCAACTAACTTTGTAACTACTATCCGATTTCACCTGGACTGTAAATAAATATTCTGACATTTGCATATGATATGTAAATTGTCTTTGTCCCTGTTGTCGTTGTGTTTATATTCATAGTGTGTTGTCATACAACTAGGATTTTGTCTGAGTCAATGAAGGTGGTTCTGACCTTAGACTGTCTGCGGGAATTGTTGCTGTGTAATTCTTGTGGGCAGAATTTCGATCCCATCTTGTTGGGAGCATTCTGCTAGATTCTAAGGTACCTCTTACAGTTGAATTTTGGTTAATTAATTTCGTCCTACAATACTTAGAAAATTAGCTGACCTGTATAACTGCCCAACGGCACTATTGAGGTGAATCTGAATCTCTGATGTTGTTACTGTTGAATAGGATCATAGTTTTTATGGCGAATAAGCGTGTTTTTCTGTGTTCTGAGTGTTTTGAGACTGTGGTTGTTTGAAGGAAGTTTTGTTGAGCTACACAGTTATACGGAGAGATAGGCTTCCTGAGTTCAGATGACTACACTTCACTTTTGGTCATCATAATGATATTTTAACACATTGCCCAAAAGTGTACTCTTTCAACAGTCTATTTACCTCTTTTGCAATACGGTATCATGTAATCTTATTGTTGGTTTTCTAAGCCTTTTTCTGTTATCTGTATTGATTATTAGAGAGCAACCAATGTCATGTTTCTTGTTTACCTTTTATTAGTGCTGACTAAATTCTATCAGTCAAGTTTGCAAGTTGATCACCGTTATGTTCATATTAAAGATAACAGTTTTTTTGACTTATTGTGCGTTCATTCATCACTAGTACCATTGTTGAAGTCACCAGCTATTTTTTTAATCTTCGATAGTTCCTTGTTGTCCACCATTTGGGATGCATTCACTAACTATAGCCAGTAAGGGTGTAACAACAGAAGACAAGGGCCAGGCAACAGATCGTTTTATTATGAGAATCAACGCGTATTTATATATATTTTATGTACATTAATAAGGCTTATGCAAACAGAAAAAGGCAGTCTTCTAATTGATTGTTTCTCGGAAGACAAACACAGTCTCCTGATTGGTTGTTTTCGATATTTCTCGGAAAGTAGAGCCATTTATCTGCGAATCATATACTACTTATAAGTAGCGTATACAACACAGAGAAATCGTTAAATGTATTACGCCTTTGGGAGTGTTCTACTTATAATGGTCACAACTATACAGCAGGATAGCGTGAAACAGTTCACTAACATGAAACCTAGGTTAGGCAAGACTTCCTGTGGCCGACTGCCTCCAACCATCTAATAAGAACATTAATGTTCGTTGGACTTAACAAATATTTTATATATCCTATGATGTGTATGCACATTAACTGCCTTCCGCATTAACGACTACAATTCAAGGGCGAAGAAATTAATAAAATCAGTTCAAAGAACTTTAATGCTAGCCAACTACACGTCTTAATCTCTACACGATCGATGGTGATTCCTCAGTTTAAAGGTGAAGTGCCTAGTCTAGCCACTTCCAACTGTATCTATACCAATTCAACTGCGATTGTGGAGCGAGTTATATCTGCCGTTGTTCTAGGAACGTTATTATTCTTCCTCGAGAACATCTCCCAGTATGGCTAGGTAAAGGTGCAGTGAAAACCGTGAACAGTTCGATATTAGACTATCTGGTGCAAATCGGCCACAAAGGCAGTTCGTATTGAAGAATCCTTCTCTATCACCTACCGGGTACCAAATAAGCTGCCAAAACATCGAGGTACCACATGCTGCAAATAGCAGAGGCTATCGCGATTCTCGTGAAGCAACCAGTGCTTTGTGTGCTAAAGAAGTAAGTTGTTATAACTACAGGTGAATTGAATGAAGACGTTTTCACCTTATTCTGTCTGCGCCTGAAATAATCTGTCTATCTGCTCGTCGTACCTTCCGACTTGGTAAAGCACGCAAATATCAAAAGACAAAGGCTGGACTGTGACTGTGTATTGAAGTGCAACAACGATAAAGAAAGCCATGGTATTTATACATTTTACAACAATATGGACAGCTAACAGCATTTGAAATAATTGACCTTAATAGCCAATAACAAAGTGTGTGAGAAATGAGAATATGCCATATGTCCGACATTGACAGTCAGTAACAAAATGTGTGGGAATGATTATATACCATATATACAAAATTAGCAGTCACTACCAAAATGCGTGAGAATGATAACATACCATATATGCAAGTTTAAACAGTCAATACCAAAATATGTGGGATCCTATCACCTCCCCCCGTAAAGAGTGTAGGACTTGCTTTTTGGATCTATTTGAAAAGGTTTCGGAGCTCTTCTTTGTCGAGTTGACCTTTGCGTGGTACTGGATAGAGCGTGATCTGTGTGTCTGCCACATAACTGTCCTTTTTCATTCGTACGATAATGCAGCAAGAATTTATCCAAAATTTTTTTCTGTTGTTCCCTCCCCCTTCGCTTTTGCATAAGCACGCTTAAAGGTGTCGACGAAACGTTCAGTAATAGTTGACGTAGGAGGGACACTGTTGCAATTGATGTGGCAGAATGCATAGGAAATATCTCTGGCCATTTGGAAAACGCGTCGACACATATTAAGAAATGCATACTATTGAACGGTCCAGCGAAGTCAACATGAACACGGGACCATGGTTTGTCCGGTCGTGGCCAGGAACATAGTTCTGTCTTGCGTGGACACTTTGATGCTTGAGCACATTTACTACACTTGCGAACGAGGTCTTCGATATGGTCATCGATGTTGGGCCAGTAAACATAACTGCGAGCGATCGCCTTCATTCTCCCAACACCAGGATGTGATATATGAAGCTGCCGAAGCACATGGTCACGAAGATTAGCTGGAACGACAACACGATCAGCAAACATTATGCATCCATTAACGATGGATAGGGATTTGCGTCGCTGGTAAAACTGTTTTAAAACATTTGAATGAACATGTGGAGGCCAGCCAAATCGGATGAACTTTGATACTTGCTGTAAAACTGGATCACGCAGTGTGTGTCTGGCAACCTCAACTGCAGTCACCGGAAGATCGTCCAGAGAGATAGACATTATAATTGGGTTGTAATTTACACAGTCAAAAATGTTATATAGTTGCGCTGAACAGAATAAAAACTGTCGTCGTTGCGTGCTATAACTGCAATGAATTAAAGTAAATCCACGTCGCCAATTGTTATATCTTGCTCTGTCTGCGCCTGAACTTATATGTTATATAGTTGCGCTGAACAGAATAAAAACTGTCGTCGATTGTTATAACTGCACTGAATTAAGGTAAATCCCCGTCGCCAATTTGTTATAACTGTGGGGAATTGAATGAAGACGTTTCACCTTATTCTGTCTGCGCCTGAACTAATCTGTCTATCTGCTCGTCGTACCTTCCGACTTGGTAAAGCACGCAAATATCAAAAGACAAAGGCTGGACTGTGACTGTGTATTGAAGTGCAACAACGATAAAGAAAGCCATGGTATTTATACATTTTACAACAATATGGACAGCTAACAGCATTTGAAATAATTGACCTTAATAGCCAATAACAAAGTGTGTGAGAAATGATAATATGCCATATGTGCGACATTGACAGTCAGTAACAAAATGTGTGGGAATGATTATATACCATATATACAAAATTAGCAGTCACTACCAAAATGCGTGAGAATGATAACATACCATATATGCAAGTTTAAACAGTCAATACCAAAATATGTGGGATCCTATCATAAGTCCAGCCACTTTTGCTTCCCTGGCCTTCAGCAGAGACTATACATTCATGAATTTTGTTTTATTTCTTAATATTTTTAAATTTTTTCAATAGCTCAGCGTTAAGATCTGTGACTGCAGCACTGGATGACACAGTTCCGGACCTCCAAAGAGTTATGAGTTGTTCCCTCAGGACTGCAGGTACTCCTTGCTAACTAGTGAGTGTCGACAAGCACGAAATCTAGGTTTAACCAATATTTCCTGCCGAATGCTTCCAACAGTCTAATGGTAACTAATCATACCAGTCAGCCACTAAGTTTTATATATCACCGGTTGGTATGAGATGACGCGTAGCGCTAACTGGATAGAGATATGTATACAAATATCGCGCACTAGTTGTGGTTACAGGAAACGGAGTCAACAAGAGTTTAGTTAATCTGGATTACGTTTTCATTGATCAAGTGAAGACTTCATCAATTATTCACAATAGTTCCTCAAGAATTATCGATTAAGTAGGTGTTGCTTAAATACCAAAAAATCACCCGTGTCTTCTCAGCGTGTAATTTTTATTATTGTAGAATGTGTTTCCTGCGTATCCAAGGCCTAACACCATATTACTATTATTATTTGTATCATTCCCTTGAGTTCCAGGTGGAATATATGGTGTCAGCCGAGTCAAACTTTAACTTCATTCTGTCCTCTGTAGACATTTTTTTTCTAGCTGGCTCCACGACTGCTCGCATACTTTTGTTCCCTTTCCACATGGTTCATACCAACTCATGGTATTGATATGGACGTTAATACACTTGGTAGTTTGGGCTAACGAACTTCCTACCTAGTCGATTCGCGAGCCTACTGTTCTAATCACTGTTAGCAAACAGAAACGACACTATACGATACCACCAGTGAATCCGCGACGCAAGAAGACAAGAAGACAGACGGTTAAAGTAGAGAGATTTTATTGTCTCGAATCAACAGCGAAAAGGATTGACAGCGCTTGCGGATTTTTATATGCTCCAGATGGCCTTTGAGAGACCCTAATTACACGGACAGATTAAAATAGTAAACGATCAATAGGATTTCAAGGTCGTACGTGTGTGTGTGGGGAGAATACATATGGCTTTGTACTGTAAAGATAAATGCGTTAATCTAGAAAAAAGGTCTATATAACAATTATATAACTTTTTTAAAATATTCTTGTGCATAAATTTTATCTCACTGTAGTCAGTTAACTAATGAATCTTAATATTCAAGTGTTGGTTTGTAGGGATTTGATTGGTGACAGGATTTCATCATGAGCTGACATTGGTTAGAGAACCATTGGAAAACGACTCCTTACCAGAACCCCAGGTTTTAGTGAGAAATCGTGACCAGTAGGGTGCAGCTGGTCGGGTGTGAGGACAAATACTTGCCGAAGACATTGGCTATATGGTCGCGCTATGTCGTGAATTGGCAGAAGTTAGAATTCATGGACTAGGCATTGGATTAGATCCCAGTGGCTTAATGGTATACGAGGTCGCCTTGTAACCAGAAGGTCCTGGGTTCGAATCCTAGTGGGTGAGTGCCGATGAAGAGTCCTCAACTAGGACGAAACAGCTGTCCAGTACTCCCAGGTTTTCCAGTGGTTCTCTAACCATTATCAGCTCATGATGAAATCCTGTAATGAATCTTAATCTGTTCGGTTTCAAAGTATATCTCATTTTTTATTTATTCGAATATGTTTTCGTCCGTTGATATATATATATATATATATATATATATATATGGACGGAACTGATCAGCCTAGCTTTGGTATATGTATACTTGGAACAGATACCTTAGTATTTCTAGTATTAATAACATACAGATTTAATAGTTCGGTGGTAGCTAGCTAGATGCGGAATCTATGGTGTGGGTTTCGTCCTCGTTGGAATTTTCAGTTCAACGTAACCTCTCCGTTGAACCAGTGGTCTAGTCGACTATGTCTTGCAGTTTCAAGCGATGAATTCAGGTCACGGTGATAAGGAAAAAACTGTTTTGATAGTAATGACATCTAATAAATGAGGTAACCAATGTTTTTCATGAAGTAAAATAAAAGACAAATTCAGCGAAGAAAATTTTCTTTATCGTCGAAATCATCTTCAGAGGCTATGCAGTCGTATTTATACTTGGCAAAAATGTATAGTGGTCTATTATGGAGTAATAGGGGGTGGCATAATTGATATGATTACTCAGAAGTGGCAAAAGAAGTGAAAATTAAAAGTTGCAAATTACGTGGTACTCAATGGCACAAAGATAGAAATTTGATAAGGTTAAAATTGCTATTGAGTGAGAATAAAGGTGGCAATTGAGTGTCAATTTAACAAAAGTGAAGAGGATGTGAAAATGTACAAAAGGAACATATAAGAGTGATAATAGTGAATTAATTATTAAAGTAAAAGCAAACCAAAATTAAAATTGAAAATAAAAAAAATTAAAATTTTTTTTATAGCGAACAACTAGTGAAGAGGTTAAGACCAAGGTAGAATAAGATACTGGACAAACTTTTTCTGTATACAGAGTTCTGGGTTGTATTGATGAATTGCCAGCGCCTCCGCCATACACAAAAGCCGAAACCTGACACCCTTTGTACCATTTGGCCTCACCTTGTAGATGATCTCGAAAGATGACTCTGGTGGAGCTATGTGGCTTGAGTTCACCAAGTGCTCGAGAATTGAGCTAGTAGCTGCCTTGTATTGTTTTTTGATAACTATGCTGGGTAATGTTCAGAGATGGGTTTGGAAAGTATGCACTTTGTGTGGCCATTATAACTAGCTCCACACGAGAAGGTGAATTTATAAGCACACATTGAGGTGGCCCAAAGCGGCAGTTTATCTTTCACACATCCAAAGATGATTTCGTCGTGGTACAGTGGTACACAGAGTCTTTCAATATCGTACAAAGGGAAATCAGATACGCCATCTGTACATAGCTGAAGCATTAGCTATTCGAGATCTGAAATCAGACCTGTGCATACAAAAGCGATACTTACATTCTCTTGCCCTACCATGGCCAGAGTAAAATTCTTACCACAATTTTGCTTCTTTCCTTTAAGATGTAAGTTCACTTCGTATCCACGAACATAAGCTAGCCGTCAAAAGACATGATATCCACTCCCTCATTTCACTACACACAGACAACTACGGACATCAATTCGACTGGGACAACGTTCAAATATTAGACAAAGGAAATAACAAGAATGCTAGAGAATTTTTAGAAGCTTGGCATTCCAGTGAATCATCAATCAATAGACACATCGAGATAGACAAAAGTTATCAACCAATGAGAAAGAAACTTCATACACAAAGGGTCAAAGTTCAAGTCAAAGAAACAACCGGTTCCAACACAAGTAACCTAGAGGGTGTGAAAACACACACAAACAACCAATCACGTCCAAGGTCACCAGGAGAGATGATTAATAAACTCGTGGAGAAATCTAAAAGCTCACTTCAAATTGAAGTATGCGCTGAAGATGTCACCCAGTAAGGTGATGAAAGCTTCGCAAACTAACCATCCAGCTCAGAGAACAAAACCACATCAAAAAGTTCACTATCATTATTATTCTTGTTCCTAATACTTTTATTATCATTATTATTCCCATCATCCACATTTCATTACCACTCTATTACTGTTCATTAATAACATTGCTTTTTCATACAGATTTTATACAAAAACACTTTATAGCCTTTCCACTATTTTCTATCCATTCTACACGAGCTTATTGATTAGTCGTTATCTCAAACTTATTACGTCATGCTAACTTGTGTCTCCTTTCTAACTTACAATTAGTCATCCCTTCTTACACCTCACATTATGTAGTAGAATTTTCAAGGACAAAGTTTACCAGTATCTGATAGGTCGAAAAATTTCTGCTTTAATTATAATTACGATTGTACAGCAGCTCATGAAAATGAATCGTCAAAAAGAAAATTTTCTTCGCTGTTTGTGCCTTTTTCTTATGACTCAATATGGGAATATTCCGTTCGTTCAAAGAAAGTTTTTTTTCGCTGAATTTATCTTTTATTTTTCTTTGTTTATTGATTTTTTGGAAAGCTTGATTCGTTTCAACTGTATATCTCGTGTCAGTTATGCGTTTGACTGTTTGTTGTATTTGGAACAACACTTTGCATCCTTTCATACAAAGATTTTTTAAGGATATGTTCAGAATAGATGCGAATGAAATCAGAAATAGAAGAAACAGCTTATTAATGCAGATAAATTGACGACACACATTTGTGGTATGCAGTAATCTGAACTACACATCGACGAGGTTTGAAAAACTTGATGCAGCTCATATTCAAAAAAAATTTACAATGGATCATGAAAATAGAGATCAATTCAACTTCCTAGATCTAGGCATACGAAGAGGAAGAAAAAGAAATGATGGGACGATTGAAAAATCTCTCTATGGAAAAGAAACGTGAACTGGTCAATAATCAGATGATCACAGTTTTTTCTCAAATGGCGTCGGATCAAAACACTGTCTCTAGAAGACCTAGGGCTTTGTGTTCAGAAAACGAGAGTGAGAAAAAAAGGAAATCATGATTATTGAAAAGAATCTCATAGTGAATTGATATCGCTTAAAGTTCATATCAAAATATGGAGGTGAGGAAATGTCTAGACCGAAAGATTAAAAAAGTTGAAAAAACAATCCAGTTTGTTATCTGTCTAGCGTGAAAAGACGAGGAGGTATCCAAGAGGATCAAGAAAGGAATCAAGGGTGTATTGGAGAGAACATTTCTCCCCTCCAGACTGATTCCTGTTCCTGCAACACGATATACTCACTAATTCAGTCAAAAGTAGGCAAGTATCCCACTCATATCGACTCCAACAGCATTTATCGATTCACTTGCACTTGCGATAGCAAGAACATAGTAAGAATTGAAAGGAGAGCGTCTACTAGATTTTCTAAGTATATCCCTAAAAGTCTTCGTATGAAAGATTGACAAGTACCTCTCACATGTAACCTCCAACTGTGTATACCAATTCACGTGTATCTGCGGGAGCAGTTACATTGGAAGAACAGAGAGGAGGGCCTACATCAGATTCTGCGAACATGTACCAAGGAGTCTCCGGTTAAAGGGACCGAATTGTTTAAGCTCTTCAATCACCAAACACCTGATTGACAAACGACACCGAGTAGATATGCTGGAATCATTCAAAATAATTAACAGACAAAGTACCTCAAGTCTTCTCAGGTTTGCTGAAGCTATAGCAATAAAACAATTAAAGCCTGACCTATGTGTCCAAAATGAATCCGTTGTTGGACTTCAGTTACCCTGGTGACTCACGTCTTAGTAACTCTTTGTTTTCTAATTTTGTTAATTTATCCTTTTACTCCCCCTCCCTTTATTTTTCACTTGACTCTCTTAAGAGATAATTTTTCTTGATCTTCTGAGTTCTGTTCATCGTATTACATCATCAACTTCTCATCTGACTTCATGTGCACCAAAATTTTAAAATTTCGGTCTTCTCTTATTTAATTACGTAACTACTGCTAATTTTCTTTTGTTACCACCTCAACGACACAACAGTTAGTAAATTCTTTTCAAGAAACTTCTCTCTAACAAGATACATATATGTCCTGTAAATCACAACGCCTTATTTTACTATGGCGCCCTGACAGTATGCTTGCTAATGGACAAAGGTTTGTTAAAACTGTACACTTTCTTATTTTTATTTTATTAAAAAAATTCAGGTTGTACGCAGCTAATGAGAACCAACGAAATAAAATGGATCGAGATTATTCCGCGACAATGTTTCTTCTTTCTTTGTTCAAATTTCTGAAAGAGAATCATTGTATGAGATAGTAAAGTGTGGTCTCAAGTACAATTACCAAACACTTGATGCATATGGGAAATACAACTGAAATTAGTCGAGCTTTCAAAATAGTCAATATACAAAAAAAAAACACTCTGGTTACTTAGCTTTACGCAAAATAACTCTTGTTTGAGTACATTATGAATAGATTCTTCTAAGTATGCATTATTTAAACAAACGGGATAAATAAACGTAACGCTTCATTCTATTTGAAATCACCTACTGGTCTGGGGAAGCTCAAAGGACAGGATCTCACATTTGACCACTTCTATAATGTATATATCAATTCGCCAGTTCCTATGGACCTAAGCATATTGGTTGTTCAACGTAGATCCTGTTTAAAACGGTTCAAGAATCCTATCCCGCATTATATTAGGAAGGTAGTAGTGGCTGTGTATGGAGTACGAAAACTGAACACCTTGTGAACATCTTGGTCATGCCATCTCAACAAACACCTCCTTCAGAATAATCTGCAAAGTGAAGAATAACCTGACAGTAGCAATATGCCTTCGTCTTCTTTGCATTGCTAAAGCTTTAGCTATTCAATTTAAAAAAAAACGAAGCTTAGCATAAGAAAGAAAAATATTCAAACACTTTTACTATCACGGTAACAACCTTGTTGATTTCCACTAACTAGATTTTTGTTTGTTTACTTGTTTTTCTAACTCTTTATAATTCGTATATTTCTTTAGAACTTTTTACATTATTCCATATTCCACTTCATTTCTATGGGCATTCTGACCGAAACTCATTTATTAAATTATTCACTATTATTTATCATTATTATTTTTCCCTTGGGTTCCGAGTGGAACATGGGGCTTCAACAACACATCTCCACTTCCTTCTATTCTCTGCCGTCCTCTTCACCTGGTTAGCTCAACGATTGACCAAAAACACTCGTATGCTCCCCCAACTCTCCCAATATCCCACATGTCACCCTTACAACAACGACTCACTCGTCGCTTCCAGTTGGTATTCCACTCAAGTGATGGCGATGTCAGTCGATGGCCTCTCCAGGGGTATTTTCGATCCATCTCCATTTTCTCCTACATATTTGTTGAGCGATCGGCTGTCGGTTAGTTTGTTCCCAGCCAGCCTGAGCTTCTTGTTGCTAATTCTTCTCGGCCGGCCGACTGTCCATTTGATCTTCAGTATAGAGTCAGCGAAGGCAGCTGGAGATGAAAGTCTGCAATCCGTTGGGAATCTCTTTCGAGCCATGCTGGCCAAGTTTATGACCTGTATAGAAGGATGGACTTAACATTTGTGTTGAGAATCCGAGTCTTGTTCGTGATGCTGAGTTACTGCAGAAGACTTCCAAACTGAATTCAGACTGGTTGATTAAGGCGTATCTCGCCTTCCCAAATTTGGCCTGCTTTGACATCTTCATCCGTGTCATGTGCCTGTGGTTGAAACAATGCTTCCTAACTTGACAAGTGAAGAAGGTAACCTCAGTCAGATCTCTGCTGTTGATTGGGATTAGTGCTAGTTGTTGTTGCTGTTGGTGGTGGTTGGTTATCTCCATCACCTCCGTCTTCTCTATGTTCACCTGGAGTCCTGTCTTCGCCGCCTCTTATTACGTAAGTCTAATACACTAATTCAAAGCCTCTTATGCATTGATTACTAATAGTCACTAAGACTACCACAACCCATCACTTTTGTTACTGTTGCCTTCCATGAAAAAGAGATTGTATATAAAAGCGATTGTTCAGCTAAAGAGGAAAATGAATTCGTCGAAAAGAGCCTCTTTGCTGAACTACTTGTTTTGTTCTTGATTGAAATCTGTCTAGTTAATGTCAGTCAAAGTCTTATATAAAATGAAAGTGTACCTCAACTTCCAGTACTAACAAATTCAGCAAAGAAACCGACGAACACCTAAGAGAGACCCAAGACGGTAATCCGAAAATTCCTCCTAAATGTTCTACATAGACTAAGGGACAGATCAATCACTTAATAACTTGCGAGTGACTGTCAATAAAATACTTTCAGTTTTGCTATATACTACTAATTTTGCTTAAACTTTTTGTCTGAGAATAGTCTATAAACTTAGAATCACTACATTCTACAGATATTGCTCACTCATGGAGATTTTGAATATCTCACTCTTTATGAAGATTGCAATTAACACAAGTTTTAATCAAACCAATTTGGGCTGGTTATTTTATTGACCTTGTTACAACCCATCAACTATGTTACTGGTAAACTCTGCAAATTTTCACGACCAGATTAAGTAAGTATCAGAAAAAGGAGAGAAAACATTACGTCGAAGAATATTCTACTGACAATAGCTTGTAACCATTGAAACAACTATATTTTACAGTTATAGCGCATTCAGCAGAACCCCTTTTATATTTCCCTCCACTTTGTAAAGGCTGGATTCTGATTGGCTGTTATCTCACTACACTTATTAGTTGGTTAGTTGTTTTCAAGGTCACTCAAAATCAATGCACTAACGACAGTTGTAGACTATTTTGAATGTTATTTGAGACAGTAAAAGTTCTTCTGTCAATAATCCCTCTTCTCTTCTTCTTCTTTTCGCATGCAAATGGTGTATTGGCTGTAATTGTTGTTGTTATCGTGAAAATAGCTGGCGGTACATTCGAGGGAAAAGAACAACAGACTCAGAAAGGATATCTTTTGGGCGATTTCACCTTTGAAAGTTGTACAATCATATTTTTATACACAAGTTTACATGGTTCTAGTTATTATTTAAATCGACATACTAACTAAGGGAGATTAAAGGTGAGAATACAACAACTTATGTGCCATCTGTGAGCTTCCTTTCGAAACGTGTTCGAGAACACTATCCAGCATGTTTGAAAAGAGGTAACACTGGTTTAATCAGAAGCTCTATAATTGAATACCTTGTCTGGATGTGTCACATCATCTCAAATGACTCACCATTCATAGTCATTTACAAGGTGAACAGAAATCCAACCGAGGCATTGTGTCTCCAATTTTTTTGTATGACAGAAGCCTTCGTTAGATGCAACGAGAAGTATTAAGGATGACGGCGTCAAGAAGATATCTTTGTTGAGCTTTTTATTCTTTGCCTTCTAAGGTTGTGACTGGTGTTTAGGGTAGTCTTTGTTTGAGCTGTTTGATAGGTTATTCTTAGGGTCACGTGACCTTTTTGTCTTTATCCTATTGGATTGTCAACAATCAAACAATTTACAAGTAGTTGAAGTTCCCTTAGACAGGCTCTTAAAGTATCTTATCATATTAGAAGTAGACAATTGAGAAAAACGTTTACTGGACTTCAAATTTGTCCCTTTTGTAAATTCACCATAAGATTACATTCTTAAAATTTATCCATAGAATATGTTTAACTTTAAAGTCATTGAAGTTACCTACATTCCCTATTTTTTCTCTCTCTCAATATACCATAGTGGCTTAATGTGTGATGTATTGGGGTTAAATTTTGCTGAATGAATTTTCGACTACTGACAAATGAAAGAAAGTAGCCAGTGTGAAACTAAAAAATTTCCTACAAATCAGTGATTTTACACTAGTACGGATGAATTAATGTCGAGATCGACTGCACTCACTCAGCATTAGGAGCAACAATCTCCTGATCTTCAACATTAGTGTCAAGTGAGTTATCAATTCTTTCGGGGTTCAGAGACTTGGTATATATGTGTGTGTATTTTATCAGAAACATTTCTAACAAGCTGCTTCTAACTTTCATCTTCAGTTGCTTTCACCTCATACTGAATAAGCCATAAGGAACTCTGACAACCAACCATCTGAGCATCTATTACCCAATACATATGCAGACGAAAATGGGAGTAGATTAGACATACTCTGAGAAGACCATTATGTGACATCACACATTAGACAAGCTGACAACTAGACGGAGAATTTGAAATAACGACTTGTGAGTGAGTCCAAGGATGACATGGATGAGATTATGTAATGAAGAAATATAATCCAATAGACAATTCTGGAGTCATTTAAAAGTTCTGCAGAGAGTCAAGTGAAACATATGTATGCTGACGAAGCCCCATGTTCTACTCGGAACCCAAGGAAATGATAATAATATTACACTTGAATAGAAATTATTCATTTATATTCTTAATCAAATATTCGATTATGGATATTTTATGTAAGTGTAAATTTGCGGGGATTTGATTTGATTGGTTACAGGATTTCATCATTAGCTGACGTCAGTCTGAGAACCATTGGAAAACCTGCAAGGAGTATTGTTCATCTGTCTGTTTCGTCCTAGTTCGGGACTGTTGAACACTACGCATCCACCGGGGTTCAAACCCAGCACCTTCTGGTTACAAGGCTAGCGACCTCGTAGACCATTCAACCACTGGGACCCAACCCAGTGGCCCATGAATTCCGAATTCTGCCAGTTCAAGACGTAGCAAGACCACTAGCCAACGTCTACGGCGAGTACTTGTCCTCATGTCCGACCTACTGTACCCTACTGGTCACGACTTACCCGAATAGGGTCAGTCACTATGGAGCATCAGATTGATATTCAAGTGTTGAGTTGCAGTGATTTTATTGGATATTTAATTGTTGAGTCTCCGATAAGACAGTTAACACTAATTTTATTGACGTAGGTGTTGCATGAGGTTTATAGATGTTTTTAGCAAATTAATCTTTGGTGCTGACACAGTCTGTTCGGGGTGAAGCGTTCCATCAACGGTATCCTTTAGTCATTCCAGCATGATGTGACTTGATATTTTGCTTGGTGTGAACAGGAGAATAGTTCCGTACGAGTCCTTGTACAGACTTAAATTGTCTTTCTCTGGCAGTTTACATGGTTAGCCATTTTTCTAATAGGCTCATATCTTTCCTTTCTTCTGCTCTTTCTGCAGTAGTCCAGTTAGCATACCCACTGAGGTTTCTGGTCACATTTTCAGCGCTTTCAGATAAATTCCATCCGGTACTGTTGTCTTGACTGGCTTTTTGTAACTTTATGGCCTACAAGCCTCCTGACTATTGACAGAGGTTTGGTGATCACTAGCTATCCTTTATCTGCTACTGATGTTTCTGGAAAGGGTGAAGCCTATGGTTAGTTCAAGGATCCTATGAGTTCATCAACCCAAAGTTTCCTGTACAGCAACTTCATTTTCTTCACTATCTTTCACTGGATTCCTCTGTGTTGATTTCTTCCCACATAGATAACTGTTTGTCTAAGGTAGTGATCTTGGATGTCTTACTTACAGCCTATTCAGCTTCAGTATGTAGTGCATCGAAAGTGCATCTGTGACTGTAACGGTAAGAAGGCCTGCGCAAATCACTGGGGTATCCAAATTTTCTGACCATAGAATGCATCGTGCTTACTCCGTTGCATACTGTTTTAATGATCTGATTGCCAGGATGAGTCATAATTCATACTCATGCCCTATTTCAAAAAAGTTTCTATATACAACTAGGAGTTTTTCGAAGGAAATGGAGAAAGAACATTTTGAAGGGTTACTGGAGCGATCTTCAGGTGGAAGAATAGTGCTTGAGATAATACATTATCTACTATCGTATTATTTGAAGATTCTGGAAAGGAGTAAATACCTTTCGATGATACGCGCTGGAAATTCTGTATTGTGTATGAATTCACTTTTAGAATTTAGCTATTATTATCATTATTTGTCTTCTTTACTCCTTTGTTCAGTGCTCTGTAGACTGTATTCATTTTCTCCTTACATTGTTCATCTTTGCGCTAGTTTATCTTCTGGTTCACGACCCCCTTCTTCTATGTTGGCTTTCATGAATGTGTAGAGAACCATCCTTCTTCTTCTTCTTCTTATAACAGCTACACAGGTTTCCGTCAATATCACTTTCAGAGAGTTCCAATGTTCTTTCACACAGGTTCCTTTAGTGATACTACATAGCACTTCCACATTTGCTCTGATGACTGATGCAGTGAAGGTGCTCTTTTTCGTTTCGTCCTTCAATCTTTCGGTGTTGAACTCAAATTTTGATTCATATGCAGCTGTTTTGAAGGCTCCTTGAACTAGATATTGGCTTGATCCTACATCCAAACCTCTTCTTCATCTTGTAACTTGTAGCATGTGTCTACACTTTCTTGAGTAACATTCAGACATTCAGTGTGTCTACCTGGTGAATCGCATTTCGACTTTTGGAGACAGTTTCACCTGGAAACACTGTCTCCAAATCAATGAAGGCTCAAAAGTCTTCAAATAGTTCTGTGGTGGTGTGATACAGATAATATGTGCCAATGGAATATTATTCTCACATATTCACACAGTTCATTTTGGCATTAGAAACATTCTATTTCGTGTTGTTTGATGTAAGCCAAAATCACAATCTCACTGGTTGGTTAAGGAATATAAACAGTACACATATAAACAGCAGTTTGATCAATGGAAAATATACCCTGGCTTCCGTAATCTGCCTTCTGTTCTACATTCTCATTCACTTCAGTGGGTAAGCACCCGTCGACATATGATCCGTTCACTTCCAGTGTTGTCAGCTCCTGCTTTAGCTGGAATTTATATCAACCGTTAGAATTTTGATACTTCCATCTGACTGCGGTTATATAGTTAACTGTTTTCAGTTGTTTGTAGTAAACAACCTTCATCTACAATGTGTCTGAGTTGCAAGTACACAACCAGCGTTGTCTGTCCGTAACTTTCCTTCCTTTTTAGTTGAATTTTGCTGTCGGTGATTCTGGAGGAGATTGATTTCCACTTCATCAGAGTTTACGATGCTACTGGTAAAATATCACGATATGTTTCTATTTCGCCTAAGTGGCTAGTCCAAAAATTCAGAGAGTGTGAACTGATTCGGCTCTCTTTTAGCTGATGCGCTCGGCGCTAAACGTGAGAAATGACCGTCGGCTGTTGACACCACTTCTATTCTATCAAGCTATTAAAAATCTCTTTCTGAAGTGTGTGATTTCCAACTACTCATACCAGCCAATCAGTAGTATGTTTATATATGTATATATCAGTTCACTGACACAAAGACCTAAACAAAATCACTGTGTCGAGCATACATTGTGCTTGCTGAAGTGTATTTTGTTTGACTCTTTGGGGATCAGTCAGTCAAGAGTTTTGGTGAAAAGATTTATAGGATGATCATGTCCACTAGAAGATCTTGAGCTAATTGCTGAATTCAGCTACTTAACCAATCAATTATTTATTTACAAATCTGCATTGTTTTATTCAGAACAAGAATGATTAGAATGAACAATCATTGTTTTCACTGAATTCTACTTCCTCTTCAGGCTGTGTACAATTATAAATTCATTGTTTTGTCATACAATAATTGTCAGTAGAGGCGAATTAGAAGTATGTACAAGGAAGTGTATTGTCTAACAAGTATACGATGGAGTAATAGTCAGCTAGTTTTGATTATCATTTAATATATATATATATATATATATATATATATATATACTCAAGAAAAATTACAGGTTAATATGTGTTAGGAACCTGGACACTGGGTATTACGCAATTCCATATTAATTTGTTTAGTTACAGAATTTCATCATGAGCTGACATCAGTTAGCGAACCACTGGAAAACGTGCAGGGAGTACTGGACAGCCAGCTGTTTGGTCGGCCTAGTTTGGGACTCTTCATCAGTACGCATCCACCGCCAGGATTTGACCCTGGACCTTTTGTTTACAAGGCTGGCGAGCTCGTGAACCCTTAAGCCACTGGGACCTAATCCAATGGCCGACACATCAATTCCAACTTCTGTCAACTTGTTTACTGGATACATCACAGGCAGTGAAACAGTATTATTTAATAGGACTGAGTTTCTAACACGTTTTGTTATTATTCATAATCATCATCATCAATTAAAACTACACAACTTCGAAACTTCCACAGTAATTAAATTCCAAAGGAGAATATACAAACAAACAAACTGAGAGAGTCGCTATGGTGTCGCCAATATCCCCGACAGTGGCCGATATATTCATGGATAGATGGGAAAACATAGTGATTGCAACTCTCAACTTCTCCCACCCCGACTCCTAATGTGCTGAAGGTATTTAGATGACACATTCACAATATTAAAGGCACAAGATGTAGATAAATTTTTCGAACATATCAACTCGAAGGTAGAGGTAATTCAATTCACTTATGAATTAAAAATCTGGAAAGGGAGCTTCAAATGTTAGATTGTAGCATAAATAGGAAATAAGATGGGGAGTTAAATATTAGCACTTGCGGAAGACACACATTCACACCGACAAGCATGACAAGCATCTACAGAATGATGAAAATGCCAACAATAGGGAATTTAAATTATCAGTAGTACTTCCAAACAAAGAAGGGACCTCATAAACATTAAGGAGAATTCTTAACAATGCAGGGATGAAAGTGGTATTCAAACCCACGAACTCAATTAGAACACAAACTTTGCGGGTTAAAGGAGCCAATTAAACAAAACAATTTAATTCATCTACTGTTATGTTGCTATGATTGTCAGGCTAATAAGTCAGAGTAGTAGAACAGGGGCAGTCAGACTAGTCGAGAATAAAAACCTAGCAGTGAAATCTAGATTAGTTGACTCGAATGAGATAAAAAATCTGGAGAATAGTTCAGTTGCAGCACTACATGCAATTACACACAACCATGAAATAGGATGGGATACGATGACAGTTTTAAAATCCAATACAACGGGGTGGAGGGAGAGATCGATAGCTGAAGCTTTATTTATCGAATTAACTCACAATATATGCGACAGAAATGATTGAACACCTGTCTTAGACGTCTGGAAAATTCTACTACCCCTACGATGACGAATTATTATTATTTATTGAATTGAATTCTTGATTTTCCCGTCGATTGATTGGACCGAAGTGTTCGGTCTCAGGTTGACATGTCGGCTTCTTGTGCAGATGCTTCGACGATGTCTGGGGATTTGATTTGTATACAATTGGTGGATGGTGGCTAGCAGTGGAATCCAGGATGCGCATTTCGTCCTAATTGGGACTCGTCATCTGGATGTACCTTCATTTCTCAGTGAGTGATGATGTTCCCACCGAGGCTCGAACCCAGTGCCCATAGTTTCAAACGCCAAAGCGTTATCCACTAGACCACTTATTATTGTTTCCTTTAATTCCGCACGTCTCCATTGCGTTCAATTCTCTGCCAACGTTTTCACCCCCCTCCACATCTGTCCACATGCTTTCATCTCCTCCTCACATGACCTCCTCCATATCACGCTCGCACTGACGGCCAACTCGCCGCTTCTTACTAGGGTTCCACTCGAGTGATGGCTTGTCGTGTGATGTCATTTGATGGTTTTCTCAGAGTTTGGCCAGTTAATCCACCTCCACTTCTTCCTGCCTATTTGTTTCACAACAGGTTTCTGGTTGGTTCGCTCATTGCCAGAGATTCCTTCCTGTTGCTGATCTTTTCTGGCCATCTGATCTTGAGTAGTACTGAGCAAAGACAGCTGTTGATGAAAGTCTGCAGTTTGTTTGAAGTGCTCTTTATGACGCGCCATGTCTCTGATCCATAAAGTATCACTGACTTCACATTGGAGTTGAAAATCCGGATCTTATTTTCACTGTCATGCTGAGTGCTGTTAACCTCCACACAGACTTGAGAGTAATGAAAGCTTATCTTGCTTTCCTGATAATCTTTGCTTTGGTATCCTCATCAGTTCTGTCCTCCTGCAGTTGAAAAGAAAATGCTTCCCAGGTAGGCGAATGAGTTCGCTCCTTCTTTAAAATTTCTCCTATTTATGCTGGCTGATTGTTGTATGTTGTTGTTGCTGTTGGCCAGGAATCTTCATAACCTCTCTTTTCTCTGTGTACATCTGAAGTCCTATACTTTCTGGATGCTTCCTCTGCCAACTTGTTGCTGTTCACTTGCATATCTTCCAGTTTTTGAGAAATCAGACATATATTATTGGTGAAGTTCATATCCTCCAAGATTTTTTTGTGGGTCCATTTCATACCTGTTTCCTCGTGGCCCGCCGCTATCTGTCGCATTATCCAGTCTACCGTCAGCAGTCAGGAAAATCATTGGAGATAATGGGCAGCCAGCTTGTCTTACTTCCGTCTTCCCTTCGAAGGATTCCGTGAGTTTACTGTTGTGGATGATGACGAATACGAAAGAATAAAGAAAACTATAAAACAAAAGTTTCGAAGTTGTGTGATTATGAATGATGATATGATTATGAAGAATGAATTGTATTTGGAACACTGTCATCCAGTAAATAATACTGTTTCACAGTATGATATATCAAAAATAAACAAATTAATATGGGAAAAGCACAGGCTCCACATGTGAGTGTAGTCAGTAGTTGTTGGGACAGTATGAATACTACACAGGAATAAACCACCAAATGGGACACCATAGACTCAAGTTTAAGGGATGGCGAATAACATCAATAATGGCGGTAAAATAATAACGATGGTGTGGTCTAAACACAAAAGGATAATAATGGATACTGTAGACAAGAACGCTCTTTATCTCAAGTTAATTTACATAAGTGATATTGCACCTAACATTCTAAAATGCTGACTTAACTGATCAACTGAGAGAATATTCCCTAAATGGAAAACAGTACTCAGTTTCTCAACTAAACAAGTCAGTGCTTACACAGTGAGTTAAGGACAATTTAATGGATGATGGCGTCATCAATGTACGTCTATGAGCACAACTGCTCTTGAATAGCCAGTTCCATAGGCCATACTCAAATGGCTTTAGTCATGCGCGTAAGCGAACATATACCTATAAGGTTGATTAATAGCAGGACCGTATGCATAATTAGTACGGTCTTGTTCTGAGTTGTTTTATTCCATTGAGTTCTGAGTGGAACATACGGCTTCAAGCTAGACTCACGTACAACCTTGCCTCCTTACCGAACTTACTACAGAGGTTAGGGAGTGAGTTCGCCAGGGATCCAACTCCGGACCAAATTCATGGTCTATGAGCATTCTACTCCTGAACCACCGACGTTTGTTCTGAAAAGTTAGTTATTTTTGATGACAAACAGCTGACAGCGGAGAGCAGTAGAAATAAGGATACGGATTTCATCCTATTTTGAACTCATCACCTGGAAATACTTGTATCCCGAGGTTCAAATCCAATACTCATCGTTTCAAACGTCATTGGGCTACGAGTACCACTCCTCATGCAATGAGTATCAGTTGTTACCCATTGATGGTATTTCCACGGATCCCATTGATTGATTTTTATGGAACTAAGTGCTCAGCTTCTGCTGACATTGTTGGCCCCTATCTCAACAACTCTGACTATGTCTAAGGGTTAACATAATATTATTTATCTATCTAGTTGAATTACTTCATTCACAGTTCACCTTCATATTTTATTCACTTAAATTATTCATACAATTTGAACGATGAGATGAATAGATATGCCCTTAGAACACTGAACAAAGTCCATTGATCAGACCATTTTCTAAAACATCATGTTTATTGATAACTGAATATTCATTATATAAGAAAAAACTCAAACAAACGAATGAAAGAAACAATAAGAATGTGCCGAATTTAAATTTCGATAGCCTCATTCAAAAAAAGATTAAAACACTGAATAGGTATCATACTTTTGTTCTGTTACCAAAATTTCTACTTGATTACATACACTCATCTCAAATTTCTGGATTGAAGTCCATTCAAATTCATAACATGAAAGGGGGTGGACCTTGTTTTTAATAATACTCAATGAAAAATTTCTTTTCATTACTCATACTACTTATTTCATTTATAAATAGATTCAAAGGTCAATCTTTTTTTTAGAATTTTTCAGCTGTTTGTATCAAAAACATTCGTATATAAAACCTCAAAATATCGTTTTGTTCTCAATTAGCAATATCAGTGTGTTAATTATGCGTGTTGTACTAATACTACTTATATTATTACAAGTAGTCACCGATACTACTGATTCATATAAATTATTAGAAAATTATCAACGTAATCATTTGTGGAATGAATGGAAAACACACTATGCTAAAGAATATGCTAACACTGGAGAAGAAGAAATTCGTAAAGCAAAATGGCTTGAAAATATTGAAAAAATTTGGTTGCACAACTTACGTTATGACTTAGGGCTGGAAACATTCACTGTGGGAGTGAATCAGTTTTCAGATGTTGACTGGAATGAATATACAGAAAAGTTTACGTTCAATAAACAACCAGAATTACTGAAATCTTTGTCATCTTCAGCGTCATTTGTTGAAGAAAATTATGATGTTAATAATGTTGGTTGGACACCAGATACCTATGATTGGCGTAATATGAATATTGTCAATGAACCAAGAAATGAGGTAAGTTGATGCACATTCCCCGAGTGGAATATTAAAGCTTTAAGCCTTTAGATTTTGAAGTTTTACTAGCGGTGGTGATGTTTTTGACTGTTTTCTACTGTGTGAGGTTGCCTGCCCCATTCCTTCCCTCTTTAATCTTATTTCGGTGAGCTTTAGCATGTAAATCAGCCGGGAATGGGACCTCGGCTCAAATGTGTGGCTGCCGGGCATTCTACCTTTACACCCCTGAAGTACAAGTTAATGTTACGCCATAGAAAGTAGACTTTGTGTATCATTCTTGTCATTGGTAGTGACTGAATAATACAAATTAAAATAATACTGAGACGTAGCAGTTTCAATGATGTCAGGTCGGTGGGGGGAGTGATCCAAATAAATCCTTGAAATACCTCTATATTTTGAGACTTCTGTCAGAAGAGTATAGTCGCAGTAATCTGGAAAAAATCTCAACAATTGGAATGCATTCACCTGTATGCAACCCCAAAGTTATTATTGTTCCCTTGAGTTCCGAATGGGCTTCGACAGTACATTCCAGTTATATTTTGTTCTCTGCAGTCCTTTCTAACTGGCTCCACGACTGCCCACAAGCTTCAGTTCACCCTCACACCATCTCCTCCTCCATGGCACCCTTGAACACATACCCAACTTGTCATTTCCAATTCAAGTTCCACTCTAGAGTCTGACTGGCTCGTTATGTCATTCAGCGGTCTCCACAGAGTATGCCCAATTCATCTCCGTTTTTTTGGCATATATTTTGGGCAATAAGATATTAGTTGGTTTGTTCCTGGAGTTTCCTGTTGCTAATCGTTTTTGGTCAGCCAGTCGTCTTATCTTCAGTATCAGCGTAGCAAAGGCAGATATTGGTGACAGTCTGCAGTATACAGTTGGAAAAGGTTTTGACGACGTGGCCATTGAACGATATAGAGTAACTTGTAATTAGTATTGAAAATTCGAATTTTATTCTTTGTACTGAGCCCAGTGGATTTCCTCACTGATTTCAGATTGAGATGAGAATCTGTCGTATTTTTCCTATCAAGATTGTCTTTGATATATTCATCTGTGGTGTGCGTGTATTTGAAACGATGCTTTTCAGGTGAGGTTAGCGGACATGGTGACTTTCTTCAAATCTTCCCGGTGAATGATGATTGGTGTTTGTTGTTGTTGTTGTTGATCAGCGGGGTATCTTCATCACCTCTGCTATCTCTGTGTTCAGTTGAAGTCTTGTTCCTGTGTTGCCTACCTCTTCTGTCAGCTTATTCATTTTCGCTTGTACATCTCCAAATTTGTATGATGCTGGACATAAATCGTCCTCGAAGTCCAGATCCCATAACAGGGTAGGAATATGGTAAAAGTATTTAGAAGTAATATAGTTAGGTGGAGAGAGAGAGAGGTTAATCCCCTGATCTTTGTCCATCGAGTGAGCATCACTCACATATGGTGATTAAAGCAATTACTGATTACGGAGGAGACGACGTCTTAAGGTTTTAACATTAGTCTCTCAGATGAACAAAATAAGGATTTCAATCAACATTTAAATTATTTATGGGTTGTCTTTGGTTACACTACACTCAGCGCTAACTTCCGTGTGAATTCAGAGTTTTTTGTAGTGATACAACTATTTCTCGCAATAGCCTGGACTGTTGTGACTGGTTGCCTTCAGAGATTCTTGTTTCATTTTGTTGTTAATTTGTATCAGTATTGATCATTCCGTTAACCTCGAATTTAACCCTTCTTTCGACTGACTTATTCATTTATCGGTTGATAAATTTGATATATGTCAGTGTGTCTGTTGAGTGGAAACTGATCTCAGTGACTGACATTTTTTATGTGTTTGCTGTCTAAAATTTCTACAATGTCTTAAGTTGTCTACATGCATCAATATGAAGGAATACACTTAGTGTCCTTTGACGCCTAGCTTAGATTCCTAGACTGGGAATCGCAGGTAACGCCCATTTTGGCCAATATAATTTTTGATTGGACACTAGTAACTAGTGTGACGTGTCTAGCACTTTATTTGACGCAGAGTGAATTCTATCAGTCAGCTTTACAATGTAGCCACCATTCTAGGTAGCTCGCCATCATGGTGCACATTGATTTGATGCTATTAGATAGTTGGAGGCAATCGGTAGGCAAACCTGACTGATAGAATTCAGTCTGCACCAAAGAAAGGACTAGACACGTCACACTAGTTATTAGTATCCAATCAAACTACCCACTACAGTCCTACTGGAGGTCAATCGCGAGCCTGAATAGCTCAGTGGTAACGTCTCTGACTACAGCACTGAATGACGCGGGTTCGAATCTCAGAAGGGACATGAGTTCCTTCAAGGTTGCAGATATACCTTGCTGACTTGTGAGTGCCAACTAGCACGAAACCTAGGATTAGCCAAGGCTTCCTGTCGATTGTCTCCAACTGTCTAATATCAATATAGTGTTTATCACAGATCATGTGAACCACATTGCAGATGGTGTATTGATCTTGTCCTCTTCTGCTATTGGGTCTTTTGGTCTAGATTGTATTGAATGGAGTGATTTTGTTCATTATGTCTTTTTTTCATATGGGCCAAAATCTTTCCATAGAATCTTGGTCAAATCCAATGAGGCCTTGTGTCTCGTTTCTATCGAGTGTAGTACAATTGCTGGTTTGTTTTCTAGCTTCTTCAAATCTGCAGAGGTCTTTGGGATCACTCTTAGGCAATTTTTAGGCTCCCTTACTTCTACATTTACCTGTCAGAAAGTTTCTCTTACATATACGGCGTCACAATCCCCACAATCGATCTGGTACAAACAAGTTTGTTGGTTGTCTTCTTCTATTTTATCCATAACCCTCACTAATGATAAGCGTAAGGTGTCCGTTGTACGAAAATGCACTCTTATGTCATGACTGTTAAGGATGAGAGTTATTTCATCCTATGTTTCTTTGCGGTAAGGAATCACCCCCCCCCCCTACTAACCCAAGTCTTAGCAACAGGCTTCGATTCATCCTTATCTTGACATTTTAAATATTTTTTTTATAAAGACTTTGAGGTTATTATTTAACTCAAGAGTAGACTGAACCAAATTAAATTCCCTGCTGGTCTCTTTGTCTCCAGTAACTAGACGTTTGTCTGTGATTTTTAGTCACAGTTACTTTGGTGGTAGGGGATGTGCCTAATTTGTAGGCTTGCTGAAGATATTGATCTTTAGTTTATCATCTAGTTGTCGTTTGATCAAACAGTCCAGGAAATGCTAAATCATTTTTATCAGATTCAACCTCTTTTGAAAACTTAATGGTGTTTGAAATACTGTTTATCACAGGGAAAAGTCCATTAAAAAAATACGGAGTCTGATGACGATAAAGATATTCCCATTCCTGATGGATTAGGGTATCTCACAATTGCATTTGTTTGTAATCAGAGCATGAGTAGGTTGACTGTTAACGGAAACACGGATGATCTCATAGTAACACCTTCTGTTTGACGGCAGAGAATGCCTCTGAATGCAATTAACGCGGATAGTAGACATATTTGCAATACCCTCATAATTTCATCTAGACTCAAAGGAAATCGAACACCTAGTTAGTTGTCTAAAAGAATTAAATTCTAAATACTGTCCGAAGATTGGTGAAGAGAGAGAGACGAGGTCTAGAGAGAACATCTTTTAATTTGTGAGGTTGACAACTCAAAGAATTGAAATCAAATGAAAATCTGATAATATCTCGACCAGACAAAGGCTCAACGAGTCAGACTATGTGAAGAAACTCTCACGAATTCTATCTGATAACAATATATTTCAAAAACAAACGATCCAAAAAGATCTAACTGAACAGACGGAGCTCCAGCTAACCAACTTATTGAAAAAAAAATGAAAGGTGAATCCATTATTAATACAGAACTATATGAAAAACTTCATCCAACTGGTTTCACATAGCCACGAATGTATGGACTATCCAAAATGCACAAAAAAGGATGTCTCACTCCGCCCAATATTGGATAGGATTAATTCTTTATATCGCTTTTATGTACTCGTCGCTAAATTATTATTATGGACTGGTCGAGAATTTAATAGTCCTGACGCGAGAAGGCGGAAATCAGAAGACCACTAGGTTTGCGGTGATACTTCTATTGTCCAAACACAAGGAGACGAATATAAATGGTCTCACACCAAAGTGGTAAGTAAGTAAAGTAAAGTAGTTGTAAAGTAAAGTCACAAGATTGTGTATGCGAAATATATATGAATGTTCCAGACAAAGCGTGGGAAAAAATCATTAGACAGTCTTAACATGAATGGCTAATTATAATGGAGTGTCGATCCAAATATACATAGTGAATATAGCAGACATGTCAACAAACATATATGGATGTCACCAAGCAACGGACTGTCAACAAACACTCATATTATATATAATATAATATAAGGAGAATACACATCATTAAAGGAGACAAGTTCACACAAGTGAAATGGTCACAGGCTAAGCGAGCAAACAGAAAGAGAGACCAGCCTACACACACACACACATAAATATATATATGTGGATACATATCAATCGCCTAATCGCCAAATGGCTGGTAGAAATTCTTGGACCAGTGAAAGAAAAGTTCTCGAGATACAATCTCCACGACACATTCGATTTCGTAGATTCAATTAAAAATGTCAACCTCGCAAATAAAAGATGGTCTCCCAGACATCGTCTTTCTCTTCACCACAGCCTGAAGACTTTTTAATGGGAACACCCTTGAATAATGGATATACACTGAAACTTCCCATCATTTCATCTTCTTCAATGTAAGTCGAGGTAATTTTGTCCCTAAATTCATCCTAATTTTTCACTGCATACTCCACGATCTTATCGTATGGATTTAGTATTCATGAAATGTATTTGGAAAGGTTGTACGTTGTAGAATTAGTAGAATCCACAACTGGACGTAATGGGACATGTGGTTTGTGTGTTTTTGGTAATCCATAAAAATTCACAAGGACTGAAACTTTTTGGAGCCAGTGAAAACCGAAGCGATTCACCGTGTTTCTGTTTTATTGACTGTAATACTTTGCTTGTATCAGCCTTTAATTTGCTCAGAGTAGACCTTGATTAAGTCATGTCGACTTCTTCATATGATCCAGTATTAAGGTGTTACATAGCTTTCTTCTCATCATCTACAGAATTCACACAGCAATTTCTTCTACAAAACGTTTTACGCTTACTTTAGAGTCAAATAAATAGGTGGAAGTTATCGGCCCAAATGAGAATCAGATCTCAGAAACGCAAAGTCTCAGCTCAATTTAGAATAAATATTCCATCATTGTAATGAGAACATTAAATGCTGGACTGGGAAAGCAAGACTGACGTACATTTCGTTTCACTATGAACAAGATGGACACACCTAGCACTAATGTCAGTTTGGTCAATGCTCCCTTATTATGGTTCAGAGACTTACGCGTGCATCAAGGAAACCGTTTTCAAGTGGCTACTGGTGGCATTGATAAACGGTTAACTGTCTACGTTCATTACTGAAAATTAGATCACTAGAAATGATAGGTAATAAGGATCTCTAGTAGTAAGCCAAACAGGAACTTATTTAATTAAATTTTAGATTTTCCCGTCGATTGTTAGGCGTTTGAAACTATGTGCAGTGGGTTCGATGGGAACATCATCACTAACTGAGAAATGCAGATACACCTAGATGACGAGTCCCAAATAGGACGAAATGCACATCCTGGATTCCACTGCTAGTCACCATCCACCAATTAAATAACAAGAACTTATTGTTCAAAAAAATATACAGAATAAAATGGTGGTGATTTCCACATTCATTGAGGAGACCTACAAGTGTGACATCACGCGCCAGATGCTTTAATAGATGGTAACGGAATGATTGTGTTGTTTTATGACTGCGACTTTGTGTGAGTGAATGAGGGTGGTTCTGACCTTAGACGGTTTGCCAAGAATAGATGGTTTGTGATTCTTTTAGATAGAGTTTTGGGAATAGTCAACTTGATCCTCAGGTACTTCTCCCAGTTGAAGTTTAGTTTACCGATTTCGTTCTGCAGTACTTGTCTGGTACTTCGAATATTAGTTGACCTATATAGCTGCTTAACGGCACTATTGAGGTATATTTGAGTTTTTGATGTTGTAACTGTTGAATAGAATGACAGATTTCATGGTGAATAAGCGTGTTTTTGATGTGTTTGGAGTGGGTGTCTGAAGGAAGTTTTGTTCTGCTATGCAATGGGACGTAGAGATCGGTTTCCTGCGTTCAGACCACAATGAGTCTGTTTCGGTCGTTACATGACACCCGAATAGGGATGGGCATGGGTCTGGGGCTGATATGGAAGTGAAGGCTATGAGAAGTTGTGCAGCCAGTTGCAGGTGATGATGGAGAACTATTGAGGTCGTATATTCCACTGGGAACTGAAGGAATAAACAGTAATAATAGTTATACAAGGCTATTACTTCTGATATATTCGAGTAAACTTTGACAGTCCTATAGAATTGTAATGAATTTACTGGCTGGTCAATAGTGTTTGACCGATCGGTGCAGCTGATACGTAAATTATCTGACAACTAATGATAATGATCATCAAAATTACTCAAAAATATCGATAGGGTCTCAAATTATCAAAAATGGTGAATCATAGTTACATGTCAGCCTGATGTTATTTGGCGGCTTGCAGCAAAATGCAGTGTGGGCGTTTTGTTCTATGCAAATACTTGTCATCCTGAAGTACCTGAGATCTCTAGTGAGTGATGATGTTCCCACTTAGACTCGAACACTTCACCTACCCATCACTTCAAGAGCTTGGGCGTTATCAACTAGACTGTTTGAGCCACAGCAAAACCGAGGCACTAGGGATTCAAAAGTTCAAATCCATGCTATGTATTCAAAAGGAAATACGTCCAACCATTGGCTCCAACATGGCCATCTTAAAAGGTAACTTATCGTCATAAATGCACAAAAAATCAGTTTTCCCAGTAATTACGATCATTCTGTATGTTTTTTATCCGATCTTTCTGTTGATTACTCTTTGCAATTTTATCAATTTCGCCCTTGATCGGAAATAGTTCTGGAGTTTTTTCTCACGCATTCACTGTAAATACATGAATGCATAGCCAAGCAGCAAGGGTCAATAAAGCAGGATTTAATGAATTCATCAAATTTCTGTAGAATTCTTCTGCTGAATACTCTACATACAGGGATAGATATACTATTGGAAATACGATTGATAAGTAAATAAACTACATTGAATTAATCATGCCAACCGACAGGTCTGAATATTTTCCAGGTCATGTTCAAATAGAACAGGAGAAGGGAGTATGAGAGATTAAAATTAAGACCTAAATTTATTACGCTTCAATTATATCACTTAGATAAACAATTAGTGGCTAAGTTAAACTTTAAGCACCACTAACTACTAATCAGACAATAACCCTGAGTGATCCAATGAGTTTCATCCACATGAGTTGAAGGTTCTTTTCCAAGTGATTAGAGTCAAACGCCTACTCCAACGCAGTTGCGCTTGCAGTTTGGTGAGGATAGGGTTTTCCAGTTTTACTTGGATCTGGATTTGCTTAGGTTTGAGAGGATTTGTTCATTTGGAGGTGTCATGAGTATAAAAAGCTTCAGCATGTCGATTGGTGAATATGTCCATCGTTATGCAATTCGTTTGAAACGAGTTAGTGTTAGGGAAGGTAAGCTGATGATTCTGATATTTCGTAGGAACATTTTATTGCCAGGTCCCATCTACCCTTAGCCCACATTTTGCATATTTGTAATTACTGGGTTTTAAAACAGCCTGTGAGAGGTTCAGCTTTGCTGAGACAGAAAACATTTTCGTATCAACATTCAGTGGTACCAGCACTGCAGGGTTATGACGTTTTGAAAAATGTAGAGGCTTACTTCGTTATTGAAAGGAGAAGGAGTCATTCTACATGTGGATGAAACTGTGTTACTGAAGAAAAGATACAACTGTGGTCGTGAACAAGCAAACAATGTTTGGGTGATCAGTCCATATGACACCTGTCTACAGAAAGGATCCATCGAGAGGATAACAGACATTAAGTGAACCACTTTAATGCCTATTATCACTCGACTTGTGAAACAAGGACCTATAATACACACCGATATAGGTGAAAGGCTATAACTCGCTGTTATCTCTTAGATATATTCACCACAGAGTGAACCATTCTAATGATTTAGTGGATCCCTTTATATGGATAAACATCAATTCTATAGAACGTTCTAGGGGAAGGTTGAAAAACAGGATTAGGGCCATTAATGGATCTCAATAGGATGTCATTTAGATGAATCTATGTATAAAATGTGGTGTAAATTTTCAGTTGATACTCTAATGCTAAACTGGAAGATGTTTTTTTATCACATATCAGAGAAAGGTATGCTATGTAACAGTTTTATGCAGTTTTTATGCATTTTTTCATAAATATATGTTTTCCATAACCAAAAATGCCTCCTTCATGTGATTGCTGCATTAAAGGTCATTCGTTGATTGGTAGTTAGTGGTGCTTAAAGTTTAACTTTTCCCAATTAGTCATTAGACAAAGAACTTAAATATGTCAAGAATTGAGAAGTGAGTAATATTAATAATAATAATAATAATAATAATGCTGAAACGAGTTAAGATAATACTACTGATAAAGGATAGCTTTAAATGAATGAGAAATAATAATAATAAGAGGTAGAACAAAGTGTCACTAATACTAATAATAATAACAGTTAATAAGTTAAACGTCTTACCAGGGTAGCTTTAGACGAACGACTATTTTCTTTTGTACACAGAGACTTGGTTTATAAACTTGAATTGCACAATCCTTCTCAATTGCAATCATCTTCCTGTTTCTTTGTCTGCTGACACATAGTGAGTGACTTGATAGCCTAGGTATCATATCCATAGTCCACAATATGTTTTGTTTTTTGAGCTTTTAGACACTTCGACTTCAGCTGTTTTCAACCACTTTGGCAAATGCTGCATCTTAGAAGTAGATAATCTCCTTGCTGTACGACCACCTATGTGTCTGCTTCCAAAAACACACCCAATTTGATATACGCAGTCTGAAGTGTCGAGGACTGACGACTGACCTTTCCCGGATTGTTGAAGGTGTTAAGGAAGATAAGCTTTGCAGCATAATAAGTTCTCTTGATGGTTTTATCGAGACCTTGTTTAACTACCTCTTGTAAATAATCTCCTTTGAATGGCAAATTGATGTAGACAAATTTCTTCGGAACTGTTTAGATAGTTTCGCCGGGGACAGATAAAATATCCTTCAGAGTCTTTATTTCCTGATCACTTATACTGTCAGAACAAATTTTTCGTGATCTTTTGAACAGTGTTCTGACTAAGTTCAAATTGACTTAAACAAATACATGTCGGTCTGATAATTTAACTCTCCGTCCCTCACCCCTGCCTGTTAATCCCACTTTTAATTGATTAATTAGTCAATTTAATCATTTTATTGATTAATTCTAGGGTTCATGTCATGGTTCTTATGCATTTGCTGTGACAGCAGCAACTGAAAGTCAATATGCATTACGTACATCACAGAAAGTTAACTTATCTGTACAGCAGTTTATTGATTGTACACGATTATACGGAAATATGGGATGTTATGGTGGCCATACATTCACTCTGTTTATTTATTTACAAAATTTTGGATTAGAAACAGAAGAGAGTTATCCGTTTACGGCTGAGGTAAGATTTTAAGCTTGTTTTACTTTTTTTTTTATTTATATTGAATTATTGTTTGTAGAAGTGTATGATGCACTGACAGAACTTCGAATCAAGAAAGGGAATAATTAAGGCCATGATGGTAAAAGGGATCAGATAAACCACTTCTATATTACACGCAGAGTTCAACGTTTTCCTTGTGTATTACACAACAGTTTCCGTTGTAGAGAGGAGATATTGTCAGAACCCCTTCCAATAACTTGGCTTTACATTATATATATCTCACCCTGAAAGATCATTTCTACTAATTTTGAATGATATGTGTTAGCAGAAGGTGTTCAAGAAATAAAGCACTTGTGTGTCTGACTCCGCCTTTCAACAATCACTCATACTGGTGTAACAACAGAAGACAAGGGCCAGGCAACAGATCCTTTATTAAGGAAATCAACACATATTTATTGATTTTCATGTACATTAATATAGATTATTGTTAGTAGACAAATACAGTCTTCTGATTAGTTATTTCGCATTGAAAGTTAATGTTTCATCTTTTTGTGACTGTTTCTTGAATGTCAGATCATCTATATGCTAACTGTATCCGCCTACGCAAAGCCTTTGTTCCCATTTTTCTCACGATCAATTTTCGAGACATAAACATTGACGTAAATTACTGTCTACGAACTTTGGCTAGTAGTCAGCTCTCACCACATTGGGAGATGTTCTTTTGCTCGTCTAGACTGTATTCTATGGGTAAGATTTATGTGGTTAATTTCCACAGAAGTAAGTGAATTGATGTATTGATTAGAACGTCAAAGAAAATGTTCCACTGTTGGTAAAATCCAGTAGTGGACTTTTTGTCTACTGTGATGCATATCACCTCTTCAACACTCTGTTTCCCATGTTTCCCAATGAACTTCTGTGGGTAACTGTGATTATGTAGGCATTTTTCCACAATGGATAACTCTTCTTCGACTTTTTCTTCTAAGTAAAGTTCTGACCAATCCTTTTTTGTAATTTATAGGACAGAGGCTTTTGAAGTCCTGATAAATTGTCCTCCAGGTCTGTTTGTTGTTTGATACAATCGGTGAAATTAGAAGTTGGATCTTAGCAGGATTTGAACTAGCAGCCTTTGGATTAATAATCTGACAGTCTATCAGATGAAATATAAAATCCAACTCCTAACCAGATCATGATTTCTTTGCAACTTTTTAGAAATTGTATATAAAAAAATATATATATTTTATCTTATTTAGGATGAAGACTGTATGGCAAATAGTTCAGATGTTGTCGTCCAGTCGATTGGATTTAAACTACATCGTCATGGTTATGAAACTATTTTGAAGTGGGCAGTATACAATGAAGGTCCATATGTTATTTCAATGAATATTGATCAGAAATTTTTATTTTATAAGTGAGTAAAATGATGAAAACATTTTTACGAAATTTTTTAGCCTTATTTAAACAATATTCTCAATGAAAAGCATCCTTTAGAAACAAATATTCCCCTTAGACAAGTTTTATTCCTTGTTGGCCTTAGTAACTGAGTGAATAATGCTATGGGATTTGAAACGATAGACTCTAGGTTCGAGTCTCATTTGGGAAAACCATAAGAGTGAAATGTTAGTATGTTTGTTTAATGAGTCTCTAGTAGGACAAAAGCATTCTTGATTTGTGAACAACAACAACAATGACACTATCCCAGTCAAAATTGTATTATTGTAGCTATTAGATTCAATGTCGGATAAATTTATTTGGTATAATACGTGATCTCGTTGTACAGAGTGTTTAGCAATGATGCATTTATTAATAACCGGGTGACATTTCCAGCACAATTCCAATTGCTCACAATCATATCAGTATACCTTACAGGGTTTGCTTGTTTGCCTCATATATTTTGTTTCTCTTCCAGCCTCCTTCTTGTTTATCTGAACTTTCAGATTCTAGCCTAACTAATTTTTATGTAATCAGAAGGTAGCTAGAAGAAAACCAAATAGAAAAGAATGAAAAAAACTGATCAATTTTGATGTAACCAGTTTGTACATTAATATCCCAGTTAAAACAGCTTTCGAGACAGTTTCTAGTGAAGAACCTGCTGAGATTCGAACTCACGTCACCCAGTGCTGCAGTCAGAGACGTTACCACTGCTCGCGAATAACCTCCTATAGGACTGCATTGAATATTTTTGATTGGATGCTAGTCAGTAACTAGTGTGATGTGTGTGTGTGTGTGTGCCTAGTCCTATCTTTGGTACAGACTGAATTCCCTCAGTCAAGTTTGCAATGTGGAACATGAGTTCCTTCAAGGTTGCAGATACGCCTTGCTGACTGGTGAGTGCCAACTAGCACGAAACCTGGGTTAGGATTTAAGGTACCAACAATTCAAAGTTCATATTGATGTTGAGCCACCTAGTATGGTGGCCACAATACAAACTTGACTGATAGAATTCACTTTGCACCAAAGATAGGACCGGACACATTACACTAGTAGTGTCCACTAGTGGTCAATCAAAAACAAGATAATGGGTTAGATACTAGTATTTGTAAGAAATTAAAACACTTAAAAATCCTTAGACTTTGATTCATTTAACCGGAATCGTTAAATAGTATGTTCCACTTGAGAGGTAGCCTTGTGCTCGAAATGACTCAACGGTCTTCTCAGTGTGTCTTATCTATCTTCATTTCCTTCGCCATCTTTGTTGACCAATAAGTTTTTGGTTGGCCCATTCCCCGAGTTCTTTGTTGCTAATCATTAACATTAAGAATCATACTCATGGCACTGATTAATCTTCAATGTCTAATCAGTATAAACCGTATAACCTTTAGTAGTCAGCCAGCTTCTAGAAGGACTGCCAATAGTACTCAGTGTGAACTCAGCTCTATAAAATCCCGTCAAATAGTAAATACAAATAAAGATGAGTACACATGACAATTTGTCAATTATTTGTTATCAAAATAAATGATGTCATTTAGAACAGTTGATGCAGGTAACTAACCATAATGACTGCATGACTACATGATCAACATTTAGAGGCATACCAAGAACTTAAAAAATTGCTTTTTTATCATTCAATGATCAAATCATGCAAATAATCCAACTCCCCAACGTAGCGGATCATGACTTACGCATTCAATGAGTTTATGACCAAAACATCAAACTCTCCAGTATCTTGAACATATCTTCCTAATAAGTGCTTAAAAAGCATAAATCATGTGTCGGGGGCAACTTGCTCATTGTTCTCCCCTTTAAAAGTTATGCTGTCGTGACATAGTGTTCTACCAGTTAGCATCAGCTACTGAACATCCTGTATTTTAGATATAACTGAAAAGGTTTGTAGCTCATGTAAATGATTTTGGTATAGTTGTGTTCCCTTAGCTGGATGGTTTAGTTGCAAAACTTTCATTGTATACTTCAAGTGAACCACACCAAAATCTACATTTTCCCCACCGAGAAATCTGCTTTAATTCAGGTCCAAGTGACTGAATGATCTACTAGCTTGCCTTGTAATTTGGAAGGTCGTCAGTTCTACCTATCCCTTGAGGGTGCATACTGCCGAAGAGTTCCAAACTAGGGCAAAGTACTTGTCCGGCTGAATGGTTCTCCATGATCAAACTTGAAATAAAATCTGTTTTTGAAGAAAAGCAATTCATTCCAAGCGTTGCTTCGAAGGGTTTTGATTGATTTTAAATTAGGTATAGGAATCATGTCATTCGGAGAACTATGAAAAATCAATCACCCCTGGCCATATCATGAATCAAATACCGTGCGTTAATATTACAAGGCCTATGAATTGTGATTTCTGCGAATTTGCCAAATATAATAAGGCTGTTATTCAATGTAATCAGCAAGTATTTGTCCTCTTACTCAACTTAGTAGAAATGAGTGGTGCTCACTAGTGACCAACTGAACGTTAAAGTTGCCTAGAGTTGTATTAGCTAGCTGAGACTAGTGTCACTTACCAAGTTGGTAGTGTGGCAGATACCTACCAGTGAGTGACATTGACCAGTGGTGGCACTATGTATCACGAATTAGTAGAAGTTAGAATTCATGAGCAACTGGAATTCATCCTGGTGGCCAAGTGGTAAACGGGGTGGTCTTATAACCCGAAGATTCTGCATCCGATCTCAGGTGGAGTCACAGGGGTTTACGGATGAAGAGTCACAAACTAGGACGAAGGATCTGACTGATACTCCTTGATCTTTGGGGTTCTCTGACTGATATCAGTTCATATTATAACTTAAAAATAATTCTTTTTGACCTTTTTAATGGTTTTTTTTTGTTAATTTATTTCTAATTTTTAGATCTGGTATTTACCAATCTGATACATGTACACATTATAATTTAAATCAAAGTATGCTACTAGTTGGCTATGGTTATGATAATGATGGTACTGATTATTGGATATTACAAAATAATTGGGGTAAAAAATGGGGTGAAGGAGGTTATGTTAAAGTATTGCGAAATAATTGGAATATGTGTGGAATTGCATCTCTGGCCTTCAGACCAATATTAAGAAGCTTTTAAGTCGGTTTCATTGTTTCTTTGTTGAGCGTATACTAAGAATTGAACTTATTGTGTCTTACACTACTTTAATATAGTATTAAGTAATCAAATGATGAGCGCTTTCATTTTTATCCAAATATAACTTAACAGTATGCAGACTTTTCTTTGTATGAATAATTAAATGGGGCATGGGAAATTTGTAACAGTCGCAGATGAGAGGAAAGAGGAGAAAAAGCTGTCTTCTGCTCCCAGCTGAAGTGGATAAATGGTCGGTGAGCATGGTCTCATAACGTGAAGATCCTGAGTTCGATCTCTGATGGGGTAGTGGGTATGCACCGATGAGGAGTCCCAAACGAGAAGGAAGCAGCTGTCTAGTGCTCCGTCGTTTCCAGTAGTGCCGGTTTATGACGAAATCTAATGTCTGGGATTAAACATATCTGCTTTAGTGCATATTAATCAATAAAATTGAGTCTAGCGGTCAATGCGCCGAGGTTTTGTTCATTTTTCCGACATGAAGTCATACTACTTTGGAATAAGTTGTAAAGGAATTCACCCAGTATTTCCAACAGTGAAAGATTGTTAGAATATATTTGCATTTTTTTCTAAAAAAACTAGAGGGATAGTTCCATTAAACATCATTAAACCATACATTGAGTTACTCAGGATTTTTCTAAACTACGGCACTACATTACACATGAAAAGTAATGAAATATAATGAACAAATCTCAAATTGTCAGGTTCTGTGGCTGATGCATAGTCACTGTATGTTAATAAGGAAAGCAGCAAAGCCGTGTCAAAAGCGATCCACGGTCGAAATAAACAGCTCGCGAACGTCAGACAATGAATAAAGGGATTCGAATGAACTGTGTTTAACAGAGAAGGTTATTTAAATGAAGCATATACAGGAGATGATGTTGAACTGTAAAGAAATAATTACATTAATTGAGGCAAACTTCGTTACTAAACAACATTCGTGGTTAGGAGGGACAACTCGTAAAAACAAAACTAACCCTTACAAACCAAACTATAGAAGATTATTGATATGCCTTTTTTGTTTGACAACATAACTGAATGAATGAGGCAAGAAAAACAGTTTGTGCAGAATAAAAGGCTACCATCATTTATTTCGTCTATCTGACACCATGCTCTTTAGTGCAATCAAAAGTTGCCAGATACCCTTCTCATGTATCTGTGGGAGTGGCTACGTTGGGAGAACAGAAAGAAGGTCATACATTCAATTTTCCGAATGTCTACCAAAAAGCCTACATGTCAAAGGAATGCTTTCAACAGTACCAATGCTAGGCTTCTCCTTGACACGGATCATAAGGAGGATGTCACAAGATCGTTCAAAATGATCAATAGACAAAAGAGTTCAATTCTCCTCAAGTTTGCTGAAGCAATCTCTACCAAACGCCTGAAACCCGATTTGTATGTTTAGAAAAAAGCAGTTATCGGTTTTCCCCTTGTCCTGGTAACTGAATATTTTCATCCTCTTTTTCATTTGATTAAGTTACGCCAAAAAATTTCCACTGTGTATGATTATTATTATTGTTTGGGATAAATTCATTTTTATTACTACCATTGTGCGTCGGTGGCACAGTGGTTAGGACTCTCGTCGACCATGCACATGGTCCGGGGTTCGAGCCCACGCCGACGCACACCTGATATCTATGATCGGCCTGCGAATTTTGGGCTACCGATATCCACGCTGAAAATTCCATACTTGTACCAAAAATACAGTATGGAATCAAGCTGTAATCAAAAATAAAAAAAAATAAAAATAAAAATACAACATATAATACTTACTAGCAATAAGTAGTATAAGGTTGAACGCAAAATAAAGGGTAACAAAGGACAAATGCGACAGAAATGAACAATATTTTACTGAGGTATTCATAGTAGGGTTACAGCTGAATACCTACGAAAGTTTCTTATTAGGGAAGTAAAACTTATACAGTTCTCACTAGTTTCTGGTGGTTCCCTAATCTATATCGATTTGTGATGAAGTTCGCCTTAAAATCAGTTAAGTCACCACAAACCCAATATTTGGTTTGGCAAAATTACAAACATAGGGTTCTTGAACGATATAGGAAATTCAGTTCACCCAATTTATGGTCAGCCTAATTTCCATGCCACTTTATGAATAAAGCAAAAATATTCAAAGAAATAACTATTATACAAGTGATAGATGAAAATGCCTCACTTAACTAATATAGCGTGGTTAGGTTCAAGGGCTCAAATTCGTACATTAAAGGGTTCGGGGTGTAGTCTCATAGCAGTTTCCTCCGGAAATCGACAACAACAAGTGATGTGTTGCTGGTTAGGTCTCATTAGGCTGTTTGATCTGGAATAAACCAGCTGCAATGCTGATGAGCTCAATGTTAGGTGAGCAACATGATCATCAGACGTTTAGGTCACTTCTATGGGTCTGGCAAGCACTATTGGTTGGTATGAGTAGTATCCTACTACTCATATCAATTGACCAGTAGTATGTGCCATTATATAGTTAGCTTGAAAAATTGTTACAGAAAGAATAAATCATTTTGTACTAGTTTAGATTAGTACTTATATAATCAACTGTCTCCTGAACTCATAGACAATAGAAATTTCTACATATGTGTAAAACTTGGGCACTGTGGTATTAAGTAATTCCATATTAGTTTGATTATTAAATGTATCACACAGTGAAACAGTATTGTATACTGGATGACGTTTCGAACACAATTTATTGTTCATAATCATATCAATTTTTGTCACACGACTTCGAGATTTGATTTTTATAGTTTTCTCTGTCTTCTCCTATTTGTTGTATGGGCAGTAGAATTTTCCATATATCTGGGACAGGTGTTGAATCATTCCTATTACATGTATTTGCAGTTGATTCGATAAACAAAGCTTCTGTTATCAATCTCTCCCTATACCCTGTGACATTAGATTTTAAAACTGTCATCCTATCCCATCCTATTGTATGGTTGTGTGTAACTGCATGTAGTGCTATAGCTGAACTACTCTCTAGATTTCTTATCTTATTCGGGTCAACCAATCTAGATTTAGCTAGGTTTTTATGTTCGGCTAGTCTGACTGCCCCTGTTCTACTAGTTTGACCTATGTATTTGACCTCACAATCATTGCAGGGTATTAGATAAACTAAATTGTTTTGTTTTAATGGCTCTACAGGATCCTTTAACCGACAAAGCTTGTTTCTAATTGAGTTTGTGGGTTTGAATGCCACTTTTATTCCTGCCTTGTTAAGAATTCTGCGTAATAATAATGATAACAATAATAATAATAACAATAATAATAATAATGGTAATAACAATAGTGATAATAATAATAATGATAATATTAATAACGACACCAACAATAAGGAATGTAAATCATCAACAATAATTCCATACAAAGAAGGAACCTCGGAAGCCTTACGCAGAATTCTTAACAAGGCAGGAATAAAAGTGGCATTCAAACCCACAAACTCAATTAGAAACAAGCTTTGTCGGTTAAAGGATCCTGTAGAGCCATTAAAACAAAACAATTTAGTTTATCTAATACCCTGCAATGATTGTGAGGTCAAATACATAGGTCAAACTAGTAGAACAGGGGCAGTCAGACTAGCCGAACATAAAAACCTAGCTAAATCTAGATTGGTTGACCCGAATAAGATAAGAAATCTAGAGAGTAGTTCAGCTATAGCACTACATGCAGTTACACACAACCATACAATAGGATGGGATAGGATGACAGTTTTAAAATCTAATGTCACAGGGTATAGGGAGAGATTGATAACAGAAGCTTTGTTTATCGAATCAACTGCAAATACATGTAATAGGAATGATTCAACACCTGTCCCAGATATATGGAAAATTCTACTGCCCATACAACAAATAGGAGAAGACAGAGAAAACTATAAAAATCAAATCTCGAAGTCGTGTGACAAAAATTGATATGATTATGAACAATAAATTGTGTTCGAAACGTCATCCAGTATACAATACTGTTTCACTGTGTGATACATTTAATAATCAAACTAATATGAAATTTCTACAGTTTACTGGTGTGAAATTATTGGGATTATAGAGCTACGGTGGCATTATAAACCTGAAATTCTAATACCTGTCTTAAGTATCGATCCTAAATGGCAAAATGGTACCATCTTCTGACTGGGCCATTTAATGGTGAGGACATGAATCTTCAATGGGACATCAGTTCCTTCGAAGTTTCATATACATCCTTCTGACAGGTGGTAGTGTGGTGAGAGCTGTCTGCAAGCCAAAAATATAAGCAACAATTTACGTCAAAGTGTATGTCCCTAATCGGAGTTTTGAGAAAAGACAAGGACTAAGCCTAACCTTGAGGAACTCAAAAACCAATCACAGCAGACTTAGCGTGGGCGGATACGATGTGCAGATATATCACTAAACTGTCTAAGAAAAGGCAACAAATAGATGTCAGAATAACCTTCAGCGGGAAAACAACCAATCAGAAGACGTTGCTCCTCTGCTAACACTAACGAATAATAATGCATATAAAAATCTATAAATATCTGTTGATTAAATTGAATTTTTGATTTCCCCGTCGATTGATCGGACCGAATTGCTCGATCTCAGGTTGACATGTCAATTAAATTAATATGACCCGTTGCACTAGGGGTGGCTATTGTGGCCCAGGTGGTCTATTCGATAACGCTTTGGTGTTTGAAACTATGGGCACTGGGTTCGAGCCTCGGTTGAAACATCATCACTCAGTGAGAAATGCAGGTACATCCAGATGATGGGTTCGAAATAAGACGAAATGCGCGTTATCCTGGATTCCACTGACAGTCACCATCCACCAATTAAATATCAGTTTGTTCTCTCAATAAACGATTTATTGGCTGGCCCTTGTCTTCTGCCGTCACAGTAGTAAGCATGAAACATCGGTCCAGGACCCTAAAGATCTAACATGAGTTTGAGACAGTACACCGTTATGAAACCAGAAGCACCATCAAGAAATATAGTTGCTTTTAAGGTAACCAGTGATAAAAAGACGGTTATAGAGGAGAAGAAACACACTTTTATTTAATGTGAGGTAACTTGCTAGACTGCAAATTCGCTAATAAATAATAAAAGGTGACAAGAGAAACCTATAACTATTCTCAGTAACATGTCAAAGTACACTAAATAACAAAATGAAGTTACTTAATACAAGTATGGATACGAAATAAAAGAATAAACAGGGATTAAGAGAATAAACATATTTCATTAGTAATAACTTTATCCGAGAAGTCAACTGGTTATGAAAGCTACTTTAGGTTGGAGGTACCTTGTTTAGATACATCACTTACTTGAACCTTTTAAATCCTATGGTATTTGGTAGGTGGTGACCAGTAATGGAATCTAGGCTACGCATTTCATCCTTCTTTGGACTCGTCAACCTGGCATTCCTGTGATCTTCAGTGAATGATGGTGCTCTCACTAAGACTTAAACCCTGCACCCAACCCATCGTTTCGAATGCCAAGTTGTTCGTTATCCCTTAGACAACTTGGACCAAAAGGGTCACCTCTTGTACAATAGGCATCAGTTATTATTTTGTTTAAGTCGATGTCTTACTTTTCCTGTTAATTTATTGACTCGACTTCTAAAGAAACATCGGCTTCTTGTATATACATTTGAATGATGGATGCCTGAGGATTAACACTGATGGAATATATGATGTGCCTCACCTTCAGTTTGGATAAAGCTTTGGCTTTTGAAACGGGGAGTATTGGATTCGACTCTCAATAAGTGTATTCAGTTGACGAGTCCCAAATAAGATGAAAAGCGCACTCTAGATTCTGCTACCAGTCATGGTCATCAGCCGAATAATACCATTTTAACTTACAGATACAGTTACAGAGTTCAAAATAAGAGCCCAAATGTCAACAGAGTCCATCTCCTGGCTGATTGATTATATTTGAATGAAATCCTCAAATTAATCTGAGTAAACATGTTTTGATATCATGATCTCAATCCCTTTGACAGACTTAATTAGACCATTTATAGGGTTATCAAAGATTTATGAAATGAAGCTGAGTTCTATGAGTTCATATGGTGCATTGATTTTCAACGTGAAATGTCCCTCCTCTCTCCAGTTGTCAATTAGGCTCGTTGAAGTCGATGGGCTAAATTTCCTAGCAGAATGTAAACTGGAATAATATGTAGGATGATACGGCTCAGAGTGTAGAGTACTTTTCCTCACAACCACCGGTTTGATGGATGCTGCCAGTCACAACTTTTCACTACAACCCTAGGCAACTTCATCCCGTAGCCATTAGCAGTAATGTTGATTTGTAGGAATTTCATTTAAAGGTTCTGGGTTTAATTCTCTGTAGGTTTATAAGTGCATAATTCTGAGGAGTCTCATGTTAGCAGTACTCCTTGAATAGTGGTAGTTTCCTAAATGATGTCTACCCGTCATCAAATCAATCAAGCCCTTGCAAACCAAGACTTGGAAATGTGTGATTTTAACTGAAATCAACTTTAAAGTTCTGCTTAAATCGTTAACTACTAACAAATAATAAGTAGCAAATGTTATTTAAATAAAAGTAAATAGAGCTTAAAAATTCCGCAGCCAGTTTCTACATTACAAAATTACTCGAGGTCACTTGTCGTCCTACCAATTTTTACCAATACGTCAAGTAAATGCATAAAATGGACACTGACCACTGATAAAGTGCAATGAATGATGAAAGCACAGTTGATTTTGTGCAGAATAATACGGTACTATCACTTATTTAGTGGGCCTCTCATCAACTGTGTACAACCTAGAGAAACTACTAAGTTTATGTACAGAACAATTTTGACATATTTGTAAATTTTACATGATGTAAGTTGACTGAAAGCTCCAAACTTAAGGAACAGTGCTCAGAAAATAACACGTGTTTAGTTTTAACCCAAATAGCTCAAGTTTAAACAAAGTGAATATATGCACACAATGGTCAAGGAGTTATTTCATAAAGAAAAGAGGTGAGTAAGATGAGAAAACTTTTCATCGTTTTAATGTTCTATAGAAAATTCAACATTTGTGTGTACTCCGTTGAATAATCTGAGTAGATAGGAAGCATGACTTTCATTGCTGTACACTACAAATCTGTCATCAACATATCGAGGATAAGAATCTGTTTCGTCGATTGCATGCTTCAACTTCGTTCTCTCAAGGTTTGATATTAAGATATCTGCTTAAACAGGGCTAAGTGGACTGCTAATAGCTGCACTATCTATTTGGCGGTAAAGAGTGATGTCAAACTGAAATTGCACATCCATGGTAAACATTAGCATTAGGCTTTTGATTTCCGACACTGGAAGTGGGAGAAGATCAGACTGCTGGCAAATGATCTCGATTGTTTTTTTATTGATTGGGATCCTTGTAAACGAGAAGGTTACATCAAATTACACCAGGAACCTAAATCAAACTTTCATATGGTTCATGCTTTCGGCGAAAGAAAACGTATCTTTCACAGTGTACAAAGGTAGCCGTTGAGGAATGGGTTCCAACTTCTCCTCAAGCCGACAGGCGACTCTGTGCTGAGGCCAGTTGGTCATAGAGAGTAGGGGTCTCAGGGAGACATGTTCTTCGTGTGTCTTTTTGTAAGGCCGTGTATATAGGGCAGGTGGGACGCTCGAAATTTCAAATCGTTGTAAGTGTCGTTGTGATGCGTTTTTCAGTTGCAAGTGTCTTATCTTTTTAGCAATTCTCGACAATGATTGAAACCATTCTAAATGAGTCTGTCTACATGCTAGATGCACCAGCTGCCTACTTTCCCTTGTTTGTGATGAAAATATGTCGGAAATCCGTAGGTTCCACCACCAAACTAACCAGTAATAGATCAAGAGGAGGTCACAAAAACACTATGGCTTACAAGTGAATCTAAAACCACTTGCGTTTACATACATCTATTGGATTAAAACTACTGATACTCAAACTGCAGGACATGGTGAGCATTATTTGGGCAAAATGATATGTAAGGATGCCAAAAGTTTCATTTTCATGAGTTTATTTGTATTCTGCTTTCTTTTGTTCTTGTTTCATACTTTGTGTATTTCATTTCTCCTCTTCCCTGCTTAATTCATTGCTCCGTTACTCAAGAGTCTTGAAGAAATTTCATTTACTTATTTCCCTTTTATGAATATAAATAATCGTGAAATATACCCATAAGTTTATAAGAAAAAACACAGTATTTTTATGTTCAGCTTTACTCAAAAGTTTGACTTAAATACTCCACTTACAAGTTCAAGTTACAATATACACTGGTGACTAAAAACCCTCTCGGTAAGTGGGTTCGGGTTCGAACCTGTGGTATTAAGTGGCGGTTGGAATTATCAAGCGCCTAGACTAGTGAATTACAATTATAAAAATAATATTTCTAGAATCAATGACTCAATAAGTGACAATTTACAGACACTGATAATAGGAAGGCATCAAATCTCCATTGAGTTTTATTTGAAAACTGATGTCGTTAAACACACATAATAAAAAAAGAAGTTTAGCCAAGGGTTACTCTTTTCAGCGATATCATTCTCAAATTGTACAACCGCGTATTATTATTATTTGCTTTAATTCCTAGAGGAACATAGGGCTTCAGCTGCGCGTCTCCATTGCGTTCGGTTCTCTGCCAACGTTTTCACCTGGCTCCAAGTCTGTCCACATGCTTTCATCTCCTCTTCACATCACCTCCTCCGAGTCACCCTTGCACTGACGACCAACTCACTACTTCCCTTTCGGGTTACACTCGAGCAATGGCTTGTCTAGTGATGTCACTCACTTGATGGTTTCCTCAGAGAATCGCCAGCCAATCCATCTCAAATTCTTCCTGCATATTTGTTGCATGATCGGTTCCTGCTGGATTGGTTCGCTCACAGAGGTGCCTATTGCTGATCCTTTCTGGCCATCTAATCTTGAGTATTGAGCGAAGACAGCTGTTGATGAAGGTCTGTAGTTTGTTTGAGATGCTCTTTATGACGCGCAGTGCAAGCCTCTGATCCGTATAGTGAGTAGCACTGACAGACTTATTATTTTTTTGTTTTTTTATTTTTGATTACAGCTTGATTTCACACTGTATTTTTGGTATAAATATGGAATTTTCAGCATGGATATCGGTAGCCCAGATTTAGCAGGCCGACCATAGATATCGGGTGTGCGGCGGGGGATCAAACCTTGGAGCATGCGCATGGTCGGCGAGAGTCCTAACCACTGTGCCACCGACGCACATTGGAGTTGGAAATCCGGATCTTATTTTTGATGCTGAGTTCCGTTGACCTCCACACAGACTTAAGAGTAATGAAAGCTTGTCTTGCTTCTCCTATTCTTGCTTTGATATCCTCATCAGTTCCGTCTGTAGTTGAAACGATGCTTCCCAGGTAGGTGAAGGAGGTTGTTTCTTTCAGGTTCATCCCATTTATGCTGGCTGCTTGTTGTCTGTTGTTGTTGTTGCTGTTGGTGTTGGCCAGGAATCTTCATCAACTCTATCTTCTCAGTGTTTACCTGAAGTCCTATCTTTGATGCTTCTTGTGCCAACTTGTTGCTTTTCATTTGAATATCTTCCAGTTTGTGGGAAATCAGACAAATATATGTCATCGGCGAAGTCCAGATCCTCCAGGTTTTTTGTGAGTCCATTTTATGCCTGTTTCCTCAGTGCTCGCCGCTGTCTGTCGCATTATCCAAACTACTGCAATTAGGAAGATCATTGGCGATAGTAGACAGCCTTGCCTTACTCCTGTCTTCACTTTGAAGGAATCCGTAAGTTTCCTGTTGTGGATTACCTGACATGCAGCATTGTCGTACGACTGTTGGATGAGATGTATAATTGTCAGTGACAACCGCATAGATACACAGTAAATTTTCTTAGGAGCAAGAGGAATATTTCCATAGGTGTGTCATTATTATTATTATTTATTATTATATTATTGTATCCTTTAGTTCCTAGAGGAACATAGGGCTTCAGCTGCGCACCTCCATTGACTTCGGTTTTCTGACAACTTTTTCACCCTGCTCCAGGTGTGTCATTAGAATTGTAAATTTTAGGTAACAAATTACATAATATAGAGAGTGTTAACCGGGTCGAAATGGCAACAAATTTAAATAAGTAAAATGAATTACGTAATAGAGTTGACAAGTTCGAGTTGAATCCAGCAGAAACTGAATGAGAATCAAGTTAACAACAGTTACAATAAGGAGGTAGAAATTTAGTAGACAGTGAGAGAATTACATATCCGGTGTTAAGAAAGATCAGGTCCATTTTAGATTTAGTGACTGAACAAGCTTCTGTATGCAGAATTCAGGATTTCATATGTGAATTGCCGTCGCCTCTGTGGTTTACGGAACTTTCATTCGTACTCCTTTAACAAGATTTCCGCATATCCTGTAAATAAATGACTTTGAAGTTGGTTTTCAAGTTAGCTTGGCATCCAGATACGATCAGGTGTCTCAGGATAGAGGAGCGGCGCTGCGCGGGGGTCTTTTTCCTCCTTTATAAAATCATGATGGGAAGTATTCGATGATATGTTTGGATAGCAGACGGTTGACATACCTAGCTCCACAAAAGTAGGAGAACTGATAGACACGCATTGATGAGACCAGCAATGGTAGCTTGCTCTCCACTTTCATATGAATCACTGGATTTGTAGAGAAAGTTCTTCAGAGCTCAGTTGTGGAGGAAGTTTTCTTCAGCGAAAGGGATACACAGTTTCTCAGTATTTCTGCCAATTAGTGTCTCCAGTGAATTGTAGATTCAGGTAGAATAGTCTCATGGGGGCGGTTTTAGCCGTTTAAGATTTCATGGATGTTGTAATGAAACATTTTGAGGGTTGCAGTTTTCCAGGTGAATTCTTTTCAGATAGGCACAAGATCAAATGTAGTATTCAAGAAAAGTTTAAAAAGCTGTGAGTAGCTGTGAAATATAAAGAAAACATAATTACAGTGTGAGCTAATTCTTGTCTATGCGAGAAAAACAAAACAAATAAATCTGTGATAACTGTCTGTACATAGATAGGGATAGACAGAAGACAGAAACGCCCAGTTTATATATTTTGTCTGGTTATTTTTAGCCGACATTGTCTAACACATGTAAAACTATGTCGGTATATGACTGTGTGTATGTGTGTGTGTGTTTGTGAAACATTATATATGACCTAAAAAAAGACTTCAACTAATTCTTTTAAGAGATTAAACCTCTGAATTGTTGGAGAATATTTATAATAAGAGAGAAAATATTTCAGTTGAGTTGTACTCATCTAGACACAATATAAGACAACTTTTAAGAGGCCAAACTTCATCAGAATGTGCGTTACGAAAAAGAGTCATTTGCAGAATAGGATGCCACAGTGGTAACGCCTCTGAATCCAGCACTGAGTGATGCGGGTTCGAATCACAATCCCTTCAAGATCACAGATATGCCTTGATGATGAATATCAGCAAGCATAAGACCTATGTCTAGCCAAGGCATCCTTCCAGTTACTTCCAGCCATTTAACAAGGATTCAGAATGCACCCTGATGGTGAGGCACCTAGAATTATATGCTTATAAAATTTATATTTAGTTAGTGGATGGTGACTAGCAGTAGAATCCAGAATGCGCATTTCGTCCTATTTGGGACTCGTCATCTGGATGTGCCTGTATTTCCCATCGAGGCTTGAACGGAGAATCTTAAATTCAATTAAGTTATAAAATTTACAGTCTACATATGTGTGTTCTCATATTTACCGACCTATTAACCTGATATAAGACCCTTTTTTCATTTCTACTTCTGACCTTCATATTATGTTTTTTTTGTGTTCCTATCCCATCTGCCATGTAACTTCACAAAGCTGTATTATTTTCTTTCTCTGACATCATATCTATGTCCCTGTTATTTTATTTTTTTATGTCGTCGAACCTCTCTTTATATACTACTGATAAATTTTATCAGCAACAGACGCCATAAGTCTACCTGATGAAATTTAGAGATTTCGCACTAGTCTGCCTCATGCTTAAATCCATTTTCCAGCTTGTTAGCTAACTAATCAGACAGAGTGTTTATTCGATGTTTATACTGGTCTTGAATGGTTGTTTTATCAGACAGCTTCGTTTGCGTAGGATGAAGACAATGGACAAACGGTCATCAACATTTGAAAAAAAAACAACTAATCACATCGAATGTGGAGTAGTTTTTCTTTTAAGTTTTCTGATTAGTAGGTATGTATATCTGAATTCATTCATCATGAATTGACTTTTGGGTATCATTGGCCATAAGATACCGTTCCATTGGCTGACTGACAAAATACTTGCATCTTAAGTAGAAGGTTCCATGATTCAATCCCTGGTTGTGCACTGTTGAAGAGTTCCTAAAACAAGGAATAAATATTCAACCGGGAATTATTGTTCCCTCGGGTTCCGAATAGAACACAGGCCTTCAACAACACATCTCCACTTTCGTATATTTTCTGCTGTCCTGTTCATCTGAATAGCCACATGATCGCCCATATTCTCTCATCTTCTCCTCATACGATCTCCTCCATGTCGCCCTCGTACCGACGACTCACTCATCGCTTCACATTTGGATTCCTCTCTAGCAATAGCCTGCGATAAGTGAGATGTCATTTGGTGGCCTCCTCAATGTATGCATGATCCATTTCCACTTTCTCATACACATTTGTTGAGCAATCGGCTCTTGGTTGGTTTGTTCCAAGCCAGCCTGTCTCTTGTAGGTAATTCTTTCCGGCCGACCGGCCATTTGACGTCTTCATCTGTGCTGTGTGCCTGTGGTTGAAACAATGCTTCTTAGATAAGTGATGGAAGCAACTTCTTTCAAATTTCTTCCACCTAGTTTACTAGCTTGCTAGTTTTCTAGCCAGTCCCAAGACCGGTAAAAGACGGAGGGTTGGGTTCAGGGGCCAGCAACTTTATCTCGAAACCAATTATACTGCTACAGAAAATTAAACGCACAAGAAAAATATTCAGAATTCATAAAAAAAGCAACTTATTTTTCACTGGAATCGGAAAGGAGAAATGATGTGAGCTGGTGAAAACCTTCGGGAAGCCAGTCAGCTGATGCATCTTTTTCCGATGAAAGCAAGAATAGGAATAGAAACATATATATCCAGTTTTTTTTAGTTTTTTAATGACTCTGCGTTTTCGATGAAATTTAACTTGAGATGACAAAGTTATCACTAAACTTGGAAGGTGTTTGTTAACTTCACAGTGACATCTCGAGTTCGGCTTCTATGTTGGAATTTCTTCTCCATCGAACTGAACTATACCTAAATCTTTTTTTCATTCCATTATTGTAGCAAGATAAATACGATTTAGTAACAAATAACTTTGTCAACATTTTTTAAATATTAGGATTTCAGTAAAGAAAATTCTCTTTTCGAAGTTTCACTTTCTTGTCTGTAAAATCAAATATATACATAGATGTATATATATTAAAAGTCGTTCTTAACAAGGATTATTCTCATTATATTTTCTTCAGGCTCTTACAATTATAAATTATAATATGTGTTGCCGTTAAAATAATGGCCAGTTATACGGGGGATACATTTAACGTAGAATAAGAGATTAGTAGTTGTACAGGGTGACAAATGTGTTGGTCTTCACATCTGCTATTATTCTTCAGCAGTCGGCTAATGTCTACCTGGAAACTAAAGCATGTCTTACCTAATCTTAACTCCTACACAGGAATATACCGTTCCTGTGGTTCAAGCTATATAGGATGTACGATTAGTGAGGTTCGTCGACAGATTCGAGAATATTCACCAGCTTGGTTCAGTTAACATGAAATTAGATGTATAAAAAGATCAGTTCTATTCCACTTGGTGAAACCAAGACACTGCATAGACATTAATACGGTCTACAGGGTTATACACTACATTCCTATGTTATTAACACACGCACTGCGCCTACATCGACTAAACCGGAACTGTATTTTCAATAAGAGCACACTTAGGCTCTGTTCCTACCATGACCAAACATGGATTGAAATTTCTTCTCCGTTCTACGAGTGTCCCTTCCTTTTTTTCATACCCATACTTCAATTCAGCATCCTTTCAGTACTATCGAATTTTCCATTCATTCTATTTTGACTTATTATTAGTGGTATTATCGCATTGCTCAATATATGCCCTCATCTGTTTCATTTCATATATTGGTTATTTCATGATGAACTATTCACTGCACCCTTAATACCTCCTCTTTAATGCATACTATTTCGTACTAGCCACTCACCTACTCACTATTTACAGCCTTGAGCTGACTTGTCAGTTTTCCTTCCCTACATTGTAGGAATGAATCTGTTGTGACTCATCAACACCATCATCGCCTTGCATTTCACAGTATTTTGTAAGTGGATTCAACTCAGCAGATTTGTCACACAAATACAAACAAAAGGATGGTGTTTCAATGGGTTATCCTTCAGGCCCTCTCCTTGCAGATTGTTTTATGACCAGTCTAAAAAACGATCAACTGAAGTTAACAATCCAAAGTTTTCAGTTTTATAAAAGGTATGTAGATGACGTCTTTATTATTTATGATAGTGACTAGAGTAATATGTTAAATGCATTTGATGGTTGCCATCCAGCCAAAAAATTGGCGCTTTAAAAAAGGGAACAAGTCTAATTTTTATTTTCTGAATGTGGACTTATCAAGGAAGACTGACGGAAATGTGAAGAGATCAGTCTCTAGGAGGCTGTTACGAAATCGTATGCTGAAAAATTACTGCAGCTGTGTACCCATTGGTCGAAAAAGAAACCTGATTCGATCACTTGCCATTTGCATTGAGTGCATATTGTAGTCCTGATACTGTGGAGGAAGAGTTAAACCTTCTGAGAAAATTCTTGATGCAAAATGGATTTCCACCACGTTTTCTATACACAAGAACGTAGAGTTGAAACCTATGAAACATGATATAACGTTTGTAACTAAGAAAATACTGTACATAAACCTTAAATCCAAAGGTGACTTAGCTGCCGACATCCTTAGAATAAGGATCGAAAGGAAGAAAGTTTCTCTTGCACTTTAATATTTCCAAACACTGTTAAAATTTAACTCATACACAAGAAAACTAATTATCATTGTTGATTTTAATTCATTTACATGAATCATCAATTATATGTCAACTGGAATTTCTTGAGTTTTGTAGCGATGTTACTCAGTAAACAAAAATAAACATACAAAAATAAGTTGAAAAGTTCAACTGGTGATAAAAACGGCATAGATCTTTTTCTAGTGAAGTCCGATAAATATGTGACACATTTTGCCGGTGTTACTCTGTCTACTCATCAGAAAGAAGCTTTATCCCTTGGACTTAAATTCTGTATTCCTCGTATGCAGTTTGCGGATTTAGCCATGCACGTTGAGTTCAAAAACTTATACAGCAAACTCAAATCTCTTGTTGAAATATCCGATGAGTACTGGGGTTAGTTTAAAGCCAAGATGATAGATATAGCTCATCAGCTTTATAAGAAACAATCCTTAAGAAAAAACCATTTTTAATTCTCAGCATTTCAAAGCCTTGAAAGAGCTACTGAAAAACCCTAATATAACAGTTACAAAACCTGATAAAAGTTCTGGGGTTGTCATCATAAATTAAATTGACTACAAATCCAAAATGTTACCTGTTGTTGATGATAAAAGTAAATTCAGCCGTAATCACTCTTCAGAAGATATTCAGCATGTCGGGTGTGAGGACAAATACTCCCCGAAGACATTTGCTAGCGGTTGCGCTATATTGTTAGGTGGCAGAAATTAAAATTCATGGGCCATTGGATCGGGTCCCAGTGGCTTAATAGTATACGAGCTCTCTAGCCTTGTAACAAGAGGTTCCTGGGTTCGAACCCCGTGGTGATGAGTGCATACTGATGACGAGTCCCAAATTAGGACGAAACAGCTGTCCAGTGCTCCCAGGTTTTCCAATGGTTCCCTAATTGATGTCAGCTCATGATGAAATCCTGTAACCAAAGAAGATATTCAGTTGTTTCAAGGGACAGTGGCACAGTGGTTAGGACTCTCGCCGACCATACACATGGTCCGAGGTTCGATCCCCTGCCGACGCACACCTGATATCTATGGTCGGCCTGCGAAATTTGAGCTACCGATATCCATGCTGAAAATTCCATACTTGTACCAAATATACAGTGTGGAATCAAGCTGTAAATCAAAAATATAAAAAATAATCTAGTGAAACTTCTTGGCATAAATGCTACAGGTAAAGATACATTTGACTCTTTGAAACCATTAGAATGAAAGTTCCCTCATATGTATGGTTTACCAAAAACACATAAACCCAATAAGCCCCTCCGACCTATACTGTCAATGTGAAGATCCCCAACATGTAAACTTCCTAAATGGTTAGTAGAATTATTGCACCCAGTTAAAGCACAATTCTGTTTTAAAAGACACATATGAACGGAATAATTATCTTCATGATATCAGTATTATGAGTTAAGTTATGCACTCCTTTGATGTAAAATCTTTATTCTCTAATGTGCCTTTACTTAAAACAATTGACACTTTGTGTGATTACATTTTGACACATAACTCTTTCACCCCATTCCCAATACCTTACTAGAGGAATGTATTACTTCTATGAACTGGCAAAGTTAGATTCGTATTTGAAGGTGGTTGCTTCCTCCAGGTCGATGGTGTTCACGATGCGAATTTCGTTGGGGACTCTTTTAACAGATGTGTCGTATATTGAAAGTTTATCAGAAGACTTAATCGAAAATGCACCACTCTATAGAAGATATGTTGACGATACTGCAGTCATAAGTGATAAGCCTTGTTCTGCCACTTCAGTTTTAAATCGATTGAATGAAGTTCATCCACTTACCTTTGTAGGAGAGGAAGATAATTGTTTATCCTTCCTAGACGCATTGCTTAGTCGACGGCCTGATGGATCCATAAAAGAATCTATTTATAGAAAACCTACCTGTTCAGGACAGTATCTTAATTATCACAGTTTCTATCCTGTTCGGTAAAAAAGACCCTCAGTGAGCGAGGCGCCTCCTCACTAAAATCCAACGAATATGCACTGAAGACACACTTGATGAGGAAGAAAGAAAGTTGACACAAACTCTGATTGATAACAATTATCCAGACAAATTCATTGGGGAATATAAAGCGGGCAGAAGACCAACACCCACTCTCTAACTCGCCACTAGGAAAGACGGATACATCAGGCTACTCCACATGGATGACCACAGAAGCTCGGTTACTCAATAAAGATTGAACAACGAGGTTAAAAAGTCTTCTTATACAGCTATGATCAGTATAATTGAGAATATGAAGCCTATGCATACATCTAAGCATTTAGAACATGCGAAATGTGATGTAATATCCCACTGTATTTACCATTTTGAATGGATGTATATATATATATATATATCACTGAGGACTTATCGGTCTCTGCTTTTAAGGGTTTCAATGCATATTCCTAATTGGCTTCGGAAGCAAATAGAATTCCTAGAACCCATTAATGATGAGAACAGACGACCTAGCTCCTCTACTGAGAAACACATTATAGAGACAAGACATATAATTGATGTAATTTAATAATTCCCATTGTAGCATTAAGAACACAATTTTCAGCGAAGAGACTCTTTTCAACGAATTTATTATCAAGCTGTACAATCGTATATATATGGTTTTTAAGAAATTATATCCGGTGAGGGAATTAGGTCAAAAGTGGGAATACATGAAATAATAATAGTATGAAATGCAATTAAAATATTTGTGATTATAATCATGGTTTAATGTCAAGTGGCAAAATAATTAATGTCGTATATAGAATAATACTTGAGGTGTATAGATTTTGGAAAAGGGTACATAATTATAAGATGAGTAGATAAATATAAAATGTTACATAACTTGGTGTGAAATCTGATAAGATAGAATTCAATATTGTAAAAATAAAAAATATAAAAATTAATAATTTTGGGTTTAACATGACAAGTTGGTGAAGTGGAAAAGATTCTGAGTGAGAATAGTAACAATAATAATAATAATCGAAGTAATAAGGGAAAAGTACATAGAATAACTAAATAAGCAAAATAAATAAATGTCTCTCCCTCTACGGCCAAGGCAGAAGTAGGAATTGTACATACTTCTTTTGTACACAAAGGTCTGGCTCAAAGTCATGAATTAACAAGGCCTCATTTGTCTTTAGAAGTCTGTAACGAAGAAAACGCAGGAAGTTAGCATAGATTCTATATATGACCTTGAAATCATGGTCAGGATTGACTGAGTGAATGAAGTTGATCAGGTGTTCCAGAATCGAGCTTCACACACACTTCCTTTCTCCCTTGTAAAACCAAGCTGGAATATGTTCTCGTATCCGTGTGGGAAGCGGCGTCCTCTGACTACGGCCATTGTACCTTGCTCGACAAGAGCAGGTGAACTGATAGATACACATGGAGGCGGGCAGACGGGGGAGTTTATCTTTTGCAGAGGTAGAGAACATTTTGCGGCTCGTGAACGTCGTATGTAATTTTGCTGCAAAGAACGTCTTACTGACTGATTCAGAGAGATGATTTTTGAGCATATCTGAAGCTTGATCATCTTTGAATTCCAAGTTCATCAGTAAGTTTTTTCTTTGGAACTGAGTCGGTGACCAGTTTAGACTGCTTATCTTTCACGTTGCTGTCAATAAGTCGGTTAGGGTAACCATTTTCTGCGAGAGTGGCTTTTAAGAAGTCAAGTTCTGAGTCAATGCAATTTTCCTCATCCTAAAGCAGAGCGAATGAATAAGGTCTCTTATATATATATATATACGATTCTACAGCTTGATAATAAATTCGTTGAAAAGTCCCTTCGCTGAATATTGTGTTCTTAATATAATTGATGTTTACACGTTTTTAAATTTATCTATAAAACGTGTTTGGGGCGTATTCTAAAGTTTGTTGAAGCTGTAACTGGCAGTTAGGAAGTTTATACCATCTATATGCGTTGAAAAACAATTCGTCATCATACTAATCTTTCTATAGTTTGGTTTGTAAGGATTAGTTACGTTTTACGGGTTGATCACGGATTGATATCAGTTAGAGAACCATTGAAAACCAGGGAGTACTGGACAGCTGCTGTTTCATCCTAGTTTGGGAATCATCGGCAGTACGCACCCACTGGGATTCGAACCCGGGACCTTCCGGTTACAAGGCAAGCTCGTATACCATTAAGCCACTGGGACCCGATTCAATGGCTCGTGAATTCTAACTTCTACTAATTCGTGATTTAGCGCGACCCCAACCATTGTCGTTGGTGGGACATCCATCCACACACGTGACATCTAATTGGACCTCACTGGTCACGACTTCTCACTAGAACTCAGGAAACTCCAACCTGTAGCAAGTCACTAGCGAGCATCAGATTAACTTTCTATAGTTTGGTTTGTAAGGATTAGTTACGTTTTACGGGTTGATCACGGATTGATATCAGTTAGAGAACCATTGAAAACCAGGGAGTACTGGACAGCTGCTGTTTCATCCTAGTTTGGGAATCATCGGCAGTACGCACCCATGCTTAATGGTATACGAGCTTGCCTTGTAACCGGAAGGTCCCGGGTTCGAATCCCAGTGGGTGCGTACTGCCGATGATTCCCAAACTAGGATGAAACAGCAGCTGTCCAGTACTCCCTGGTTTTCAATGGTTCTCTAACTGATATCATACTAATCCTTTTTTCGTAAACTTCGTTTTCATACCATAACAGATGTACTATTACTTCTGTTTTTCGGTTTAGTGATCTTCATTGTTATTTTGACCTTCAATATGTTCTTTTAACTTGATCCAAATCACTTTCCTCACCCCTTAACTCTTTATTATTTTCATAAATATTCCTATGACAAGGCGTTGTATGATCAGATTGTTTGAAATGTGTTGTGCGGAAATACATTACACGATTCAGACAAATTGCGTCTTTTTTATTGCTTTGTTTAAATCCATATATGTGTATACAATTGTACGGGTATGGAAATCAAATCATCAGAAAGAGAATTGTCTTCGCTGAAATCTTCGTTTTGTATCTCACTGGGGATCATTAAAATTTTAATAGAAGATTTTATGAAATATATGATACCATGAAGAGGGTTTGATTGTTATTTTCATAATTACACATATACCTAACTTTTAGTTAGTTTGATTGATGTATAGAAAAACAAAATTTGAGTTAATTACAGGAGGTCCATTCTGATTAGTCAACTGAGTATACACCTGAAGGTCAACAGACAACCAATCAAATTTCAGACAGAGATTTATTAAAACAAATATATACGCTGAATGGAGCATTAATTGAATGAATTCTATTAGTCCAGTTTATCATTTCTGTTTTCGACTTTCTTTTGATTCTCGTCAATTACGAATTTTATGATTTAAGCAATACTTCATCCAAAATTATTATTATTATTGATCATAATAGTACTAATAATAATCTTCGAAAATTATATCCACAAAAATATTCGCATATATTAAACAGATTATGGGGAGTGGTACATCAGCACTAACACCAAAAGTGATTTATTTTTCAATTAATGGAAATATTGAAAGGGTAATTTGTGAAAATAAAACAATAAAAAGAGCACTAATCTCAATCTATAGTTGATGATCTCATTGTCATGTTCGCATTGTGAAATTCACGATTTATTATGCCTTCTGTCAAATGTTCCAAAGTAAATCAAAATTGCATATGAATTAGATTATGGATTGTATCCGATCTTTTAAATGTCTGTTTTGATTTCACTGGGTTTTTGGGTTTTCCTTTCTATTTTGTAGATCGTCTCATGTGATGATAACTGATGTGAATGGATTAAATGTGCCTTGTTCAGGTTCAATGCCAACCAATACATATAAGTAAGTTGACTGCTATAATTATTTATTTATTATTAGCACATCTGCATCAAACTTTCTATCTTCCTCCCCACACAATCTGCTCTATGTCACTCTTAAAATCCCTGTCAAACTAATCATTTCTCAGTCCAAGTCCAATAGACGACTTAGAGCCTGATTTTACTCAACGATCTCCACAGTGTACGTCAAAATAACCTACATTTCTTACGGCATATTTCTTGGTTGATAAGTTCTTGGTTGGTTTACTACCAGTTCTTTTCAACTAGACATCTGATCTTCAATATTGAGACAACAAAGGCAGCTAGCTTCTCGTGGAATGCACACCAATTTCCTTAACCATATAGAAGCACTGGTTAACTCGAATTTTGTTCCTTATACTGAATGTAACAGATTCCTACATTGGTTTCGGAAGAGTCAAGGTCTGTCTTGCTTTTCTGCCCCTTTTTTGACTTTGGCATCCTCATCTAAATTATCACCTGTCGTTGAAACAATGTTGCTTGGATCAGGCAAGTGAATGGTGCCTGCTGCCGATTGTTAGGTATCTTCACGACCTTTATACTTCCTTGCAGTCCTTTCTACACTGCTTTTTCTGCCCAGTTATTAATTTTTACCTGTATATCTTTGACTTTATGAAATATTCGATATAAATCAACCATGAAGTTCAGATCTTCTAGAGTCTTTATCCTTTCTCTGTTTTTAAGAAAGGCGGGGGGAGAAGTAACAACAGCGATGAGTTATCGTAATCATAGTTCACAATACTGAATCATGTAGGAGTCCTAAATTCCTACATAGGGAAGTCATACAGGGCTGGAAACGCAAATCAAGTCAGTATAAACACCAACAAGGTTGCTACCGTAATAGTACAATTGATTAAATAATTTTCTTTTGAATGCAAAGCTTATGTATTTTTTTAACTGAATGGCTAAAGCTTCCGCAATGCAAAGGAGACGAAAGCGTATTGGCTTAGGCAGATCGTTTTTCACTTTGTGGATTACACTGAAGGTTGTCTTTATTGAGATGGAATGACCAGCGTTGTCAACAAACGCCTTCAGCAAAGTAATCTACAAAGAAGTGAAGAACAATCTGACAAAAATAATGCGCGTTCTTTTCGTTTGCATTGCTGTTGTTACAGCTGTTTTCCGTCGATACAAAAATAGGCCTTTTCTTTTAGTTTCAAAAGTTATTACTGGTCTAATGATAAAATCCCGTATATGCAGTAGACTGTATTTGGAGCAAACATGATGGTCTTTTTACACAAAGTTTTAGAATATTATATGTACATGTTACTGCAACAACTGACTTCGCTGGTTCAATACTGACGATCAAATGACCTTCCAGAAAGGACATACTTCTCCTTTCTGAAACGAAGTCTAACAACAAACCAACTAAGAATCTATCCATTCCAGGATGACATAAAGGGGATCGTGTGAGCTAACTAACAACTTGTGGGTAATTGTGGAGTCAGATAAAAGATTTCTGAGAATGCGGTGGAATTGAGATGTTCTTATGAAGCTCTATACTCTACCTAAAACCCGAAGGATTAATTACATTATACTACTTCTTGATTAATGTGCTTAGTTGGGAACTATTCATGTCCACTGGTAGTATTTTTTAACCTGACGAAGATGATCTGGACGTAGAATGACTGACAGGAGGATTTTATCGAATCATTTGAGCTGGTATTGTTTGTTCAGAGGTAGTCAAGTCATTTTCTGGAATCATTCGTCTCCAAGTACTAAGAGGTTTACGGATTTTAATATTGATTGATGAGATCGCAGGCAAATGGGAGAAATATACAGTGCTCATTCAAAACATCTGCCTTTCCGAATTGAAAGAAAAACATAGTTCAGAGAAGAGTCTCTTTTCGGGGAATTCATTCACTTAGCTGCACAGTCACAGTTATATATACTTATTTTTGTATGCGTGTGTACATTAGGAAAATATAGAGTTATGTAAGAGTTCCACAAATTACAAGTGTTATAAGGAGTTAGAAGAAACAAGCACACAAATATCAAGTCACTTGTAGTCAACATGGTTATTACCATAATAGTAGAAGTGGTTGGACGATTTTCTTTTGTATGCATAACTCTGGTTCCACCAACTGAATGTCTAAGGCTTCAGCAATAAAAAGGAGACAAAAGCGTATTACCTTTGGTAGGTTATTCTTTGCTCTGTAAATTACTTTAAAGGAGGCGTTTGTCGAGAGGGCATAGCCAGTGTTCACAAGGTGTTTGATTATAGCACTCCTTATACAGCCACTACTACGATTTTACAACCATGAGGGAGAGTGGTCTTGAAACTCTTTGGACAGGACAAGCGTCGAACGACGAATGTGCCTAGCTGCACGGCAACAGATGAACTGATATATGCACACAGAAGTGGACAGATGAGACAACTTGTTCGGATTGAATAGATCATCCTAAATGACTGAGGAACTTGGCGTCAGATTAGTAAAACAGATCTTCATCAATCAAAAGTTTACACAATCCATACCTATACTTCATCAGACTCAGATTTATACGCTGTATTTTCCAAAAATATTTCACTAGAATTATAAACTTTAGGTAACAGTTAGGTAGAACAGAAAGCACTGATTTTTTAGAAACTAAAATAAAGCAGCAGGTCAGGTGTGAGGACAAATACTAGCCAAAGATATTGGCTAGTGGTCGTGCTATGTCGTGAATTGGCGGCAGCTGGAATTCATCGAGTGGCCATTGGACCGGATCTCAGGGGCTTAATAGTCTACGAGCTGGCTCGCCTTGTAACCAGAAGGTCTTGGGTTCAAACCCCTTGTGGCGGATGAATACTGACAAAGAGTCCTAGACTAGGTATAAACAACTGTCCAGTACACCCTGCAGGTTTTCCAGTGGTTCTCTAACCGACATAAGCTCATGATGAAATGCTGTAACCAGTCAGTCTAATCCCTATAAACCAGTACTAAATAATTAAGTTGTGTGAAGTAACATAATTCACAGGACTGGGCAGAAATCAACTAAAAATGAACAAGCGTCAAGTTAAGATCAGTGTTATAAGAAGTAGAAATGTAATACTGAGGAGCTCATAGGGGGAACTTTTCGATAAAAAAAACTATTAAATTAGGATTAACGGAAATTCTGTATTCAGTGTTAAGAAAACTAAGGCCTGTTGTAGGTTCACTTACTGAAAAGAACATCTTCTGTATGCAGATTTCAGGATTTAACATCTGGATTGTCATAGCTTCTGCGGTCCAAAGAAGTTTCATTTTTACTCTTTTGTCAAGATTTCCACGTAGTCTGTAGATGACTGTGAGGTCGTCTTGAGGCGTTTCTATTTTGTCCAGAATCCATTAGTCTGATTAGCAAACACTGAGTGAAGTTCATACTGTATTTTAGTTTGTATGCTTTTCATATCACAAGGAAATGACGATAAAGTTTATCTACAGATTAAATCTTATTCACAATTTGAAAATCACAAAGTTAAAGGTGAACATTCGCCAACAGTTGCCTTCAAAGACCGGAAATATTTAGATCATAATATGTAGTAAGCGAAGCGAGCATAAATGCATCTTGTTATATTACTACGGATTAATTGACATGAGCAACTAGACCATTCACACCGTACACTTATGTTGTCCTTCCTGTTTATCACTCGTAGTATCAGTCGGATCACATTCATATATATTACTTTCTCCCTAGGGATTTGTGATGAATTCATATCACGAACTACTGTTATTCCCTTAGGTCACTGGTGAAACACAGGGCTTCAATTGCACATCTCTCTTTCATGTGGTTTTCTTCAATCCTCTTTAGCCGCATCCTCCTCACACAGTCTCCTATATGTCACCTTTTGGTTCCACGTTCAACTCTCCATTTCTCATTTGAGTTCAACTCGAGCGCTTGTCTGGCACATGATGTCACGCAATGAACTCCACAGCCTGTGTCCAATCCAACCCCATTTCCTTCTGCATATTTCTTGGACAACGAGTTCCAACTGCTCACCCAAGTAGCTAGCTGTAATTCTCATGGTTTGAAATGATTCCGATCTTTGAACTGAGTTACTACACTGCCGATGCACTTGGTCCTAAAAGAGTGAAACTGTAGTCTATTGACTTAGGATCATTTTGGCGATCTGCCTAGCAGGCAGAGTGGTTTTCACCTACTCATAGTAATCAGTAATACATTTTGTTATTACTATGGTTATTGTAAACCACATACATGCCTTCTCAATGGATTATTAAGTTTCTTAGATTCAGCTTTCGGCATAATTTTTCACTTATGCATGTATAGGTGTTTGAGTGCGTATGTGAAAATCACAAATAAACTCAGTCATATGCTCTCAGTTTTCTCAGTTAAACTATGCGATTGCGTAGTTTCATCAATGATTTTATCGTTGAAAATCCGATGTATACGAATTCACAGTTAAATCACTTGAAACTATGTATATATGAATATGTAAACACAAAATAATCATAATGACGTATATGAGTGAGTACAAGCTTGAATTACGTAATAATCATGGAGACAAATGTTGTATCTTTTATTATTATTATTATTATTATTATTAGTGTTACAGATGTTATTCTCATTTCCTACTTCATATACTTTCTTTTTCTGTATGCATTCTTTTAGTACACCCTATACTGTGACAGTTGTGCACAATTCAGAACCGAGTGAAATTAGCCTCATTGCTCGTATGTTTGAATCGCTGACAGTACAGTTAAATGAGTAATTCTGTTTTATTTTATTATTACTTTTATTCATAATTATTATAAATAATAATTATTTTATTACTTTGTATTCCTAGTGAAACCTAGGGCTTCAATCTTGGAGCTTTGAAGTTTCGGTAACTGCGATGTTACTTAGTTTTCAGGATTTCATCATGAGCTGACATTAGTTACAGAGCCATTGGAAAAACTGTGAGTACTGGCTAGCGGTCGCGCTATGTCATGAATTGGCAGAAGTTTGAATTCAAGGACCACTGGATCGGGTCCCAGTGGCTTAATGGTGTACGAGCTCGCTTGCCTTGTAACCAGAAGGTCCTGGGTTCGAACCCCGCAGTGTGGGTGCGTACTGCTGAAAAGTCCCAAAGTAGGAGGAAACAGCTGTCCAATACTCCCTGTTGGTTTTCCAATGGTTCTCTAACTAATGTCAGCTCATGTTGAAATCCTGAAACCAAACAAATCCCTACAAACCAACACTTGAATTACTTAGTTTTATAGGGTGGGGTTGTTAACCTTATACCCAAACTTCTCTGTTTACTGGGCTCACAACCACTTACATGAGACTTAAGGGCATATCGTCTGGAAGTTGAACCCTGCAACAAAGTTAAACTTCAAGAAGAAAAATGTTGCAACAGACCAATGACTGTGAACTCATTAGTCACAGAAAAAAAAGCGATTTCCACCTATGAAAAACATAAGTATTTTGGGAAATAATCAATAAAAAGTTATGAAACTGTTACGCAGGATACCTTTCTCCACTATGTCACGAAAATACTACTCAGATTTTGTATTGGCTTGTCAACAGAGGAATTAAATCTCATTCTATACAGGAATTCGTCTAGATGACTGTAGTTGATGTCCTTTTTGAGATCCATTAGTAGTTAAGCTATTCTCTTCAACCTTCCCGAAAATTCTTTAATAGGACTGATGTAAGTGACTGTAATGGGATCCACATAACTTAAGGTTGGTTTGCCCTGTCATGAGTATAACGAAGGGATGAAAATGAATTATATCCTTTCCATTCGTCGGTGTGTATTATAGATTCCGATTTCACTAATCCAGTAATAATGAGTATTGAAATTGTAGACTTTCAATGAATCTTTTCCGTAAGTTGATATCATACAGTCCAAAAAATCAAACGTTATCTGCTTTTACACGAGCTCGGTTGTCTTTTATCTTTATCAGGAACTTTTTTGTCTATATGAACAACAACATCTCTCAGTGAAGAAGTTAGTCTTTCCGTATTCCACGATGGTACATATATTTACAGTACTGATACCATTGAATGGTAGTGATGGGACTATTCTCTGTTTTAGCAGCTGTAGCCATTACAGCATATTTTAATACCCGGTAATTGTGAATATATGAAATATGATTTAATAAATGGTGTGACCTAGCTAAACGATTTTCCTACGAAATAATACAATCATCAGCTTACTTTCTGTCACTCTGATTCACCTCAGAAAAAACTTCACGATATTGAACCTGTCCATCGACAAATCTACTGAAGGTTTCAATAGTTTTTATTACCTCCAAAAGAACAAATGCTTTCACTTCCAATCAATTTCACATCTAAACAATACTGGGACACTCCATTTACACCAGTTTTTAGATAAAAGTCCGTTAGAGTGGGCATTTGATCTTAACCAAGTAGGATACTACCTTGAACTCATGTAGGGTATCTGATTGCTCCATTCTAGGTTATTGCTGCTGTCACGCTGCTTTGTTACTTTTTGCTGCCTAGAGTTTAGCTTCGGCAGCTATGGTTAAGCTGTATGGCTGACGAGTGTTCTACCGCTGAACCACCATTGATTACACTGCAATTGCGTAATAATGGTTTAATAATAATTCCTATAGTGAAATTCAGAAGTGAACTTGTCAGCGAACAATACTATTTTCCAGATAGATTTAGTCGAAAAATGAAGTCTGTTTGAGACCCACTGGGAGCCAGAAGCCTCTGAACAGCTGGGTTTTTTAATTCTAGTTTGCAAACTGTTCAGGCATACTCACCGATGACCCCACCTTAGATCGAAACACAAGACATTCAAATACTTGTTTGTAGGTAGTGTTGTTCTCGATTAGATCTCCTCTATATGCACCGATATATTGGGTGAGGAACAATTTATGCTCCAGTGAAAATCAGTGAGAAAAGGCCTCTCTTTTTTCACTTGATCTGGAGAACATTGTTATTGGTAGAGGCATGTTGCACCAATGATGATATCAAACCCAGTCAGGATAACTCAAGTAGAAAAGGGCGTTTATTCCTCTGAAATCAGTGCGAAGATCCACGTCACTTAGCACAAGAAACTAGATCTAAATTTTCGCCAATAATTTCAAGTCTGTCAGTGCTTCTTCATTGTTCATACACTTGGCACGCTTATTGTCCAAAGTATTTCCGACAGCTTCCTGCAGACTTCTGTCAACGGGTACCTTCACTCACTAAAATGAAGATTCGATGAGTAATGAGAAAGGATAACCGACAAGAAACTCTGACAGTGACTTCATTTAACCACCCATCTTTCAGTGAGTATAGACAAGGAGGTGGAAATAGATGGATTGAACATACTCTGAGACCGCTGAGTGATACCACAAACCAAGCCATCGCTCGAGTAGAACCCAAATAGGAGGTCGCGTAAAGAGGAAATGAAAACTGAAATGCCACTCTTCACTATGATGCTCTTTTAGCTAACCATTTTAGGCTGCTCCACACCCAACTGCATTTGACTGGAAATGTTTTTTTAAAGATTTACTAATGAATATGAAAAGTATTCATTAATTTAGAATGCGTTTATCACACACGAGGTGTATCCACTGAATACAATTTCATTGTTGAAATTTACTCCCTTTTTTCTAGTACTCTGAAAATTACTGATCTGAAAAATGAATTTGCAGATCGAATGCAGCTGTTAGAAAAACGAATGGTTGGTAAGTGAACATACCCAGTTTCCTCTTCTTTCATGTCTATTGATTGAAGATAGTAGTTGTAATCATTATTATTATTACCATTCGTGCATTGGCTTTCTAGTGGAAAAGTAGGATCTCATAGGAATATATGCATTCCTCTCAATTCTTTGCAGGCATTTTATTTTTTTATATTTTTTGATTACAGCTTGATTCCACACCATACTTTTGGTACAAGTGTGGAATTTTCAGCGTGGATATCGGTAGCCCAAATTTTGCAGGCCGACCATAGATATCAGGTGTGCGTCGGCGTGGGCTCGAACCCCGAACCATGTGTATGGTCGGCGACAGTCCTAACCACTGTGCCACCGACGCACAACCGGCTGTATGACTTAACAGAAACTTTCATTCTCTATTTATGAGTTCTTCTCTGTAATACTGTTGGATTCACACCTAACTGGTTGTTGCCCAATTCGAGTGCCAATCGAGGGCCATGTCGTAGGATATCGCTTGAAGGTCTCCTCAGAGCACTTGTCTATTCTGTTTCCATTTCCTCCCGCATATTTGCTGGATAATAGACAAGTGGTTGACTGATTCATTATGAGAGTTCCTTGTTGCTAACTTATACTTTATTTTGGTTACAGGATTTTCATCATGAGCTGACACTAGTTACAGAACCATAGGAAAACCAACTGGGAGTACTGGACAGCTGTTTCGTCCTAATTTGGGACTCATCATCAGTATGCACTCACCACCACGGGGTTCAAACCCAGGACCTTCTGGTTACAAGGCTAGCGAGCTCGTATACTATTAAGCCACTGGGACCCGATCCAATGGCCCATGAATTTTAATTTCTGCCACCTAACAATATAGCGCAACCGCTAGCAAATGTCTTCGGGGAGTATTTGTCCTCACACCCAACCTGCTGCACCCTACTGGTCACGAATTCTCACTAGAACCCCAGGTAACTACCTACTTGAATAGGACAAGTCGCTAGTGAGCATCCCGTTGATATTCAAGTGTTGGTCTGTAGGGATTTGATTAGTTACAGGATTTCATCACGGGCTGACTCTTCATTGCTGGCCATCCAAGCTTTTGTATCAAGTATAAGGTCAGCTATTGCTAAAAGTCTACACTTAGCCTATTGGAAAAACTTTTGGTGATGCACTCGCATGTGCCAGGTTTCTGAAGTATACAGAAGCATTGATTTGACATGAATAATGATAATTCATTTCTTGAGGACAGACAACTTCAAGCTTGTATTGTTAGCCGGTTGGAGGCAATCAGCAGGAAGCCTTAGATCTGAGTTTCGTGCTTGTTGGCATTCGTCATCAGGGCGTATCTGCAACCTTGAAGGAACTCATTTCCCTTTTGAGATTCGAACCCATGTCACTCAGTGCTGAGGTCAGAAACGTTATCACTGAGCCAGCATGATAGCTACTTTGCAAACTTGACTGATAGAATTCAGTCTGCACCAACACTAAGGACTAGACACATTAAACTAGCTACCAACTAGTTTCAAATCAAAGCCTATGTCAATTAATCGTTTCCAGTTTAATATTTTGTTATTGCCTATTTCCCTGTATTGAACAAGTCGACTGATGAAGGCATTTAATTCCAAGAGTAAATAACACTGTGAAAGTCAACAGGGACAGGATAATAATTTGGTGATCATATTAATTTTACACGGTGGAGAGATTGTCTTTACTCGATGATATTGAGCACTCAACTTATTGTTCATAGTCATATCCTCAGTTAGAGAACCACCGGAAAACCTGGAAGTACTGTATATCTGTTTCGTTATAGTTTAGGATTCTACTAGTTCGCCTCGTAACCAGAAGGTCCTAGGTTAGAACCTCATCGGGTGTGTACTTCTGAGGAGGTCAAAACTAGGACGAAACAGCTTTCCAGTACTCCTAGGATTTCCAGTGGTTTTCTAAATGACGTCATCTCGTGTTCAAACCTGTAACCAGTCAAATCCCTGCATAACAACATTTAATTATTATGTCATCAGTTGTAACTATACAACTTCAAAACTCGATTTTTATAGTTCTTCTATTTCTTTCCTATGATTACACTTATTCAAAATGTCTCTCGAAGATTTGGATAGTTCTACTATGCTTACACATCATCATCGAACAGAGCTTAAGATGATAGCCAACTCTTTACTTCAATTACGTCGACTTTGAAAAGGCTTTCGACAGCGTCGGTTGTGGGGTAATTTGTCAAACATGTATAAAAACTCGTTCAACAGCTATATGACAATGTCACCTACCAAGTAAATTACAACGAATAGCTCGGTGAAGCCTGTGAAGCGAAGACAATTAGGAGTAAGGCTAAGTCTCCACTATCGCTGGTGACCCTTCAAATTATGGTGGATTGGATCGTATAACAGACTATATGGAGTGAGTGAGAAGACAGATATACATCAGACCAACGAAGGACCTAGAAGATCTGGACCTCGCGGATGATCTATATTTTGTGTCACGCAAAGTCGACAATTTACAGGAGAAAACAAGACTTCAAATGAACATACAGAAAAAGAGAATCAGTCACCATCAACGGCAGAATTCTAAAGGTAATTACTTCTTTCAGTCACTTGAACTAGCCAGTGTCATTTTAACTACAGGTGTTATGGATGGGAATATCAAAGCGAGGAAGAATGGGGAAAGCAAGGCAGACAATCACGACTTCAGAGATGAAAAGCACCTAACACAAACAAATGATCTGAATTTTCAACACTTATGCCATGTCGGTCAGTGCTTCTATGTACTTCAGAAACTTAATGGACGTGAGCGTTACTGGAAGCATTTTCAACGGCCTACTGCAAACTTCCATTGACACTTACCTTCTCCGGATACTGAAGATGAAATCGTCGACCAAGAAGGATAAGCAAGCAGAAAATGAGGTTTCTTGGGACAAAAATACGCAAGGAAATTGAGGAAGACTGGACAAACGCGCTAAGCAGACACTCAAGGGACATCACACACCGGACAGGTTGGTAAGCAATATATTCGGCGTCAGTCTATGAGTGACATAAGGGAGATCATGTAAACTGAAAACTTGTGTGGATTCGTGGAGTCAATGGAAAGTGATTGCAGACAGCGGAATACAATGAGGACGTACTATTTAAGCCTTAGGTCCTACTGAAAAGGCAAGGAATGAACAGTAATTAAATAACGTTGATTGGGGAATAAATTGTGTAGCTACAATCGTTATGATTATTAAGAATACATTTTGTTCGAAAAGTTACCCAGAAAATAATACTATTTCACTGTGTGATATATGCATATTCTAATACATGGATCCCTACCGAATTGAATACGACGCATGTATTAATTTGGTGATATAACGTAAAATCTGTATCGCTGTCAATCCACATACTTTTTGGTCAAGAAGTAGATCACTTCAATTGACCATAATCAAGCGTAGCGAACGCATATCAGTGCCGAATGGATCATTTTGAATGTACACATTCTGTGAAAGTGGTAAAAGTTATAATTCATAGGCTGACTACTGAATGGAGTCCTAGTGACTGACTGGTATACGAGTCAGCTCGCCTTGTAACCGGAAGGTCCTGGATTCGAGCCCTCTATTGTGGGGTGAGTACTGACGATAATTCTTAAACTAGGATGAAGCAGCTGTCCAGGACTTCAGTTCTGGTTTTCAATGGTTCTCTAACTGATATCAATTCCTGGTCAAACTCGTAAAAATACACACTCTGTACTTAACAAATTAATGTAAATATGCCTCAGTTGGTTAAAGCTGAATTTGATTATATTAAGTACTTTGTACTACCTCGATCAACAAGGAGTATCTTAAAAAAAGTGTAAGGTGAGTCATATCTTACCGGAAATTGACTCTTATAGTCAGAAAACCTTACAATTAGTCGAATGAATAAGTTAATTAATGAGGAAAGACATATGGGACGCCTACCTGGTATTGAATATAATTCATTCTATTGTATGACCTAGTTTAACAGTCCCGTTGCATATATAATCAATGGAAGTAGATCAGTAGTCAAGATTTGACGTTTGTTAGTCTACACTCAACGAGAAATTTTTACACTTAGAATAATATTGTTTGTAAACGATTCCTGTAGACAGAGTGTTGACTGACAGTTGTTCCCTTGACGTGGTTGTCAGACATGTATGTGTCAATAACCAGACAGATTTCCCCAGCCGAGAAGTGGATAATGTCTAGTTACCACCTTTCTGTTGTGAGGCGAGGTTAGTAAAGGTCAGACACACAAAAGAACTGTAGATTCTGACTTACCTCATAAAAGGTCACAAAGCCTATGCGAAGGTTTTATCTATCCGTGAAATGACGACTTTTCCACTCCGATTCATTTCAATGATGAAAACTTTGGGACTCCACCACCTAGAGATTAACTGTTTGGGGAATTATTTGGACGCGACTTGATCATGTTCAGTGAAGACACTGAGACATGTGAAGTTTCCCGAATATTTGGAATGAGATTTTGACTCCTCAAATTTAAAGAAATTCTTTGAAACAGGATTGCATGAATACTTGTTGTGATTATGAACAGTGTACTGACAAAGTACACTGACACCATTTCACTTACGTTTTAAGATGTAGAATGATGCTTGGCAAGATACAATCATACATATCAAAAAATTGCTTGACTTTTATTAAATCACATCACTTCTAGTGCCAGAGTAATAGTTGAATATTTTTGATTCATTCCTTTGCCTGGTGTGTGGAAAATGGGCTTTAAACCTGTGTTTTGAATTTTCAGCAGCGATGTTGTTTCTTCGAGAATTGAACTGTTGTGCTCATGCCCAAATATTCCTCTTCCCAGGGCTTAACTAACGACTAGGCGAGGTAATAGGGTCCGCTGGTTGACACTCGAACTCAGACCACATGATTGGATAGAGAGAATTCTATCATTAAACCGCCAGTGAGACTGTTGACTATATAACACAAGAATGCATCTTGTCTAAAGGTCGGAATATAAAACATCACTAATAAAGGCATAATGCTCACTAAGACTTCAGCTGTCTGGCCATCGGATTTATTTAGGGCCGAATGAAGTATAAGAGTGAGTCGATCGGGAATCGAACCTGAGAACACTGAACCATCGACACACTCAATTAGCTTTCTGTTAGCAACACTAGGTTGGAATGGGAGTGAAAGCGTACCACTTTGGGACCTAACACTAAATCTTGAAGTTACTAAATAATCGTCTGAATTGCCTACATAAAGAATATGGGTCGATGGAATCTGGAGTAAGAAACTGTAGATAATGTAGCCCGAAATCGATAAGCTACAGAACCATAAGGCACTTTTCACCTCTGTTTCTGTGTGTAATTAGTATATTTTACGAGTTGATCACGGATTGATATCAGTTAGAGAACCATTAAAAACCAGGGAGTACTGAGCAGCTGCTGTTTCCTCCTAGTTTGGGGATCATCGGCAGTACGCACCCGCTGGGATTCGAAACATCAGTTGTCCACTACTCCCTGGTTTTCAATGGTTCTCTAACTGATATCAATCCGTGATCAACTCGTAAAACATAACTAATCCTTACAAACCAAACTATAGAAAGTAATTAGTATAGTAATTTTTATAAGTATCCAGATCGTGGATGTTACGAATTTCCCGGGATGAATTGAGGGCCGAGTCAGATAGAATAATTATAAATTATTGAAAATATGCCCAGAATGTATTTAATTGGTGGATGGTGACTAGCAGTGGAATCCAGGATGCGCATTTCGTCCTATTTGGGACTCGTCATCTGGATGTACCTGCACTTCTCAGTGAGTGATGATGTTCCCACCAAGGCTCTAACCCAGTGCCCATAGTTTCCAACGCCAAAGCGTTATCCACTAGACCACTTGGGCCACCCACTGAGAAATGCAGGTACATCCAGATGACGAGTCCCAAATAGGACGAAATGTGCATCCTGGATTCCACTGCTAGTCACAATCCACCTATTAAATACGAATTAAATGCACAGACATCGTCGAAGCATCTGTACAAGAAGCCAACATGTCAACATGAGACCGAGCACTTTGGTCCAGTCAATCGACGGGAAAATCTGAAATTGAATTAAATGTTCCCAGAATGTTTAAGAAAAAATCAAAACGGTTTTTGTCACACTAATGTGGAACGACAACCACATTTTAGCTAATGCTGTCGACTGGAAAACTGGTCGTTTGTTCAGACTATTCTATGTGATTATGAGAAATAAACTGTCCGTAAAACATTATCAGTAAATATTACCGTATACCACTGTGAGACTATCAAATAAGTTTTCTTAATGATGGAATTATATACCACTACAGTGATCAAGTTCTGTTCTTGCATCAAACTGTTTGGGATATCCTTAGATTCCCTGACTAATGTTGATTTCCACTTAGACCAAGAAGTGACTTCATTCTGGCGTCCAAGAAGTAATGGGAATCTTCAGTTGCACCCATCCATGGCCTTGCTGGTGCGTTAACTTAGAACCCTCAGACTAGAAAGTAAGCGCATCAACCATTCAACCTCTGGTGAGGTCATCGATAGGTACTGCTGAAGGATTCCAAACTAAGACGGAATTACCGTTCAGTACTTCCTAGTTTTCAGTAGTTCTCCAAATGAAGTTAGTGTGTTATGTAACTTAAAATTAATTTAATCCCTGCTAATCAACACATGAAAAAATTGTCATCAAATGCATAATGATTGAAACAATAAATCTCTGTGCAAAGCAACGTTGACAACTGATTTCAGGCGTGATTTCATCACGAGCTAACATCAGTTACAGAACTATTGGAAAACGACAAAGTACTGAACAGCTGCTTCGTCATTGCTTTGGACTCCTCATCAGCTCGTGTCTTGGACCTTCTGTTTGCAAGGTGAGCTCGTAGACCATCCAGCTACTAGTTCTCAGCCTATGCACTCTTGTATCTCGCTAAATCGATAGTAAAGCCGTTAAAGAGTGAATGTTCGGCTTGAGGCTGGCAACCCCACTCCGTAAAAGTAAAAACAAAGCCAGTGCTATCGGGAATTCAAAGCTCTAACCTAAAAACCAATGTTCCACTATAAAAGTAAGGGAATAGAATAAATTAGAAAATACCTAACGATTTAACTTCTACTCATTATTCAATAACAGATAGTTATAATTTTTATTAAATAGAAATACAACTGTACACACTTGGTGAACAAATATTTGGTGACTATCGTCTCTCTGTATGTTTACCTAATTGTGTTACTTACTAATACTTTTACCCTGTCCAAACGTATTATGTGAATACATGCAGGTGAATGCATTCCAGTGGCTGAGATTTCGTTTGAACTGTTTAACTTAACGCGACCGATCATTCTGTATGTGGTTAAATTCTCACCTTCTGATGATATAACAGTCCTTAGTCTATTTTCTTGAATTATGTAATTGACGTCACAGTCATTGCACGGTTTGAGAGATTTGAAACAATCAGTCCCTTTAAGTCAATTGGTGAATGGTGACAAGCATTGGAATCCAGGGTGCGCATTTCGTCCTATTCGGAACTCATCAACCAGATACACCTGAATTCCCCAGTGAGTGATGGTTCCCCACCGAGGCTCGAACCCAATGTCTGTAGTTTCAAACGTCAAACCATTACCCACTAGACCACTAGGACCACGAAAGCCACCTTTTGTGCAACAGCGGGAACACCATCACTCACTGGGAAATGCGGGTACATTCAAATGACGAGTCCCAAATTGTATGACATGCGAATCCTGGATTCCACTAATAGTTACCATCCATCGAAGTATCTGCATAAGGAGCCCACAGATCAACCTGAGACCGAGCACTTTGGATCAATAAATCGACGGGAAAATGTAAATTGAATTAAATAGTTAATCTAAATAAATCTTTTAGAAGACAAATATTGTGAGATGACTACATTTCGCAATTTCTTTAAGGTCGCTTAACAACTAGCCTATCGTTCAAAAAATAGAAAAAGTTTAACAACCAGTCAGTTATCATAGAATAAAAAGTGCATGCTAATAACCAATCATATTTTACTAGGTCAAGTAGATCATAGTAGGCTAAGATTTAAATATAATGCTTTCTCTATACATAGCTTGGGATGCATGTGATTAATCCCTAGAGTACATCAATCACCTTTAATAACCTTGAATCAAAGTCATGTGAAACTGTTATGTGAGAAACAGTCATTAATATTGATTTTTTTAAATGTCAGATATTAACAACTGTTTTATAATGGATGATGGTGGATTTCTTTCAGATTTCAGATGAAGTACATTATTTGTATTTTCTATGTGACGTAATAACTACTCCAGGACATGTTCTTTCCAACAACTTTGAAACAATTCACTTGTTCTACCTTATATATGCGTCATCGCCACTGCAGATGAACTTGTAGATACACTGTGAAGAAGAGAGACCGTATAGTTTCGTTCTGTAATTGTAGGTACAGGAATTGAAAATGTCCCAAATGTGAAAGGAAAACGGATGTGGTGTAAAATGTGAGCTTCATAGCTGACTATATCTTTTAAGCAGTCAGCTGAGTGATTTGATCAACCTTGAATGATGGTTTAATAAAGAATAGCCTTCATTATAGATAAGTTTTTATTTTGATAAATCACACAGTGTTGTACAGTAATATTAACTGATGACCACGTTTCCAGCACAAACTATTGCCGCTCATAATCATATCAAGTCAGTCACACAACTTTTTACTTTCTCATCCGTTGTCTGTAAAGGCTGGCCTAGTTAAGTGTCTAACAAACCGAGCAATAGCACTAAGTAGCACAAAAAAAGACCTAAACGATGAAATGAAACAGATAGAAGAAGCGTTGGTGTTGAATAACTATCCTATAAAATTCATTAGAATATTAAAAAAGGTCAAAATAAAAATAATGGGGAAACTAATAATGATTACATAAATAAGAGAGAATATAAGGTATCTACAGTTCTGCCATATAAGGTGTGAGGGGACATATGGAACCCTACGTAGGGTTCTTAATAAAGCAGGAATTCGAGTGGTGGCATTCAAACCTACAAACTTACTCAGGGACAAGCTATGCAGGTTAAAGGACCCTGTTGACCCAATTAGACAAAATAATATAATTTACAAAATACCTTGCATTGACTCTGAGTGAGGTTAACCACATAGGTCGAACTAGTAGATCAGGAGTAGTCAGATTGTCAGAACATATGAATTTAGCTAAGGTAAGAATGGTTGACCCCGAAAAGATAAGTAATTTAGAAAAAAAGCTTAGCTATTGCACTGTATGCATTAACGTACAACCACACAATAGGGTGAGTGAGGGTCAAAAATCTTAGAAGTAATATAGGTAGGTGGAGAGAGAGAGAGATTACTGGATCCTGCCTGGTTCCTCGAGTCTACACCTAACACATCAAACAGAAATGACTCAGTGCAAATACCAGAGATATGGAAGATATTATTACCAGTCATATCAAAGGAGGATGATAAATAATCTCAAAATTCTATTTCAATTCACGTACATCACAACATCCTTACAAGTTACATGTTTTGACTATAAAAACACTCGTCTTATTTCCCATCTGATTGTATTTGATCAGTCGTGTGAGTGACTTGTTATGATTATGAGCTATAATTTGTGCTCGAAACGTGGTCATTAGTTAATGTTACTGTATAACAATGTGTGTGATTTATCAAAATAAAATCTTATCTTATAATGGAGTTATGCTCTACCACAGTGCCCAAGTTTTATACTTGTATCAAAAAATAGCCTTCTTTGTGAACCATGCTAGTTGTAAAAACATCGTAAAGAAATTACGAAATGATTACATCTCAGAATATTTATCAGGTGTTCAAGCCAAACAGTTGTTTGTTTCTGATTGGATTGGTTGATTCTAATGATACCTTTGTGCTTCGGTGGCATAGCGGTTAGGACGTTCGCCAACCATGCACATGGTCCGGGATTCGATCACCGGCCGACGCACTCCAAACCTTGCTAAGCCAGAAATAATGATGGTAAAGAGGAGACGTTGGGCATGAGGCTAGCAACCCCGTCCCATAAAATAAACACTGCTACAGAAACTTCAAGCCACTAGCTTACAGCCCTATGTTCCACTGGTGTTGGCGATTACACTGTTTCCATTCGTTTACGTTCCTAGTGGAACACAGGGTTTCAAGATAGAGCTTTGAAGTCTCGATAGCAGTGGTTTGTTTTTACTTTTACGGGGTAGGGTTGTTAGCCTCAAACCGAACCTTCCCTCTTTACCGTTCTTACTCTCAGCTTAGTGAGGTTTACGGGCGCTTTGATTGAAGGTTTGATCCCCTCCACACCACAGACATAGTTGGTGAGCCACTGACATTGGGGGTGGGGTTGTATAGCTCATTGGTAGGGGACTCGACTGCCTTATTTACATTACTGCTCCAATTCTGCACGATTAACAACAGTACAGACGCTGAATGCATCTTTGTTAATGATGGAGATCCCTCTCCCCAAATTAATATTCACTGCTTCCCCTAGATTTTTAAGTTAGTGACACTTGAATTTATCCGCAAAAGTTCCAAAATCATTCTAGGCATTATTTTCACTTCTAGGCTGTCACAGTGACTTTTTGGGTTATAAAACTATCAGAGCAGTGAAAACTTGACTGGTATGCAACTACGCATCTAAGTCAATCAATAACCTGTAGGTTTATTGATTTATGCTGGGTTTATTGATTACCCTTTATGGTATCAAGCAAATGACATATTGTGATATGAATAAGGTTTCCAAATAAATGTGTGATAAAATCTCACCTCAAACTGTGGAAATTTTGAATTAATTTATGAATTACGAATCTGACACAATGTTTGGTTATATAATCAGGTGAGGATTTTCAAGGCAGGTGAGGCTTAATAACAAATTACTTTTGTATGCACAGACTAGGGAGGCTCTCACCTCTTTATATTCGTAAACTTACTGTTTCTCAGTAAGTTAATAGTTTCATGACTAACACCTTTGTGTCACATAAAATACGTGTCAGGGAAGGTATAGTTGAGTTTTATATTTGGTTGTTCTAGCATAAAATGTTTTATAACTAACCCCTTCTATCAATTAGTTGTGTTCTCTGAGCTGGTTGGTTTAAGTGCGGAGCTTTCGTAGTCCCCCTTCTGGACAACATCTTCAGCGGAAGTTTTAGCGTAAAGTGAAGTGATTTAAATTTTCCATGAGTGATAGAAATGCGTCTCCCAGTAACCATCTTGGTGACTTAGAGTCGATTTACATTTGTAGTGAACATTTTTTATTGACCTGGAGTTGAAACTTTCTCGTCACAAGATTTACTTTTTATTAGTCGGTTGACTTCGTTTGTATTAACATGTTTGTTAATCACATATTCGCTTGAGTACCTGGCATCTAGGAATTCTCTGGGACTTTCGATGTTTCCTCTATTTAAAATTTCGACATTATCCCAGTCAAATCTATGTCCTTAATTATCTATATGCATTGATATGAAACAGGAATATATATATATATATATAATATCTTTTAACAGCTAATTAAACAAACCAGCTCAGAGAATATAACTAATTGCAGTTCATCCACCTGAGCTACACATCTTTTCTGTTACCTTCTTCTAGTCCTATCTGATGAGATTTAAGGATATTGTCGTGGATATAGAGGTCGTTTAGAGTGCACAGGGACGACTTTTGTTAATTTCTAGCATGAACTCAAATGTCTACCTGCAAAAATATTAACGATATGATGGTTAGATGATAAATGTATTCTCAACATTTGAGGTATAATTTTTCATAGATAGGTTTAAAAGAAGTGTAGACGTCAATTTTTGTCTTGTTTCATAATGTATTTCATAGTAAGGGAGCTAGGTCACCTGTTCTCACAATTAATGGGTTCTCGGAATTCTACTTGCTTCTGAAGCCATTTAGGAATATGCTCTGAAGGCAGCCCTCACTTGCAGACATCGATAAGTCGTTCGTATATATGTGTGTCCACACGTAAATTTAAATTGGTAAATACAGCGGAATGTGACATCATTCTTCGGATGTTCTAAGGGCTTAGATGTAGGAATAGGCTTCTCTATTATGCTGATCTTAGCTGCCAATGAAGTCTTTTTAACCTCAGTGTTCAATTTGTATTGAGTAGACAAGCTTCTTTGGTCATCCATGTAGGGTAGCTAGTTTGATATGTATATCCGTCTTTTTTAGAGGCGAGTTGGAGAGCAGGTCTTGATGTCCTGACTACTTTATATCTCCTTATGAACAATACAAAGAACAGAGTGGAATAGTATTGGTCTACCTAAGCACCTATTTTCCACCAGGAACTCTAGGGAATAGTCATAAAATCATAATACTAAGTAATAAATTAATTTTATTATTTATATATATTGTCATTGTTATTAATAATATTCGAAAATCCTATTATCATCATTAGTATAAATAGATCTTTAAAAAATTGTGAAAAAAATATATTTACATACATATATGGTGAGTATAAACACGGTAAAGGACTTTGGTTACCATTGGCAACCAACCAACAAAAACAACAATATTGAATATTGAACTATTCAAATAAACAAAAACTGTTTAAAAAAAGCAATGATAATGGTAATAATAATAATAATAATGATAAATAGTTTAGGATGAAATAAAAAAATGTTTAGAAAAATAGAAAAATACAGAGTGAGAGAGAAAGTAAGAGATAGAAGAGGAGATAGGAGGAGTGGAAGAAAGTTGCTTCTATTCCTCTTCTAAATGTGCCCAACTTAGCAACCATCCAACGAACGAACGAATAAACCAGCCATAGATGGACTAATAAATGACTTGTATATTAAAAGTAAGGTAAGGTAAGTAAGTAAGGAAGGAAGGAAGGAAGCAAGGAAGTAATTAGAAGGAAAATCTTTTTTCCTCACTATCTGACAAGGAAATTAACTAAACTGAGGACCGATAATGAAACAATAAATATAGGAAAATAGATAAAAATCAAGTCCCACCCATATGCATATAGGCACAAATATATGTGTATACTGGACAATAGGATAGTTAGTGAAAGTAGATTTTGTAATAACAACGTCATCAATCGTTTTTTCTTTTTGCTGTTCACTGTGAAATTATTAACGATAATGAGGATGATAATAATAATAATAATAATAGTAATAGAGAATATTTTTTTCAATTTATTCTACATTTCAATAGTTTTTGCACTCAGTGATTTGTTTACACACAGAGAGCTATTCAAGTTAAGAGAAGGAATTCGCTTTCATTATACCTCGTCTAGAATAAGGTGTTTCCAATTGTAAATGCAACCTTAGTAATGATTACAATAACAATAATATTAGTAATACTTGAATATGTCAACACTTCTGTCTATACAAGGAAGTCAGTCACCATAAAAATGTGGATTAATTAAACAATCTACGCCCACACATACACTCACACAATGAGTGAAGATACTGTCCATCTTTGTAGTTAAATTAGACACTGAATGGTTAGAGCAATGATCTATGTCGACGTTTGTATGCGTAAAAATAGTTTTAGTTATGAACAGATATGATTAAGATAAAGTGCCTCGTGAACTTGGCAATTATGTTGTCTCATTTGATGTGAATTCACTGACCACATGTGTTCTGTACATCGTTTCACTTTGTTCTTCTTGTTTCGAGGTTGTGCGACAGGGGTATAATAGGTGGAAAATATGATGACGCTGATGATGATTATGATGAGGAGGCTAGTTGTCTTTTGCTAAAGGTATCTGATTCCTATCTATTTCCTGTGTTAAATGGTATAATTTGGTGAGCTTTTCCATATCAGTTTGTTTATTAGATGTTTCACACAGTGACGAAACAGTATTATTTACTGGATGACACTGTTTCGAACACAATTTATTATTCTTCATAATCATCTCATCAATTGTAATCACACGACTTCGAAACTTGAGTTTTATAGTTTCCTCTATCCTCTCCTATTTGTCGTCATTGGGGTAGTAGAAATTTCCAGATATCTGGGTGGACAAGTGTTGAATCATTCCTATTACGCGTGTTTGCAGTTAATTCGATAAACAAAGCTTCTGTTATCAATCTCCCCCTCCACCTTGTGAGATTAGAATTTAAAACTGTCATCCTATCCCATGCTGTTGTGTGGTTGTGTGAAACTGCGTGTGGTGTAGTGCTATAGCTGAACTCTTCTCTAGATTTCTTATCTTATTTGTGTCAACCAATCTAGATTTTGTTAGGTTTTTATGTTCGGCTAGTCTGATTGCCCCTGTTCTACTAGTTTGACGTATGTATTTGACCTGACAATCATTGAGGGAAGGGTGTTACATAAACTAAATTGTTTTGATTTAAAGGCTCCACTGGCAGGATCCTTTAACTGACAAAGCTAGTTTCTAATTGAGTTTGTGGGTGGTTTGAATACCAGCCACTTTTATTTCTGCCTTGTTAAGAATTCTGTGTATGGTTTCCGAGGTTCCTTCCTCGTATGGAATTAATACTGATGATTTAGATTCCTTATTGTTGGTGTCGTCATTAATATTATTATTATCATTATTACCATTATCACTGTCACCACTTTCATTATTTATTTTATTTTTACATTTCTTTACATATTTCCTAACTAATTTATCCGGGTAATTATTAAGTTTCAAGGCTTATTTTATGTGTAGCACTTCCTGTCTTAGGTTTTTGTGCCCTGTCATTTAAACATTTCACCAATCCTACTTTTACTGACATAGGATGGGATGATCTGAAGTCCAAGTATCTGTTTGAATGGGTGGGTTTTCTGAAAACACAAGTGTTTAACTTCCCATCTTCTTTCCTTTTTACGTTGCAATCTAACATTGGAAGTTCCCCTTACTGACTTTCCGATTCATAAGTGAACTGAATTGCTTCTACCTTCGAGTTGATGTGTTTGAAAAATCTCTCAATATCTTCTGTTCTGAGTACAGTGAATGTGTCATCTACATTGAGGTTAGACATAAAGTTTTAGGTAAGGAGAGACACGGTGAGAAGTTACTTCGGCTGAGATGATTAAGCCATCACCTATCCAGTCTAGTAATGTTGGCTAAGATAGGATTATGCTGAAAAGAACTTACAGGGCGGTCAAAACAATGGCCTGGCATCAATCCATCAATTCTATGACTACATGTTCATGCCAAATGAAAAGATATAGAAGGTTCTGAAGAAGTTAAGAATTAATGCCTGGAGAATGTTAGTGAGATGGCTAAAATTCTTGTATCACTGGCGTAAATGCATTCAGTCTTAGTGGGTATTTTCAAGATCAATTAAATCCACATTATGCTGCATGTTAACATTCTTTATGTCACATATTTTTGTCCATTATAGTGTCTTTACTCTTTCTTTTGTTTATTCTTGCCTTGCATTTACTTTTATGTGGAATTTATCATCTTGAAATGCTGAACTTTAGGGCAAACTTTTAGGCTGGAAATACTGTCTCGTTCATTCTATGAGTGTTATCGAGATCAAGATCCAGGTTACTAGGCAGGCGTATTACTGTCTAGCCACTGGACCTCATTCCAATGACCTATGGATTCTAACTCATGTCTACCTTGAAATTATTTAACCTCTACAGACTCAACACTTTGAAATTTTCATTTTGTAGGGAATAGATTTGTTTCATGGTGGATTACGGACTGTTGTCACTAAAAGTTCCATTGAAAACCAGAGAGTATTGGACAACTGTTTCATCTCAGTTTTGGACTCTTCATTGGCACACATCCATGACCCCACTAAGAATTGAATCCAGGACCAACAGGTTTACGAGGTCAAGCCTATTGACTATTCAGTCTTCTGGCTTCTGTCAACTCGCGATTTCAGAGCGACTGCCAACCAATGTCATCGGCTAGTATTTGTGTTTATGCCTGATCTGGTAGACCCTACCAGTGACGATTTTTCACTAGAACTTCAGGCACCTTCATTCTGTCGCCAGTCACCGACGAGCATCAGATTGATTTTCAAGAGTTTGTTTGTGGGGATTCGATTTATTTCAGTCTAACTGATACCAGTCCACGGTTAAACCGGAAACTAAAAAATTTATCTGCAACATTTAGAAATCTTTTATTTCCGGAGTTACCGTAACTCTCACTGACTAGTATTATATCCAGTCAGTAGTCACTTTAGTATCTATCTTCAGTAGACTTAAACAGACTGTGTGAATTGTCGCATACTATTTCTCATAGAAGCAAAATTGTCGCATGAAATAACGAGTTGTGTATGGCCTGAATGCTTAAAGTTATGATCATTTATTTTTTTACAGTGTGTGTGATAAGGTAAGCTTGGACGTGATTGGTTGTTTCTGTGTTTTGTGTGTGAAAACACACAAAAACAACCAATCACGTTCAGGGTCACTGGGAGAGATGATTAATGGTTAATGATTAATTAATTACTAAACTCGCGGAGAAATCTTAAAGCTCACTTCAAATTGAAGTATGCGCTGAAGATGTCGTCTAGTAGGGCGATGAAAGCTTCGCAAATTAACTATCCAGCTCAGAGAACACAACCATATCAAAATCATCCACCTGAGCTACAAATCTCTATCATATCTTCACTGACTTCTGTCTGGTCACTTCTAACTGGCTTTACGACTGCCCACAAGAATGTATTACGCCTTCTTCATAACACTCTGGTCTCCGCGCTTGGATCATAGCTCTTCACTCAGGTGCAATTCGACCGCCTGCCTCTCTTGTGATCTCACTTTAAGGTCATCTCAGCATGTGTTCAATCCACCCGTTATTTCTTTCAGTAAATTCTTGGTTTGTTCACTGGCAAAGTTCCATGTTGCTGACTCTTTCCAACCGGCAAACTAATATTGAATATCAAGTCAGCTATCGACGAAAGCCTACAACAGACTGTTGGAAATGCTTCTGATGACTCAAGAGTGCCAAGCCTTTGAACTACATGGAGGAACTATGCATGGGAGCATCCACGATTGACCTTCTTATTTCTCTTGACTTAATATCGGCTGATAATCTAAGCGAGGTTCCAACCGACACTGTTTCCACTGTCCATTAGAGAAACATTTGTAACTAAATGAAGCTATCATTTTAGGTGGAATGATTAACTTTACAAAAAAATTACTTCCACCAGTGTTTACTGATGACATTGTTTTTTGTTTATTTGTTAACTAATTTGTATTTTATTCAAAGCATTAAATAAATATGATTCCTGTTTCTCTTTAAAAAAACACAATATGTAACATATTCTAGTTGAATCCGATCGTCTAAACGATTTAGAACGCGTTAGAAAAGAACTACAAGAATTGAGAAATCTGTTTTATGAAAGAAAATCGACTTTTTCAGGCAGTAGGTAAGTACACTAAGTGAAGAAGGTTTTAATGAATACGTACACATTTTTTATTTCTTTACGTTCCTAGTGGAACATAGGGCTTCAGCCCTACAGGCTTGAAGTCTTGGTAGCGGTGGTATTTAATTTTACTGGATGGGGTTGCTAGCCTCATACCCAACCTTTCCTCTTTACCAGTCTTATTACTGGCTTAGTGACGTGAAGGAGTGCGTTCGTGGCCGGGGATCGAACCGGGGACCAAGTAGGGCGTGGTCAGCGAGCATTCCACCTCTGTGCCATTGATAAGCGGGCTAACACCTCAACATACGTACATGCATTATCACTCGTTATAAGCATATTCGATTTTGATAAAGGTTTATTCGTCAGGTAAATCATTTTGTGATGAAGTCTTTGGATTTGACAATGAAACTTGAACTTATCTTCAAATTTGAAGTTATCTGAACATCTGTTTTATGAACCCAGCTAAGAGCCATACTTATCTTGAGTGTGTGTGTGTGAGGGTCAATGATTCCACCCATTTGCTCAGGCTAAATTAGGTGGACAAGCCACATGAACAAGAGGTTAACTTTCATGTTAAGGAAGCAGCCAATGCCATTACAAGTAGATTTTAAGGATGAGAAAAACAACGCAACAAACCAACCAATCATTGTCAAGGTTACTAGGAGAGACGATTAGTAGAATCGTGCAGAATTTTAAAAGCTTACTTCAGATTGAAGCATGCGCTGAGGATGTTATCTAGTAAGACGTCGAAAGCTTCGTGATTAAAACATCCAGCCCAAAGAAAACTACTACACCGAAATCATCCATCTGAACTACAAATCTCCTCCCTCATATTTCACCTCATCAAATAGTATTAAAAAAATAGTAAAATGTGATTATTGGGAGAATCAGAGTTACTGTATTTCAGTTCAAGGACAATAGGTAATCTGTTAGTGTATCCATTACAATTTTAAAAGATGTCAAGATATAAGCCAAAAAAACTCATTGGTGACATCTTTGACTGCAACACTGGGTGACGTGGTTTTGAATCCCAGAAGGAATATTTATCTATTCAGGATTTCAGATACGCCTTGCTGACTGGTGAGTGCCAACAGGTACTAAACCTAGTCAAGTTAGGGCATCTTGCCGACCACTCTCAGCTATCTGACATTAATAGTTACCATATCGAAAACTTTGTTATACTCATCTCAATAAAGCAGAAAGCTGCTTACTGATGAACTGCCCGGTAAAAACTAATGGATTCTTAGGGATAGACGATTTTCAGAATAGGTTTCAGTTTTAATATTACTTTGTCAGTGAAATCACATCAACCATAAACAGAACTTCCTATACTTGGCCAGTGAGGATAATTAACCTTCTGAGAACTGCACTTAAAAACAACTTTCATTTAGATAGGATATTAGTGTAGGCAAATTTTATTTACGGAAAATTATGATGAGCTTATCTAGGAAACACGGTTTCAACCACAGGCGATAGCACGGATGAAGTTGTCAAAGCTAGAATCGGAAAGGTAAGATTTACCTTCATTAATCTAAAACCAGTTATGAAATCTTCTGCACTAAGTTAGTCAGCGTGAAGAACAAGATTCAGATTTTCAGCACCAATGTCAAGTTGGTCCTTCTATACGGGTCAGAAACGTGGCCAGCGCGTCATGGAAAGCATTTCCAACAAATTACAGAATTTTATTAACAGCTGCGTTGGTGGCATAGCGGTTAGGACGCTCGCCGACTATGCACATAGTCCGGGGTTCGATACCCCGGCCACCGACGCTAGACCAGAAACAATGCTGATGAAAAGGGGAAGGTTGGGCATGAGGCTAGCAACCCCATCCTGTAAAAATAAACACTGCTACTGAGACTTCAAGCCTGTAGGGTTGACGCCCTATGTTACACTGAGGAACGTGACGAAAAAAAATCAACAGCTGCCCCCCCTCTGCCGGTCGGCTTCATACTGAAGATCAAATGGCCAGCCAAGCCAAGAAAGAATTAGCAACAAGAAAATCTGGCAACAAACCAACCAAGAACCTTTTTCTCAACAAATATATACGAAAAATTGGAGGTAGATCAAGCATACACTGAGGAGGCTGTTGAATGACATCGCGCTCTGTGTAGACCATAGCTCGAGTTGAATCCCAATTGGAGGCAACTAGTGCGTCGTTGGTGCGAGAGTGACATGGAGATCTTACGAGGAGGAGATGCGAGGTAATGACCAATTGTGAGCCCAGCTAAAGAGGACTGCAGAAAATAGAACAAAGTGAAGATGTGTTGTTGAAGCGCTATGTTCCATTCAGAACCAAAGGGAATAATAGTAATATAATCATAATAATAACAATGACGAACTCAGGTGTATAACTTTTGACAATAGGACTGACTTACATAATAATGTAGATGTTTTTTTAACGGAGCAAGTTAACCTATGAAAGTCTAGTGTATGTTTATTATCTACGAAAAATAATTGGCTTTAGAGTATTGTGAAGTAGTATTTAGCTCTATCTCCTTGATTTTCAGTACAGTGGAGTTTTAGTCCTTTTTTACCCCTCACGTTCCAGGTGGAATATAGGACTTCAAGCATGAGCTTTAAAGTTTCAGTAACGGTGGTGCTATTTCTACTGGGTAGGGTTGCTAGGTTCAAACTCAATCTTTCCTCTTTGCCGGATTTACAACTGGATAAGCGAGGTATATGAATGCATCAGCTTGGAACGGAGTGGAGTCCCGTATCGTGTAGGTGCGCTGACACCGGAGGTCTAACCTTACTTCGAATGAATTAACAAAGGCTATGTTGATCCAGAATTCGATGTGAGAAAAGATGAACTGACAGTGGTTTTTGAGGTGATGTCATCGAGAGTCATCGGTTCAAGAGGTACTAGAAGTAAACATCATAAATAAACATCGAAATCCTTAAGCAAAATACAGGATGGTAAAATGAGATCATTTCTCAACCACCAGTATGAAAGTGGAAATAAATCTGGTCGATACTATTCAACCCTTTAAATAACTGGTTTGAAAATCCCTTAGTTAATCTATTTGCTTCTTTTCTGGCCCTTTCTAATGCATCCTCTTCAATATGCCAAACATGAACTAGCTGCCTGGGTCTTGTATTTTGAACGGGTTCTCATATAAGTCAGATACAATATACGAAATTAATCAGCGTCAAAGTTTGCAGAAGTCTCATGGAAAACTGAGAGATAGGGATGGTTTCCTTCTCAGTGTACTAAAGTTCCACTTCTAGATTAAGTTCCGGAAAATCTTATGGATAGAATTTTCGGCTGAAGTAACTCAACAAAGTCTCAGCCTTTGTGAAGTTATTAAAGGAAACTTTTTCGGCCTTAATTAAGTGGAAGTGGGGGGGGGGGCGTTATTCTTCCTAGTTCTTCCCTTCAAATAAGAAAAGCCTTTGAGGACAACTTTATGGACTTTAACCAGTTGTAATTCTTAAGTTTTTCCAGACTTATAGATCAAGACCTTGCACTGATTTCCAGTTTCACAGTATTTTAGCGAGGAATTAGTTCATCCAAGAGGGAATGAAGGCCTTCCATAGTCTTTTTCTTCACTAAAGAACTTTAATGACTTGTTTATATGTGCAAGATGGACCATTTGTTGGTCAATGAAGAACCCTACATGGGATAGATTTAGGCGTGAACATTTCAAGTTTATTTTTGAATTTATTCCATGCATCATTGATGCAAAGCAACACACATTTCTTATTTGTAATATATACGTTTTATAATATAGCGCTGAACGTAACTATCCAGGGAATCTTCGAATGAGCAGTAATGGTGTCAAAATTGTAGAAATGCAAAATTTACCGGTTTTTGAAAAGGTTAGTTAATCAGTTTAATGATGGTTTTTTTAAATTCCTTTGTATTCCGAGTGGAACACGGGTCTTCGAGCTTGAGCTTTAAAGCCTCACAAGTAGTGGTGTTGATCATTTAAAAAAAAATGTGAATTCGCTAGCTTAACGCTCAACCTTCTCTATTTTACTTGGCTTAATACTTATTGAATGAGATTCAAAAGCGCGTCGGCAGTGAATCGAATCCAGGACCACATGGGGAGTGGTTGGTGAGTATTTTAACGGTGAACCACTGACTCATTTTTTCATGGCAGTATTATAACATATTTTTGATATTATTTATAATACTGATATTCTGGACCATACCCTCCATTGGACCCGGATAGAAATCGGCGAAATGAACACCATGTAGTTCATATAAGGAGGCTATGAAAGCTAGTAGCCAGTCATAGAGCCAGTTGAGAGCGATGGCAGAGGGTCAAGTGCAATGAAGATGTGCCTTTAAAACCTTGTGTTCCACCACGAACTTGGGAAATAAATAAAAATAGTGATATTCAGGATTGATATTACCCGGAAGGTTACATAAATATTTCAAATGTTGATACTATCATTGTAGAAAAAGAATGTTAGGCTGTGTTCTTTAAGTCCACTTTGTAGAAGTATGGACTTCGACAATAGACGATGTAAAAAAATTCATTGTATTTTCACTGGACTAACAGATTTCATATAAACTTCTTAAATAGTTCTGCTTGCAATTATCCAAAGGCGATGAAAAATGGAGGCATTACAAAATAAGTTTTGGATTCATAAACATTTAGTCCTCTCAATATGGGCATGATTAGGACAAAGCTGCTTCCTATCAATGATGATATTTCTGATTGATGAGAACTGGATTATGCAACAGACTGTGTGGATCTCAGAAGGGCATGAATTCCTTCAACGATTGTGAACATGCCTTGCTCACCGGTGAGTGCAAACAAGCACGAAATCCAGTTCAGACAACGCTTTCGGCTGCTGATTACCTCCAACTATCTAACAGGGATTTAAGGTGTATTGTGATTCAGAGCCGCCTAGTATGGTGGCCACATTTCAAAATTCCCTGACAGAATACAGTCTGCACCAGAAGAAGGAGTAGACTACTGACACTAGTTACTTACTACCTAATATTTAACCAAAAGTAATCTGGGTGTACTGGACAACTGATTCGTCCTAGTTTGGGACTCTTCATCAGTAACCACCCAATAGGGTTCAAACTCAAGACACTCCGGTCAGAAGGTGAGCTCATAGACCATTCAGCCACTGAAAGCAACCTCCAGCAACCGCAGCAGGTGCGTACTTCTGAGGAGTCCCAGACTAAGAGCAAACGCCCCCCTCCAATACTCTCAGATTTACAGTGGCCCTGTAAGTGATTTTATCTCGTGATTAAACCTGTAGCCAATCAAATCCCTGCAAACCAATACTTGACAAAGGTTATCTGTTAATTTTAACGTTTTTCGTAAATTTATATGGTAAAGGAATCTTGTCTTTTAAAGTTTTTGTTAACGTGATCTCACCTTCGTTTGTTGTGTTTTCCCTGTTTATTAATAGTATACACTCACCGAATCAACTATTGACTTTTTAAAGAAGCCAACATTTGATATTTGGCACTGGGAACCAAATGAGGTAAGAATCTGCGAAACCTCAATCTTTATCTTTGTATATATATATATATATATATATATATATATATATAATGGATTGCAAGAGATTATAAAATAGATGTTAGTAGAAACAACTGAAATAACCTCAATGTTTTGGTTATCACCAGCGGAGTCTATCAAGTTGGGTATGGAGAAAAATACCTATCCAGTTAGACCGACTGGCTGCGGCGCTACATGTGGCAAATTATTGGTAGTCAGAACTGATAAGCACTTTGATCCTGTGTCTTAGTAGCTGAATAGTTGACGGATTCACCTAAAAAATGAAGGTTCCAGGTTCGAACAACCCTTTGGGATCAAGGAAGCATACTTCTGAAGTATCCCAGACGAGGGTGAGGTAGCTGTCCAGAACTCCGTGGTTTTTCAATAGTTCTCTAATTGAAGTCGCTTCGTGATCAATCTCGAAATCAGTGTTTTTGCAGCATGAAATGAAATTTTATCTTAGCAGTTAAATAATTGTTTTTCATGGTTAATTTAACGGTAAAGACTTCACATCTGTCAAGTGTAAGTCACTAGGATCTTCATTTATTCAGAATACGCACCTCTGATTGAATGAAGATGGATATACTTAAGCTAATAGGCACCCATATTATTCGTTTGTAAGTTTTGTTGATTTTTTAGTGTGGTCACAAACTGATGTCAGTAAGAGAACCTCTGAAAGACCGAGAAGTATTGGAGGAATTTTCTATACTATTTTGGGTCTCTTCAACAGCACCACCACCAGGGTTTGACTTCAATGTTGTATGAAATTTCGACACACTGGGAACGATTTGTAGTCTAGATGGATGTTTTTGGCGCTAATGTGTCCTTCAAACTGGAGTTAAAGCTAAAAATGTTATCCAGGATGATAAGCAATTTTATCAGTTAAACCATCAAGCTCAGAGGAACAATACATGCTAAAATTATTTGGCCCCTGTAACTAAATGACCTTGTACAACAAATTTCTTAATAGTGATCGTCGATGGCTGGAGACTTATATTTGTTTGTGTGAACAACTCAATCTTTAAATAATTTGCACTAATCTTACAGGCGGAAATTATTATTACAACCATTCTGAGCGGAACATAGGGCTTCAGAAATATATCTCCACTTCGTTCTATTCTTTGCAGTCCTCTTTAGCTGGCCCCACTATTGCCTATAGGCCTTCATTACCTCCTCATAAGACTTCCTCCATGTCAGCGTTGGATTTTTCACTGGTCTGTTCTCAGTGAGCTTCCCCTCGACACCCTGTTGCGTGATGTCCGCTGACGGTCTCCTTAGGGTGTATCCAGTCCACCTCCATTCACCTCGGCTTACTTCTTAGGCGATCAGTTCTTGGTTGGGCCATCCTCAGGGTTTCTCGTTGCTGACTCTTTCTGGCCATCTTATCTTCAGCCTGGAGTCAGAGAAGGTAGGTCTGCAACTCTTTAGAAATGCTTTTCGTGATGCACATGTTAAGTTTGTGACCCATATAGAAGAACTGACTGAACATTGATGTTGAAAATCGGAATGTCGTTGTTTATATTGAGTACAGAAGACTTCCAAACTGATTTTAGAGTGATGAAGGTCTATCTTACCTTTCCGACCCTATTTGATTTTGAAACCCTCATTCATGCTGTCGCCTGTAGTTGAAATGATACCATCTAGATAAGTGGAGGAGGTGATTTCTTTTAAATTTGGTGGTGACCGGGGCTGACTGTTGCTGGTTGATTATTTTCATTACCTCTGCCCGTCTCTTTTTCCAACTTGTTAGTTTTCACCTGTAAGTCTTACAGTTTGTGTGATATTAGGCATCAATCATCCGGGAAATCCGGATTTTATAGAGTCTTCCTATTTATCCAACGTATCCCTGTATTCTCGTTCCCGACGCACAGTCTGGCTCATAATCTAGTGCACCATAATGGAAATATTATCGGTGATTGTAGGCAGCCTTGTGTTTCTTTTGTCTTTACTTCAGTGTCATCCCTGAATTTTCTTTTGTGAATGACTTGATGTATCGAATAAGGTTGATAAAGGTTTGTGGGGCTCTGTAGTGTTGAAGTAATTTCCAAATTACTTCACTGTCAGAACTGTCATAGGTTAATCTCAATCAAAAGCTGGGAAGAAATAGGATATGTGACATTGTTATTATTACTTCCTTAGGTTCCGAGCGGAACATGCGGCTTCAATAACACATTTCCATTTCATCCTTCTTTTCTGGAGTCGCCTTTATTCAGCTCTACGATTGCTCACAAGTTCTCACCTACCTCCGAACACAAGCCCAACTCGTTGTTCCCTTTTCAGATGCCAATCGATGTCCTGGAGCCCGATTTTACTTATTACTGGTTTGCTCAGCATGTGTTTGACCCGTCTCTGTTTCCTTCTGCGTATTCTTGGTTGGTTTGTCCCCGGAATTTCTTGTTGCTAATCCCTTCCGGAAAGTCATCTGATATTCAGCATGCTGTGAAGCCAGCTTTAAACAAATGTCTGAACCCCGTTAGAAGTCCTTTTGATGAGGCGTGAAAGATGTACAATGTAAATATATCATACCCGGAAGAATCGTATACTTTCATCGATAGAAAACAAATAAAAAATTTAGTTCACAGCCCGCAAATAAGTATCCTCTTTTAAGAATACTAACGTTTTAGGGACTGACAGAAAACAAAGGAGTACTGCACACATGTTTTGTCGTCAACTAATAATGTCCGGTATTTTAAAATCAAGACTTTCTGGTTACAATGTGAACATATATACCATTCAGTTACTTTGTCAGGACCTACTGAATTCTACATACCATCGTTACATTTGACGTTCTATGCGTCGGTGGCACAGTGGTTAGGACTCTCGCCGACCATGCACATGGTCCGGGGTTCGAGCCCACGCCGGCGCACACCTGATATCTATGGTCGGCCTGCAAAATTTGGGCTACCGATATCCATGCTGAAAATTCCATACTTGTATCAAAAATACAGTGTGGAATCAAGCTGTAAATAAAAAATAAAAAAATAAAATAAGTATTATTTCGTTTGTACTGTTACCGTTTCTTAATTCTTGTGTTCTGCCTGTACTTCTTTACTGCTCCCCCTGAATCTTTTCGGGGCTACTTAAAAACATTTTGTTATACTGCGTAGGGCACTAAAAGCCGTCATTAGGGCGAGTGGGGTGTTGCTAAACCAACTCGCTCGTACTATTGTAGATAGACATTTGGATTCTTGCAAGAAATTAGCAAATATTATCCTGTCAGACGCTGAACACCCTCTCCACACACAACTCTCTCCCTGCATTTCATCGGCTATAAGTGGAAGCAACTACAGAAGATTGTATGCTCAGACAACTAAGTACAAGAACTCTATGATACCTTATTTAGCACACATTCTATATAATGAGAGAAGTGTAAGACAGGAAGTTACCAACCTACTGAAGAACTCTAAGTAAACGGCATTTTCTTGTTGTTCTCATTCTAAACTTTTCGCTAATATTCACTTGATTTAATTTTGTATTCACTTCTTATTGTACAATGTCATTAATGTAAACTATTAACAATGTAAACGCTCTATTTTAATTATTGCCCTATAATAAGAAGATTAAATGCAATACTGTATTACATACTGAAAATTCCATATTTGTACTGTTTGGAATAAAGCTATTATTATAAGTAATAACTGTGTTGAGTATTTGTCCATGCATCTGACATATTGAACTATACCAGTCACCACTTCTTAGTAGAGCTTCAGGACATTTAGAATATTTCTCTTGAAGTCAGTGACTAATGGAAAGCAGAATTAATTTTTAGAAGTTGGGTTTACAACTGTAACTTTATTTTTTAAAATATTTTTAGATGCTGGCATTACTTGAGCACATGTATAGTGAATTGGGATTAGTTGCCGAATTCAATATTAATCCGCTTACTTTGAAACGTTGGTTGGTAAGTGCTTATTTACTAAAAAATATATATAAATTCAAGTGTTGGTTTACAAGGACTGTGGTGGTAAGTAATTCCATAATAGTTTGTTTATTAGATGTTTCACACAGTGACGAAACAGTATTATTTACTGGATGACAATGTTTCGAACAAAATCTATTATTGTTCATAATCATCTCATCAATTGTAATCACACGACTTCGAAACTTGAGTTTTATAGTTTCCTCTATCCTCTCCTATTTGTCGTCATTGGGGTAGTAGAAATTTCCAGATATCTGGGTGGACAAGTGTTGAATCATTCCTATTACACGTGTTTGCAGTTAATTCGATAGATAAAGCTTCTGTTATCAATCTCTCCCTCCACCCTGTGACATTAGATTTTAAAACTGTCATCCCATCCCATCCATCCTATTATGTGGTTGTGTGTAACTGCGTGTAGTGTAGTGTAGTGCTATAGCTGAACTCTTCTCTAGATTTCTTATCTTATTTGTGTCAACCAATCTAGATTTTGTCAGGTTTTTATGTTCAGCTAGTCTGGCTGACTGCCCCTGTTCTACTAGTTTGACGTATGTATTTGACCTGACAATCATTGCAGGCAGAGTATTATATAAACTTAATTGTTTTGATTTAAAGGCTCCACAGGACTGATCCTTTAACTGACAAAGCTTGATTATAAGTGATATGATTGTGAACAATAATAATAAGTTAGATCACCTACTGACATAAGTTGGAAAATTAATGGAAAACACCATGTAGAAGGGGATAGTTTTTACATCCTTGTACAGCACTCATCGGTAGTATGTACCTGTAGTCCCACTACCAAGAATGGAACTCAGAATCTGTGAGGCAACCTTGTTGACCATTCACCACCTACTGGGAAAAAATCCATTAGCAGATGAATTCTAGCCTATAGGAATGTTCTACATACATCTATTGCCCTTTATGAATTTGAATAAAGCAAAACAGTAAAATTTATGAACCATAAGATGGTACCATCGTTCATCTCATCAGCTTCTCATCATCTGCGTACAGCTTGAAAAATTAACCAAATTTATATACAGAAGAATTCTGACATATTTGTAAATATTACATAATATCAGTTGACAATAGACTCCAAACTAAGTAGAAAGTGCTCATAAGTTGAACCAATATAACTTATATAGAGAAGGTTCATTAATTGACGAAGTTAGAATTCACGGGTCATTGAATTGTAGTCTAAATGGATTAATGGTCAACGAGCTTGTTCTAATAACCTGAAGGTCTCGGGTTCCATACCTGACATGGTAGTGATTGTCTACTGCTTCAGAGTCTCAAACAAAGGTGCTCCTTTGCTTTCAATGATCTATCTAACTGATTTCGGTCTTTGTAACAAAACCTTCATTTAGACAAAGCATTAAGAAGACGTAATTTGTCTGAATCATGTAATCTATATGCGCACAACACATTTCGAACAATCTGATCACACAAAGACATGTCATAGGAATATATATGAAAATAATAAAGAGTTAAGGGGTAAGAAAATAGACTTGGATCAGGTCAAAAGGACATAATGAAGGTCAAAATAACAATCATCTCGCGAAATTTGTCTTCTTAATGTCTTATTCAAATTTATCAAAGGGACTAGCTGTTTTAACAATGAAGATCACTAAAGCAAATAACAGAAGTAATAGTACATCTGCTATGGTATGAAAACAAAGTTTACGAAGAAAGGATTAGTGTGATGATGAATTGTTTTTTTTTTCAACGCATATGGGTGGCTTAAACTTCCTAACTGCTAGGTAGGGCTTCCACAAACTTTAGAATACGCCCCAAACACGTTTTATAGATAGGTTTAAAAGACGTGTAAATATCAATTATGTGTCTTGTCTCTATAACGTGTTTCGCTGTAGAGGATCTAGGTCGTCTGTTCTCACAATTAATGGGTTCTGGGGATTCTAATTGCTTCTGAAGCCATTTGGGAATATGCTCTGAAGGCAACCCTTACTTGCAGACATCGATGAGTCCTCCCTATGTATGCGTATCCACACGTACATTTAAACTGGTGAATACAGTGATATGTAGCATAATTTTTCGCAAGTTCTAAGGGCTTAGGTGGATATATCGTCTCCACATTCTGACTTATCCTGATCTTAACTGTATCTGAGGTGTTTTAACCTCAGTGTTCAATCTTTGTTAAGTAACTAAGCAACTGTGGTCGCCCATTTTGGGTAGCTAGCTTGAGGCGAGTTTGAGAGTGGGTCTTGGTGTTCTGACCACTCTCTATCTCCTAATGTACTTTTGTGGGTAAATATTTTTAACCAGAGTTTGTGTCAACTTTCTTTGTTCCTCATTAAGTGTGCCTTCGGTGCATATCCGTTGGATTTTATTGAGGAGGCACCTCACTCACTAAGGTCCTTTTGTACCGAATAGAGCAGAAACTGTGATAATTAAGATAGTGTCCTGTCTAGAAGGGTTTTCTATAAATAGATCCTTTTATTAATCCACGAGGCCGTCGACTGAGCAATATATCTGGGAAAGGTAAACGTCATCAGTTAATATTTCTGTATAACACTATGTGATTTATCAAAATAAAATCTTATCTATAATGGAATTATCTTCCTCTTCTACACACATAAGTGATATGCTATTCTGAACTTCATTCATCCGAGTTAAAACTGAGGTGGCAGAACAAGCTTTATCACTTTTGATTACAATGTCGTCAACATATATTCTATAAAGTGGTGCATTTGCGATTAAGTCTTCCGATAAACGACAAATGTGCTAACAGCGAAACCATCGATCTGATGGAAGCAACCGCCTTCAAATCTGAATCTAACATTGCTATTACATGGAAGCAATAAATCCCTTTAACAAGATATAGGAAACGGGATGAAAGAGTTATGTGTAGAAATGTAATCACACAAAATGTCAACTGTTTTAAATAAAAGCACATTAGTTACTAAAGTGTTTGTCTGTCTCTCTGTCTGTTTTCGACATAGAACTTTGCACAAATGTGCGGCAGTTCAAGTCGCCACACTCCGTGTAGCACGCGAAGCAAGAGAAGAAAGTACAAGAAAAGCATAATAGAGACAGTGAGCAGAGGGGTGAGACAAAGGCGGAGTAATAACGAAGAACAAAACAGTTTCATTGGAAACCATAAGTCACAAGAAGTGGATGCATCTGCGCTAGCCACTGAGAACGATTTTGAGCCATGTCATCAATTGTTTCCAACCATAGATTTTTACCGTCCTGAGGACCCCAGCCTGGAAGTCTACACCTTCCTATGTGGCTGGCTTAGACCAACTGTTGTGGATTTCATTGACTGGTTCCATGTTTTTGTTTGACCGCCGCTAGCTTTTCTCCAGCCTGACTCTATATCCGCTAACATTGCTCGTCGAGGGAGGCGATGACTTGGCATACGTAACACATGTCCTAACCATCTCAGTCTTTGTAACTTCACGACTTCGTCGATTGATTTCCCCTGTTTACCTAGAACTCTACGCCTAACCTTAATATTGCTCACCTTATTATACCACTTCACACGGGAGATAGTGCGCAGGCACCCATGATCCATGACAGCTAGTCAGTCTTTTCATGTCTTCCACTCTCAGTGGCCAGGTCTCACAGGTGGCCATAAAGGAGGACGGAGCGGACTGATGAGCAGTACACCCGCCCTTTGGTCGATAGTCGAACATCTCGTCTACGCCAGAGTCGGCGTAAACTAACAAATGCGAAACGAGCCCCTTGTATTCGTGCTGATATTTCGTCAGAGATCAGCCCGTTGGGGCTGATGGTACTTCCCAAATAAGTGAAGCGGTCAACGTGCTCTACCACTTCACTTCCTATTTTTAAACTAGGCGTCGATGTAGTCCAGTCCTGTAACATCATCTTGCATTTGGCGGGAGCGAATAGCATGCCAAACATTCGTAGATTGCGGCTCAAGGTGTTTAGAAGACTCTGCATTTTGTCACAGTCGTCGCCTAGGAGGACTATATCATCTGCATATTCTAAGTCAACGAGATTATTCCCTGGTAGGAAGTCAATCCCTGAGTCTCTCAAGTGAGTTAGGGTTAAGTCCATTAGTACATCTATGATGAAGTTGAATAGAAAAGGGGATGATGGGCATCCTTGACGGACACCACTAGTCGACATCAGTTCAGATGACAGCTCGCCGTAAGCCTTCACCTGGCTGGCTAAAGTGTTTACATTAAAGGAGTACATATTTTTATTCATAATATTAATGTCATCAAGATAACCAGCCAATTGAAATGTGGATTTTATTATCTTCTTACGAAATTGTGTTTCGACTGCAATAATTCTACTAAGTTTATGTGTTGAAGGGCGTAAAGGATTATTGGGTTTATGTGTTTTCGTTGATAAACACTGAAAGTCTACGTCAAAAAAGACAGAGGCTTCGATACATTGGCAAATCAGTTGAGTAGTAACAACAATAAGTATGATAGAGAAGATTTGTAGCTCAGGTGGATAATTTTGATGTGGTTTTGTTCTCTGAGCTGGATGGTTAGTTTGCGAAGCTTTCATCGCCCAACTGGGTGACATCTTCAGCGCTCTTCAAACCTTTAGGAATTGACGTCGTACACAAACCAACAAAGTCGCTGCACTCAATTCTATGTCAACCAAAAGACTCAACAGCAAAAGAAGACAAAACCAACATCATCTACAAAATAAACTGTAACAACTGTGAAAAACACTACATTGGCCAAATTGGACGTCCCCTTCGTCTTCGTATCCACGAACATAAGCTAGCCATCAAAAGACATGATATACACTCCCTCATTTCACTGCACACAGACAACCACGGACATCAATTCGACTGGGACAACGTTCAAATATTAGACAAAGGAAATAACAAGAATGCTAGAGAATTTTTAGAAGCTTGGCATTCCAGTGAATCATCAATCAATAGACACATAGAGATAGACAAAATTTATCAACCAATAAGGGTCAAAGTTCAAGTCACAGAAACAATCAGTTCCAACACAAGTAACCTAGAAGGTGTGAAAACACACATAAACAACCAATCACGTCCAAGGTGGTCACCAGGAGGAATGATTAATAAACTCGTGGAGAAACCTAAAAGCTCACTTCAATAAATTGAAGTATGCGCTGAAGATGTCACCCAGTAGGGCGATGAAAGCTTCGCAAACTAACCATCCAGCCCGGAGAACAAAACCACATCAAAACAACAATAAGTAGACTATGAGTACCTAAGATGTTGAGCAACAATGTGATGAGTTCAAATGAAATTATAGAAACAAAACATTGTAGTATGGAAGAGGAAGAAGTTAAAGCCAGGGATTACGCAATCCAATAAAAGAGATAGTAAGGATATCCATTTACCAGAGTGAGAGAAGATTGATACCTGTTTTTTTTATCGGAATTTGAATTAAGCATGAACAACAGTTTTTTTCGGAATTAAAAGGCACCATCATTTATTTCGTTATCTTCTTATCGCCTGCTTACAGCCTAAATAAATTATTTAGTTTATGCACAGAAACAATTTTAACATATTTGCAAATTCTACATGATGTCAGTTGATAGGAGGTTCTGAACTTAATGAACAGTGCTCAGAAAATTACACTTACATACTTTTTACCCAAAGAGTTCAAGTTTAGACAAAACCAATGTATGCATACATTGGTGAAGGAGTTACATAATAAAGATGGGGGTTACGCAATATGACGAGTAACTAATAAATTGGATGACAATGTACTTAGTTCAACTGAACTCATAGAAACTAGAGACAAGCAAAATTACGGTTTATCAAAGGGGCGAGGTTGAAGCCAAGGATTATGTAAGGAAATGAACGAGAGGATAAAGACATCCAGTTACCAGGGCAAAGAAAAACTGATAACTGCTTCTTTCTGAACACATAAATTGAGTTTCAGGCGTTTGATTGAGATTGCTTCGGCAAATCTGAGGAAAGGTAAACTATTTTGTCCATTGATAATTTTAAAGGATTTCGAAATTTCTACCCCATGCGTCGTATCAAGGAGAAGCCTGGTGATGGCACTATTGTAAGTGTTTGTTGTCTTGAGGCGTAGGCTTTCTGGTACATGTCCAGAAAATCGTAGATTTTTCCCTTTTTCTGTTTCCCTAATGTAACTGCTCCTGCAGATACATGTAAAGTTTTATACACAGTTGGAGTTAACATGAGAAGAGTATCTGTCGACTTTTGGTTGCACCAAGGAGCCTGTTGTCCGATAAACTGGAACCAACTGAACCTTTTGTTGACTATTGCTGCAATATTTCCATCTTTAATATCGAACTGAATGAAGACATCTTACATATTTGTTAATGAATCTTTGAGGATAACCGTTGTTTTTCAACATCTTTTCGAAAATCGTAAATCCCCCCTTTAATTTCTCTGCAGTGCATATTCTCCTCGCTTTATAATACAAAGTCTTGACTAGTGCTCGTTTGAAGCTATTTAGACAAAAACTTTTGAAATGTATTGTCCATTCCATGTCGGCTTTCGGTAAATTGACTTCTGGAGACTACCATCTTCTAGGCGTTGCATGGCAATGTCGAGGAAATGGAATTTTCCACCATTTTCATGTTCCATAGTAAATTCAAAATTTGCATTTACCTGTATACAATTGGTGGATGGTGGCTAGCAGTGGAATCTAGGATGCGCATTTCGTCCTATTTGGGACTCGCCAACTGGATGTACCTGCATTTCTCAGTGAGTGATGATTCAGTAATTCAATTCAATAATTGTATTTACCTGGTTGAATAATCCGAGTAGGTGGAAGCATGACTTTCATTGTTGTACACTACAAATGTGTCATCAACATATCAACAATGCAAAGTTGTTTCGTCGATTGCATGCTTCCACTTTGTTTTCTATAGGTTAAACATGAAGATATCTGTTAAAACAGGGTTAGGTGGACTGTCCATAGCTACACCATCTATTTGGAGGCAAAGGGTGTTACTGAACTGGAATTGTACATCCATGGTACACATTAGCATTAGGCGTTTGAGTTCGATCACCGGGAGTGGGAGAAGATCAGACGGCTGACGAATTATCACTATGGTTTTATTGATTGGGATCCTTGTAAACGAGGAGGCCACATCAAATGACACCGTGTAATTGAATGAAACGTTCATGTGGTTCACACTTTCGACGAAATGAAATGTCTTTCATAGTGTGCATGGCCAACCGTTGTGTCGAATGGGTTCCTACTTCTCTGCAAGCCAACGAGCAACTTTATGCTAAGGCGAGTTGATCGTCAAAAGTATAGGTTTCGGGGGACTCTTTTGTGTGTCTTTGAAAGGTCATTTGTGTTTGCAGCCGACGGGACCCTCAGGGTTTCAATTCATTGTACGTATTGTTATCAATCAATTTCTTCTTTGAGAGATCTCTCAATACGTTTTTGATACGTTTTTAAGCTGCGTCTGTCTGATATTTCATTAACTTTAAACCTCAAAGGGTCATTTAACGCAGTTTTCAACCTTGTGATGTCGTCATCTTTGTCCATTAGCACGACTCCTGAGCCTTTTTCAGGTCACAATATTGACGACTTTTGTCATTATGGAAATATTTATCATAAGCCCATTTTTATATGACGTCATCACAACACTAGTGTCCCTACCAAAAGACACACACACACATGCACACATATCCAGAAGGATACACCATAAAGCCACCTAAATATTCTATTGTTTAAGGTAGGAAATTCCAACCTCTAATTTTACCCCTGTCTTAAATTATGAAATTCTTCTAAGCAAGCTAAAATTACGCATATTGTTAACTTTGCTTCTCATTATAAAAGTCAAACTAAACCTGACTACAGTAAATATCTTTCTTTCTTCAGAAATATAGATTAAAAAAATACAAGTTAGCAATCTTAAACAGTCTTTTATTCTTCTGCCTCAAAGTTATTATAATCCATACAGTTTAAAAAAAATGATGAAGACATGAGCTGATGTGTAGTGTTTATTACATAATCGCTGACTTACATAATTCATAATCAATTGGCTTTTGTTCTTGTAATCTGCTTTTGTCTTTATCCTGTGAAGGAATAAAACTACACAAGGAAAGAACATATCCAGGGAGAGAAGAAAAAGAATTTTGTATGTCGATTTAAAAAAAACCAAAAAAAAAACAACAACAAGAGAGCTTATAGAAACAGAAAGTTATTCAGCGTGAAATCGTTGTTCGTCTTGAGCTTGTTTGTATATACATATATATATATATATGCATAAGAAACACCAAAACAAGTGATTCAACATCAATAGAGTGTGATTTGTATAATCGGTAATCAGTGATCCCTGAATCACACTTGACTGTGGGTGATGAAAAAATATTAAGGACTGAAAGTTTTTTATTCATACTTTAACACTGATTCTCCTGATTAGACAAACTAAGCGACTAACTACTCTCAGAGAGTAATGGTGTTCTCACTAAGGAGACTAGCACATCATACTGATGGGTCAAAAATAGGACGAAATACAGTCCACTTTTAGCTACCATCAAAAAAATGACATCATTCTCATGTCAAAGTGTTTTGGTCTAATAAAGGTTCGAAAAATAATATTGTCTTTAATTAAGATAAGGGGCGCTACATTCGTTCGATGTGCTTTCCCTGATTACACATATGCCTTTGATTCTGTACCTGGGCCTATTTTGTGAAACAAGCCTGCTGCGACACAAGCAGGGTGCTGTATAAAGAAACAGTTACATCCTTACTTTTCTGATAGGAAGCGGTATACAAAGTCTTCCACAACTTTGCTTATTATAGTTGGTATTGCTCAACATGCTGTTCTTCTTCCTTTTTTTTTATCTTCTTTATTCTTACATGACTTGCGCCTCATTCTGACGAAGTAGATTTTTAATTCGCGAAAAATACCCATTAAGACATTGAAATAAGAACAAATTAGTTCAGCGAAGAGTCTCTTTTCGGCGAATTCATTCTCTTAGCTGTACAGTCGCAAATATATACAATTAATTTTGTGTGTGTGTGTGTGTACATAAGGTTTGTCAAAATCAAAATCAAAATAACAGTTAGTGTGGGTTGTTGATTACATCATCAAAATAATAAAGAAATTAAATTGTGTGATTAATAATCAAAGTTGTAACTAAGTGGGGTGAAAATTGGTAAGATGTGAGTAGGGTTACGTAATATAGACATGTTTAGAAAGATTAGATGTTCGTGAAGGAGTATGGAGACAATTATGAAAATAAACTAGATAATAGGTGAAAAGATTGAATGGGTTATTTACTAAAAATTATTATACGAATATTGCAAAAAAATTTTGATAACAAAATGTTGATGACAGATGAACTTGAAATTAAACCCACGGTAGTAGGAGGGGGTGGAGAAGTTTCTTCTGTGTGCATAATTCAGGCTTTTCTATCCAAATCGCTAAGGCTTCGGCAATAGAAAGTATACGGAAGCTTGTCGATTTTGGAAGGCTTCTTTTGACTTTATAGATGACTTTGAATGACTTCTCCTTGCAAATCGAATGACCAGTGTTGAGTATATGCTCAATAATGGCGCTCCTTATTGCCCCATTGTTACCTTTCCGTAGCCAGGCGGGATAGTGTTCTTGAACTCTTTTAGATAAAACTCGCATCGAACGACCTATATACCTCGCTCCGCAAGAGCAGGTGAATTGGTAGATACATATGGAAGTGGTCAAATGCGATAGTTTATCTTTAGAGTAGTTGAAGAACAATGGCCGGGAGGAAAATGTCAGTCGTAGTGTGGCAGCGAAGAATGTCCTTCTTAGAGCAGTAGATATCCTCTTCTTCAAGGTGTCAGCCAGAAGGTCACCTTTGAAGGGTACATTCATGTAGACCATCTTCTTCTGCACTGTAGTGGGTTGTTCTTTGTAAGTCTTAGGCTTAATATGCTTGTCTATAAAACGGGGTGGGTAGCCATTCTCGAGCAGTGTCTTCCTTAAGAGTAGATTTTGTTCAGTATGCCAATGATATGACTGTTTCCATTGGGGTTCTTCTCTGTCAGACTTGAAAACATTTATTTCCCGATACGAATTTAAAACAAGCAATAAAGGTTAATAAGGCAAGATTTAATGAATTCATCAAATTTCGGTAGAACTCGTCAGCTGAATACTCTACATACACGGATATATATACTTTTGAAATTACATTGGGAGATATAAGACTGATAAGTAAACAAACTACATAGAATTAATCATGCAGAAAGACACGTACGAATCTTTTCCAGGTCATGTTCAAATAGATAAAGGGAGAGAGTGTGAGAGATCAAAATTAAGATAAATTGCATTACGCTTCAATTGCATCACTTAGATAAACAATTAGTCACTAGGGAATATAAGGAGAATTGCAAACAGACTAATATCAATAGTAATAGTTATAATAACAGTTTTAATAGTGAGTTAAGATAATCTTACTGATAAAGCATAGTTTTAGATGAATCAAGAATAATAATAATAATAATGGTAATAATAATAACAATAATAGTAAGAAGAAGAGCTATTATTGTTATTATTCTAACTCTTCTTCTTACTATTATTGTTATTATTATTACCATTATTATTATTATTATTCTTGATTCATCTAAAACTATGCTTTATCAGTAAGATTATCTTAACTCACTATTAAAACTGTTATTATAACTATTACTATTGATATTAGTCTGTTTGCAATTCTCCTTATATTCCCTAGTGACTAATTGTTTATCTAAGTGATGCAATTGAAGCGTAATGCAATTTATCTTAATTTTGATCTCTCACACTCTCTCCCTTTATCTATTTGAACATGACCTGGAAAAGATTCGTACGTGTCTTTCTGCATGATTAATTCTATGTAGTTTGTTTACTTATCAGTCTTATATCTCCCAATGTATGTAGAGTATTCAGCTGACAAGTTCTGTCAGATTTCTCCAAAATCAATAACTTTTTATCAAAAATTGATCAGTTATCCTTTTCAAATGGTCTTAATCTAAGTCCCTCCAAATGTCAGGTGGTTGCTTTCACTTTCAAACACAAGCACGGACGTGAACTTGTTCGTTCCTATGATTCTACTATCAAATACATGACAGCGAAGTTGAAACTACGTAGAGTGTTAAATACTTCGGGTTGTGTCTTTCCTCTGACCTTTCCTATTGATTTCTAAAAAAAGTATTTCATCTAGTCTTCTACATAAGGTAGATTAGATAGTCTGGGATCACTCAACCTCTACATCTACAGTTTGTTAATCCTTGTTTTCTACCGATTCGTCATTATCGCTTCCCACTTAATCTTTCTTCGGCGTCTTAGGAAACACCTTGTTACATTGCGAGGGACACGAAACGCTGTTTGTAGAGTGAGTGGTGTGTCGGTAAACCAATTTGTTAGATGGTTTGAGGCAATCGGTCACAGGAAGTCTGGGCTAAACCTAGGTTTCGTGTTAGTTGGAACTAGTCATCAAGGCGTAACTGCACCCTTGAAGGAAGTGTAGTATCCAATCAAAGAAACCAACTTGTTAATCTTGTTGTAGATAGAGAAGTCATGCTAGGAGTTGGCGAATACTATCGTGTTGGACTATGAGTAGCGTCTCAGTACACGACTCCCCTCTTGAATCTCATCAGACGGGACGTGAATCGATTATGGAAGACTTTGTGTTCGGATTATTAAGTGTGGAAACTCTAGGATACCTTATTTTGTATGCATTTCATGTGATTGGTAAAAGTGTGTTAGACATGTGATTACTAACTTATTAAGGAACACTGAATAAAAGGTACTTTCAATTCTCTCGTCCATTATTACATAGATGTTAATATTTCCACTTCAATTTTAATTTTATGTTCATATTCTTATCGAACAATATTATCAGTGTGAGTGCCCTGTTTAATTGTCACCCCCTGTATTATGTAATCAGAAAGCTGGATGCAATATTGTATTACTTGCTGAAAATTCCGTTTTTTTGAAAAGTATTGTTGGTGACAATGCCGTTAAAATACTACAAAAAAAAATAACGGGAAATTCAAAGTTACTCGAATAAATGCCGAGAATACTTTAAGTAAATTCAAATCAAATCAGACTTTTTATTAGTGACTGGTAAAAGAACCAATTCTACGTTGGATTACCGATTCATTTACATAATTTCTAATTTTTGTGTTATAGGAGCGACTGTTATTTAGAATGAGGTGGCGTGTTTGATATCTTCATCTACTTTGGATTGATTCTTTTTTCACAGTCTATGAGATAAAACACTGCCAACGTTTCACCATTATATAACATATTCGAATACATGTTGTTTGTAAACCAGGAGTTGATCTAAGTAAACTGTTTATTTGAAGAAAATATACTCAACTTTAGCGTTTATGCCTAAAAATAGAAAGGTTAGGAAAAAAATCTATGAAGTTCTTTTCATCGCATTTTAAACTTTTCTCAGTTGAAAAGACATTTAGTTGGTGATGATATTTCTATTAAGATTTGAACCCATTAACAGTCAATTCCAAAACCGAAATTTCATCCCTTGTGCTAATAAGACAAGTTAGCTGTTTTGCTTTTAACGTCCACTAAGATTACTTCCCACTGCTTATCTGTGCTTACAGTCTATATCCTACTGTGTTAACCAATTCGTCATCTATTATTGAATAGGTTTGAGGATTTCATCATGAGCTGATATCAGTAAGAGAGCTGGGAGTACTGAACAGCTAGGTGTTCCGTTCTAGCTTGAGACTCGTCAGCAGTTTGCACTCACCGCCAGGGTTCGAAGCCACGACCTTCTGGTTATAGGGCTAGCGAGCTCGTAGACCATTAAGCCACTGGGACATGGCCCGATCCAATGGCCAGCCCACGAATTCTAACTTTTGCCAATTCATGACATAGCGCGACCACTTCGCAATATCTTCTTCGATAAGTTGCTACCACACCTTCAACCTGCTGCACCCTACCGGTCACGACTTCCCACAATTATGGAAAATTCACTCAGTACCAAATCTAACACACATAACATTGGTTACAGTCTAGTGACAAATCAATATATGCATCAAAATTGTAACGTTCCTGATTGTAGTATTGAGTGACGCGGGTCTGATTCTCCGGGACGGCATCAGTTACTCGCATATTGGGGGCAAGCACTAATGAGGAGGGCTTCTCTTTTATTCCTTTTTGTTCCAAGTAGCACATAAGGTCTCACACTGTAACCTTAGAAATTCTAGTAACGATAGGGCTGCTATCCTCACACCCAACCTCCTCTCCTTACCGCCCTTACTGCGGGCTAAGCAAGGTTTTAAGAGCTCACCGGTCGGGAATCGAACCTTGAACATGTAGAGCATTTTTGGAGAGTATTTCACCCCAGAACCATCAATGCACTCCTAACGAGTGCCAAAGAGCAATAAATCTAAATTCAGGGCCTTTTATCAACCACCTCCAACCATCTAACATCAATTTGAGGTACATTGAATTTGCGAATCATTTAGCTTGGTGACCACGTTACAAATTTAACTGGTAGAATTCCGTTAGCGTCAACAAGAAAATCACTAAATACATGAAAATGACTACTCCTTAGTGTCTGGTCAGTGCTTATCACGCGTTTATTTCATAACGTAATGAAAGAATCACCCTCCAAAAACAGAAGGTAACAATAAACTTTTCATAATCATGATAAACAACACCCTGTTCGAAGTTATTATCACTGTTAATATATCTGTGAATTGTTTTCTATGACGTAATTTAAAATTTTCCCAGGAAAAAAGAAAATGTTATAACAATAAAATTGGAGGGGGGGGGAAGTTTAGTACGAAACAATCATCATATAAGTAGAAAAAGCATGGTGAATGCTTCAATGTTCAAGGAACATTGAACATTGTTTAAAAATTTCAATATTTGAAAAATGGCGCCTGATTTCAGCTAACATGACAAAGATAATTTTATACGTATATATTTATTTAGCATATTAGTCTTTTAGCTTGTTTCCAAAAAATTAATAGCCATAATAGTAATTACTATTATAATCACTTTATTCTAAGCCATAGTTTGTTTTTCTAGGCAGAATCGAGTATTCAGCGTTTGAACATACTGCAACAATCCATCTCCTTTTATACACATAAAATAGTGCATCAGTGGCGCAGAGATAGAATGCTCGCCAACCACGCCTCATGTGGTCCGAGGTTCGATCCCCGGCTGACATACTCCTTTACCTAGCTAACCCAATAATAAGACTGGTAAACAGGGAAGGCTGGGCAAGAGGTTAGCAGCCCTATCCCATAAAAATAAACACCACTGCTACCGAAACTTCAAGCCTCTAGCTTGAAGTCCCATATTCCACTGGGAGTGTACAGGAATAAAAAAGCATGTGTAGTAATAGTTCTGGTCATAATTTGCTGTTTATTTACAGATTACAGGTAGAGCAGGTTTATTAGCTCTATTCTGACAACACTGTCTCTCTCTTCACACAACACCCCAAGTAAATATGGTACGGTTGAATAAATTCTCTCGAAATTTCCTCTGGTCTTACCTGAGTTGATGTGTTCTGGTGTTCAGGACCAGACAAGATGACTTTAGGTAACTGTTTGCAAGAATTAAAACACCTGCCAACAACAATGTCAATTGGTTGAGTCAAAGGCATACACACATCACTAACCCTGCTTACTTACAGGCTTAAGAGTCTTTCGTAATATAACGTGGTCATTTTTGAGATTTCCAGAGAACAGTTAGTTGGAATAATACAGAAGAATGGGTAGAATCCATGTATTAATAAACTGTAAGAGGAGAGATTGAGTTATGCCAGGAAGTCCCGACTTCCATATGTAATAAGTCAATTGATAGATTTTTCATTGATATGTTTGAAGAGAAACTGACATCAAGACAGATGATATTTGATTTATTTCCTATCACAGTACTGTACAGACGTTGGAAGAATCACGAGACTGAATGAGTCCACAAAGATCTTGTTCACATCAAAAACTAGCACGAGCAGCTTGACATTTGGAGAGATTTAGTTCAAAACCATTCGAGTAAGACCACTGGGTAATCTCAGATAAGAAACTATTTATATCAGATTAGCCCAATGCAGAAATAACTAGGGCAGAAACTGTCAAAACAACAGAACATTTAATGAAATTAACTTTAGAAGAATACGGTAAGTCATGAAAAAAGAAGTAAAATAGAAATACACGGTAAAGTTAAACAAGAGCGTCCCAAGGGATGAGAACGCATGAGTGACCTTCGGCTAGCCAATCATAAGAAATGAGGGATGTTTGCACAAAAATGACTCTTATTTACAAGAAAATGCATGAAAACACATTAAATAGGGTATTTTTCTTTGATATAGCTTATAATAGGGAGTATCAGTTTTTAAATTAAAACAGTGTCTATACATATATTCATCGAGGTGACTAAAAAAAGTTGATTTTGAGAGCCGTTTATTGCTCTTATCCTATTTTACAATCTCCCCTAGAAGCCGTCTATTGAATTAGCATGAATACCAGTTGTGGGGTCGACAGAATTATCTGAATGGTTAACTCGATTGTGTATATATCCCAAATCCGATAAGCGGTTAAATCCTCCCGCCCAATCGTCGGTGTGGGTAGTGGTACCAGGCATAACGAGTCTTTGAATAATAGGGAGAAGAGTGTCGGTACTGCGGTCTTGAATAACTTCCATTATCCTCTTGTGAATTCAGTTGTCATAAATTCCCAGTACCCAAACACTGTTAGCTCTAGCGCGACCAGGATTGTGTTTCTTCTTTATTGGCACTGTTTAGGTGTATGTGAACGACAACACCAACTCCTCCAAATGCTTGTGTAACATGATTCAATTTCCAAGAGGCTAGATCTCAACAAAACTGAAACCACTGCACAGTTGATATCAAGCTATTTTCTGTCTGAGCGGCTGTTGACCTCACTCCGAACTTCAATATCCTCTAATGGTACAGTATATTCGTCAAATTAAGTTTCGATTTTGTTAAGAAAGTTCCCAGAGGACAATGAACTGAGCGTGTCATTTACCAGTACGATTACTCTTTCGTTTCCTACATTTCGTGCGTCTAAATTCGCATTCATCAATAACTTGTGAATAGGGTCGCAGGTTCATTGAAGCACCACATCTACATCTGCAACTACGTCCTATCAATCTATTATCCAGAGAGTATTTAAAAACGTGTTTCGGGTGAAATTTGCACTTCAATTACTGGACAGCGTTCATTTTTGCACTAGATTAATGGCAGGTGTCTTTAGCCAATGACCATCGTGCGTTCAAGGTCTTTGGAGAGTTCTCACCCTCGGGACGCTATTGTTTAACTTCACTAAATATAGAAAGTGTAGCACCTTGAGGCACACCAGCTTTTGTAAGTATAGAAATGGAGCATTTCTCAATGAATACCGCATATTATTGCCCAACCTGGGAAACAGAGAGATAGTTACTTTGTGACATTGTAACTCATTATGTGCTAAAGTCAGCTTGCTTAGTAAAAATGACCCGGAAGTAAAACCAGATGCGGCATTTTGGTTTAAAATAGAGGATTGAATGAACTTTGTTCCTTTATTATGATGGAATTCAGTGACAGCATCTAAAGTGTCTCAGCTGCATTTCTAAGCAGAAATTGTCTGAATTCATTGAAAGAGATGTTTCTCTATAGTTTTCGAAATCGAAACAGTTTGTGGTTTGATGGGAAGTCCAAGCAGGCTTCCATAATTGTACTGTGCGTCGGTGGCACAGTGTTTAAGAGTCTCGCCGACCATGCATACGGTCCGGGTTCTACCACCTGCCAACGCACACCTGATATCTATGGTCAGCCTGTAAAATTTGGGCTATCGATGTCACATGCTGAAAATTCCATACCTTTACCAAAAAATACGGTGTGGAATCAAGCTGTAATCAAAAATAAAATTAAAATACTTGTTCCTCTTTGTGTATGTATCCCATTTGTGTTTTTTAAATATTGATTTTATCATTCAATTTTTCTTATTTCATCTCTTCACTTCTCTTTATCATAGTTGTGTATACAGGCGAATTATCGAAATAATCCGTTTCATAATTTTCGACATTGTTTTTGTGTTGCCCAAATGATGTATGGTATATTATATCTGTGTGGATTGAATAATGATTTTTCACGTGAAGAACTTGGCATCCTATTGACAGCAGCTGTATGTCATGATTTAGATCATCCTGGATATAGTAATTCGTAAGTTAGACATATTTCCTTTCTTTGTTTCTTACTATTTTTTTCTGTTTTCTGTTCATCAGAATGCACCTATGATTCCAGAACTTCCGAGTTATGCGGCTAGCTTGTTGACCATTTAGCTGTTGGAATGGAATTCAACGTCCTGTGAATTTTAACTTTCATGATCTGATTTCAGATTACTTCAGTTTTGATGAAATATTCTTGTCAGTTGAGCTTTTTTTGGTCATAGTCATTTATTTGAGTGTTACTGTTTCATTGGTTGGAGGATTTCATCAGGAACTGACATCAGTTAGAGAACCATTGGAAAACCAGCACTGGAGTACTGGACAGCTGTTTCGCCAGCCTAGTCGGGGACTCTTCAGCAGTACGCGTCCACAGCCAGGGTTTGAAACCAGGACCTTCTGGTCACAAGGCTGGCGAGCTCGTAGACCATTAAGTCACTGGGACATGGCCCAATCCAATGGCCAACCCATTAATTCTAACTTCTGCTAATTCATGACACAGCACGACCACTTCGCCACGTCTTCTTCGATGAGTTACTGTCTCACCTTCAATCTGCTGTTACTGTTTCTTTGAGGAACTCAGAAAATTTTAGATAAAAATGTGATCTAATCCACTCTATAACGGCTAAAATGCATGCACACATACATACAATTAACTGATATGTTATCCATCCAGGTTTCCTCAGTGATGTTACTCAATGTCCTCAACCTGATGAGTACTATTAAGGTGTCTTCCATCCTTCAGTTTTTAAGTATTGAACTTCACTTAGGTTATGTTTCGAGCTAAATCCTCAGTGTGCTCATAGGCGTCATCCAGGTAACTGAAGTATATTACTGAGCCTCCATTTGACAATTTCAAGAGTCAGTTTCTATTCCACTTGGTCTCATATTTTTGCTACGTAGCTGCTACAACAATCGTTTTATTACTATTAGGTATTGTGTATTTTTAAATTTTTTGTTGTTGTCGTTTTTGGGTAAATTAGATGCAATATTGTACTGAATGCTGAAAATTCCTTGCTGTATCATGAGTACTGTTTTTGGAATAAAGCAATTATTATTATTATTATAGATTTCTAATACTTCTATGCCGTATTCTCTCATTACTTTTGCAATTTAAGCAGCCCAGGTGACTTTAGAAATAGTTGGAGAATCCCATGTGACTAGCTTTACTTTTGTTTTCATTGAAAGAAGCTTTAGTAGCCCTAAAGCTTTCGCCAGCCGGTATCATCCATCCTTAAATCGACGAGTGTTCCCGATTCCAGTTAAGAATGACTTTATATTTTATATATTTTCTGTTCTTTGAAGGTTCAGTAGCTATATGATTGTTTTCTAAAGTGTGGCAGTGCCTAATCTCCCCTGTTTTCCTGTATTTAGCCCGGTTAGTAAACTAAGCGAAATAGTCTTGCAGTGAAATATCACGTCATGTCGGCGTCGAACAGAAAACATTATAAACTGAGTTGCTTCTTCATACTTCTAAGTTTCCTAATTACTTACTCGTTATCATATCTGGGATGACAATGAAATTTCATCATTGAATCTTAGATCAAACGATATGCTACAGATGGACTGATTTGAATAGTCGTATACAAATCACAAGAATTTTCACCTTCTCGAACCATGTAAATTGCAAGTAGCTAATTAGTTCGCAAATGGTGTCGGTGGTGCAGCGGTAGAATGCTCGCCAACCACACAAGGTCTGGGGTACGACCCTGAGCCGACGCACTCCTAACCCTCTTCTGATCAGTAGCAGATACGGTGAAGAGGGAAGGTTGGGCATATCACCGTAGTAGAAACTTCAACACTCCAGCCTGAATCATTATATTCCAATCGGGACGAAAAAGAATTTTTAAAAATCAGTTTGCAAATTGATAATTCGATTTAAGGTGTTACCAGTTCGGCCAAATAGCTATTCAGTATTCAGATGTTTTGGACTGATTCGTCTCTCTGAGGTATACTCTTAATCAAGTCAGTCCCAAACGAGTTAGACGGCCGTCCGGCGTTTAGACCACCTCGATGGTATTGGTAGCAAGCACTACTAGTTTATGTGAGTGGTGTTTAACTACTCATCTTAGTCAATCATGTTTCATGACTGAACCGTCTAACTTAGTGAACACTAAAGCTCTCGACATGTATTTGTCTCATATCAAAAAATGTGACCATCGAGAATGAAGATTTGCAGACCAGTGAAAAATATCAATATTCACTGTTATTCATATCTTCGTAAATTACAGATACTGACTTCATTGTTTTTTAGGAAGATTACATGAAAACATCTCAGTTAGAACTGCCAGCTTAGAGAATATTATAACCTCTTGATAAAATTTAATAGTGTGAAATATTCCCATATTATGAATTAAAAGTCAATCTGAACGAAGAATATTCTTTTCAATAATTTCTCCTCTTCAGGTTCTTACAATTATAAAATATAAAACTTGTGGTCGTTACAATAAAGGCCAGTTATGCGGCGGATACATTTTTAACGTGGAATAACAGATTAGTTATGGGGTGTCAAAATAAATAGTCATATTTGTATGACAAACGTGCTAGGCTGAAATCGATTAGAAAATATTGTAAAACGGCAGACAATGGTGGTGATTAATCATAATAGAATTGTAGTGTGGGGTAGGAAAATTGACAAATCAGTTCAAGGTTATAAAAGGTGTCAGGTGAGTGGCTAGTACAAAGTGGTCTGTGTTAAACAGGATATAGTAAGACTGCAGTGAGAGGTTCATAATAAGATAACGAATATGTTAAATGAAACAGGTGGAGGCATATATTGAGAAAAGAGATAATATCACTAATAATAAGTCCGTACAAATGAAAATTCGTTAGTATTGAGGGAATGTTTACATAAAGGGCATAAATTATGACGAATAATAATAATAACTGTAATAATAATAATATTTATAATAATAAGCAAAGTAAAAAAAGAAAAAAAAACAAGAGGGTTAAGGGGAAGGAGCACTCTTGGTGAGCAGAAAAACCTTCTGTCCAAAGTTGGCCACGGTAGGAACAGCGTCTAGACGTGTTCTTTTTGGATACAAAGTTTATTTTGACACCCCATAACTAATCTGTTATTCTACGTTAGAAATGTATCCGCCGCATAACTGGCCATTATTGTAACGACCACAAGTTTTATATTTTATAATTGTAAGAACCTGAAGAGGAGAAATTATTGAAAAGATTATTCTTCGTTCAGATTGACTCTTGATAAAAGTCCATCTGAGCCGTAGATCTTTCCTATTATTTCAAAACAGTGACTTCAGTATTTCTACCTGGATGGTTGACTTATTGATACTGAATTCACCAACTATACATCTAGGATGGTTCAACTCAGTGAACCCTGGGGAAGCATGAGCACTAATCATGTTCGATGACATACTAACTATCTCTTATGTGTTGAGAACCGGTAAATATTCAAGGGTTTCCCATTATCCAGTAACCAAAAATAAAGCCTATGCATATATATATTGTTTTGATAGTTTGTAATTATATGTTTAAGGATAACTTAAACTGCTGTGAAATTTCATTTCCTATCAAATTCCTTATTTAGAAATTTAATTATATTCATTAAGAATACTGGATATATTGTTCATGCAGCAAAGAAGTGATGTTTTATGTGAATAAACACTGACTATTTCGGTATATCTTTTTATACTAGTCAGACAGTCAATTGTATAGTAAACAAATAAACATCAACAATTTAACCAAAAAAATAAACAGAAACAGTTTGAGCAAAACATCTGTCCTGTTGTCCTCGGTTAGTCATGTTTATCAGTTTATCACTCAAAAATTAGTCTGGTGCTCACAAGTGACTTTCATTACAGGATAAAGTTTATTGAATTTCTACTAAGGAGTCGTCACTAACAAGGTTCATGAAGTCATCGAGTGTTGGGACAAGTACTCACTGGGGATAGTGACTAGGAGACGTACTAATTATCCGTAGTAGAAAGAAGTTAGCACTGATGGGTTATGGAAATCCGTCGTGATGGTTGAGTGTGAACGGGTTCGCCTTGTAACCTGAAGGTCTTGGGGTCAATCTCTATTAGAATCAATAGTGCGTACTGCCGTTTAGTCCCAAACCGGGAGGAAAAGGCTGGATTTCGATGGTTCTTTAGTTGAAATCATTTTGTCACTGCACTTAAAATCAATCAAATTGCTGCAAAATGATTGCGCAAAATTAGGAATAATTTTTCACATACATATGGTGGCTTTGGTATAATGATCCAGTCGATTGGTGTCCGCCTTCTTCACACACACACTTTAAATCAGTAATTAAGTATAACCGAAACTCAGTAGTTGAAGACTTGTAAAGGCACTACTACTAGGTATGAGTTTATTTCGACTACTTATATCGATCAGTTAGTAGTATGTACCCTCATGCAAATATACATGCGTTGTTGATTGTCATTTATAGTAGCAGGCAGACTAAATATTTTGGTTTCTCCTGAAAACATATGATGAAGTGTCACCTCGAAATGTGTAATTTGAAGATGATGAATTTGATTCATCGTATTATCAGTTTACGCAGCTAGTTAACTGAAGTTCAGGTTGTTACAAATGAATCGGCTGTTGTATATGCGTGAATCTTTTTTTATATTTTTTTGATTACAGCTTGACCCCCACACTGTACTTTTGGTAGAAGTATGGAGTTTTCAGCGTGGATATCGGTAGCCCAAATTTTGCAGGCCGACCATAGATATCAAGTGTGCGTCGGCGAAGACTCGTACCCCGGACCATGTGCATGGTCGGCGAGAGTCCTAACCACTGTGCCACCGACGCAGTGGAATAAACGATTAAATGTCCGTCTGGTATTTACATCACTTCTGTTATCTGGCTAGCAAACACTACTGTTCGGTACGAATAGTTTCCGAGTATTTATATGATCCAATAATAAATACCAAGGTTTATAGCATCCTTATATTTTTTACGAGTTGATCATCGATTGATATAAGTTAGAGAACCATTGAAAACCAGGGAGTACTGGACAGCTGTTTCATCATCGGAAGTACGCACCCATTGGGATTCGAACCCAGGACCTTCCGGTTACTAGGAAAGCTCGTATACCATTCAGCCACTGGGACCCGATTCAATGGCTCTCGAATTCTAACTTCTACCAATTCGTGATTTAGCGCGACCCCGGCCATTGTCGTTGGTGGGACATCCATCCACACACGTGACATCTAATTTAACCTCACTGGTCATGAGTTATGTTTCCTTTTTTTCCGGATAGAATTTTATTCATCAGAGTGTCACATCAGTGATTAATCTCTAAAATTATTATACAGTATCACACTGAGGTTGGGATTTAAGCATCCTTTGAGAATCATTAATTGATGATGATCCTAGACATTAGCTTCCCTCATTTCTAATGTTTACTGTTTTCAGTTCCATTTCTAGCTGGTAGTACTTTATTTTAATATGACGGGTTACTTAGTAACTGGATAATCTAGAAAATGAATAATCTTCCAGAGAACTGGAGGAATACCAATCGTCTTTCTTTGAAATGATTTAGTGTTTTGCTGAATTTCTTCGCGTTCCGAGAAGAACATGGGACTTCAGTGCTGCAGACTTTGAAGTTTTACCAGTAATGGTGCCGCTTTCACAGGGTAGGCTAGCCGAAATCACACCCCAGCCTTCCTATTTCCTGGACTTTTTACAGTCTAGCTAATTAGACGGTCTTCAGGGATGAGTTAGTAGGGAATCTAACGCAGACCTCATGCGCGGCTGGCGAGGATTGCATTACTGAACCACTGGTCTCATAATAATGTGCATAGTCATAAGCTGCAGCTGTTTTCATATCGCTCACCATGGTATTGAGAGATATCAGGTAGGAATGAAGTCTTCCCCGTATAATGATCATGTTTGACAATCTCAGAGTGGGAAATTTTAATCAGATTATCATAAGAGATGATACGAATATGAATATTCTTGAATAAAATTGACACACAGTGAATATCAACCATTTTCTCTTTTTCTAAGGTGGAAATCACAGATCATCGGATTTGTTCCGAATTGTTGAATGGTCTGTGAACTCGCCTTGTAAAACTTGAGGGTCCTCTGTTTGAACTTCGGTGTGTGAGTACTGCTGAAGAGTCTTAATCTAGAGCGAGCTAGGTGTCCAGTACTCCCTGCTTTTTCAGTGATTCTGAGATTGATGTCATCTTGTGATCAAACTCATTCTAGGATGATTGTAGTAGAATAATTAACATAAACCTATGAAACAAGAATTTTGTGGTTTAGTGAAGAAATCAAAACATACTTCTCAGCATAAGGAACGAGATCTAGATTTTGAACAGTACTGCAAAGTCAGTCAGTGATTCTATGTGGATCTTAGAGCTGGTGCAAACGTCATGAAGAGCGTTTCAAAAAGACTGCATGCATTCATCAATGTCTGCCTTTGCTCACTACTGAAGACCAGAAAGTATCAGCAACAGGGAACTGTAGCAGCGAATCAACCAATCAGCATATGTGGTGATGGATTGAACATGCGCTGATGAGACTGTTAAATGATATCGTGCACCAGGGTCCTGATTGAAACCGGAATCGGAAACGACGAGTCAGGCGTGTGTCCAAGTGAGACTCGGGAGGAATCGTTTGAATAAGAGGAAATGCAGGCTCATTGGCGGTCGTGGATTTAATTGAAAAGATTGCGGTGTACATAGTCAAATAGCGATGGGCTTCTGAAGCGCTATGCTCCGCTTGGGACCCAAGGGAACAACATAATTTAATAAACCGTCTTTTGAACCTAGCATTATATTTGTTTGATTCATGAGTTACAGAGAGTATGGTTGAAGCCATTAATTAAAGAGAAGCTGAAAACCACAACACTCAGTCTAAATGATTGTCCTGTCGTTCGTTTGCTGAGTTTTTATCGGAATGGTTTCCATTGAATGATTGTATGTTACAGGTTTGATGACAAGCTGATATCACTAAGAGAACCCTTGGAAGACCATGAAGTATTGGATAGCTGTTTCGTCCTAGTTTGAGACTCTTCACTGGCACGCGCCCATTGGTGTTCGAACCCAAGAGCTTCGAGTTATAATAATTATAATAGCTTTATTCTGGACAGTGTTTATATAATGTACATAATTTCCAGAGGAGTGCACTCTATCATATTTACTCTCCGTCCAGAATCTTCAAACAAAAAAACAAACTGACAATAGATTGTCTGACCCTATGCTGTTTCATCTGAAGCGCAAACCAATTCATCATGACATTTATTCGTTATCTCCATCCAGAAATACACGACGTTTGGTCGAAAGCCAATTAGAAAAAGTTCAGGAGTACATTTTAAGACCCAAGGATAAAGGAGCAGTTATCCAGTTTATTCAGATACGTTACCGATCACAATTATACTTTTTCTCAAGTTTAGTTGAAACTAGCAAATCAGCAGTTTGTAAACATTTTGAATCCTGGAAAGAGTGAATACTACCACTAAGGATCAAGTTGTAGTGGATTAAAACAAACTGAACAAGAGAAATTATATGCAATTATAATAATGGAAGCTTTTAGTAACCCAAGTTTTAAGCAGGTTGCTCACAGTAAACCATTCGGACACTGGGACCTGGCCAACACAAAGACTTTATATTCTGATATAAGTTGAGAACTTTACGAAAATACCATTTCAATATTCTTCATAAGGGCATTTTATTTATCGGCATATAGAAGTGAATGAATTCTATGCAGGAGAGAAGCAATCTGATCATCCCCTTATTCGACAAAAGTAAAGAATGAATTGTTGGTTTTTGTGAATTTGAATGATTTCAAGATAGATCTTATCACGAACTGGCATTAGTTATAGAACTACTGAGGTCTAAGAACCCCTGGAGAGTTTTTTTCATCAGCATGCGACTAGAATGATAACCTCAAGGTTGTCGATTCAATCCTTCCTCAGATCATGGTTGAGTAGGGTTGAGAATTCTCAAATCAGACGAAAGCATCTATCCAGTACTTTTTGGTTTTTAATGGTTCTCTAATTAATATTACAGGGAGAATTTCATCATGAGCTGACATTAGTTAGAGAACCATCGGAAAACCTGCAGGGAGTACTGGACATCTAGCTGTTTCATCCTAGTTTGGGATTCTTCAGCAGTACTCACCCACCGGGTTTCGAATCCAGGACCTCCTGGTTACAAGGTGAGCTCGTAGACCATGGAGTTATGCTACCCAATAGCTAGTGAGATCATCACTGTATGAACACGATTACTATGAGTAGTGCAATATTTCCACAATACCTGCCCGATCAAATTTTCCCATCACAGTTGCAGTAGAGCACGTTTTTAACCAGTGGTGAGGCTACCTCAGACAAAGACAGACATATAGGCTGATTTTGGGTAGTGACCTGTGCGTTGATGGCTCAGCTCATGGTTTGGGGTTTAATTTCCGGTCGATGAACTCCTAGACCTTTCCAAGGTGGTAGCAAGCCCTGCAAAGAGGGAAGGTTGGACATGAGGCTAAGGACCGCACTCAGTAAAATAACACCACTGCTGCTGAAACTTCAAAGCTCAGGCTGAAACCCTACCTTCCACTTGGAATGCTAAGGAATGAAGAAGAGAGCAATAGACGAAAGTGGGTCCATGTACTTTAATTGCCTTTTAACCACACAATGAACAATGTCCCTAATCTCTTCAATCATTCATACTCTTTATTGTTGGGAATGATTGAAAGATAGAGTTATTCATATGATAGTCAATAATCAAGTGAGCATTGCTAATAATTCATATATTCATTCTTTTAACACAGTTATCAGATCAATGCAAGAACTGAATTGGCTATCCGATATAATGATATATCACCGCTTGAAAATCATCATTGTGCTGTAGCCTTCAGTATATTGAATCATCCAGAATTGAATATTTTTGCAAATGTTAGTCAAGATGTTTTCCGCAGAATCAGACAGGTATGTTGTGGATAAGGAGGAATATATTTTGTTTTTCTAATATATATCATTGGTATTGATTTTTGTATAATTTTTCAAATGAATGGCTGCGATTACATGACATCACAAAGGTACCTCTAACTGGAATTGTCTTTGGGATGGTTATCGAGGGTAACCCGGATAGGATGCGGTGGGTTGGGTGTGATAACAAGGGTCACACTGAGGAGGTCATGTGAGGGCAATCGATGAGTAATTTAAAAGAAGAATATAGAGAACAGAGTGAAATGCAGATGTACAATCGAAGCACTAAGTTCTAGTGTGAGCTCATAAGAATAATACTAACTGATAGCTGCTATTTAGAAATAATAGTCAAGCTTACATATTACCATGACCCAAGTAGTTGTACTGGCTGAGATGAATGTTCTTGTTGATCCCATCATGCTAGATCGATCGATTATATGCTAGTTAGACTAAATGTTTGCACTATGTTCGAGTATCTAAGAGTAATGTCGTACTGATGGCTAGTAGGGGTGTAACATCAGCAAAGTGTTTTCGTCAAACGGTCAGCAAGCCAGGTATGCTGCCTCTCCGTCCTAGAGAACGGGGAGGTTATAAAATATCACTCTTGAAAAATTATACAGTCCCTTGTGCACACTAATTTATGTGCTGAGTATGTTATCTAGAAGCATTATGCAAGCTTCACAGTTGAACCATCAAGCTTAGAGAACATAACCATAGCAAAAATATTCTGACTTACCACATGGTGATCTTTAATATACAGTACAGTCTTAGTATGGTAGTGCCTGATTGATCTGAAGCAATTGTCTCATGGGTTTTGAAATCATGAAACAGTACTGCTGTTCAGTCATTCAGTTCAGCTCTACTGATTTACTTCTGAATAACCTTAATTTGCAGCTATATAAAGGTGCTAACATGTAAAACATCATTGGTTAATATCCGTTGTTTAGTTGTGAGGAAATTAGAACCTGTTTCCCTTCGGTATTGCTTAGATTTTATTTTGTCTTATCCCTCTCTGACGTAGACAAATAATACACTGATCAGAAATATTGAAGCTATTTTTAGCCTATTCTTAAATAATACGATTCTGAAAAGCAACAGATTAATCTGCTTACATCGGATTCCTTGTGTTTCTAATGGAACATACGTCTTCAGTTTTCAGTGGTGGCGTTGTTTTTTTCATGACAGGGGGCCGTTGACAGCCTCATTCGCAACTTCCCCTTTTGATTAGACTTACTATCGGTTGTCATACTGGGCAAGGCCCTCATCAGAAATCCATATCTACAAACTCGAAAGAACTGATGTCTCTCAGAGATTCAAAGCCGGTGTTACATCTGAGCTGTTGGGGAACTGTGATGAAACAGATGAAGCAGGTACAAATGTGCAGAAGGATAATATGAGCTCCTATTTTCATTTTAACTTGGTGGGTATTTTTCAGCTGCTTGCAGTCTAAATTGTATCAAAATGGATTCAATTCACTGAAGTCAAAATATACTAAACATCAAGCTGCTGAAAAGCTGTAGGCAAGAAAGAGCTGGAACACATGCTGGATTATTAGAAGTAGTTAAATAAGTTGAAAAAACAAGAATAAAATAAGAATACATTTCAACACATGTACAAAAACAATTGAGTAATCTGTTATTACTATTATTATTCCCCTAACTTCCAAGTGGAACATATAGCTCCAGCAGTACACCTTCACTTCTCCCTAGTTCACTGTAATCTCCATTGGCTGGATCCTCGGTTGTCCACAAGATATAATCTTCTCCTCATATGATCTTCACCACGTCACACTCGTAATCACAACTAACTCGTCGTTTCCCACTTAGGATCCACTCGAAGTTATGGTGGTTGATCTTCTTCAACAGTTTCCTCGGCGTCTGTCCGATTTAACTCAATTTTCTCCAGCATATTTCTCGAGCTGTAGATTCATAACTGGTTCGTTCCCAGAGTTTCTTGTTGCTAATTCTTCCTGGCAATGCAGCTGGCAAAGACATATATTAGTAAACGTCTGCAATGGCCTATTGGAAATGCTTTCCGTGGCGTGCCAGATTTCTGACCCATACAGAAGAACTTACTAGGTGTTAATGTTACGAATACCAATCTTAATCTTTATTCTTGAGTGCAGCAGATCTCCAAAATGATTTCAGAGTGAAGAATATTTGCCTGGTTTTGGTGTTCTTACCTGTGCCGACCGCTTTTAGTTGAAATGATGCTTCCTACAAAAATGAAGGAAGTACCATCTTTCAAATTTCTCCCGTTGATAGTGATTGGTGCATTTTGTTGTCGGTCAAAGATCTTCATCACCTCCACCATCACTTTACTTACCTGCAGTCCTGTCTTCAACGCGTTTTCTGCCAAACTGTTGGTTCCCGTGTTCTCATGAGTATTTTTGCTTTCATAGAATGAAGTCATATTGGCTGACTGGCTACCCCGCAATTCTGTCTCCGATTCCAGAGAAGAATAGGCTCACTTTTTATATTTTGTCTGTGCATTGAAGTAACTGTAGCGATTGAGTATTATATCTAGTCTAAATTTTGCTCCCATGTACATTCTGAACGCATTTTTTTATTCTGTACTTGATTCTTCCAAGTATTTTTAGCGGTAGATTACTCACTAGCAGAATAGAATGTTCAAGTTCGACTTCCCGTCTATGCGTTCGCCATCCACCTAACTGTTGATAAGCCCGGAAAAAGAGGAAGGTTGGGCACAAGGCCAATGACCTCATCTCATACAAATCACACCACTGCTACTGAAAGTTCAAGCAGTTTGGAGGCATATATTCCACTTTGAATGCAAGGAATGAAAAACACATCCCAAAATTACTCAGAATCCTTAACACTTAATACTCTCTAGCCTGATGCAACTATTATAATTACTTTCATCTATACAGTATCTAGGTATTCTGACTTAAAATGGCCTATCATTTTGACAGAAATATCTTCTACTGGATTGTGTGCGTTGTTGGTTCAGGGGTAGGATGCTCGTCAACAATGCAAGTGTTTCGGGTTTCGGTCGCTGCCCGATAAACTCCCAAACATCGCTTAGACGGTGGTAATCCCGATAAAGATGGATGGTTGAACGTGAGGCTAGCAACCCTACCCCGTATAAATAAAACCATTGTTACCGAAACTTCAAAAAACTTCAGCGTGAAGCCCTATGTTCCATTTGGAACGCAAAGGAATGAAATGACATAACAAGTAAATAATCTCTCTTATTGTAAGTTATACCATTTGAAAGGGTTTAGATGTGAAGAGCTGAGACTAATAATGAGCTTAGTATTGACCTGCTACACTGACTGTTCGTGCATTATCCAAGTTTATTAAAGGGGACGAGGTTTTCTTTCACGAGCTTCATGAAACAATTTGCAATTACCGCCCAACTGTACTTCTTCTGCGCGAATTAATTTAGACCATTTGAATGTTTTCTAACATGATACAAAAAATGTCAGCGCATCCAACAGCATTCAGTAAAACAAACTCATATTCTTCACTGGTTAAAATGCTGGGTATGAAAACTTCTTTTTTAAAAAGCTTATTCCAAGCGAATATAGTTCATAGAAAGTACACTAAAAAGCATATCAGTACAAAGCTTTCAACTGCAGTGCATCTTTATATAAGGCGAATCAATGCCTTTTGTGTAAGTTTCATACATAGAAATGGAAACTCGATAACTACTTGCATATACGAGGTCAACTGTTCAGCAAATATTTTGAAATGGGAATTAAACATACTTTCGATGTTTTTTTTAAAATAAAACGTTAGATATTCTTTGATACACCCAAACATTGGTTTCTAGAAAAAATGTTTACATATCGTCTTTCATGACATACCCTAGTTACGTAACTAACTTGTTTTATTAATAACTTCTACATGAATTCAGACATCTTATATGTTTGTTGCTGATTCGATGAACAAAGATTCAGCGGTTAACTTCTCTCTTTTTCCCTCTCTATCCACTTAATTATATCGCCTTTTAATACTTTCGCCCTATCCCAATGCATTTTATGATTGTATGCAAGTGAATGCATCGCAGCGGGTAAGATTATTTCTAAGTTAATCATCTTAGTATGATCAGTCATTCTGGGCCTAGCTAAATTCCTTTGTGCCGAAGATGCTACACATGAATATGGAGTCCAAAGGCGACCTTCTGGCCGACGTCTTAAATAGAAGAATATCTAACGTCCTGAAATGAACATCCCCTGCTGTTACATTACAACTGGTGTACTCAAGCCGCCCATTTTTCTTCAACGACTCCAAAGATAAATTATAGCATTTGACCATTTCTATATATACCCACCGTGCGTGGGTGGCAAAGCGGTAGAGTGCTCGCCAACCACGAAGGTGGTCCGGGGTTCGATCTCCAGCCACGGGTGCACTCCTTTACATCGTTAAGCCAGTAATAAGACTGATAAAGAGGGAAGGTTGGACATGAGGCTAGCAACTCCACCCTATAAACATAATCACCACTGCTACAGAAACTTCAAGCCTCTACGTGAAAGCCTTATGTTCCACTGAGAATGTAAAGGAATAAAGCATAAAGAAATGTATATCTACCAATTTACTTGTTCATGTTGAACGAGATATATAGGTCGTTCAATGCGTGTTTTATCCAAAAGAGTCAAAGAACATTATCCTGCTTCGCTGCGAAAAGGTAACAGTAGATCAATAAAGAGTACTATAGTTGAACATATATTCAACACCAGTCACTCAATATGTAAAGAGAATTCATTCAAAGTCATCTACAAGGTTCAAGGAAGCCTCCCAAAAATGGTAAGCTTCCGCATACATTGCATTGCCGAGGCCTCAACGATACGGATAGGAAACCCTGATTTATGCACACAGAAGAAACTTCTCCACTCCCTTCTTCCACCCTGGGTATAATTCCAAGTTCGACGACTTTGTCAATAATGTTTTGTTTTATTATTTTTGTTTTTCGAATTTTTGCATGGCATCTTAATAACATCTTAATCTCCCTTTTATTTACTCCTTGTACCTATTACATAATTTATCTTTGGACATGTGTATCCATTAATAACTTATTTCATATTAGACAACCCTTGTCAATAATTCCCAATCTTCACCCTCCCCTAGTTAGAATTCTAATTATTCATCACACTTTAGAAACATTCTGATGACATAAACAGTAGTCCTAACGAATTTTTATTTTTGTTTGACAATCTTAATGTATTCAAGTATTGGTTTGTAGGGATTCGGTTGATTGGTTACATGATTTCATCATGAGGTGACATTGGTTAGAGAACCATCGGAAAACCTGAGAGTACTGGACAGCTGTTTCGTCCCACTTCGGGACTCTTCAGTAGTATGCACCCACACCACGGGGCTCGAACCCAGGACCTTCTGGTTACAAGGCGAGCTCGTAGACCATTAATCCACTGGGACCTGATCCAATGGCCCACGAATTCTAACCTCTGCCGATTCACGATTTAGCGCAACCGCTAGCCAATGTCTTCGGCAAGTATTTTTCGTCACACCCGACCTGCTGCACCCTACTGGTTACGACTTACCACTTGAACCCCAGGTAACTACCTACCTGAATAGGGCCAGTCACCAGTGAGCATCTCATTGATATTCAAGTATTGATTTGTGCTGCTGAAGAGTCCCAAACTAGGCCGAAACAGCTGTCCAGTACTTCCAGGTTTTCCAATGGTTCTCTAACCAATGTCAGCTCATGATGAAATCCTATAACCAATCTTAATGTACACGCCCGCACACACACACACACACACACACGCCCAAAGTAATTATATATTAATGCGATTGTACAGCTAAGTGAATGAATTCACCGAAAAGACAGTCTTCGCTGAACTTTGTTGTTTTTAAATTCCTATATTCCGATTATCTAATTGATCCCGATCTACTAGTTTGACCTATGTAATTGATCTCACTCACAGTCATTACATGGTATTCGATAAATTATATTATTTTTCTTAACTGGATCTATCAGGTCTCTAAGCCGATAACGTTTTACCGTAAGTGACTTGGTTGATTCGTTTAAATGCCACCTAAGTCCCAGCCTTTTTAAGAATCCTTTATAGGACTTCTTATGTTCCTTCTTTATATGACAGGTACCATCGATACTTTGAATCCCGCATTATTTATTCTATTTTCATCAATTTCATAAGTTTATTGTAAATGTCACACAGTGATGCGGTATTTACAACTTGATGACGTTTCAAGCCTAACTCATTGCTCAGGATCATATCACATAAATTCTGGTGGGCTGTTATTCACTAGTACAGAATCTTCAAATAACTTGATAATCGATAATATATCATCTGAAGTGCATCAGTGGCACAGTGGTCAGGAGTCTCGCCGACCATGCACATGCGGACGCACACCTGATATCTATGGTTGGCCTGCAAAATTCGGGTTACCGATATCCATGCTGAAAATTCCATACCTGTACCAAAAATACGGTGTGAAATCAAGCTGTAATCAAAAATAAAAATATTTAAAAAAAAATTAAAAAAATAAAAATATTGTTCCACCCGAAGATTGCTCTAGTGCTATTTCACAGTGTTCTTCCTTTATTTCCTTCAAAAAATTCCCGAGATGGTAGGTAGAGATTTACTTCAAGTGGTGAGTAAGTATGGAATTGTGACTCACTGTGGTAATCAGATCACTAAGAAACGGAGTAAACACCAGCGCATTTTGATGGGCAGGAAAATTTAAGTAGCTTAGTGACTTAAACAGACTACTACAAGAAGATTTCCACACGTGAACCACTGATTCTCAATACATTAAAATTAATGTAATGAATAATTAACTTTGTTCGAAGTAATTACAGTGGAACCATCTTCCATTTAAGTAGTTTTCACTTTAGCTTTATGTGGCAAGTAATTTTTCAGCGTGTAATTTACATCAGAAATACATTATTCTTTAAAGTCGCTCACGAGCAAATTAAAGGTTCTATGATAAAACCTTTATCCTCCCTTGAGTTCTTATCATGTAGCTTATGCTGATAACTGAAGATTTCTTTAGAAAAACGGTTTCATTTTACGCCCATTTTTATTAGACTATTTTCTTAAACAATATTTTTTGGTATCTTTGAAGTTTGTATTACGATAAGATTGATTTTCTGTGGTAGTGTTGCTAGGCCTGCATTCAATCTCCCCTGTTTTACCGGGCTACAACGTGGTAGTAAACTATAGGACTCGTAACCTAGGTGAGGTTATTCACTCAGTAATACATCCAAAGACTGGGCAATTATATATTAAATATCAAGAGGACTGAACACACTCATCTCAGCCCCTTGTATACAGTATCATCATGTAGTCCAACCAATCTCCCCGGATGGAACCTGAATGGAAGAGTCTCAGGATGACATGGAGGAGATCGTGTGAGGAGGAGATAAAATTTTACGGGCTGTTGTGGAGTCTGCTAAAAAGAATTTGAGGAAAGGGTGAAGTAGCGATGTGCTGTTGAGGCCTAAGGTTCTACCTAGAACCCAAGGAAATACTAATAGTACTAATAATTTTCGGTCGTCCGAATTGTTTGTTCGTAGAGGTCTGATCATGGGCTGATGCCAGTTAGAGGACCACTGAAGTGCCAGGAAGTGCTGGGTAGCTGTATCGTCCTAGTTTGGGACTCTTCACCGGCAAAACTCATTAGTGTTTGAACCCAGAACCTTCTAGTTACAAGCAGAGCTCATCTACCATTCAACCACTGGTACCTGATCGTTTGCTGATGACGCTGTCTGTGATAACCTTAAATTGATATACTAATATTGATTTTGTATGTAATAACTGGAGATGTAAGAACAGGAGAAATTCTTGGTGACTGTAGTGTGAGAAAGACATTTTTAGCCGTTGCTTCTATTATTACAGGTGTAATAATTTCAAACTAGGTATCTGGACACCTCGTTTCTTGTTATTCCTCCAGCACTCCACGTTTTTACTTCACCTCTATTCATTATTCATATCTATGCCATTAAAATATTCGCTTTATTTTGTTACACAATATTTAAAAAACTTTATTTTATAATATTAATCTGAAAAAGGGAATGACAAGCCTAATTCTAGCTACTGATATGGCTAGACATGGTGAAATATTGGAAACAATGAGAAGACATTTAGAAGAAGGTTTTTCAATGAATAAAAAAGAACATCGTGAAACCGTAAGTGGATAAATTCAACTTTTTATACGATCACCTAACCCTGCATGAATCTAATATTTGCTTCACTGAACATCTTATGAGCTGAACGTTGGACAGTGACACATTATCTCATCTCAACTATGTAATACGATATGTTAACTGTAGAAGTTAGATTCACCTTAGCCTTACGTGGTCTAAAGTTCGATCCCCGGCCGACTTACTGCTCTAAAAGTCTCTTAGCCGGTAGTAAACTCAGTAAAGAAGAAGAGTTGCATATGAGGCTAGCAACCCCGTCCCGCATAATATAAACACCATTATTACTTAAACTTTAAAGGTCAAGCAAGGAGTCTTAATTTATACTCGGATTGCAATGGAATAATATTGATAACAGTTTGGATGTAGAACTTGAATCTTCATATTCGAAAACGTCATTCGTATTGCTTCTTGTACATGGCTTGTAAATTATTATTACTATTATTATTATATTAATATGAAGGCAATATAAAAGTGGTGATCGTCACAAGTATCACCCTAGGCTAAAATGAGACACATATTGGTTGAATGTGCAGTCAAAATTCTCGTCGCAAGTATCAATGGTAGATATCTCATAAAAGTCATTTTTTCACAAACCCATTTGGACAGCATTTCAGCTACAGGCGGGACAGATGAAGATGTCAAAGGCAGTCAGGATGGGGAAATCGAATGCACTGGACATAAGGAAATGATCTTCAACAGTAATGTCAATTTAGTACTTCTATATACTTCAGAGACTTGGCGTCCGCGTCATGAAACGCTTACATCAACAGTTGTGTTTGCTTCATACGGAAGATTGGATGACCGGCTGGCGTTTATAAACAACAAGGAACTCTGACAACGAATCAAACACAAACATATAAAAAATATAGAGATATAGTGGACATACACATTGAGGAAACCGTCGAGCGAAACCACGTCCCACACAGGACCTTGTGGAGTAACCTATAATAGACTGAGAAGAAAAGAGGGAGATCGCGATATCCTGCTGAAGCCCTATATTCCACTCAGAACCCATGGGAATATCAATAATAAGTAAAAGTAGTTTTCATGGTCCTAATGGTGTACAGACAACTTAAAAAGCACACATATCGACTGTGCTACTGTAAGCAACCTGCAGTGAAGAAGGTGCTTCAAGTGAATGTAGTGAAGAAGGAGTTGATTTAGATACCGGACCACCGACAGCAAACATCTGTCATCGGGAGTAATCTAAAGTAATCATCATGTGAACAGGCAGCACTGTTTCAACTATAGGCGGCACTGATAACGATGTCCAAACGAGCTAGTTTCCGGAAACAGAACAGGGGTCCTGACACCAGTGTGGAGATTCACGGAAACTAATAAGAGGAAGAAAATCCTTATTCTCAACAACGATGTCAATTCAGATATGTGAATCTGGAATACCGTAAGGCGTAGTTTGTGACTACTTTGCCACTGAACCATGAATATCACTGAAGTATTTTAGAAGTTATTTCTCAGTTTTTGTAAATATCTTCAATGTAGAATGTACTTCAGTGTGAGGAGAACATATCAATACTTCCTGAAATTCGCAAAGTTTCTTCATATCTATTCCTGTCTAGAAAGTCTACTATTAATTGTAATAGTCGCTTTATTCCAAACATTAGTTATGCAGAATGGAATTTTCAGCACTAGTACACATTTGAAACAATTTATCTCCCTTTATAAACATATAATAATAACGTCTTTATTCTGAACAGTATTCATAAAATGTACAGAATTCTCAGAGGGAGTTTATTGCATGATATTTTCCCTTCGTACAGTATCTTCAAGTGAAATATTAATTTACAGTATTATATCCTGTGACAGACACAATGGTCTCTGAGCTGAAGCGCAAAATCATTCTATTATGATATATCTGCTTCGTCTCCTCCAAGAAATCCACGATATAGATCTAGTTGAAAGCCACTTGTAAGCTGTTCAGAAGTACATTTTGATTCACAAGGACATAAATGAAGAACCGTTATCTCATGCATTGGAATACATCGCCACTCATAGTTGGGCCTTTTCTGAAGTTTAGTAGGAACTTGCGAAAAAGAAATTTATATACATTTCCAATGTGTACAAGAGTAGATAATATCACTGGGGGTCATATCTTCATTGATTAAAACAAACTGAATGAGGAAAAAAATATATTCAATAGAGAGATGGAAGTCTTAGGTAGCCCAAGTTTCAAGCAAACCGCCTACATATATATATCTAAAATAGTGAAAATAATAAAGCTACAAAGACCGAAAATTAATTGAAGACTGATTGGTATATGTAATGATAATAATTCTGGTTAATGATCTGCTATTTATTTGCAGATCAAAAAGTTTATGAGCTCTTTTATGACATTTTTCTCTTGACATAAAACTTGTGCTAAAAATATAGCGCATGGTTGGAGTTTTATAATTTTGCTGTACTAGCATAAATTTCTTTCAGGCTTTATCTGAAGAGATTAAATGAGAGTTGCAAATTAAGAAGATGTTCTGTGTAGCAGACAAGATGACTTAAGCTAACTGCTTGCAAGAATAAAAATGCCAATCAATCGCAGTGTCAGTTAGTTGGGTTAAAGGCACACACACACACACACACACCACTGACCTTGCTCGCAGCCTTCAGTGTTCTACATAATATTGTAGCAACAGAAGGCAAGACACGAAAGTCAAGGTATACTTTTCATTAATCAAACCGCTGTTTATGTATCTACAGTTTATATTCGTCAACCAATCACTGAGTGTGTGATTTCGGTTTACACCGAAACGACATGAAATAGAATCTTCAAGTATACATATTATTACACTGTTAATGGGGTACATAAACGCGGAAAAAGTATTCTGTCTGTTGCTGTTGCTAATGCCGAATTGAACTGTGGGAATATGTGAGAATAATATTCCGTTGGCAAACACTTTCTGTATCACACCACCAGAATATGACATGGTCTTTTTCGAGAAGCCCAGGGAATAATAAGAGGTAGCATAAATGAATTAATAAATTTTAAGGGAAGAGGATGAGTTATGTCAGAAGAAAGTTTCAGCTTCCTTGTGTAATAGTTCAAAAGAAAATTCTTCTTATAAATCAACAAGATGTTAGGCGGTCAGCAAATACTTAAAGAGGAACTGATGCTAAGATATGGGATATTCGATTTTTTAATAATAATAATATTAACAGCTTTATTCCAAACGGTATTTGTGATACAGGTATGGAATTTTCAGCGCGCATTACAGTATATTGCATCTAATTATCTCATAAATTATATAAGATTTTTAAAATCAAGAGAAAATAAATAAAAATAAAATAAATAAAAATAATTAAAAAAAACAGCGTAGAGTTTACATTTCAAACAATGCACCACAGGATATGAAATATAAAGTTGATGTGATAGAAGATGAGAACAACAGTGTAGTAGTAACGAAAAAAGGAAAACAAAAACTAATGGGACTATTTGTTAGAGTGCCGCAGTAAGTTTATCGTGTCATACCTAACGGATTTCTCATCACATAACAGCTGTGCCAGATATGGTATTGTGGAGTTTTTGTATTTGGTAGTCCTAGCATATAGCCTCCTATAGCTGCTTCTAGTTCTACCAGATGAAATGCAAGGAGATAGATGCGTATAGAGAGGATGCTCGGGGTCCGACAATATTGTATTCGCTAGTTTCTTACATGACATTATGTGTCTATCTACAATAGTGTTAACCAGTTGGTTTAACGATATCCCACTTGCCCTACTAACGGCTTTTAGTGCCCTTCTCAGCGAAGCAAAGTCTTTCTTAAGTAGTCCAGGAAAGACTAATGGGGAGCAGTAAAGGAGGATGGGTAGAATACAAGAATTTACAAACTGAGAAAGTAAAGACTGGTTTATGCCAGACTGCCTAAATTTCCTAATGTAGAACGTTAAGCGAAACATCTTTCTAGTAACTAGCAAGATGTGGGAAGACCAGGAAAGATCGGTGGAAAAACTCAGCCCAAGGTACTTGACATTAGATGTATTTTCAACCTCTGTGCCGTCAATGAGAGTGGGGCCATGTGAGCTAACTAGTTGCTGTAGGTCACATTTACGTCTGAAAGTGAAATTGACTACCTGACATTTAGACGGATTAAGCTTAAGTCCGTTTGAAGAGGACCACTGACTAATTTCCGACAGAAAGTTATTTAATTTGGAACAATCTGACTGAGAGTTGACAGGCATAGAAACCGAGAGGTCATCGGCATACTTAACAAAAGTGGCTACATCAGAATGAGGCAAGTCATGTAAGAAAAACGAGAACAGAAAGGGAGAAAGAACAGCACCTTGAGGAACACCAGCTAAAGTAAGTGAGGTAGTGGAGGACTTTCCATTGTAGACGGTGTACTGCTTCCTTTCAGAAAAATAGGAATGCAACCACTTATTTGTCCAGCTTTCAGCCTGTGTTGCAGCAAGCTTACTTAGCAAGAGAGACCTGGGAACAGAGTCAAATGCAGATGTGTAATCAAGGAAGGCACAGCGAACGTATTTAGCTCCTTTATCTAAACTAGAGACTATGCTATGGTGTGGGACAACAGCGGCATCTAACGTACTCCTACTATGTTTATAAGCAAACTGGTTGGGGTCGTTGAAAGGTTTTAAAGAGGGATCAAGATTAAGTAAAATAAGTCTTTCCATAACTTTCAAAAAGGTGAGGTAATTGAAATGGGTCTAAACTTAACATTAGGTCCACTTGTTGATTTAGGCACTGGAACGATCTTGATATTTTTCCATGATTCAGGTATAATACTTTTGGAAAACGATTCGTTGAAAATGTCAGTTAGGGGAACACAAGATGTCGGCACACTTCTTAAGGATAACAGCAGGAACACCATCAGGACCGAGGGACTGAGTAGGCTTGAGAGATTGAAGACACTTGAGGACATCATTCGTGTTAAAGCATGAGAAGCAGTCATTGTTTACACTATTTGAGTTAGGAATCATAACATTTGCTGGGATACATATGAAGGATTCATTAAGCATGTTAACATCTACAGAAATATCATTCAACATTTGCTTACCACCTGTGATTTCCTTTAATAACTTCCACATATTTGATGGGGATTTACATGAAAGAAACTTCTGGTTATAGAGAGCATTCAATCTTTGTAATTCAAGCTTAATCAAAGTGTTCATTCTCTTAACACCAGATTTGTTTTTCATTTTGAACAACCTTTCTTTTTCACGGCGGAGCTTTTTGAGTTGAGAAGAGGAGAAGCGATCGAATTTTAAGAAGATTGTCTCTTTTGGACAACAAACATCAAGACAGAAATTAAGATAATGTGTTATGTTGGCAATTGTGTTATCAAGAGCTTGTTCAGTAAATAGATCCCAGTTTGTGTCTTTTAACATGGACCTTAGGTTCAGTATGTTGTCATGGGAATAACATCTGTGTTGTGTTTTCTTTCCAAGGTGTGAGAAGACCCTTTTGTGCTGCTTTCCATATACTTTGGGCAATATTCTTATGATACAGTGATCTGAATTTAGTAGTGGGGCTCTTTTTCGAGCTTCAAATATTCCTGCATCGTTTGTAAACACAAGATCAAGAGTGTTGTCCATTCTAGTCGGGAAGTTGACAATATTATCGTGTCCAAGTGAAATTAGGAAGCTGTGATCACTAGAATTAAAATCACCAGTAACTATAGACAAGGAATTTCCGAAGGAGGTGGCAGCAAGGGAAGTAAATTCATCCGCAAATAAAGATAATTCTGTGGAGTTGCATCCAGGAGCAATATACATGTTCGAGATGTAAATGTAGTTGTATTTTGACAAATGTTTAGGTCGACACTTAACGGTGAGACAGTCAATATTGTCACTAGAGAATTTGAAACATACATTATTAGACGTACACCATTGTGAATTGATGAAGATGGCGACACCGCCACCGCGTTTCTTCCTGGAACTACACCGATCTTGTCTGAATAATTTGAAATTATTTAGATACACTAGATTGTCATCATATAGATCATGAAGCCATGTTTCTTGAAGTGATATGATCCCAGTATTATGATATATAATGGAAGACACCAGCGATTGAAGACAGTTAATTTTAGCCGGCAGGGAGCGACAATTGGTACTCATAATTGCGGGAACAGTCATGAATTGAATAGGGGTATTTTTTAATGCTCTCTGCCAGCCGGCATGATGCTTTTTCTTGTCTTTTTTATGGAGTTGCAGATCAGTAGGTTTTAAGGATATTAAATATTCACGAGAATAAATAATCCGATTTGAGGTCATATTTGAATAAGATTTATTGATTAAAAATCAATTAGAAATGAGAAATTAGATGCAATATGATTTGTAATGTTTAAGGTAATTGGTAGCCCAAGACTTAAGCAGGCCGCCATTTATTTCCTGTCACATTGCCATCGATATTAAAAGAATCTTGGGACTGAATCAGTTCACACAAGTCTTGTTTACGTCTGAAGTGAACTTCTGATCCATAATTTTTCAAGTGTTACACTAGATAAATTATAGTTAGAAGGTCTATCATTGGGTCCCAGATTTTGCGACCAAGGATATAAGGTCAACCAACTTGATACCGATATTCAATTTGAAAACCTCCTCATACAAACAAAAGATTTGATCCCAACGTCTGACGATGAAGTCTTTAGGTTTGAAACTACACTAGTCGACAGTTGTCAGCAGTACAAAAACAGTAGTCATTCTAGTAAAAGCTTGCCGAGTAAACAGCATTGAGAAGCCCTAAGAAAGCTGAGGAACGACGAAAACATTATAATCAGTAGACCTGATAAAGGAGCCGGAGTAGTACTGATGAAAAAGTACGATTATGTCGACAAAAGGAATTCGCTTCTAACAGATGAAACGAACTTCCAAAAGCTTAGTAACTCAACAGATCTAGACGGAAAAGCTGAAAAGCAGTTAGCTAACACGCTTAAGGAGATGAGAAAAAGTGGAGTAATCTCAGAGGCAGCCTACAACCGTCTTAAACTTACTGGAAGTAGTACTTCACGATTGTGTGGTCTGCCCGAAGTACATAAACCAGGATTTCCTCTTCGCCTAGTCCTAGATATGTTTAATTCCACCTACCATAGAGTGGCAAAGTGGCTAGGTGAATTCCTCCAACCATTACACAAGATGGTAGTAAATCATAGTGTTAAAGACGTTTTTGAATTCATCGCTAACGTAGATGAAGTTAAAATTATCAATCTGACATTTACAGGGCTTCTTTTCCAGACCATTCGAGTAACCATTAGTTCAATAACCTTTTTTCACCACAGTAATCATAATATCCACTCCTGCTATGGTTATTATTATTATTACTGTTACTCATTGTTACTATTTCCTGTAGTTTAAAATGGTGCTTATAAAATGTTGTGATATTTCAAATGAAGTCAGACCAATGAATGTTAGTGAACCATGGGTTGACTGTTTACTTGAAGAATACTTCAACCAGGTAAGTCTTAATGACTGTTAAATGAAAGAACCTTTTGCTGAGCATATTTTACTAACCGTTAGTTTTTTTGAATCATTTTGATTGCTTTCTATGAGAGTTTACACATTCTGTTTGGTTAATATTGATTACGAGAGAAAGAAATGCAGGTTTCTTCATGAACCCTAGTGAGTTGGACAATCACTGAAAATCACAGATTACTAGGTAGTTTGGAAGTCATCAGTAGTGTCCATCCATAAAGTGTTTACTCCTTTTGACTTTTGACAAGTGTTTCAAACTTAGCAGCATAAAACCCGAACTTGACTCCTTCGACCAACACTTCCCTGCAGTAACAGAATGCGAACCGTGTACACCATTATTTACGTCTGGTTTTGGTACGTGGTTAGATATTTTACCTTCAGAATCGCCCATTGATCATGGCCACCAGGCAGGCGAGGCAGGATTTGAACTATGAATTTCGACTAATGGACGGTGTTACCAGCCATCGTTCGGTTTGGAGACATAAAGTCGGTTGAGAGGAAATCAATGTGTGACCGATAAGTAGCACAAAAATATGCTATATTTCGCCGAAATCCTACCAATAACAAAACATGATGCAATTGAAAATCCCCCCAATCAGAGTTCATCAGTGATTTGAGGAATGGGATTAAGTCTGCACCAACACCAAGGACCAGATACATGACATGAGTTACCACTTAATGTCACATCAAAGTATCTCTTACATTCCTACAGCGGTCGGTCGCCAGCTCAAATAGCTCGGTGGTAACATCTGTGACTACAACACTGCAGGTGATACAGGTTCGAATCTCAAGATGGACATAGTTTCTTTCAAGGTTTCGGTTACGCTATGCTGACCCTTGACCTAGATGAAACAGAGGCTTCCTATCGACCGCCTCTAGCCGTCTAATGAATGTTTACCCTGCTGTCCTACACCTTCATAGCTGGTTTATTAGGCGTAGCTGGAGAATTTAGAAATTTAGAGCTACAAATGCTGATAGTTTTTAGGCCCAAAATTATGAATAATATGACGTTACTTCTCTGAATTAATTATCTTTAAGTGTATCTTGTCTTAATATATGTGTAAAACTTGGACCCTTTGGTAGTATGTAATCCCCTATTATTGTATATATTACACTGTGGGATAGTATTGTTCCACTGGGTAATGTTTCGGACAGTTTATTGTTCATCGCCATACTATCAACTGTAAATTGATTTATGCACTTCTTGTACTTGCTTTCCACTTGTCGTAAGGTTACAGGAATTTTCTGGATGTCCGCAGCAGGTGATGAATTGTTCCTTTTGTACGTGTTCACTTTCATTTTGTCCCATCGTATTGTACAGCTGTCTGTAACTTCATAAAGTGCCACAGTTGGACTTTTCCTTTCATTTCTTATCATTATCGGCGTCGAAAAGTCAAGACTTCCCTAAGCTTTTAACTTCTACCAGTTTAACTGATACTGGTTTGCTGCTTTGACCTAAGAATTTGACAGAGTAATCCTTGTTATTAAGACTCAAGGTTTCTCTTATTTGTCTTATTTCCTAATGAAGTTTTTTATTTAATTGTGCTTAGCTGTTTTGCACTATTAGACTCAAAGGTTTCACTGGTCCTGGCATGGGATGAACCGAGATCCAAACGTCACCGTAAATATAAGTTTTCTATGAACACTCGTGTTTAACTCCCCAACCTACTACCTTTTTATAATGAAATGGAATATCAGAAGGTCCTGTTAGTAAATTGGACTAAGACCACTGCTGAATTTGTATGGTTGGAAATCTTTTATTTTCAGTTTTGTCGATTTATCGTCTACATACATTTACCGCATTCAGAGGATACACTTTGGCGTACAACATCTTTAAAACATAGTTTTTGGTAAAAGGCTTAACTTCTTTCCACATACATGGATGGCATAATTTCTTCAAATAACCTAGAACAACAAATCTTGATTTACTTTTCTGCCTACCTGTTTGGTGGTAGGCAACAATGGAATCCAAGGCAAGCGTTTCTTTCAATTTCTCGCTCGTCATTCGGATGAATAATAGTATTCTTCATTTAACTTGAACCCAGCAATGATAGCGTCAAACACCTATGCGTTGTCCACTCAACCAATGGCACTGATTAATTTGGTTCAAATGCATCAAAGAAAAATATCAAACATGGATAAATACTTCCGCTTTTATATTTCGGCCATGAATTGACTTCATTTAGGAAACCATTGTGAACCACCATGGAGTTCTGGTGGGCAGATGTTTCGTCCTTGTTTTGGACCTCTCAGTCGTATGTACCTATAAACCCACTAGGGATTGAATTCAATGCCTCCAGGTTACAAAGCAAATGCATATAACATTCAGCTACTGGGATGGAATTCAGTGGCCCATGAATTTTAACTTCTGCCAATTTACGATATAAACTGTGACCGACAGCGATTGTCATCGGTAAGCATTTGTCATCAAGCCTAACTAGGTGGACTCCATTGATCACGACTTTCCACTAAAACTTCAAGAAAATTCATGCTGTAGTGGGTCACTAATGAGTTATAGATTAACTTTCAAGTATCAGTTCTGCTTTTGTCGGTTAAATATTCAGAAGATTAGTACAAAGTTGAATAACACACTACATACTGACTTAACAACACTTCACCCCTTGATTTAGATAGTTAATTTGTGGTTTAGCTCAATTGATGATATTATAATAAATAGTTATTTAGATCATACTGGCTGATGGGAACATCTGAAACAGTCACCTTCAACAAATTCGCAGTAATTCTCCCACAGATTTTTCAGGGGCTTTTACAATGATCACTTAAATGTTTTCCTGGTGCCCTGATAACCATTTATGACCGTTTTTTCTTATACCCAGTATTGCAGTGTAGTAGGTTAGAAGAAATACGAGCCACTCTGATAGCTAGCCACAACGTTAACAACAATCACAAGAAAAAATAGGACAACTTTTATTGCCTCAAACATTATTCAAAATTGTTAACAGCAGTTCTAAATAGCATATAAGTCTTGAGTGACCTTGAGAAACACTAAGTTCACTGATAAGTTTAAAGAACTAACGACCAATCAGAGTCAAACCTTCACAAATTTGAGTAAAATGTAAAAAAGGCGCTAAGAATTGGCGATAACTGAAAAATATAACTGTTTTAATGGTTACAGACTGTTAGTAAGATGTTCTTTGACTTATTGTTTTCACTTTTTTCTGTTATTTATATTTAGTCTGATCGTGAAAAATTGGAAGGTTTACCAGTGGCTCCATTTATGGATCGTGAAAAAGTTACCAAACCATCAGCTCAAATTGGTTTCATTAAATTTGTATTAATCCCAATGTTTCAGACTGTAGCAAGTGTAAGTCAATTCTGTTGTCAATTTTAACTGTATTACTATTGAAGTTATTCATTTTATTCCTCTGAGTTCCAAATAGAGCGTGTGACTTCAAGTTTGAACTTTGAAGTTCAAGTAACAGTTGTTTTTCTTTTTACGGGGAGAGACTGTTAGCCTCACATTTATTATTTTCCTTTGACCCAGTCTTATTACCAACTAATCGAGGTTTGGGAGGACGTTGGTTAGGAATCGAATCACAGCGGACCACGTGCTTAGAGACTATCCAACCACTGAACCACTGACGCTACTGTCTACATATGGAAACCAGCAATAAGTTTTGTTAAAATTAACTCTTGTCTGAAGTATTTTCTAAATGGCACCTTCGAGGTTTATGGACGTTCCTACTATAAAATTCGCATTTCACTTATTAAACACTTTCAGGTGTAACTTCACTACAGTTCCTTTTGGAAGCCGAAGTTATTCAGGTCATAAAATATATGATCTGCTTGATACCGTAAATGGTGATTAAGAAGGTAAACATAGACGCATGATGTTACATACTACTTATTCATATGAGTAGTTGGATAATACCAGTCACATTGATCATTAGTGCTTACTAACCCAAGAGAAGTGAACTAAACATTGTTTGAAACCGATCTCATTAGTAGTGCATCCGGTTTTATTTAGCTCAGAAGAGTGGATTGGTTCAAACCACTAGAATTCAGGTAAGCTAATTGGACAGAATGATTCAAATGTCAGAGGTGAGTTACGTAGGATTCACCACTGATAAAGGTCAGCTCGCAACGAGCGAAACGATCTCCCAGTGTTAAGGTCATTCCGATCTGGGTAACAAGTACTGTTGATCGAATAGAGTGAAAACAGCAGCTTTTGCAGAATAAGCTGGTATTATCGTCTATTTCGTCGACCTTTCATCAGCTGTGTGCATCCTGAATAAATGGTCAAATTTGTGTACAGAAAAAATAAGCTGAGTCACAACGTGGTGAGTTTAACTCAAATCATAGAAACATAAGAGAAGAAAAATCACATGATAGCAAAGAGGATGTTAAGGACAAACTATGTGTAATCAAATGAAGGAGGGAGTAAAGACACCCAGTTATTGGGCCTAGGGAAGACTGTTGACCGTTGGACGCTTAAATCGGGTTTCAGGTGTCTAATATTGATTGCTTCGTTAAACTTGAGGAGAACTGAACTGTCATGTCTATTGATAATTTTAAATGATTTCATAGAAATAACATAAGAGAAGAAAAATCACATGATAGCAAAGAGGATGTTAAGGACAAACTATGTGTAATCAAATGAAGGAGGGAGTAAAGACACCCAGTTATTGGGCCTAGGGAAGACTGTTGACCGTTTCAGGTTTCAGGTGTCTAATATTGATTGCTTCGTTAAACTTGAGGAGAACTGAACTGTCATGTCTATTGATAATTTTAAATGATTTCATAGAAATAACCCTTATAGACATGATCTTTGGCCTTATATACACAGTTAGTCGGCTGATTTTACAACACAGTCTGCTTTGAACCTCATGGCCAGGCTTCTAATGGTATCATTTCAACTGATAACAGTAGAGTACATCGCAAACAGCTGTTTAGGGAAACATTCAGTTAAGGATAATACTGATATTGTATACTGATACACAAACGCATTGTAATGCAGCAACCGCACTCATGTCTCTTCAAACACTTACTGCCGCAGTCTGATTCCTTCAATTTCAAACAGTGGCGATAAACATATTGATCACTAAAAGTGGTATAGCTTAATGTCAAAAGGATTCACGAATTCTCTGAAACCTTTTTAGCCCATAAACTTAACATTTTAATGTAAAGGATTATGACGTAGGATTTAACACCGTGGAATAAATAAACTTTGAAAATAATACTTTCGATAGTGTCTCTCTAGTCACAGTTCAGATTTTTCTTTATTGTGTAAGCAATAACTTTCTATAATTTGTACAAGCAATTTTATCGATGTTCCACTGGTAGAACAAATGCCAACCATGCAGGTGGTACAAGGTTCGATTCCCGTCCGATGCACTCATAAACCCCACTTAGCCGTCAGTAAGACCGTTAAGGAAAAAAGATTGGGTGTGAGGCTAGTAATATAACTGACTGGTTTCAATGTAGAAATTTGCACAGATGTGCCCCAGTTTGTGTTGCCGCTCTCCATGTGCCATGCAAAGTGAGAGAAGAAAAAGAATATTAATATGGAGGAACAACAGAGTTTTTCTAGATTCGACAAATCAGGAAGAGTGAATGTATCTGCGCCATCATCGAGAATGATTTTCAGCCATATAACCAGTTGTCTCAAGCCGTTGGTTTCTGTCATCTCGAAGACCTCAACCAAGAAGTCTACACCTCACTGGCTTAAACTAGCTGTTGTGGATTTCACTGACTGATGAAGCCATGTTTTGGTTTGACCACCACTAGCTCTTTACCAACTTGATCCTATGTCAGCTAACATTGCCTGTCGACGAAAGCAATAGCTAGGCGTGCGTAATACATGTCCTAACCACCTCAGTCGATGTAAATTCACAACCTCGTTGAGTGATTTTCCATCTTAGTAAGCTCATCCCTTAAAGAGATTAACCACTGCTACTGAAACGTTAAACCTTGAGGCTTGAAGCCATATATTTCACACAGAAACGAAAAGAAAAATAATAAATACTGCTGCTGAGATGAATAATCAACAATCTTTATAAATCAGCACTCACTGTCACCAAAACGGATTTTATGTGTTAATCCAATATGCGAATGTACAAAATTTTAGTTACAATGTAGTGGATTTTTTTTAGATTTCTTTATATGAGACTCTAAATAATGACTAAATAATCATTTAACCATCGAATTTTTAGCGTAGGACTTCTTTTAAAAGCAGTTCAGATAACTACAGTTCATAAAGCACAAATAAACTTAGAAAAATAAAGCAATACGAAGAGATTGTAAGAAATAAGGGTGTATTGATAAAATGAGAATTACATGAACAATAGTTGGAGTTCAAAGAGTCTCAGACATTACAAAGACTCAGTACATCTTCGCCATACAGAGCAATTTTAACTGATTAAAAATGCCAATTGAAATTTTCAAAAGAATGGATACTGAACAAAGAGTACTCTTTTCGATAACCCCTTCATCATCAGGCTCTACATTTATATATACATTATAGTGAATGAATGAAAAAGCATTATGAACAACATTAATCCTGTTTAAATAACATCGAATCAATAATATAGATAGATTACAGCTCAATAGCATCAACATAAAATAAGCTGAATGTCAGAAAAATTCAGAAAGATAGCATTACAAATTCATAAATTTATAGTTTCTACTGAAGGCTAGCCAGAGCAGTAGTATGGGCTGGACTTGCTTCTTTTGAAGACAGAGCACTGGTTGTTTTAGGCGAATTGTAACAGCCTTCGCTGTTTGGAGCATGCAGTGCTTCTATGATTTTGGCAATTTATTAGGCACCCGTGAGATCATAGAGAAGGATTCTTCCACGCTGGCTTTTAGGCCGGTTTGCACTAGACGGTTCAGTATCGAACTGTTAATGGTTTTAACTACACCTTTACTTAGCCAAAGTGGGATATGTTATCGAGCGAGCACGAAAAATCAAGTTCCTAGAGCAATGGCCAATATAGTACGCCCCACAAGCGCAGTTGAATTGGTAGATACAATTTAAAGTGGCTAGTCTAGATACTTTTAAACTACCGTTCTAAACATCTAGAGGATCGCAGCCAGGCTCAAATCTAACAATCAAAGATTTCATGAATTGAAGTTATATTTAAATCCAACTCTTTTCCGATCCGAAATCCTACATCAGCTAACACTGTTGCTGAGTGTACACGATCGATAGCTTGGTATCGTGTCTATATCAGAGATCATGTAATTTGACAATTGTTACAGTAGAATTTTGTATTTTGAATTCATCAAAAATCAATCCATCAAGGCTGATGTAACTTCTCAAATATTATAAAATGGTCAACAACACAATTAGGCATTTAACTCTGTAAAAAAGTACCAATCATGGCATTATCATCGCTCCTTTTCTTTCCAAAAGTTATTGTCTATTCCATAATTGTGTTGGATGCAGAAGTGTATGAGTCATCTACAAAAACATTTAACTGTCTTTTATGTAAATTGAAAAGATCTGAATACCAGAAGGTCTTTTCCATCAATTTGGCGCTCAGTTAATCAGAGATAAACCCAGAGAAAAACGCAATCTAGAGAGCTAAACCCATTAATTTCATTTCACTGAATATACTTCCGAATTCAAACTTTATTCAGGCATCATATAAGAAACACTCACTTCTTCTTCTTATTTTTTTTCTCTTTTTTTCAAGGTTTATCCAATCATTGATGAACTTATGGTGACTCAGTTAAATTCAGCATTAGAACGATATGAAAAAATGCAGGCTGAAGATGAGGCCAAGAAACGAAGCGCTAATTTAAATGAAGCTGACTGAACATGAACAGGGTTACAAAGGCAAATGGGGAAAACAAGAGTAAGGAAAGAAATCAGAATTTAAAAACAATCCCAAAAAAATAAAAACAAAAGACAAAATCTATCGAGCTATTTATTATACATATGGTACATTATACCTTCCATTGTTCATTGTTCAATGGATAAAAATCTTTTTAAAAATAGTGATTTTGTTGTATGTTGATGTAAGTTATGAGTTATCGGGTTCACTTTTCATTATCTGTTTCCATTCATTATTTGTCAACTTGAATTGTGACAATATAGAATAACCAAATTTTTTCTGAAAATATTGAAAGGAGATGTTGATATATATAAAAAGTTATTGTGAAAATAAAATAATTATTTTGGCTTTTAATTTTTTCATTTCCTCGCGTTCCAAATGGAATATCTGGCTTCAAACTACTGAAGTTATTCAAGTGTTGGTTTGTAGGGATTTGATTGGTTACAGGATTTCATCATGAGGTGACACTAGTCAGAGAACCGGTGGAAAACCTAGGAGTACTGGAAAGCTGTTTCGTCCTAGTTTGGGACTCTTCAGAATCCCGGTGGGTGCGTACTTCTGAAGAGTCCCAAACTAGAAGGACGAAACAGCTGTCTAGTACTCCCAGGCTTTCCAATGGTTCTCTAACTAATGTCAGTTCATGATGAAATGCTGAAGTTATTGTTTTCTACGGAGTCAGTTTCCTGGACTCATACAGCTAACCTTCTTTCTCTTCATGGCTCACTATTGGATAATAAAGTTGGTTGAGTTTTGTAGGCGTGTACTGGTTAAGAACCGAGTCCACACCTTGTTTATGGTTAATAAGCATTCTACTAATGATGCATAAGAGTTCAGGGTGAAATATAGGGCTCCTTAGGTGCAGAGAGTTTGTAGTGAAGATTGTGTTCATGATGGATTCATCCAACTTAAAGAAACACTCTCATAGAGAACGGATATCCATTACACTTTGTAGAGGTCAGCAGAAAGTTACAGAGATTCACAAGGTAGCTATAAAATTTTTGCACTTAAACTTACAATTTAGGGGTAACGCTGTGAGTTAGATACTTAAAATTCGTCCGATGAGATCACATTCTTTGCCGACACTTTACGAATAACCTACTCTAACCGTCCACCAGTGCACCTTAATGTCAAGGAAATGTTACCTCAATTGTCTAATTCCATGTGTATATATATGTTCACCTGTTCTAGGTACATACAACATTCGTCGAGAAACATATCCCTCCGCTGCTTTCTGGAGCACCTCCCCTGAGTTTGGCTGAGCAAAGGAGAACGTAGAGGTTGTAATTCATCGATATTGCAACACATTGTAGATACTGACCACGCAGCATCTGACACATCGTTTAATATAGTCTACAAAGTCCGACAAAGTTTCCCGTAAGGGACATGAAGGCGTTTGATTTGGCAATGGGTAACATAAAGTCGGAACGTTTTGTAAAAAAGACAATTCGTATGATCTCTTTCATTACCATAGTCTTGATTTTACTATGTAATTCCCTCAAAAAGCTTTGTTATCCTTCTTTATTCCATTTTCCATTTTTGTTTTATTTTATTCCAGCTTATGTTGTCACATTTTAACGTTTTTATCTAGTCTCTTATTTTGATAATGTTTCACTCATCGTATGTTTCCATCATATTTATATTCACATATTCACATTTCCGAATCACAATGTCCAATCATCTATTTTACAAATGTCCATTGAACTTTAAGTTGACCACTGTTTGTAAAAATTATATTTGTAAAATCTCAGAGAGATTGAAATGAGTAATTCCAACGTTTCGTTCGGCAATCTGGTCCGTTGTGTGCAACAGAATGCGTATCCTAAATCCGTAGCTGTCCAGTCACTTGACAACTCTAGTAAGTCGAATAAAACAGGTTAATCTTCAGAAAGAAGACAAAGCAATAAGTTTGACAGGGTGCTTCATCTAAACTCTAATCTTAAACACCATAATTTTTAAAAGTACGTCTAATCATAAAATTCTAGATACTAACAGTTTGAACAGACATGAAGGTATGATGTTAGATGACGCATAGGAAATCATAATTAATAAATAAGAATGGATATGTATCACTTATTAATAATACTTGGTCAAAGTTCCCGACTGTCTATTTCTACTTATGGAGATGTTAAGAAATTGTTTTACAACTGTTGACCCCCACACATACAAACACACATTATGTTTAAAGTGTTTAACAAAGGTGGATCAATATTTGTGAGTCCGAGGTCAAATTTTGATCACAACTCCTACAATTTTTGTTTATTATACTTTACTCATGATTGGACAAAGTTTTTTAAAACAAAACATGTCCCTCTTATATATAAACCTCTGTTATGTTAATTTCGATTAATTTCCCTGAAGAAGTTCAGACCAAATTGCCGAACGAAACGTTGGAATTAATCATTTCAATCTCGCTGAGATTTTACAAATATAATTTTTTTTACAAATGTCTACTTCTCACTCGGCGCCCAAATATTCTGTCAAATCTTGACGACAGTTCATTTGAATGACCACTTTTTATTTTTAATTATTCATTCATATAGCTAGTCAATCGGGACTCAGGATCCTATGCACCAATACTATCGCACTTTAGTATTTCCACTTACTGTGAAACTTAAACGCACAAACACACATACACACAGGAAAACTAAATGATATTGTGTATTGTAGTCCCTATATATATATATATATATATATATATATATATATATATACATATGCATATACATATATACGATTGTACAGCTATAAAGATGAAATCACCTAAAAGAGAATTTTCTTCTCTGAATTCTTTGTTTTTATGCCTCGATGGGTTCCAGTGGCTGGATGGTATCCGAGCTTGTCTTGTAACCAGAAATCCTTGAGTTCCACCTCCCCTAGTGGGTGCGTGCTGCCGATGATTCTCAAAATTAGGATGAAACATCTGTTCAGTATATATATCCAAACCAAGTTCACTTTTAACGGTTTGAAAAAATTTCGGCATTGGGTATATGATATTCATTATAATAGAGGTTTTTTGTATTTCCCAATGAATGAAAAAACAAAACGAGATTGTTTTTACTGACGTTTCGCTATTTTATGCTAATAGCTTTCTCAAAGTATTATTAAACCGGAATTTACAAAATCTCAGCATATATATAACAAAGAGTTAGGGGGTGAGAAAAATATAGACTTAGTTCAACTTAAAAGGACATATTGAAAGTCAAAATAGCAATGAAGATCGTTCAAACCAAATATTGAAGGTAATAGTATATCTTAGTTTGGTTACTTTTACCTATTCTCGAACTTGACAACCAAAAATGACCCCAGACTAACGAACGATGATCAAGTTAGTAAACTTTATTTTGATATAATAACAGATATACTATTACCTTTGATATTTGGTTTGAACGATCTTCATTGCTATTTTGACTTTCAATATGTCCTTTTAAGTTGAACTAAGTCTATATTTTTCTCACCCCCTAACTCTTTGTTATATATATATGCTGAGATTTTGTAAATTCCGGTTTAATAATACTTTGAGAAAGCTATTAGCATAAAATAGCGAAACGTCAGTAAAAACAATCTCGTTTTGTTTTTTCATTCATTGGGAAATACAAAAAACCTCTATTATAATGAACATCTGTTCATTACTCCAGTGCTAGTTTTCAGTGATTCTCTAAATGATATCAACCCGTTGTCTAACGTGAAAAAAAAATAGAATCCCTACAAACTAATGTTTTAGAATCAATGGGGATAATTAATTTAACTTTTTACATGCATTTCCACAACCTTAGTGTCTCTGATAGTTGATTTTTGCTTTGAAGACTGAAGAAAATGTTTAAGATTTTCATATCATCAAAAACATCGTCTTGTTTATCTCACAAAGTCGGCTGAGATATTTTTCACCTCTGACTTAGTTTTAGTGAAAGTTGATGAAGGTTTGTAGTTTGTTTGAGGTGCTCCTCGTGATGCGCTAAGTCGCTGATTCATAAAGTAGCACCTACTTCACACATTGGAGTTAAAAATCTGGATCTTATTTTTCATGCTAATTGCTGTTGACCTGCACACAGACTTGAAAGTAATGAAAGTTTGCCTTGCTTTTCTGATGATACTCGCTTTGATATCCTCATTAGTTCCGTCTGCCTATAGTTAAAACGATACTTTCCAGGTGGGTAGGTAAGGGAGGTTGCTTCTTTCAGATTCCTCCCATCTATGCTGGCTGCTTGTTGTTTGTTGTTGTTGTTGCAGTTCTAGATGAGAACTCATCACAGTTTTGTTTGAGTAGTTTGGACCGATTTAGCTATCCAAGCTGGGTCAGAACGGTGACATTGACTATGGTTTGGGCTTCAAACGATTGGAAAATCTCTCTGGTGTTAAAATCATCTCGTTGATCTGGTTAGCAAGCATTACTTTCTGCCATGAAGGGTTTCCAGCTACTTGTACCAGTCACTTAGTAGTATATATTATTTGGAAATATTTTCTTTCCATTTCGTTACTGTTATTTTTTATACAAACTAACATATGATGAAAATAAACTACAGAAGTGAAGAAATATGTACTTGGTTATATGAAGTGAAAACAAATTTTCATAAAGTAACTCTACAGAAAACCTTACCTGAGTGTATGCGAGAGACTGGTTCACTGTTCACACCCACCTAACACTGAAACATTTCTACAAGATCTTTGATTTCATGGATGAATTGCAGTCAAGGCAGCGAGGATAAGGGTTTCTGGATAAATGGTTTGGATTTAAACTTCCTTGACAAGGTGGAAACATCAGTTAAATCTTGCATAGAAAAAACGTCTTAACTAGAATATTCGCTGTTGGTGTGATGTACAGTTAACTTATATAACAAGTTCACCAACTCATTTATGTCACATTTACTTCTTATTTGAAGTCTAAAGAATAAGGCAGGTCCTTTATATTCCATTTGATTGCTTCAATCCTTATCTGTTTCATCACTAATTAAAATTTGAATGAGTGGATTACAGTGGTTAAGAGGGAAATTTGTACATTTCACACAGTCAGTCATTATTCTAGTGTTATTATTATCCCCTTTCGGTTCGGAAGGAACTTAAGGCTTCAACGGCATATCCTCATTTTTGAAGTCACTTTACAGCGGTTCCAAGATTGCGTATAAGCTTTCAGCTCCTGACACGAATATATCTATGTTACCTTTAGATATACGATCAACTCATTGTTTTCTATTCGAGTTCTATTCCTCGACCTGCCTCTTAGTGTCACTCAGAGCTCTCCGCAGTGTACTTCCAGTCCATATCCACTTCCTTCGGCGTATTTGTCTGGGAAAAGGTTCTTGGTTGCTTCGTTGACAGAGTCCTTGTCTGATTGGTCAGGCTATCTGACCTTCATTATGCAGTCAGGTAAGGGGGTTGTTGATGAGAGTTTGAAGATTGTTCGAAGTGGTTTTAATGATGCACCAATTCTCTAAACTACATACAGGCACTCACTAACTTGACATTAGTGCTGAAAATCCGTATTTTAATCTTTATTCTCAATGTGATAGATTTCCAAATTGATTTCACACTGATGCCTCTCCGATCCTGGTTTTGACACCCTAATCTTTGCTGACTGCCTACAGTTGAAACGATACTAGTCGATGAGTGAAACTGATAACCTCCTTCTTCACTTCTGTCTTCTTTACATCCATCTGATATCTTGTCTTCCCTGTCTCTTCTGCTAACATTTTTGGTTTTCGCCTGTAGACAAATAGAGTGTTTAAGGCGAAATGGGATACTTCTATGAGAAAAGACAATTAAAACCTTCACTCTATACTTTTTCGGCATTGCAAATGTGCACTTTGTAGAAAACAGAATTGCTGAGGAAATAAAGCTTTGAGATATCAAATTCGAAGTATTGAAGTGTGCTGAACTAGAAGTAATCGGCTGTCCGACGTCTCACCTCTCTTTCGTTCTCAGTGGTTTTTTGAAACCGGCGGAAACCCTACATACTGTCTTGAATGGAATTCTCAATAAGAATTAATGAAACAATTAACGATATATGACGCCAACATCAGCTAACACCCAACTTTATGGACCCTATTTGTCCATGACTCATTGGAATTTGAGTCAGTGACGGGATGGATAACGTGCACACACACACTATCAGGTCCAACTCCTGGTGGAGTTGTGGATGCTCACTGATGAAAAGTAATAAAGTAAGGTCGAAAATTACTGTTCACCCTCGCTGGTTTTTACTAATTTTCTAGGTAAAGTTAGTTCCTGATGCAAACTGAAATCAATCGAATTCCTGGAAACCAACAATTGTAATGAAAAAATTAACATTTTCCCGGATCTTTTTCATTATCATTTTGTCATTATAAATCATTTCATTTTATGTACTACTATATCTACTACTATTAGTAGTATTACACTGGCTGACTGATTTATCAGCGTAGAATAAACTACACAAAAGTTCATCATTTCAAGCTGATACACTTCAGAATGGCATATATATAAGTAGAGAGTAAGCTATATCACAAACCATTTGAGCCATGTCACCAACTACTGGTTGTAGCATCTCATGTACCTTAATTAGGCACTCTTTACCTATTCAAGTGTTGGGTTGAGGGGATTTGATTGGTTACAGGATTTTAATCATGAGCTGACATTAGTTAGAGAAACATTGGAAAACCTGGGAGTATTGGACAGCTGTTCCGTCCTAGTTTGGGACTCTTCAGCAGTATACGAGCTCGCCTTGTAACCAGAAGGTCCTAGGTTCGAACCCCGTGGTGTGGGTGCATACTGGTGAAGAGTCCCAAACTAGGATGAAACAGCTGTCTAGTACTCCCAGGTTTTCCAGTGGTTCTCTAACTAATGTCAGCTCATGATGAAAATCCTGTAACTCTTTACCTATTTGGGTGGCTTAAATTGGCAGTCAGGTGTACAGTGAAATAACGCCATGTTTTCATCTGGTTACACAAAACTTTTTTATAACCAAGTCTTATATCAGCGAAAATTGCTTCTCGATGAAAAACTGTGTCTCAGCATGCATAAAGTATGTTTTAGCCATCTCAGTCGATGAGGATTCATAATACTGTAGACTGAGTTTCTTTTCTCATTAAACATCATACAGCTGAACCACTTTCTACTGAATACGGTGAACGGTCAAAAGCTTTTGGCTTCTACAGTCACAAAGTAGTTCACAGCGGTTTGCATGAAGAGCAGTATATCACACTTGTATTGGACATGATGCTGGTTTTCAAGTGTTAGATAATGATTTCGTTATGTCAGCCCCTGTGAATGCTTACCATACGGAATTTGGTGAACAGGAGTAGGGTGCTAATTTAAAACAGACGCCAGGTGTAAATAAAGCAGAATTCATTGAATTCATATAATTTCAGTATAAATCTTCAGCTGAATACTCCACATATGGTGATATATCCTTGTATATAAGCGATTAGAAATATATTGGGAAATACATGACTGATCAGTAAAAATAACTAACAATGACTTAATGATGAGAAGGGCGTCGGTGGCACAGCGATAGACTGCTCGCCAACCATGCCTCATGTGATCCGGGGTTCGATCCTCGGCCAACGATGCACTGCTTTATCATTCACCTCACTAAGGTAGTAATTAGACTGGTGGAGAGGGATGGTTGGCCTTGAGGCTAGCAACTCCATCCTGTTAAAATAAACACCACTGCTACTGAAACTTCAAGCCTCTAGACTGAAGCCCGGTGTTACACTGGGAACGGAAGGGAATAAAATAAAGACTTCAGTAAAATAATTATGAGGAACGACAAGTGAGAATGTTTTATAGGTCACGTACAGATAGTTAGAAGGGGAAAGGGGTATGAGTAGCTAAAAAAATGGGATCACAACAGATTTCAGTTAAGTTACATCATGATATTAGATAGTTAATTATTATGGGAAGAACTAGAAATTTTAAGAAGTTTAAAGTGAATAAAAATTATAATAATGAGAAAACTTGATATAATGATACTGACAGAAAATAGTTGTAAATGAGTCAAGTATAATAATTAAAGGTGGAGTAGAATAGTAATAATAATTACGATAATAGTATTAATATTTTTCGCTAAAAGATATAACATTACCATAGGCAGATTTAAAGTGGTCAGCATTGCCATCTCTACTATAAGACCGGATTTCTAGACGCTAATTGTACAAGCCTCTGCGGTTGCACTCATCTTTCTGTTTGTTTGTCTGCTAACACTGGTGAATTATTCAACAGCGTCACTATGACGTCCGTAGTCTATAAGACGCTTTTGTTATTAAACTTTTGTACTTTGACTTCAGCTTGTTTTCAACCGCTTGATTGAATACTGAATTATGCAAACAGACAATCGCCTATGTGTTTGTTTAGACAAACAAACTGAAATTGGTAAACACGGTTGCAAGTGTTAGAGCTTGGCGAACGGTATTTTCCAGATTGTTGAATTACTCGCTTTGTGGTGTTTAGGAACACAAGATTCTCAGTATAATAAGTTGTTCTGATAGCTTTATTTATTATTTTTTTATTATTTTTTAGAGCTTCAAGCTAAAGCTCTGAAGTTTCGGTAGCAGTGGATTTTGTTTTTACGGGATCGAATTGTTGTTCTCATGTCCAACCTTCCCTCTTTACCAGTCTTATTACTGGCTCAGTGAGTTGAAGGAGTGCATCGGCCGGAGGTCGAACGCCGAAACCCCTGCGAAGTTGCAGAGCATTCTTCCTCTGTACTACCATTGCACTTATCTATACCTAGTCTTCTTTTAACTACTTCTTATGCATCGTCTCCTTCAAATGGCGGACATGAGTGGTTTGATTAATTATATACAGTTTTACTGGCTCCTATTTGTCTAAGATATTTATTGATAGATTTGTAAGGATATCTATTCTTAGATTAAATATCCTAGATGAAAGCAGGAATATTTAGAAAGACGTGAGAAAACTAGAGGCATTTAGCCAACTATTTATATTTGCGTGCTAAAATGAATTCATTGACTCAATTCACCCAAATCAGTTACCAATTTATTTTGTGTTAGATGACGAACTGACTTCGTTAGGAGAACCGCTAAAAACCACAGTGTACTGGACATGTGTTTCGTCCTTGTTTTAGATTCATCAGCGGTACGCATCAATGATCCTATCAACTACTGAACCCCTAGTATGGAGACTAGTAGTGTTTTTATAGTCAAAATAAGTTATTTGAATTGAATTTTTTGATTTCTCTCGTGGCCCAAGTGGTCTAGTGGCGTTTGAAACTATGGGCACTAGGTTCGAGCCTCTGTGGGAACATCATCACTCACTGAGAAATGCAGGTACATCCAGCTGACGAGTCCCAAATAGGACGAAATTCGCATCCTGGATTCCACTGCTAGCCACCATTTACCAATTGTATACAAAATAAGTTACTTGTTAGAATGTTTTGATGTGTTTGAATTGAAATAGAATTTTAAGATTATTTATTATCCTCTTCTGATTTGACTTGAGGTAATAATATCTTCCATATTTCTGGTATTTGCATTGAGTCATTTCTGTTGCATGTGTTGTGTTGGGTGTAGACTCCATGAACGAGGATTCCGTAATCAATCTCTCTCTCCACCTACCTATATTACTTTTTAGAATTTTAACCCTATCCCACCCTATTGTGTGGTTGTTTGTTAATGTATGTAGTGAGATTTCTGAGCTTTTTTCCAAATTACTTATCTTCCCGGGGTCAACCATTCTTACCTTAGCTAAATTCTTGTGTTCTGATAATCTGACTACCCCTGACCTACCAGTTTGACCTATGTAGTTAACCTCACTCACAGTCATTGGAGCGTATCCATAATGGAGTTATACTCTACCACAGTGCCCAAGTTTTATGCTTTTGCCTTCCACTCTGAAGACATAAGAAAATGTCCAGACTTCTTGTATTACCATAAACATCATTTTGTTTATCTCATACAATAAGCTGAGATATTTTCACATAAGTTGTCAGAAAACCGAAGTCAATGGAGGTGCGCAGCTGAAGCCCTATGTTCCTCTAGGAACTAAAGGATACAATAATAATAATAATAATAATAATAATAATAATAATAATAATAATAATTTTCACATTGAAAATAATTGGTATTAACAGATGAAAATTAATAAATTTTTATTGTGCTACTTGGTTGTATATTTAAGTAACATAATGCATGTTTAATGAAAATACACTTACAAAATCTATTTTCATAAAGTTTTCTGCAGAAAAACGAATGCCTATCAGGACATTGTAGAAAAAAGAATAAGGAGATTAGCAGATACCTGTTTTTCGGTGATTTCATTCACAAAGTGGTGTTCAACCACATGTGAACTTGTACACAAAACTTGCGATTGCACAGCTTTGGGGAACGAATGCGCAGGAATGATATCTTTATTCGGGTGAGACATATCAACGAGAAAGGAAAAGCGCGCATCAGTAAATTTTACAACAGTCCGCTCTCTTTTTTCTGGTGTTTTTGTGTTTGTTAAAACACCGTCTGAGAATACATCACTGTTACAGTGAATTTTTCTTCATGAGTTCTCTTTAATCCTTCATATCTCACCATTTAGACGAAGTTTTTACAGTATAACGGAAATAAATGAAGAACCGTATGATTTATGAAATGTTGGACATTCCGCTTGAATGCATAGCTGACATTGGAAATTGTCAGTGCTTCAGCTGTTACCATGTTGCTTACTGTCCTTTCATTTAAATAGAATTATAAAAGGAAATAGTATTCTGCTTATCCTGAGAAACTTTACTGAGTTTCAAGATTTTATTATGAGCTGGTATCGGCTAGGGAACTATTAGAAAGCCTAGGAGTATTGAACAGACTTTTCGTCCTAGTTTTGGGCTCTTCATCAGCACTCATCCACTGGGTTTTGAACCTAGGGCCTTCCGGCTACAATTCGAGACCATTAAGCCAGTGGAACCCGATCCATTGACCAGTCCATGAATTCCAACTTCTGTCAATTCACTATATAGCGTGACCACTAGCCAATGTCATCGGCGGCGGGTATTTGTTTTCACAACCGACCTGCTGTAACCCACTGATCATGCCTGAGTTTGTTGTAAAGCAATGTTAGTGACATGCTGGTTGTTGTCTATCTTGACTAGAATAAACTTCTAGATAAGTTACCGCTTGAAAATGTTCCCAACACTAGGGTACACACCGAAGTCAGATTTAAGTGACACATCAAATAACCTTTTTCCTTGACAATAAAGAGTATATATACATAGTTTTCATATCAATGGAAATTTAAACCATAAGTAGATAATCAGTATCTGGCTGATCGCATTACTCATGACTTTACGGCTAGCAGTGGTAATTAGTCTGTTCTAACACTGTTTTGTATGTAATTTCCTGCCCATGAAGACGTCCTAAATATAGAACTTTCTATTGTTTCATCGATTCTTTATACCAGAGAAGTACCTGAAAATCTGAAAGTGTCTTTTTTCTGGAGTTCTATTGTGAAATGAAGATTAGAATTGCATGAGTTGGATTTTGTCAGTACATTTTCCGCATCTGATTTGCGATTTTGTTCTCCTTTTTTTCCTTTGAGTTTCGAGGAGGAGAACATAATAATTCCAGCGTTATGCTTTGGAGTGTCATTATACGTAGTCTACCTTTTTACTGGGTGGGTTTTCTAGCCTCATGCTTAACCTTCCTTATTTTCCGGAGTGCATTGGTGGGGAATCGAAACTCGTACACTAGCATGGCTGGCGAGTAATCTAACCCTGAAACATCGGCACATGACTAACCTTCCTATATCTTATCTACAGTTCCGTCTGTTATCAAAGTACCATCTTTAAGGCTTGACAAGAACAGTTGTGAAAAGAATGGCCTGAAAAAGCCTCCTATCGTAACACCATTAACCTGAGAGAATAGTCGATCGTCGAACTGAATTTTAATCCACGATATGAGGATACTTCATACTCTCATATGCTTCAATATTTAGTTCACTTAGTTCTGATTAGCTAGTGTCACCAAACTTTTTAAAAACTGAAAGAACTAGTGGTTATTTAAGAAAACAATATGTAGTAGTATATGAAAAATATAAAATTCAGGGTGATACAATGTTCTTCCTCTGTTTACGCTACAGCTGGCGTTTCTTGGTATGCATGGTAAAGGCATGAAATTAGATTTCATTAAAAACTCACATATTTCAAGTGTAACAGAGTAAAGTGTATCAGCCGGTCTGCAAACATAGTCCTGAACACTACGCAACCAGGCTAGCCAGAGGAAAAAGGAAGAATATCAGTACCTCTATCCCATAAGACCTTGTTAACTCTGGACTTCGAGCACCCCCACATAAGTGCTTCACAGTTCTACATAGAGTTACTCAATATCACACGAAAGGACTTCGAATACGCTATCTATACATAACTGAGTCATTCGCTATTGGGGATCTGAAACCCGACATCTGTGTTCAAAAGCATTTCATGCATTCACTCGCCCTACCGTGGTTATAATTTTGCTTCATTTTATTATGTGAGTTTGCTATTATTATTATTATCTCTGTTTTATTATCATTATATTACTGTTTGTTAATAACACTGCATTTTCAGACCTTATCATTTTTCAACTAGTTTTTGTCCACTTTAGACATTTATACTGATGAGTCACTTTCACATTTATAACGTCATGCCAACTTCTATCCTAATTCTCAACTTCCGAATAGTCATTCCCTTCTAGATTACACCTTATATTATGAACACAGTTTCTGGAACAAATTTGCCAATATCTGATTGGCCTGTTGGATTTTTTGTTTAATACAATAATGATTCTACAGATTATGAAAATGAATCGTCAAAAAGAGAATATTCCTCGTTGTTCACGTCAGATTTTTCTATTATAATCCAGTATGGGAATAGTCCTTGTTATAAATGAATAAATGAAAAAAAAGAAAACGATGCTGTTTTGACTGACATTTTGTTACTTAATGTTTATATGCCTAATGCTTAAATTTTTTCAGACTATTCTAAGTGAACTTGGTTTGGATACATATAAATTGAAATGTTCCATTCATGTAACATAATAGATGTTTGGAAAATCTCTCCGAGAAGATTTAATGCTTTACTGATACTTATTTTGATGTTCTAGCTAGCTAACTAACTAACTAACTTTGTCATTATTTTCCTCTTTCCACCTACACTGCATATCATTGTCCCGTTGACTTAATCCTCATTAATTTTTTTTGTTCCTGTTCAACCTAATTGTTATGCTTCTCTTTGTGGTTGTGTGTTCATACTAATAATGTGTTGTTCTACATCTGCGATTTTTTCCGAGTGAGTCAATGCTGTTCTGACTTTGGACTGTCTGTGGGAAGCTTTTAATGTGTGATTCTTACTCAGAGTGTTTCTATCCCATCTTGTTTGAAATATTCTTTTAGATTCTCAGCTACTTCTCGTGGTCGGTTTCCTGTTAACCAGTTTCCTCTTACAGAATTTGTTTAGTACTGGAAGATTGCCTGATCTATCTGGCTGCCTCACTGGATTTTTGAGGTAATTTTGAGTTCTTGATGTGCTATTGGTGTCGTTAAATAAATGCTGGAGATTTTATTTCGAGTAACTGTGTTATTTGGTGTTGTTGAGGAGTTTTATGTCTGTGAGTGAGTCAAAGATGTTTTGTTTATCTATCCAGTGGGACCCGAATATTGGTTTTCACTGTTGAGACCACAATGTTAACGGTCACTAAACAGTTTAGAATAATATTTCACTAAAATCTCCTTTGGAAATCAGATGGTTTGAGCTGGTTCAACTCTCTGAGCTGAGTGGAACCACGTACACCTCTGAGAATCTTCGCCCTTATTGAGCAAAATGGCCTTACGGTTTTTCAACGATCAAACCACAATACATCGGTTTCGGTCTCTGCGCTTATTCATTTCCACTTCCTATGGCTCCTTCTGCACTTGTTTTCGTCACTCTGACTTTGTGCTTGCTTTCAGTGGTAAGAATGGCAGCTTGAACTCGCGCAATTTACGGGAAATATGTGCGTTGAAAACTCATCTTATTTCCGTATGGTGTATGACATCTCTGTCTTACCGAGGTATGTTTATCTCTTTGAAACTAGTCTACATATTCTTCTAGATGTAATTAATAAACAAGAACTGACTAACACCCATCGTGTAATAGAGGGGATTTGACAATTCCCCTTTTAGAGAATATTTTTCTTTATTCTCAGGTACTTTTTACATTTGACATCTGGTTAACCAACTTTGTTCTACAATATTTGCTCGGTACTGATAAAGTTACCTTGTCCGTGATAGTTACCTAACGAGAATAATGCAGTAATTTTGGGCTTTTATTTTATGCTATTATTGATAAATAGTGTCGTGGATTTTATTACAAATATCTGTCTTTTCGTTGTCATTGGGTCATTTTTGGGACTGTGGGTGAGTCAGTAACATTTTGGTTAGCTACACAGTTGAACGCAAAGATTGGTTTTCAGAGTTCAGTTTACAACATATGGATTTCGATCGTTAAACCAAAAAAAACCCATTAAATTCTAAGAAGGATGTTTCACAAAACATATGCTGACAGTTAGTGAATTTATACACTTAACAGTGTATTGGTGTGTATTCACATGGATAAATAGAGATCGCCAGGTCACCCTATATCAAATATTTTTAAGACAACCTTGTGATACCCCTATGTGGATTATTTTCCAAAGTTCTGGTGCTAAAAACTTATCCCATAAAAACCATTAGGAACATTAACAAAGGAGGAAAAATGGGAAAGCAGTAATAAAACCATTGATAATGAAATAAATAAGGAAGAAAACATGACAGTGAATCAGTAGCCTGGAAGAACCTCTGTGGTGACGAGGAAACTGGTGTTTGTAAATACTGAATTTGAAGGTAGTAAAACGGTGGAGATTCTGAAGAATCAATTATTCAGAGGAAATCATTCTTCCTTCAGCTGACCTAAGGCTCGATTTTCCAGTCGTCAAATGATCCGAAGATATAAGAAGGAGTAACTATCATTTGAGGCTAATTTAATGCACGTTCATAAATTCTCTGTCTCCTGTGAAGGTGGCTATATGGATCGCGAAGACAACACAATTTTTTAAACGCATCTCAAAGCTTTGATATGGTTTTAGACGGTTAACTCTACTTGAAGCCTAATCCAGTTAATAAAATGGGATTGCTGTGAAGTTTACTGTATATCTTAGCTGATGTGGGAATATGCAGGATCATTGGGTCGAAGCAGATGAAGCCGTCAAATCAGTTCAAGCTTGGAAAAGCAAGACATGCATTAAATTAATCTAGAATCAGTCTGGAAATCTGCCACACTCAACAAAAAGAACAGCACTAAGGTAAAGTCATTCAGTGTAGTTCGGAAACTTGACGTGCTCATCACCTAAAGCATTTCCAACAGTCTTCATAATTATATTAAGGTCAGATAATCAACCAGCCAGACACCATAAGCAATAGGGAACTCTGTCATCAAGGCAATGGAGTACCTGTAACCCAACAAATATGTCCAAGGAAATGGATATGGATCGAACACACTCTGTGGAAACAAGTTGTATATGGATCCAAGGTTAATATGGAGGAGATCGTGTAGGGAGTGGATGGAAGCTTATGGACTCTTGTTGAGACATCTGAAACAAGACTGAATCGAAGATGTGCATTTGAAGCCCTATATTCCACTCAGGGAATAATAATAATACTGCTTCCAATTTCTACTCTCCTTAACTTACAGGAGACTGATTAAATTATGTTTTACTAAAATATGAAACAGTTATCAGTTTGTTTTTAGAATAATTATATTGCATTCATCATAATAATACTTTTAATAATAATAATTATAATAATAATATACAACAATTCTTTTTATTTTGATTTCTTCAAATGAAGTATAAAAGTGTACATTTGATTAACACTGTTCAATGTTCAATAATTATTTTTTTATTCATTCAATAATTTATCATCTAAGAGAGGTAAATTTAATTCAAACAAAAAATATTTTTTACACATGTTCTGTATACTTTTTTCTGTTTGAAGGACAAAAGACAGGGGGAAGAAAATAATCAACCAGACAAAGAAAGGAGAAGAAGAGAGACATCAAAATTTTGTTTAAATAAGACATTAAAAGAGGGCGGTCATTTTAAAAGCATGAGGTTTAATGAAACAGTAAAAGTGTGAGTTAGTAGTCTTTACCTAGGCAGAGAAAACAATACGTGTCATATGTAACAGATGCATGATAAAATATTTTATAAACATTCTATCCTGTGTTCTTGTATTCTCAAATTGTATGACTAGATGTCGATGTAACAATTTGTGTGTACATGCATCTGTCTACTTATAAGCTATACAAGTAGCATATAATGTTTGACTGAAATAGAAAACAATCGCTTCATGCTTTCATTCACACAAATATCTATGCATGGTGATATGTTATCCGCCTCTGGCTTATTTAAACAAGCATTTATGTTAACGAATCTGATCTACTCATAAATTTCATTTCATATTTATCCGCAGATGTCGATGAAAGTCGAGGCGGTGTTATTTCATAATTATTACTGTTATTATTATTGTTATTATTTAACTTTAGTAATTCTTCTAATTGTGTTAAACTATTATCGGATGGTAAAAAATTCTCTTCATTCAACTGATCATCAAATGAAAAACATGATTGTCTTATGCCTGTTTGATGTTGGGATTGTTGTGGTGATGGTGGGTATTGGTGTACATTTTGTGTAGCATTTGTGTTCATTAGCATTGAGTAGTTATCACGACCACATTCCAGACTGACAGCAGTATTCGCTCTAATAGTAGAAGAAGTATCTGGAGTTTTTGTAGAATTCCTCGAGGCAGTTGACTTCAACAGATTATTTCCACTGTTGGCTTCTTCATTGTTCATTGATGTAGATGACAATAAGGAATTGTTACATTCTTTCATATTTTGTTTTCCACTACTTCTTTGTACACATTTATTAGACATTATATTATTGCATAATTGATGATTGATTTGTTTATCATCATTATGATTCGGTAGAAGTGGATGCGTTTCTGATGGAGTTGTCTGTGAATCTGATGTATTTGATGTATCATTGGCAGTTGATGTTTTCGGGCGAGTTGTAATTGGTACAAGACTTTCACCAGGGAGTAAAGTGATTTCTTCACGTCTAGGTATAAGTGGTCGTATGGTTGTTTCACAGCTGACAGGATTTTCTAGAATGAAAAAAGGGAGAGAGAGAGAGAGTAAAGCGATCATTGACTGCAGAAAATTGAGAAATGAACTAATTATAGGTGTAAATGAACTTGAACATTGAACGTTGGTTCATTGGCCTTGCTCGTCATTGGCGGGCAACTCGAAGGCGTGAATGGTTCAGTCGTGTACGAGTTGGGAGAAGACGAAAGAATACGAATAAAAGTACAATGCTTTCAGGATTTCATCATGAGCTGACATTAGTTAGAGAACCATTGGAAAACCAACTAGGAGTACTGGACAGCTGTTTCGTCCTAGTTTGGGACTCTTCAGCAGTACGCAACCACTGGGATTCGAACCCAGGACCTTCCGGTTACAAGGCGAGCTCGTATACCATTAAGCCACTGGGACTTGCAATGCATTTTATGTAAAACATTTGTTTATAGATTATGTATGATATATCGAATTTAACTGCTGAAGAATATATTTTATTACAAGTCCTTGTGTATTGGATCATACTTAGTAATTGTCGGTTCTGAGCATCTTCGCAAATCATAGGAACTTAGGGTTAAGTTCCTTGACAATAGGTATTAACGGCTTATCAGTAACAGAATGTGACGGAATAACTGTCAGGAAAATCATTCTTGAACGACCAAATTACAATATTGATAGTTATTTGAAGGCTTCAACGAAATTTGTCTTTACGAATACATATTATCACATATTGACTTTACCTCTGTTGTTAGCAGGGTAAGCAACGTGCCACTTAACCAGCTTGTTAATATTCTGGTTGACAGGCACATGGACTTATGTGAAAAATGGGCTAAATCCATTTTATCTAACTCACACCACTACCCTCTTCATTCACAACTCTCCCCTTGCATCTCATCAGGCAAAACCAGAAGCCTATATAGAAAACTATATACCCGCACTGGTAAGTACAAAAACTCATCCATACCCTACCTAGCTCGTGTTCTGTGCGATAAAGAAAGCATTAGGCGTGAAACCTATAACTTATTAAATAGTTAGCGGAACAACTGTATCTCGTCTTTCCAACTCATATCATTTATAGGTACAACGTTTTCTTTCTTTCTTTTCCTTTTCTCTCTCTTTTTTTCTCTGTTATATGCAGCTTTATTTCTTTCTTCTGCTTACGCCAGTAAATATGCTAGCATCTACTTTTCCAACACCTTCAAACAGTTTGTTCAATTTCGGCTTTTCTACCGACATGTCAATATGTTGTTGTCATAATGAACTGAGATTTCCTTAATCTATGTAGAATTTTATTAATTGTTAATTTACTAACTGGATGCAATACTGTAGTAAAATGCTGAGAATCCAATTCTGTATCGCAAGTACTGTTTTGGAATAAAGCAAATTATTATTATTATTATAGTCCTTATTGTTCTGTAATGCCTAATTCAAAGGCCTCTCTTTTCAGTTATGCGATGGTGTTGATAATGTGCTGTTCTACACTTATGGTTTTGTTTGAATGAAGTCAAGGTTGACAGTGTGAAGAATTGGTGGAGACCTTGAACTGTCTATGGGAAATGTTTGATTTGTGATTCTTACTGACAGATTTTGGATCCTACTTTGTTGGAAATATTCCAGCCGATTCTCAGGCACTTCTTGTGGTCGGTTTTCGGTTAGTTAGTTTCGTCTTACAGTATTTGTTTTGTACTTGAAGATTAGAGGATGGAGTTGCTGCTTTTCTTCTTTTCTACTCTGGCTAACCAAGCTGGACAGTGTTACGGAATACGTTTGTGGACTTGAATTTGCGTATGGTCGATATAGTTTGCTCCATACGAGCAAGTAAACTGAAAAATAAACCCTGAAGTAGTCAAAAGCGGTATCTTATCCTGATGAACTTCCAGAGCTTCATCCCACTGATCCGAAAGCAAACTCTAATACGTAAATTAAGTTCAAGGATTAAAAAATCTGTTCAGAAGACATGAAAGACAAACAGTTAAATTTATTACATGAAACGCTACTAGACAACGAGTATCCCCTAAGATTCATAGACACAAAATGAAAGCGAAGTCTCTGTCTCTAAAAGTCAAAACTGTGCCTAAGAAAACTCTATTAGTGAACCTGGAATTCAAAGGTGATATCGAAGAAGAAATTTCTAGAGACCACCTTTCTAAATGTGTCTGAAGAAGACATTTATAACAGCCACCTTACGTATCACATTCTCCTGTGTGGAGCAAACTATATCAGCCGTACGCAAATTCAAGTCCAAAAACGTATTCTGTAATACTGTTCAGCCTGGTTAGCCAGAGGAGAAAAGCGGAATATTTGAAGATTATCTGATTTTTGTAGCTACCTAACTGCATTATTGAGGTAGCCTTGAGTTTCTGACATATTAGTGTTGTTGATAAATGAAACCTTGAGATTTTATTTCGGTAACTGTATTATTCGCTGTTGTTGGGGAGTTTCATGACTGTAAGTGAGTAAAAGGTTAGCTATAGAGTATGACTTGAATATTGGTTTTCAGTGTTGACACCACCACAGTACCAGTCGCTGCACATTTCGAGATAGCATTTCGCCACAATTTCCTTCCTTTACTGGATGGTTTAAATCGGTTCGACTTTCTGAACTGCTTAAAATCGAGTACGCCGCTGATAATCTTTGCCCTTAATGAGCAAAATCGCCTTACGGTATCTAGATGACTTTGGTGAACTTATTTGCAAGCACTATGCCATTACATGAGTGATATGAGTAGTGGAAACTAACTACTTATGATAGTTAATCAGTAGTATATAGCACCATGATAAAGAATTGAATAAATTCTAAAGCAGGAAGCAAATTTTTTTTTGACTGCTAATACAACCCAGTAGACTATGAGGAATACAGGCTTAATGATCAAATAAAACAATAACGAAACCACTGATATTCGGGAATAGGGCGGGAAGACCAGTCACTGCAATGGGTGGATTTACCGTTTCGAATAATATTGATAACACTTGATAGCCTTGGTAAACAGTTGTTTTATGTGATCTTGATAAACAAAAAGTTCATTGAGCACTTTAAGGAGTTGAAAACTAGACACAATGCAGTCTCTACACAGAGTAAATAGTGCAAAGGGTGCCATGAATAAACGATCACTAAAAAAAATATAATATATATAATACCGATGAAAGTTTAACTGTTGATAAACACATCCCGGTGTACAATATTATCTATGTAGTTTGATCGCGGATTGATATCATTTAGAAAATCACTGAAAACCAATAGGAAGTGCTGAATAGCTGTTTTGTCCCGGTATGGGACTCTTCATAGTAGTCCCACCAGGGATCGAATCAACAACTTTTGCATTCCGAAGAGAGCTGGTTGACCCTTCGGCTATTGGGATGGGAATCAATAGCCGATAAATTTCACCCCTTTCTTTTGGCAATTATTAGCTCTACGGGTGACTGGATTCCTTCCTGATGCCTGAATGGTCAGCGAGCTGGCCTTTTAACCTGTAGTCTTTGATTTTACCCCCGGTGGAACTATTTGTACGTGTTGATGAAGCGTCCCCAACTAAAGCGAAATAGTTGTATATTACCTTTTGGTTTTCAGTGTTCCTCTAACCTAAGTTAGTTAAGGATTAATCTTGAAACCTATCAAATCTCTATAAACTAGGCACTTGAAAATTATCTACAAAGATGTGTGCAGCTCATTCTGCGTATAAACAACATCAGGTTATCTCCGCCCATCAAACCAATTAGATAACAGTGAGCACAAGGTGCACAAAGCTTAAGCTAAACCTCCCAAATGATTATCTTAAAAAATGTTGGACATAGAAGTTTCTGTAATATTGGAGCAGTAAAAAGTAAGACACGAAAGTCAAGATATATTTTCAAGTGATTTAACAGATTAAATATATATATATATATATATATATATAGTTTATGTTCTTTAACCAATCACTGAGCATGTGATTTTGGTTAACACTAAATCACCTGAAATAGAATGTTCAAATACATATATGGTATTCTGTTGCTAATGCCGTATTGAATTGTGGGAATAGTATTCAGACGTTAACACTAACAAATATGATGATTCTTACTGTGAGAATAATATTCCATTGGAACAGATTTTCTGTATCTTACCGCCACAATATAAACTCTGTACAGGAAAATAATTCACACGGACAACAACAGGTGTCACTTCAATTAGGACAATGTAAAGCTTCTGGACAAAGGAAAAAAATAAGATCCCTTGGGATACCTGAGGGAATGGAGCACTAAAATCAATCTGCAATTAGTATGCATGTAGATATACATAAAATCCGTCAGTTATTAGAGAAAAATTAGAATACACAATCAAAACGTTAAAGATACAAGATCAGCTAGAGGACTGACATAAATGCAGGTGGATACAGTCGTACCTCATAGAGAAGATCATCAGGAGAGAGAGAGAATTCCCACAGCCAACTCCTTGATGAAGATGTTTAGAACGACAGCGAAAGCTCCTTAGTTAAACTAACCTAATCAGAGAACACAACATTACCAAAAACATCCTCCTGAGCTACGTATCTTCACTAAGTGACGACTAAGAGACGACAGAGGTTGTAGAGATAGCCAACTAATAACAATAAGCATCAATCACCATTAAGGGAAGAAATTTTAAGGAAGTCACTTTTTCACTTATTTAGTTAGTCTCATTTCAAATACAGGCAATCAGCAGAGATGAGGAACGTCACGTCTGGGCAGGATTAGAAAGGTAAGGCAGTAATCTATAATCAATGTGGAAATCTGTTGCATTCAGCATCAAGATTACGATTCAAATTTTCAGCAGTAAACTGAAGTTAATCAGTTATTGTAGAGAAAATTTGTAGCTCAGGTGGATGATTTTGATGTGGTTTTGTTCTCTGAGCTGGATGGTTAGTTTGCGAAGCTTTCATCACCTTACTGGGTGACATCTTCAGCGCATACTTCAATTTGAAGTGAGCTTTTAGATTTCTCCACGAGTTTATTAATCATCTCTCCTGGTGACCTTGGACGTGATTGGTTGTTTGTGTGTGTTTTCACACCTTCTAGGTTACTTGTATTGGAACCGGTTGTTTCTTTGACTTGAATTTTGACCCTTTGTCTGTGAAGTTTCTTTCTTATTGGTTGATAAATTTTGTCTATGTCGATGTGTCTATTGATTGATGATCCACTGGAATGCCAAGCTTCTAAAAATTCTCTAGCATTCTTGTTATTTCCTTTGTCTAATATTTGAACGTTGTCCCAGTCGAATTGATGTCCGTAGTTGTCTGTGTGTAGTGAAATGAGGGAGTGGATATCATGTCTTTTGACGGCTAGCTTATGTTCGTGGATACGAAGACGAAGGGGACGTCCACTTTGGCCGATGTAGTGTTTTTCGCAGTTGTTACAGTTTATTTTGTAGATGATGTTGGTTTTATCTTCTTTCGCTGTTGAGTCTTTTGGTTGACATAGAATTGAGTGAAGCGACTTTGTTGGTTTGTGTACGACGTCAACTCCTAAAGGTTTGAAGAGTCTTGTAGTGATTTCTGAGATATCTTTTATATATGGTAAGGCAATTTTCTTTGTGTTCTCCTTGGTGGCTTTTGCTTTGGTAGGTTGGCTTGGGGGTATATGTCTCTTGATGAAATTCCGTGGATATCCATTCTTTTGGAAGACGTCCATGAGATACTTTTCTTCAATTTTTCTTAAGGTGGGAGTGCTGCAGTGAGTCCTTGCCCTCTTGAATAGTGTTTGTATGCAATTCCTTTTGTGTGTTATTGGGTTGTTGCTGTTGTAATTCAGTATTTGGTCTGTGTGAGTTGATTTCCTATAAACTTGAGTTTCTAATTCTCCTGTAGTTGTTCGCCTGACTAAGACGTCCAAAAATGGTATTTTGTTCTCGGATTCCTCTTCTCTTGTGAATTTGATGTCGTTGAAGACGTTGTTTATTAAGTTGTGAGTTTTATCTAATTCGTTTCTTTTGATGATTACAAATGTGTCGTCGACGTAGCGTATCCAAATCTTGGGTTTGATCTTTGGTAGAATTATATTTTCGAGTCTTTGCATCACTGCTTCTGCAATCAAACCTGATATTGGCGATCCCATGGGTGTTCCTTTGACTTGTTCATATATTTGGCCGTTGAATTGGAAGTATGTTGTTAGGCATAGATTTATGCATTCCATCCAGCTTGTGTGTTGCATTTTTGATTGTTGTGGCAGTTGTTCGTCGTTGCTAAGTAGTTGCTCCATGGTTTCTTTTGCTAGGTTTTGTCCGATGGATGTATATAATGCTGTCACGTCGAATGATACCATTATTTCTTGTTCATCTATTTGGATGCCTCTGATTTTCTCTAGGAATTGGATAGCAGAGTTGATGGAGTGATCGCAAGATTCCGTTAGGTGTTTTAGTTTTCTGTATAATTCTTTGGATAAATTATATGTTGGAGTTCCTGGGAGTGATACAATTGGTCGTAATGGGATATTTGCCTTGTGTATTTTGGGTCTGCCGTAGAATCGGGGTAGGACTGGTCCATTGGATTTCATTCGCCATTGGTCTTGTTTTGTGATCTGTCCAGTTTTGGTGAGCTTGTTTAAGGTCCTTTGGATGCGGTTATCCAATGTTTGTATGGGATTTGTTGGGATCCCATCCAATGGACCAGTCCTACCCCGATTCTATGGCAGACCCAAAATACACAAGGCAAATATCCCATTACGACCAATTGTATCACTCCCAGGAACTCCAACATATAATTTATCCAAAGAATTATACAGAAAACTAAAACACCTAACGGAATCTTGCGATCACTCCATCAACTCTGCTATCCAATTCCTAGAGAAAATCAGAGGCATCCAAATAGATGAACAAGAAATAATGGTATCATTCGACGTGACAGCATTATATACATCCATCGGACAAAACCTAGCAAAAGAAACCATGGAGCAACTACTTAGCAACGACGAACAACTGCCACAACAATCAAAAATGCAACACACAAGCTGGATGGAATGCATAAATCTATGCCTAACAACATACTTCCAATTCAACGGCCAAATATATGAACAAGTCAAAGGAACACCCATGGGATCACCAATATCAGGTTTGATTGCAGAAGCAGTGATGCAAAGACTCGAAAATATAATTCTACCAAAGATCAAACCCAAGATTTGGATACGCTACGTCGACGACACATTTGTAATCATCAAAAGAAACGAATTAGATAAAACTCACAACTTAATAAACAACGTCTTCAACGACATCAAATTCACAAGAGAAGAGGAATCCGAGAACAAAATACCATTTTTGGACGTCTTAGTCAGGCGAACAACTACAGGAGAATTAGAAACTCAAGTTTATAGGAAATCAACTCACACAGACCAAATACTGAATTACAACAGCAACAACCCAATAACACACAAAAGGAATTGCATACAAACACTATTCAAGAGGGCAAGGACTCACTGCAGCACTCCCACCTTAAGAAAAATTGAAGAAAAGTATCTCATGGACGTCTTCCAAAAGAATGGATATCCACGGAATTTCATCAAGAGACATATACCCCCAAGCCAACCTACCAAAGCAAAAGCCACCAAGGAGAACACAAAGAAAATTGCCTTACCATATATAAAAGATATCTCAGAAATCACTACAAGACTCTTCAAACCTTTAGGAGTTGACGTCGTACACAAACCAACAAAGTCGCTTCACTCAATTCTATGTCAACCAAAAGACTCAACAGCGAAAGAAGATAAAACCAACATCATCTACAAAATAAACTGTAACAACTGCGAAAAACACTACATCGGCCAAAGTGGACGTCCCCTTCGTCTTCGTATCCACGAACATAAGCTAGCCGTCAAAAGACATGATATCCACTCCCTCATTTCACTACACACAGACAACTACGGACATCAATTCGACTGGGACAACGTTCAAATATTAGACAAAGGAAATAACAAGAATGCTAGAGAATTTTTAGAAGCTTGGCATTCCAGTGGATCATCAATCAATAGACACATCGACATAGACAAAATTTATCAACCAATAAGAAAGAAACTTCACAGACAAAGGGTCAAAATTCAAGTCAAAGAAACAACCGGTTCCAATACAAGTAACCTAGAAGGTGTGAAAACACACACAAACAACCAATCACGTCCAAGGTCACCAGGAGAGATGATTAATAAACTCGTGGAGAAATCTAAAAGCTCACTTCAAATTGAAGTATGCGCTGAAGATGTCACCCAGTAAGGTGATGAAAGCTTCGCAAACTAACCATCCAGCTCAGAGAACAAAACCACATCAAAAAGAAGTTAATCAGTGTCTGTAAATGGTTGAAATACTTGACAGACGCGTCAGTGAAATCATTTTCAACAGGCTACTGAAGAATTTCATCAAGTGTTAATTTTACCTTCTCGACAGTGGAGATCAACAACAATGAATCAATCAAGGACCTATTGCCTAATAAATATTTAGAGAGATTTGGAGATGGATTGGACATACTTTAGGGGAAACCATTGAGTGACCTCACGTGTCGGACTATCAAGGAGGACTAGGAAGAAGAATGGTGAGCTAGGAGTGTGTATGACAGTGAAATGGGGAAACTTTTGTGAGGGGGAAATGAAAGCTTGTGAGCAATTGTGGTTCCAGTTAAAAAAATAACTTCAAAGAACAGGATTAATTAGAGATGCTCCATTATGGATAAGATTTTATTTTGATAAGTCACACAGTGTTACACAGTAATGTTAACTGATGACGTTTCGAGCAAAAACTATTGTTCATAATCATATCAGGTTGCTCACACAACTTTCTTGGTTCACTTATATGCATGAATTGACTAGATATTTAAATAAAAATCAATATGGGATAATGTACATTCACTAATAATAATATGAGTGTTATTGATCAATTATAATCAAATGGGAAATAAGACGAGTGTCTTTATAGTCATAATAAGTAACTTGTTAGACAGTTGTGATGTGCTTCAATTGAAATAGAATTTTATGATTATTTGTTATCCTCTTCTGATTTGACTGGTGGTAATATCTTCCATATCTCTGATCTTTGCATTGAGTCATTTCTGTTCCATGTGTTGGGTGTAGACTCGAGGAACCAGGCCGGATTCATTATTCAATCTCTCTCTCCAACTACATAGATTACTCCATAGAATCTTAACCCTCTACCACCCTATGGTGTGTATGGGTGGTTGTGTGTATCGTGGTTGTATGTTAATGCAGGTAGTGCAATTTCTGAGCTTTTTTCTAAATTACTTATCTTCTCAAGGTCAACCATTCTTACCTTAGCTAAATTCTTATGTTCTGACAATCTCATTACTCCTGATCTACTAGTTTTACCTATGTAGTTGACCTGACTCACAGTCATTGCAAGGTATTTTGTAAATTATATTATTTTTCTCTAATTGGGTCCACCAGGTCTTTTAGCCCATGGAGCTTGTCTCTGAGTGACTTTGTAGGTTTAAATGTCACCCTAACTTCTGCTTTATTAAGAATCCTACGTAGGGTTTCAGATGTTTCCTCACTCCTTATATGGTATAACAGTAGATGACTGTTATGTTACTGCTGCTGAGTGGTTAATAGTAGTCTTCCCCGTCGCCAAATTATTATTATGTACTGGTCGAGAATTTAATAGTCCTGACGCAAGAAAGACGGAAATCAGAAGACCACTAGGTTTGCGATGATACTTCTATTTTCCAAACACAAGGAGAATCAATGTCACACAAGAGTGTGTGAGCAAAAATATATGAATGTCCGAACAAATGTGTGAGCGAATATTCCAAATGAACAAATCAATAGACAGTCTTAACATGTCTCAACATGTCCACCAATTTTGACTAACAGCCAGCTCTTACCACAACAGCACTTAGCACTTAGGAACAAGATCTGAATGGACCTGCCGGATCAGCTGAAGCATTTCCAACAGACTGCTACAAACTTTCACCACCACCTGTCTTCTTCTATCATTGACGATCAGATGGCAAGGAATTCTGGAATCAAATCCATCAAGTAGTCTAATCCCAGTGGGAATCGACAGCATATGCCGAAATCTGAACATGACATATAATAGAGAATGTGAAGAGGAGAGGAAGGCATTTGTAGAGTCTTGGAGCCAGTTGGAAGTGATAAAAGAAAGTGGAGTGTGATGGCGAAACACAGTTGAGACCGTATGTTCCGTTTAGAATGAAGGGAATAAAGAGTAATACTCTTTTTGATTTTCCCGCTGACTGAGTGTACAGAAATGTTTAGCCTCAGTTGTAATTATACTCATTGTACACAAGGTGGCTTGTTAGGACCAAGTAATATAGTGGATAGCCTTTTGGTGATGGAAACGACAATCAATGGGTTCGAGACTCAGTGGGGAATGCAAGTAGGTCTAGGTGATGAGTCCCAAATAGGACGAAGCGCACATCCTGGATTCCATTGCTAGTCACCATCCGAGAAATTAATGGATAATAATAATAATAATTAAACACAATTTTCATAGTGATTCAAATTAGAAATGAGTTGCAAACTTATATTCTCTACGTCACTTTTACCAACTTACTTACCTATAACTCTTGTGTTTGTATCCATAATACTCCTGTTTTGTATACTGGTAGCCAATCGCATTGGTGAATCAATCGCTGAATTAAAAGCTCTTGCTGATGCTGGTGGATTCACACCATAACTATTTTTTAATTTAATTGAAGAACTTAATTGTCCAGCTTGACCATAGGGTTTTGGACGTACTGATTCCACAGGGAGAATACGTCGTCTTCTCTTTGGCAGCTTTGATTGGGCTTGTGTATGTGTGTAGAAACGAGAGAAATTCGATACAATAACAGGAACGGGTAGAGATATTGTCATTACACCTGTAATTGCACACATTGCACCAACTATCATACCTAAAATCATACAAAAGGCAGATATAACGTTATATTGTGTAAAAAAGAATGGAGAACGCCAAAGTATTTGAGCACACCCTAGTAGGATTCGTCTCAAGCTGCAACCCAATGGGGTGCAGTGAACGGCCTCCATTTGCAGTCAGAGGATTCCCGATTACCTTGAATTTGGCGTCAGGTGAATACATTAGGTGTTAGCATGTTCAGTGGGTTGAGCAGCTTGAAGAAACAACAATATTTCTGTATTGAACGCTTGCATTTTGGGCGAACTCTTCTCACCTTGGAACCATCAGAAAAATAATTTTAATACACTATTTTTTGCAGCGTTTCCAGTATGACTTTTAGGAAAAAGATATTGAGAATTACGATAAACTTCTGGTAGCGTTTATTCGTATCTCTTAGTTTTTAAACTTTTTTTTGGAGCAAGTGACACTGACCATAGACACAGAATGCTACTCACATGGATACGAGAGTATGTTTCAGCTCCATTTTATTAAGGGAGGAATGAGGTATATACAGTCCTTGTCGCTACCTTGACCTTAGCATGAAAAAATATTTTAAAAAAATCTATTTATTGTTTCTTGTTTTATTTTGTCAATTTTCGTACCTATCCCTTATTGCAGATAATAACCAACTAAATGGCTGAAGAGGCAGGCAGTGAATACAGGATTCCAGGTGAATATAGCGAAGATGGAGGTGAGGAAGGTAAACAACCAACCAACCAACCAACCAACCGACAGCAACAATAACCAACACCAGTCACCGACAACGGGAGAAATTTGAGATAGGTTACTTCCTTCACTTATCTGGGAAACATTGATTCAACGATAGGCAAATGGCACGGATGAAGTTGTCAAAGGTGGCCAGAATCGGGAAAACAAGATACGCCTTCATCAACCAACCCTGAAACCAGTGTGAAAATTTTCTGTGCTCTGCTTCAGCATAAAGAACAAGATTCGAATTTTCAAAACAAATATTAAGTTAGTCAGTTCTTCTTAGTGCGTCAGAAAGTTGACCAGCGTGTCACGAAAAGCATTTCCAACACGTTACAGAAGTTTTTTCAACAGCTACCTTCTCTGGCTCCATACTGAAGATCGACTGGTCGGCGAGACAGAGAAAATTAGCAACAAGAAGCTCTGGCAACGAACTAACCAAACACCTATCGTTCAACAAATAAATAGAAGAAAGTGGAGGTGGATCGGGAACAAACTGAAAAGAACGTCGAATGACATCGCGTATCGGGCTGTTGAGTGGAATCCGAATGGGAGGAAGAGATAAGAGATTATGGGCGATCGGCTGTTCAGCTCGGTGGTCCTCACAAAGTTGAATAAAGTGGAGATGTGTTGTTGAAGCCTTATATTTCACTCGAAACCCAAGGGAATAATAATATGTGGTACTAATAAGAATTTGAAAGTATTATATTAGTGAAGTCTTCGGTAAATATTTTGAATAGCTGAGCGATAGAGTAGGCTAGAGAATGTGGAGAAATGAAAGATCATTGTGAAAGAATCTGAAGAAAGTATAAAATTCTGAAACCAAACACCTCTGTATTCTACAGCTATATTTATTGTCGTTAACTTCCGTCAGATTCCCAAGAAAGTGATATGAAGGGCTCCCCGTGGAACCATGTTCACACATATTATTTAAATTTACTCATAAGATATAGCTTCAGGAAAGTTAAATATAAGTATACGACTAATGAAAGATGGTTGGAATAGATCGCAAAAAGACCTAAACCGAGATTCTGTCTTTTTTTTGGCACTCACTAGTCAGCACTACCTATCTGTAGTCTTGAAAGAATTCATGTCGCCTCTGAGACTCGAACCCAAGTTACTCAGTGTTGCAGTCAGAGGTGTTGCCACTATGCCATTCAGACTCATGGTTTACTTCCTACAGAACTATTATAGACAGTGATTAATGGCTAGGCAGTGACAAATGTCATACATCTTGTCAGTGGTGTTTGCGATATGATCATCAACATGGGCAGCTGGTCATTTCAGTTAACTGTGAAACCTAGTAGCTCAGTGGTAACATCTGTGACTTCAGTATTTGTATGACTTGAATTCGAATAACAAAGAGGACATAAGCTTCTTCAAGATCTCAGGTATATGGAGCTGACGAGTACTGGTGAAGACGAAACCAAGGTCTAAGGCTTCCTGATGATGAGCCGACTAGCTTGGTGATCCCATTGCAAATTCGTCTGATAGGATTTAGTCTGTCTCAATACTAAGGACTATAAATATATACATACGATTGTAAAGGCTGATAATAAATACTTATTGAGATGAGACATTCTTCATCTGATATTTTATTTTTAGTAAATGTCGTGTGTAAAAATAGAGTGCTTAATTTACTGGAAACTACTCATTTAGCTTAAAAATATCTTAATATATCTTTTACTGGTGAAATAATAGTTTGGTGAATGTCTAGCAATCTACGTCACAATTTCTGTATTATTTGATATGAAGAAAACGTGCTTTTCACTCATTCGAGAGAAAAAAAAAGTATCCTACATAACAAATTCATTATAACACATTCATTAAAGTATATTAAAGAAGTTGTTCAACTCGTCTGTCTGTATTTTCTCCCTTTTTAAGTAATTCTGTCCAATTTTGCATTGAAGTATACATTATTAAAGTGAATAGAACATCTAGGAAGTACTTATGCTTCAAAAAGGATCATTTTTACGCAATAATTCAGATGAATGCACACACTTATCATTTATGTAATTCCTAAATGAATATGATACTTTAAGTATTGAGTCTCAGGTGGAATAAAATTTGATATTATGAAGCTAATGATGAGTATATGACAGTTGGTGAAAGTTATACAGCATTTAAGCTAGGGTAAATGCTTTTAATGATATCCAGTGTTACCACGTAACTCATCAATAGGCGTGCAACACCATCAATTGTTGACAGCCACAGGAGTAGCGAGAAACACTTCAGTTAGTGAATTACTGGAAACCACTAAGGAGCAATGAACAGCTGGGTCGTATTTAGTTTGTGGCTCTTCTACAGCATGGATCAGTGACCCCGTGGGGGTCAAACTTAGGACCTTCAAGTAGACTGTTTAATCATTGAGACAGAATCCAATGGCTAATGAATCCTAACTACTGTCAATTCGCTGTCTATAGCATCAAGGTTAGCCAGTGTTACGCCACTGATCGTGGCTGCTCATTACTTTGTTCATCTTGGTATACGAAAGGATCTCTATGAAGATTTAGTATTTCGAACAATGGGTGCTGAATTCGAGTCCCAGTGGGATTACAATGACTCAGTGATGACTGCAAGTATATACAGTCACGGAGTCCTGAACAGAAGGAAATGAGCAGTTTGGATTCCACAGCCAGTCACCATCCGCAGTAATAATATTGCGCCAGTCCTCAGACATAGTTGAAGCATCCTTACAAGGAGATGAGATGTCAAGAGAGGTTTAACATTTTGGTTTAATCAGTCAACAGGGAAAACAAAAAAACCACTACTTTGACTGTAGCATAAGTTGAAAATATAAATATTGTTAGCGAGAATTCGGGTAGTTTTGAAATGATTTGTTTCCTTCAACTGCGTCAAACTCGGTAGAATGTTCGTGCGACCGGCTTCAAAAAGTAGCAAAGTGGCTACACTGTGTTTACATCACTTCAATTTGATTTGGCAGATGTGAGTGGATCTCAACTGCTTGCATCAATCAGTCAGCATTATGCAGTAAAGCATTGCTTGCAGGTTGCATAGGTACCTTTCATTATCGTATGGAACTCTAAATTGGGAGATACTTTATTGAAACAATTAAGAATAATTGAACGAAAAGGAAATCGTAGAACTACTACATGCATTCATTTACCTTTGAGTGAACTTTACTATTTCAAGATTTAAATTACTAATGGAGTTAAAATATATGGAGAAGTGGCTTATTTGTCTACAATGGCGGATTTAAAACTGTGAGCTGTGAGCTGGAACTATGATAAACATATGGAGGCAGTCGACAGAGCCCGCCAACCTAGGTTTTATGCTTGTCACCATTGTTCCGCAACACGTTCCTGCCACCTCGATAAGGTTGAGATCAGCTCAAAGACTTCGGTTTATTTCACCCACTGCTATTTAAGATATGCAAAAATTTGGTAGAAGAGGCGCTGAAGACAAGACTTGCAGTAAAAATAGTATATGCAAGTAAATTCATCTTACCGCATTGTTTTCAAATCGTTTCAACCGATTCGGATTTCATTTAAGTGATGATGGTGCTTGATGGTGGTATATAGCACACATATTTCCTTCTGTATGGGAATCGTCCAGTACACATGCCTACACTGAACTGACTGATGGAAATATTTACCGTTGCCTTAGAAAAATTAGTTTTCACAGTAGAGAAACAATAAATATCTATATTTACGACATAGCATGAACACTAGCCAATGTCTTCAGCGAGTATCTGTCCTCACACCCGACCTGCTGTAACTTACTGGTCACGGCTTCCAACTAGAACCCTAGGTAACTACCTGAATAGGGCCAGTCGCTAGTGAGCATCTCATTGATATTCATCATGAGCTGACATCGATTAGAGAAGTACTGGAAAGCCTTCAGGTAGTAATGGGAAGCTGTTTTGTCTTAGTTTAGGACGTACCGTCGAAGAGTCCCAAACTAGCACAAAACAGCTTCCCAGTACTCCCTGTAGGTTTTCCAGTACCTCTCTAACCGTGATCAGCACATGATAAAATGTTTAACCAATCAATCAAATCCCTACGAACCACTACTTAAATAACTATATTGTTTGTAATGCATAGCAAACACGAAACAAAGTTGATTTTGTTAAACTATGAATTCTTTCCCTAATTCGCTTAAAATCAGATCACGCAAAGTGTGGGATGGGTGTATAGAGAAAATAAAGAATATGACCTTCTTTTGCTCATAGGTCTATCAGTTCCAACTCCACTCCCGGGATGAAAGTCATAATTCCATCTTTTCTGTTTATAAGCAGTAATCCTAAAATAGGAAAATGATAACTTCACCCAAAAAGACACTGTTGAAACACATCCAAACTAGAGTGAAAAGCTACCTAGTGGTCCTTGGTTTCTGATGATCTGTCTAACAGATGTGAAAAAATCTACATCAAAACTAGTCCAAATCCATACAAAACTCGTTATCTTAATCATTCATCTTCAGCTCATTGATAGCTACTCGATGGATGTCCTGAAGCTGTACTGAGAAGTCATGACTATCGGGGTTCACCGTGTCAAAGTGAATTATATAATATAGCAAAAATATTCATTCAGATATCTATAAAACACAACATAATCGAGCAAAGAATATTCTTTTCAATAAATTCCTCTTCTGGCTCTACAATTATATACATGTTTATATACACAGAATATTCAAGGTTGGTAGTTAATAACAATATTAGTGTTTTTTAAATAATATCGATTTGTAAAGCAAGATCAATGCAATTACAGTTCACTAAAAATACTTAAATTATAATAGTAATAAAGATATAATAGCGAGTAGGATATCAACTAAAATTAGGAAATTTTCACGAAAATTGAGAATCATTCAAACCTAGATGGCCAAGGTAGGGACAGCGTCTGAACTAACTTCTTTTGGACGCACAAATTAGGCTTTTTAATGTGGATCCCAACAGCCTCAGCAATATTTAGTAATCGAACTCTTAAGGCGAAGTTGAGATTTGTTGGTATCCGATAAATAACTCTGAAAGCTTGATTAACATCAATCCTATGTTCTGTATCCACCAGATGAGCCAAAATAGCGCTACGGATAGATTTTGTTTGGCCTTTGCTTAACCACGCAGGGTGATGTTCGGAAATTCGACGAGAAACACGCCTAATTGTGCGGCCTATGTAACTGGCTCCACAGGAGCAATTAAATTGGTAGATACACATGGATGAGGCGAAATTAGGCAGTTTGTCTTTTACTCCCGAACGCAGAAGAGAAGTAGTCTTAAAGATACAACGTAATTCAGCAGCAGGGAATGCTCGTTTTACCGCGTTTCTAATACGCTGTGTTAGTATCTCGCTAGTGTTGTCCCCAAGGAACTGCATCTGAAAGAATAAGGCCTTTTTTGGAACTGTTGGTAACTTCGGCTGCTTTGGTTTCAAATTCATATTCTTATCAATAAACTTTTCAGGATAACCATTCTCACTTAGCAACCGTTTAATATTATTCAGTTCTTCATCAAGACATTCGTCCGAGCAAATCGCTCTTGCTCTGTGAACCAGGCACTTTATCAAATTGCGTTTGTATTTCAAGGGCACAAAACTGAGAAAATGTGTGTACTGGCCCGTTGATGTAGGTTTTCTATATACACTTCTTCTTATTGAGCCATCCTCTTTTCTGGTCATAAAAACGTCTAAAAATGGAATACTAGATTCCTTTTCTGTCTCGATGGTAAAATTTATTGCAGTATGTACCTCGTTAAATTTATCCAGGATGCTCTTTGCTTCCTTCTCGTTTTTCATAATTAAAAAAGTATCATCCATGTACCGACAATAAAATTCGAGTTCACTAATAACATCCTTCAGAGGCCCATTTTCTAGTTTCGCAAGGAAAATGTCGGCTAGAATGGGTCCCAGTGGTGACCCCATTGCCACACCGTCAATTTGTCTATATAGTTCCTTATTAAATAAAAAGTGGACATTCATTGTACATTTCAAGAGAAGCTCTTTCACAAATGATATAGGAATGCCGACATTGATGTTTCGTCGTTTAAGTTCTTCACATACAAAGTCCACTGTTTCCATAAGTGGTACATTGGTGAATAAGGAAGATACGTCAAATGATATCATGAATTTATTGTCGACACTTAAATCTTTTATCCTTTCCACAAATCCGAAAGTATCCTTTACACTGTGTTTCACTAACTCCGTATGAAGCGGCTGTAAGATTTCGACTAGCCATTTGGCTACAGGATGGTATGGCGAATTTAACATATCTAACACTGGTCGAAGCGGTACACCATCTTTGTGCACTTTAGGCGAACCATATAGTCTTGGTGTAAAAGTTCCAGTGGGTTTAAGAGATGTATACTGACCCTGTGAGATGAACCCTTGTTGTTTCAGTCGCTTCAATGTTTCCGTTAGCTGTTTCTCAGTCCTTTCAATCGGATCTAGAGACATTTATTGGGGAAGCGTTATATCAAGAATTGGTTGGAGGATTTCATCATGAGCTGACGTCACTTAGAGGACCACTTGAAAACGTGGGAGTACTGAACAACTGTTTGATGCTATTTTGGGACTCTTCATCAGTACACACCCACCACTACGGTTGGAACCCAGTACCTTCTGGCTACAAGGCTTGCGAGCTCACAGACCATTAAGTCACTGGGACATAACCTGATCCAATGGCTAGCTAGTCCATGAATTCTAACTTCTGCCATCTCACTTCGTTATGTCTACGTCGATGATTTACTGGCTCACCTTCAACTTGCTGTACCCTACTTGTCATGACTTCCCAGCAGAACTGCCTGAATAGGACCAGTCACCAGTGAGCATCAGACTAATTTTCTCCAGATTTTCCAATGGTTCTTTAACTGATGTCAACTCATGATGAAATACTCCAACCAATCAAATAAAATCCTCACAAAAGCAATATTAAAAAAAATATCAGGAATTGATAAAATTTAGAATTCGTGGGTCACAGAATTCTGACCGAGATGACTGAATAATCAACGAGGTTGATCTGCTAACCTGAAGTTCTCTGGAATCGACTCCTGATTGGGTCATGGAAGTGTACTGCCTAAAAGTCCTGGAATAGAATGAAATAGCTGCTAAGTTCTCCACGATATTTATTGATCTCCTTAACTGATGTTAGCCTGTGATCAAATCTACATTGAAATTGATTCAAATCACCCACAAAATCTGGTAATATGAATAAATATTTAGTTAGATAACCTTAGATATTTGAAGTTGCATGTCAAGGTCAGATAAAAGACACACACACACACACGCACACGTACGAGGAAATTCGATAATCTCTTTCTTTCTCTCTCTCTCTCTCTATAAGTTGATAATATATTATTCTTGTTTATTTGTTGTTTCAGAGAGATGTTGCAGTTTTCTGTTCACCTTGAAGCACATGTTTTATATTGTTTATTTTGTTCTTGTGTCAATAATTTATCAACTCATAAAAGAATGTTTCAAAGAAATCATGAATTAATATGATTATTTATCAATCGAATTGATGATAATAACAAAAATAAACATGAATATAATCGATTCTAACGAATAATTTGATTACTTTTAGAAGTTATATGATATCTCATGCAACTTTTTTTAATGCTGGGGGATTGTTTTGCTTTTATGCCTTTCTTATAGTGTTCTCAGTGGAATATAGAACTTTAAGCTTTTACATTTCATAGTAGCGACAGTGTTGTGTTTTAAAGATATGGGGTTGTTGCATCCAACCTTCTCTGTTTCCCACGGTTCCCACTGGTGAATAAACTATGCAAGGTTTAAGAGTGAATCGGCCAGAGATTGAAACCTTGCCTCCTAAGTAGCTGGTAAGGACTCTGTCGATATAAATCACCAGTGGATAGTGATTTATTCTGAACCGAAATGCGTGGTTCCTGTTGACGCCTGATATGGACACTTTGACAAGATCCGATGGTCGCCTTTTGATGCCTTTTTGTAGATCTTGATCTTCATCGGGATGTCACTTCAGCTTCATTGAGTGGTTATGTCCTAACTAGTATTTGAATTTTGCACCAATAGTTTCACAGGCCAAAGCGTTGTTCACTAGGCGACTGGGACTTACTGCAGAGTGTGATTATTTCCAATTCCGCATTGATCAATTATTTTATTTGTTGATAGATAAGCTCATTGTACTGATACGCCGACAATATGAACAAGGTCTTATTCTCCTGATGGTGGCTAGTATAGGGATTTAGAACTCACGTTTCGTCCTGTTTAGAGTTCACTAGCGAAATCTAACTGTATTCCAGTGGATGATAATGTGTATTAGTGTTCACTAGTTTAATGAAGACTGATTTCACTTTTGAAACTATGCCACCTGGCTTTTAACCTCAGTGGAAATACCATCACTTACGAGAATGCATGTGTATACAACTGACAAGTATGTTGAACAGGGCAAAATTTACCTCTTGGATTCCATTGCTAGTCATCTTCAGTCGATTAATATGCAATACTATTTATTGCCTATTTGTAACTTTAGCCCAGTTATACGTGATGATTAGTTCTTTTTTGCTATGTTAATTCATGAAAAGAAACGTTCAATGTTCATTTATTAGAAAATAAGTTTATTGAAATGTTTACTGCTTTCTATCGATTCATTTACTCTTACAGTTACAGTCTGTTTAAAAACAGTAAATATCACAGAAGATGAAGTTAAACAGTATTATCAGGTGTTAGTAAACGGTTTTCTCTCCTTTCTTGGAAGTAAAATAAACTGTTAAACAATAATTTTGTAGGGTTTTGATTTGTTTCAAGTTTGATGACGATTTGACATCAGATGGAGAACCACTGAAAGCCATCAGAGATCTCGCTGGAATTGATCAAACCAGGAACCTGAACATCATGAGACCAAGCTCACTGACCATTCTACAGTTTAGGCCGGAATTTCGCGACGCGTGAATTCTAACTTATGTCAACATGAACATCAACCAGTGTCATTGACGAGTGTTTTTCTCCTTTCTCAGTTTTGTGGACCCCACTGGTCGTGACTTCTCACTTAAACTTCAGGCAATTTTATCATATAGTCAGTCATTCAATAGTGATCACTAGAATTGACAAGGTCACACTGGATTCTGCCCTAAGTGGCTGAATGGTCAATAAGCTTGTCCTCGTAACTTGAGCGTCCCTGGCTCAGTCTGTAGTGGGGTCGTGAGTATGCGTTATTAAAGACGAAATAACTGTCTAGTACTGTCTGGTTTCCAGTGGTTCTCTAACTGATGTCAAACTGTAATCAAGGTTGAAGTGAAATATATACTTTGTTTTCTTCTCTTCACAGAAATCGATCACCCTGCATTTACCGACTTTGCCGTTTTTGTGTCTTTTGTATTGAAAAAAATCTATCAGATAAACTGAGTTACTAGAGTCTTCGCACCTCTGGGAACGGTATTGTTTAACGTTGCCGTGTGTCCTTAGGTGACATGGAAGGGATCATGCTAAGAGTTAAGGAGTCAGACTTTGAAGAACAGGGGAAGATGTGGATGTACTTCTGAAGCCCTATGTTTTACTCAGAAGGGAATAGTAATAATATTTTCTTAACCGAAACGTTAATTGTCAGAAATTAGAGCCTATTTCAGGCGATTTCTGTTGAAACTTTTAACTAGTTGCAAACAGGAATGAGTTCACCATAAAGCATGCCAATTGGTCAGTTGGAAGTAACCAATCGATGTGTTCACCGTAGTCCTCCAAGCGATCGTTCAGATAGCAGCATCTCAGACTTTATCACTCAGGGGTGCCGGCTTAAATTTTAGAATGAGAACATCAGTTCCTTAAAGATTGCAGATGCGTTATACTGATAGATGCTTTCAAACTAAAAACCTAGGTCTATGACTTTCTATTGACAACCTGACTTATTTGAATTGCCGGCTCCTGAAAAAGTTGCGGGACCGGACTACACCCATCCTAAGTTTAAAGATAGGGAGTGACGCGGTAGAGCCTGTTGACCACTTAGCTAGTCTGGAAACTTGTATCAGCCCCAATGGACTGTATTCTGAAAAAATCTCAGCCAGGATAAAAACCACTAGTGTAGCACTCGCCAACTCACATCATCTCTGCAGGAGATGTGATATTCGCCTATCAATCAAAGGATGTTTCTACTGCTCAGCAATTCATTCTGTTCTATTATATGACAGTGGGTCATGGTTACAGAAAGTGGAAGTCATAAAAAGGCTAGCTGTCCCTGACAACATTCGTTCGCGTTCTATCTTTCACCTTGGGTATTTTAACATAATGAACAGTAATGAGGTTGGGAGTACAGTGTTGAGTAAGGAGAAGAGGTCAACCGATGGGTTTGTGAAGCTAGGTTGGTTAAAATAACTAGGACAATAGTTGCCTATTACAAACCATCGTCTTTCTCGACGAGTAACGTTAGTTGATATAGGATTAGGCTAGACCAAGGCTCGAGGTGGTCAAATCGAAACCTGGTGTTAATTTACGAAGTATTGGACTGTTAGTTTCGGCCACGTAGAGGGTTTGTAGACCACCTAGTTGGGGTTCTCAGGACGCTAAGAAGCAAGAGCTGGAGAATGTTGGCAATATGGCTCGAAACCATTTTCAATGATTCAGTGACTTGTGAAATCTAACTTCTTTAATTTCAAGATGTACCGCCAGAAATAACTGATATCAACAATAAGCGTCCGAATCACCTGAAAGATAGCGCATCACACCGACCATGTCTTCCCACTAGACCTTTCAGGGATCAATTTCACGTCCATAAATTGGGTTTTGTAGGAGTTATGATTAATTTTAGTGTGGACTGTGTCGTGAATTGATGTTAGATAGGGAATCATCGAAAACCATAGAGCACTAGACAGCTGTTTAAGAACTTTTGATCAGTGTTTTTTTTTTTTGATTACAGCTTGATTCCACACCGTATTTTTGGTACAAGTATGGAATTTTCAGCGTCGATATCGGTAGCCCAAAATTCGCAGGCCGACCATAGATATCAAGTGTGCGTCGGCGTGGGCTCGAACCCCGGACCATGTGCATGGTCGGCGAGAGTCCTAACCACTGTGCCACCGACACTTAAAACCAGCTAAAAAAGGCTTTTCACTCAGTCAATAAGTTGGGGTTTCAAACACTCACGAATTCTAACTTCAGTTATTTCGTCATATAACTCTAACCCATATCGGTTTTGTCAAAACCAAACGTTGAAATCACCAAAAATTCTCTGGAAATTCATCACTGGGATATTAAAAGTTTTTTCCCAGTTGATTATTGTTCTCTCATTTGTAATTTCTTTTGTAATTAAATAACGCATATCAAATAGTGATTGACTCTGTGCTGTCCATTCTTCATCTATGACTAAAATCTGTCGTTGGGATTTGAACAAGTTAAGGTCAATTTGCTTAAATTAATAAATAAGAGGTTTAGCCAATAAAACCTAACCGATTTTCGCGATTATTATAGAATAGTATTTCAAAAGAATAGGATTAGTGAACAAAGAATATTCTTCTCGATAACTTCTTATTTCTGAGGTTCTACAGTCAAAAAAGTCATTCATTGTTTTTGACCTCATTAAAATCAGTAGATTGCACTACGAAACGTGTGATTTTGACAGTATACATTAAAGTTTAATATTAAACTGAATTTCAGATAAATTAAGAAAAGCAATAGAGAATTTATGAATTTATGGGTTCTGCAGAAGTCCAGGTTAGCAATAGACGTTGAACGTGTTTCTTTTCTGCTCAAAGTTTCAGTTGTTTCACACCAACTGCATCTGCGCCTGCTGTTAGGGGTATCCTGTATCTACAAATGTACGGCGATTTATTTGGTACCCGATAAATCGTATGAAAAGATTCTTCATTACCTGTTGGGAGCAAGTGACATAATACTGAACCGCTATTGGTTTTACTAGACTTTTGTTTAACGCTTAATAGGAATCGAAAAGGCAAGATAAACACCTTTATCACTCTGAATTCAGTTAGGAAATTTTCTGCACTCAGCTCAATGAACAAAGGTGACTTTCCACACCAATGTTAAATCAGCTCTTCTATGTGAGTAAGAAGGCTGGCTAACAAATCACGAAAAGTATTTCGAACTGGTCAATGCAGACTTATATCAACAGTTGTCTCTTCTGACTCCATACAGAACATCAGACTTCCATTCAGAAAGAAACAAAAACAGGTAATTCTGGGCAAAAACTTACTGTTCAGCGAATAGGCTGAAGAAAATGAAGCTGGGATTGGCTATACACTGTGCAGACTGCTGGGTGACTTCGCGTGCCAGACCATCGCACGAGTGGAGCCCGAACGGGGAAACGATGAGATGAGCGTGTGTCCTAGGGTTATACGGAGTAGATTGTGCAAGGAGGAGATGAAGGACAATAGGGAATCTTGGGGCCAGAGAATAGGACAAAGTGTCTTCCACTCGGAACCCAAGGGAACAATAATTATAGTAAATATTTTACCAAACTAGTGAATTTTCCCAAGCACAAGAAATCAAGTTCAGAGAGCAATGACTGATGTAATCGCCTGCACAGGAGCCTTCGAACTGATAGATACAAAAAGAAGTAACTAGGCTTGATACTTCATCTTCCACTTTCAGGAGCACAACTGGTTATATGGAAAATATGAGTTTCAGCTAACTCATATTAAGAGCTCTGTGAGTTAATTCTCTTAGTCTGTTTGTTATTACTTCGTTTTGACTGTGAACTTTGAATTACTATCGCATGTATTGAGTTTAGTATTATTCTGATGCACATATTATCACTTACATATGCTTCAGACATTTAATCTGTTAATCTTAATCAGAGCGATAACAATAAAGAAGAAGAGGAAGTTATTGAAAAGGATACTCAAGAATACTCACTGGTCACTAGTCCTGATGTTTTAGAATTTATAGTAGGCACCTTTAATTAGGCGCAATATCTGTAAATTAATGTTAATACAAGTTTGGTCACGGATGGATATCAGTTAAAGAACCATTGAATATCAGCTCTGGAGTACTAGAAAGCTGTTTAAGTCTAGTTTAGGGATCATCGGCAGTAAGTAAACTAGAATGAAACAGCTAGCTGTCCTGTACTCCACCGCTGGTTTTCAATAGTTCTCTAACTGATGTCAATCTGTAGTCAAACTCGTAAAAACAAATCTGATCCTTACAAACTAACTCGTGAGAAAATGTTGAATACACAATTTATGTTCCATAAATTCTTTACCCTTCTGATTAACCTGAACAAAGCAAGTACAAAAAATCAGTCAGGGATAATATAATATCATTTTCTTTATTTCATTCGGTTCTGGTGACTTTATACAACCTAAAATAGCTTCAGCATCAATATTTGAATACTCCAATCAGTTTGTTGTAAGATGGGAACCATTTTTTCCCTTCACGTTTCCAGTGGAACATAGAGCTCCAAGCTAGAAGGCTTGAAGTTTCTGTAGCAGTGGTGATTGTTTTTACAGGATGGGGTTGCCAGCCTCATGCTCAACTTTTCCTCTTCACCAGGATTATTTCTGGCTTAGCGAGGTAAAGGAGTGCGTCAGGCTGGGATCGAACCCCTGATCATGTGCATGGTCGGCGAGCGTCGTAACCGCTGTGCTAACAACGCACAAGACGGGAGGCATCGAGATTACGCAATCGAATATACAAAGGGTTGAGGGAAAACTACTGGGAGTTTCGGTAATTCTTTTGTTATATGTAGAAGATATACAAGAATATTCTAGAATCTATAATGAAAGAGGATCATTGATTGCGTTTGCGAGATGATTAGCAGAACAGAATAAGTCAGTAGAATTTATAATTTCTACGTATTATTCATGGTTGCCACCACGTAACTAATTAATTACAGCATGCGAGTATTTTTTTGGCAAATTGATGTCGAGACTTTTAATTTAGGAATTATATGACACAAAATCAATAAAAGTTGGTTTTGGTTACATGTTTACGATATGATCGAGTCAAGAAGATGACAAGTAATTCAGGCAATCAACCGAATATGTTCAGCATTACTGCTAAAAAGCTACTCATTAGAATTTTAGTCAAAAATGTAATAATACACATTCAAGAACTAGGAGTAGTCGTATAAATAGTGAAAATAATGTAAATAGTAAGGGATTCAAAAGCTTCCTCAGTGTCAACAGAGGCTTTATTAAGATTTTTAATAAATCTGGGATTACACTAACGTTTAAACCAACTAGTTAACTAAGTCACTCAGTGACAAACTTGATCAGTTTAAGGATCAGAAAATGTAATATAATTGACCAAATACTATGTATTGATTGTTAAGCCAGTTACATAGGTCAGACTAGTAGATCAAAGGATGGTTAGGCTATCAGAACATAGAAGTTTAACTGGGCTTGGAATGATTCATCATGCTGAATTGAATACTTTGAAAAGAGACTTTGTCATTTCAATGAATTCATTTAGTTGTAATCAGACAGTGGGGTGATGTAGGGTAAAGGTATCAAAGAGTAATATAAATAAGTGGAGTGGCAGGTTAATCACTGACCCTTTTGTTAAACAACTGAGCACCAAATACATATATATAAACGTCTGCTCCGAAAATATGGAAATTGCATTTAAGGATTGAAACACCATATAAAAAAAGTTAGAAAGTCGTGTGAAACGCTGACATGATTATAGAGAATGTCATCCAGTTATTAATAATGTATTACCGTGTGTTTTATGAAATTAACTCCTTTAATACGACAATAAACTAGACCGCAGCGGTCATATTCTACATCTATTTTATTAATTTTGAACAGAATTTATTTCAGGGTAGATTCAGTTATGCAAACAAATGAACTATCGGATTTCTTTTATCGTCTTCCACTGCAATTCTTCGGGGATATGAGGTCATAACGATAAGAATCGAGCCTGCCAACATTCAACTGGCGTGATGAATTCCAATCATAAACTCTCCTAAGTGCAGTGTTGAAAATGGTTTTCATTTTTCTAGGCTTCCAGTGGTCATCTATATGATGTATTTGTCATGAAAATGTGTACTCTAAGTCAATGTATGTTTTTAGAAATTTACTTAATCCTTCGCAGACTGACTTTACACTTCTCAAATGCATTTCAGAACATTTTTCATCGTAGTTGTTAAGAGGACAATACAAACTAATTACCAGCTCAGTTTTCGAGCAACTGGTAAACTCAAGATACGCTATTTAAGTGTTGGTTTGTAAGGATTTGGTTGATAGGTTACAGGATTATATCATGAGCTGACATCAGTTAGAGAACCATTTGAAAACCTTCAGGGAGTACTGGACAGCTATTTCGTCCTAGTTTGGGGCTCTTCAGCAGTACGCACCTGCAGGGGTTCGAACCCAGGACCTTCTGGTTACAAGGCGAGCTCGTAGGCCATTCAGTCACTGGGGTCCAGTCCAATGGTCCATGACCAGTAAGGTACAGCACGTTGAAGGTGAGGCAGTAACCCATCGAAGAAAACATTGCGAAATGGTCACGCTATGTCGTGATTTGGCAGAAGTTAGAATTCAAGGACCATTGCATCGGATTCCAGGGGCTGCATAGTCTAGGGGCTCGCCTTGTAACCAGAAGGTCCTGGGTTCGAACCCTGGGAGGTGCGTACTGCTGCAGAGTCTCAAACTAGGACGAAACAGCTGTTCAGTACTCCCTGAAGGTTTTTCAATGGTTCATGATGAAACCCTGTAACCAAGATACGCTAATTCATAGATGTTCTCTTTCGATATCATCCAGAACGTTATGCCGAACGGTCTTATTCCTTCATGATTTTAAACTTCTTCGCACTTATCAGCTGATATTCAAATAAAGCGATTCGATATTATCACTCTTTTGAGTCACTTTTGAGTATATTATGAGCTTTTCTTTCTCTCTTCTTCTTTACACTTGTCAAGTAGATATACAACCACCTTTCTTCTCATATTATAACAATCTTCACCTCATCAAATTTCAAATGTTTTCTTCCATCGTATCAATGATTGTTTCATATTTTTCAGTTGAATTTAGAAATTGCCTCTGAGTAACTGCATGAACAGTACAGCCATGTACAACAAATTGCATCCTCCACCTAATGATGGACTGCGCTGATGACGATGTTTCACTAGAACCCCAAGCAACTACATTGGTCATTCAGTCACCAGTGAGCATTAGGGTAATTTCCAACAGGTTGGTTTAGCAGGAATCTGTTTTAAGGATCATAGATTCAATCCATGATGGGGTAGTGCGTGAAAGATGATGAAGAGTAGAGTACTAATACGAAACAACTGTTCAGTATTCCTACTCCATGGTTTTTGATGGTTCTGTGAACGACATCGACTTGTGATCTAAATCAGCCACAAAACCTGAATATTTGTTAATTCATACTAAACTTTTCATCTTTGAGAAGAAATATTGCAGTAACTCGTCAAAGAAGACATAGTGAAGTGGCCGCGCCATGTCACGAATTGGCAGAAGTTAGAATTCATGGACTGGCCATGAGATCGGGTAGGATCCCAGTGGCTTATTGTTCTACGAGGTTGCTAGCTTTGTAACCAGAAGGTCCTGTGTTCGAACCCCCGTGACGGATGCGTACTACTGAAAAGTGCCAAACTAGGTTGACGAAACAGTTGTTCAGTACTCCGATGTCAGTTCATCATGATGAAATCCTCCAGTTAATCAGGGGAAAATCAATAAAAAATAATAAAATATGCAAATAATACACTTACCTAGATATGTTTTTGGTACTTGATCCCCATAACCAACTGTTGTCATAGTGACAATAGCCCACCATAAACCAACTGGTATAGAAGCAAAGTCATTTTGTGGATTATATTGAAATCTTTCAGCATAATACATTAACGCAGCAAATATTACAATGAATACCATCAGAAAGAATACCAATAGGACTAATTCTTTTAAACTAGCACGAAATGTGTGTATGAGAATCTTTAGTCCAGCAATATGTCGTGTTAATTTAAACAAACGCATAATACGTATAATAGAGAAAAACTCCAAAGCTTCATAACTTGCTTCATTCGATATAATTTTTGTCAATAGCAAATCAACATAGAATGACATTAATGCCAGTAAGTCGATGATATTAACAGGAGATTTAATAAATTCTAATTTTGATGGTGTAACTATAAATCTTATTGTGATTTCAAATGTAAACCATGCATTTGATATACATTCAACATAACCAAATATTTGATGCGATTTAATGACACGTTTACGTATAGTCCATACATCATTACCTTCAGTTTCGGATGAATACTTTTCATATACTGCAGGCTTTTGTTGTTGTTGTTGATGGCTGACGCGTTTGTCCCGGGAGAGTCTGTTAGGATAAGTTGAAGTTGATATACTATGAGACATTTGTCTATAGCTGTTGTAATCTGTAGATAACTGACTACTTCTCGGCGGTAATGTGTCATTATACAAATGTGGAATACGAAGAGTAGAGGATGTTTTTAAACAAAAACACAAGATTGATAATACTATGAAGAATACAGAGATGACAGCAATGATCTGAAAAATAAGAAGAACAAAATGACACTTTAATTGTACACTTATATAATTTCAGATCAAAAATACTTCTAAACATCTAAATAATACACACTATTAGATTTCATCACAAGCCAATAATAGTTACAGGACTATTTGAAAACAAAGAGGGGCTGGGAAGCTGTTTTGTCCTAGTTTGGGGCTCTTCAGAAGTAGGCATTCATGACTCTATGAAGAAGTGAACCTAGTACCTTAAGAATATAAGAGTAGCCAATTGACTCTTCAGCCAATACGATGCAATCCAGTGGCCTATGAATTCAAGCGTCTGTGCATGTCAGCGGTGGATATCTCTACATATAGTCAACCCCATAGACACTTAATAATGTGCTATTGATGTTATTTTGCGACAGAATTCAAACTTGAATAAATTGTCTCACTTCATTTGTTAAAATTACTTTGTATTTTCAGCTGATTGATTTTGTTGAATTTGAGTGCTTCGTTTCTGTTAAAGCTTGTTAGTATGGACGCTTGAACGGTGTCGTGAGTTTACAAACACACGTTATTTAGTTTGTTTACAGGAATTACTGAGTGGCCTTGCGACAGAGTATTTTCCGATTAGGACCTACACTGGACACTCGTTGTTTCAGACATCAAAACTGTCTTCCATAATAATTTATTTATTAGATACATCACACAGTGATACAGTATTATTCCGAATACAATTTATTTTTCATAACATGGAGTTGCATATTATCACAGTGCCCAGATTTTGCAGATATATGGGAACAGTCTGTATACCAATTCTTTGGCGTTTGAAACCACTTTCATTCCACTCTCACTGACATGCTTGTATGCTTAAATAATGAGTCGTAAAAGCGATGAAATGCTTATGGTGAAGTTGCATTCTTTGAGCTGAGTGGTTTGGTTGCAAGGCTTTGATTGTCTAGTGGGAAAATGAAAGCTTTGTCTGCAAGTTATTGTTTTACTTCATTCCGCTGCACTCCTTGTAGAACAGTAAACTAAACTCTGGGATCATGTCGTTTCATGGCATTTTTCAACTAGGTTAGAGCTAGCTTATTTATCAATCAAAGGTTCTACATATTAGATTTTCTTTGAATTCTTTGCTTTCCCCATGGAACATAGGGCCTTGAGCTTCTTTGAAGCTTCAATTGCACTGGTGTTATTTTATTATGAGGTGAGGTTGTTAGCCTTAAGCTCGACCGTCCTTTTTTTCCATGTTTGCTAGTGGTTAGTCGAGGTGTAGGACTGAGTTTAAATCACCCCTCATGATTAGTGAACATTCTACCAATAAACTGCCGATATCAGATAATACCCATAATCACTTTATTCCAAACAACAATAATAATTATACAGAATGAGATTTCCAGCCCTTTTTTATGCAACACTTCAGCTTCTTTCATGAATTTATAAATATACGTAATCTAAAATAGTAATATTATTAATGCAACCATTATAAAACAGAATGATGTTGGAAACATAATGAAGTATAAGTGGATAGTATCACAGATAATACATGTATTAGTAATAATAATAATAATCTTTGCTTATACTTTGCAGTTCACTAACTGATTTAAAAAGTTTATAAGTTCTTTTCTTACACCTGACTCTCTCTTCACACTAACCCAGTGCTAAATAAGGTATGGTAGTACAAGTGTAAGTTCTTATGCAGTTTCTTCTGGTTTGTGCCCAAAAAGATACGAGGCAAACATTGAGAATAAAGAGGATGTTCAGGGGAATCAGACAAGATAACTTTAGCTAAATTCTTGAAAGATTTGAAATGCCTTTTGATAACAGTGTTAGTCAAGTGAGTCAAACGCACACCACTAACCCTACTTACAATCCTTAGTGTTTCTTTCAATATGACATAGTCTTTTTTGAGGAGTTCAGGGAGAATAATGCTGGATGACAAAGAAGAATGGGCAGAATACATGAATTTATAAATTGTCAGAGAAGAGGTTGACTTAATTCAAAAAGTCTCAACGTCTTTATGTAATAAGTCGAACGAAAACGCTTTTTTTAAATCAACAGAATTTGAGACGATCAACAGAGATTGGAAGAGAACTTGATGCCTAGATGAGAGATATTCGATTTACTTCTTATTACAATGCCATAGATATTACAAGAATCATAGGACTGAATCAGTCCACGCAAGTCTGTTTTGCATTTGAAACTAAAATCAACAATATGACATTTAGACGGATTCAGTTTAATACCATTCAGGGGAAAACACTTGTTAAAATTTGGATATGAATCTGTTCATACTAATCAACCATTAAAGGAATTAGAAAAGTCAGTAAAAAGTTTTAGTATTGTGGATTAGATCAAAAGAAGTTTAATTAGAGCAGTTCGAGGAAGACAGGTGGTCAATTCTACTGATTTCTACACGTAGTTCCATTGCATTCCTTGTCTTTAGTAATTTTGACATAGAATAGTGTGAAATACCTGAGATAACTGTTGATTTCTTTACTAGTCATTGATACATATTCACTAATGGACAGTGTTAGCTTGTGTTCAATGAACAGGAAAATGTCTATGAGTTCAGAAAAACCTGAAGATGGAAGTGCTTTTGGTAGCCAATAGAAGCTTTGGAGCTATCAGCTACACCATCCGGTGGGCTTTTTCTGATATTTCAGCAAAGAAATTTCCCTCTGTCTTGAGACAGGCTTTTCCATTCTACTGCGGTATTATAAGATACCCATCACCTTGCAAATTAGAATTTCACTTACCACCTTTTCAGTGTTGATTATTTAACAGGTTGGTTGAGAAACACTGAAATATTTTTGTTTCGTAAACGATATTTGTCGCAATGTTTCTGTAACGAAATAGTGAGGCAACTTCATGTTGAAATATATTTCTTTCGAATAATTTATTATGGGATTATATACTACTTTAGTTAGGAAATGGCAAATAGGTTGAATGCGCGCCAAACATACGGAAGGGCTAGCTGTCTTGGATCTTATATGTCTGTGTTCTATCTACCGTGTTAAGTGGTATTATGTGGTGAGATATATTGAAGTTAGGCATCGAGTGCTGGGTAAGAAGAGGAAATCAGTCGATGAGATTTTGAAGTCACACCGATTGAGGTGGTTAGGACGCCGCCTTCCTTGACCGGCAATGTAAGCTGACACAGGATCACGTTGGAAAAGAGCTAGTGGTGGTCAGAGCAAAACTTAGCATCAGTCTATGAAATCCACAAAAGTTAGTTTCAGCCAATCACATAGGGAGATGTAGACTGACTTCCTGGTTGTGGTTCTCGGGATGGTAAGAACATTGGCTTGAGACAATTGGTGATATCGCTCAAAATCGTTCTCATTAGTGCAGATGCATTCACCCATTGTGATTTTGAACATCCAATGAAATTCTATTGTTCTTCCATATTACTATTTTTTGTTTGCCTTATATTACTGTTTATTATCTTAATTTTGAATTTCTCTTTACTCTCTTATCTTGGTTTGTGTGCTACAAGGTAAGAGCGTACCAACTCGAACTGCTGCATATCTGTGGAAAGTTCTGTGTTGAAAACAGTCAGTCAGTTACCAATCATACCGGGGCTCGGTTTCCGGCTGGTGCCCTCCTTAACCTCGACTAGTTTACGAGCTCGTAGTAGACATTGAGTAGAGATGAGCTTGAGGATGAGGCTAGCGACCTCACTTCATACAGACACCACGACTAGTGAAACACCTTGATATCAGTCTGAAATTCTGTGCCCCATTAGAAACTTAGGAGAAGAAAAAAAGACTGTTCAAAAAGTCGTCAGGCTGTTGAGACATTCAATACAACAATAAACTTTTGAGTTGGTAGTTCAGTGTTAGAATTCTCCCTAGACATGACTGTCCCAAACATGGTAAGCTAGAAAGTGAGGGTTGGGTTGTGTATGAGACTTGAATCCGCATTCTGCGAAAAATTCACAACACCTCTGCTGAAACTCCCAGGATTGAAATCTCTGGTTACACTAGAAACGTACTGAATGAATAAAAAGGTAGTTAAACAAATCGTACCAGTATATCACATAAAGTTGCCTAAGAACAGTTGAAAACAGGGTTTGTTTTATATGCGCAATCAACACAGGGTAGACAGAGACAAAAACGAGACTGATGTTATCTGACTGCTAGTGGCTAGCACTGGTTTCTTGGAGGTACGTTTCGTCCATATTCGGAACTCATCATTTGGATGTGACTGCAACCCTAGTGAATAAGTGATGGTACTCTTGGGAAGGGGGACTGAAATTCAACATTCATATTTTCAAACTTCAAGGCGTTATCACTCAGACAGACCACCGACAACCACCTGGGATTCAGTTCAATCTTGCTGACGAGTCTAATGCAATTAATCAACAGAAAATTTAAAATAACCCTAAGGAATAAAATAAATCAAATTGTGTGAGTAATAATTATGTTTGGAAAAATTGGGAATAATCTTGTGTAACCAAGAGGGCCATACTAGTAAAAAAAAGGCTGGGTGAAACGTCTCAAAGACAAAGTTTAGGTTTTTTTTGCTTACAGCGACGTTTCATTCTGTCCTTTACACTACCACTGCCCTGGTACGTTTCTTTTCTTCGTTCTCCTGAATGACTTTATAATAAGTTGAGTGTAATCCATTCTGTTTTTTGCAAATCATTTTCAATCCTTTATACTCTTGTCTCATACTAACTATTTCCATTGATTGTTCATCACCCGAATAATTCAGTGATCAACCTTCTTGATTACGCAAGATTGTTCTCAATGTCTCCAAACTAGAGTCATAACTCCAACAAATAAAAGAAATATAAGATTGGGGAATCTGTATATTAACCAGAAGTATGTCTAACTAACTGTGTGTTGGATTGTTGGAGGCAATTGTCAGGAAGCCTTGGACCTAGGTTTCGTGCTAGTTGGCACTTGTCAGCAAGGCGTATCTCAAACCCTGAAGGAACACATGTTCCTTCTGAGATTCAAACCCACGTCAGCCAGTGAGTACTGCAGCCAGAGACGTTACCAATTCATGTGTGTTGAGTACAAATGATAAGTCTGTTTTGAAAACAACAACTTTCAAAGCCAATCTATTATGATAAATGTTATCTGTAAAGCGATGATGAATTCTTAATGATATAAAAAGAGTTTAAACTATTCGTTATAACTACTATTAAAGGTTTTTTTCAAAGTAAATTGCAAACGCCATTTAGTTTTAAACTCTCTAATTGTGTAAACACCTCAACTGACGTCATCCATCAGACAATCAGTCTTCTACTCAGTATAAAGGCTGACAAAACTGAGAATTAAAATTTTTGGTATTCATTAGTATGACGTACTTGTAACCTTGAAAGTATTTCATTAATATTAAATTTCAAGGTAATCATCAATAGGAACATTTCAACGAAAATAAAACTGAACAAAAAACTAATGACTTGGCTTTTCTGACTGACCTTGAGACGATAGAGACAGGTGATTGTTTATCATAAAGTTTAATTCGATTTTTACCAGTATACACTGAAAAAATTAGACGTTGGGCATTGAAAAGGCGGAGACGCACCAGTGACTTTAGAATGTGCAGTCAGTAAGTTATTCAGGTTAAGTAAATGACACGACAATCAAGAAAAATATGTGCTTAATAAAGTGTTATGATATTAAACTTGGGACAGAACAGGTATAGGATTAGGATATGAACAGGTCAGGATTAGCTTAACCAAACTAGGGGGCTATTAAGGTTGGTTTGAGGTAGGTTAGAGTTACGGTTGGGGTTAGGGTCAGAAGATCAAATTTGTTCGTATTTTCGGTGGCTAAATCCTAACTTCTCCATGGACTTCGTTTTGTGTGGAAAGCGATTTGTAGTGGAACATTATAGGAAGTCCTAATAGTTTATAGTGTGACGTCCTACAACAGTACTTCATGATTTATGTTAGATCATACCCATATTTACTCAGCTGACTACCTATAACTGCTGAACCTCAAAGATACAATCCATTTAAAATAAGAACAGTTCGATGATATTTGCTGAAAATCGATCGCTTAAATTAACACATACCCAACTAATGTGACCAGTGCATGAAAAATAAGAACTAGATAGTATGATATTTTCAAATTCTCGTCCTAGTTTTGGACCCTTCAAAACATCGCATCTATGATCTCACTAGTGATATACTATGAGGCTGTCCCATTTAGTATCCAGTCAGTGAGTTGGAATCCTGTGACACTTTATCGTCGGTGGTGCAGCGGTAGAATGCTCACCGACCACTTATGTGGTCCGGGGTTCTACCCCCGGCCGACGCGTTCTTTTGCCTCAATAAAGAGTGGTACGAAGGGAAGGTTGGACATCAGGCTACCAACCTCATCCTGTAAACATAAACACCACTGCCTCTAGCTTGAAGGCCTATTTACCACTGGGAACGTAAGGGATTAAAAAAAAACCATTGATCGACGCCATAGATGAGCATATGTTTTACTTAGACATGGTGAGTCCCATCGTCTTGACTCTGAAACATGAAGATTCTAGATTCGGTTACTTGTTGAATCATAAGTGGGTACTGCTGAAGAGTCTCAAGCTAGAGCCATAAAGCTGTTCATCATCCTTTGGTTCTCATCCATTGCCTAATTCTCTAATCGTTCCACAATCCCATCCGCATTCAGACTAATCCAAAGTCTTACAGAATCCGAAATATGAATACCTATAACTATTAAGCAGTCTGTTAATTGTGAAAATACATATAGGTGGCAGTAAAGAGCTTGGCGGTAACATTTTCCAAAAGTGGAGTAAAACTAAGCAGTTTCTTAATTTCAATTGGAAGTAATAGTTGCTTTATTTTTGAAGTTTGATAGTGTATCCGACAGTGAATAAATCTGTTATATAAGCAATGACAGATTCCTTTCTTAGGTCAGTTTCATCGTTATCACCTTCTCAAATGTGTATGCAGTGACAGCGAATTCCTGACAGCGATTACATATATTATGACTTTATTTTGTATGTACGTATATAACTCGAATGTCTCACTGGTTGATTGCCAAATTGCAACCAATATGTCCTGTTTTGTTCCAAGTATGATCGATTCCTCAATATTTTCATTCTGCTAGAAGATATCCTAGTGGTGTGGTTTTGAATATTAATAGTTCCCTGGAAGTGGCAGATCAGGAGCCTGATACCTAACGCTTACTATTGATGAAGCCAGCTAATTGAGTAACAAAAGTTTCAAGACAAAACATAAAAGCTCGGAGAATACTATGCATGTATCGATAAATATGTTATAGTAACGTACAACCATTTCGTCCTACTTTGGGAATCTACGGCGACGTTCATCGAAGACTTACTTAGGATGAATTAATCTAAGATCCTTCATTAGAAATAAGGACAAATACAGTTTGTTTCTCTGTTCTTTTCCTGCCAACGTAAGTTCATGAAGATACTTATTATGAAAGCACACAGATTCCCACAAGCGTACTATTCCCCTGGTCACCTAACGATGCATTTTGTTACAAACCAACGTAAGTCACGGAGTCATTGTAAATCAGGGTTTTTATACATGTCTTAAATTTCGAGTGAAACGCTATCCTTCAAACTGTTTAAAGTTTCAGTAGCCATCATGCTGTTTGATTTTTACGTGGAATAGTTGCAACTCTCACGCTTATGCTCCACCTTTTTCCAGGCAAACTAACCACCAGCAAACGAGGTGAGATCAGGGAATGCGTTAGCCATGAATCGAAACCGGTCGATATTTTTGGGTGGAAAGCATTAGACTAGCGAATCACTGATGCACCAACCAGAGAATACTGAGCACTCATCACTTCAACCCTTTAGCTGACGACATCCAAATTAGAAGCGATCCAATGCCTATTGATCTTCAATGATTCTCCTTAAATGATGTCATTTTGGTGACAAAAACAAATTTAGAATCCATCAAATTCTGATAAATCTAACTTCTAAATGACTATTTCTATTGAAATGCTGGATGTCACTTTACTTTTGAGAACAAATAAAATGATTGTTTGGAGTAGGCTTTCCAGATTATTGATTTTCTCTATTATATCAGATGTTTGTATCTTGAATAAGAAACAAGATTTCCTTTTTCGAATTGTTTGTCAATCATCCTTTTTTGTTGTTTGATAACTAACCTGTCAGTCTGATGATTTTATAAACAAATAAAGTGGATTAAATAATTGATTTAGTAACCGTTTTCTTTCCTTTTTATACGCTTTGCAAAAGTGTTAATATTCAAACATTTATTTACAACCATTTATGTACACTTGATGAATCATGCATGTTAAAGAATGCGTTTCTTTATAGTGCATTGAAAGATTACTAGATTAGTTCCACTTATTGTTTTTGTGGTTTTTAAAAAAAGGCAAGTATTCGACTATGAATCATTGATTTATCCAAGTAGGTATAGCTGGAATTCGAATTGTTGTTAACAAATTCGCCTATGTAAATTAAATCTATCTAAGTATACCACTAATCAGCGCAGCTAAAATGGAGAGAAACAACCATAAGGTATTAAGAACATTTGGATGATTGTTGCCTGCCCACTTGAATCATTGAGCTACCTGAATTTCAATCCAAGATGATACATCTTACTTTCTTAAGTTGTCATGCTTATCATCATTCAATCATGTCCGTGATTCGCCAGATGTACTTATACACATTTTCAATTGGTTTGTAAACTACTGTCGCTCAATTCTGAAGGGACCAAAGAAAAATACCCTTAGTGAATTATTTTTATTTTTCAGATCTAGTATTACTGCGTCACATGATGTACTGGAGATGGCTGTTTTACTTGAAACTCCTGGATGAAGAGAAAATATTACGCCATAAACTACGATGAAGATGATGCATATTGTGTAAACTTATTGTGCATAATAAAGCTATTCTTTTCAAGTATTGGTTTTTTGTAAGGATTGTGTTTGATTGGTTGGAGGATTACATCATGATGTCAGCTCACTAGCGACTGGCCCTATTCACGCAGTGACCTGACGTTCTAGTGGGAAGCCGTGACAAGTAGAGAGCAGCAGGTTGAAGGTGAGGCAGGAACTCATCGATGGACACATTGAGAAGTGGTCACGGTATGTCATGAAATGGCAGAAATTGGAATTCATGGGCTGGCCTTTCGACTGAGCCGTGTCCCAGTGGCCACTGGATGGTCTACGAGCTTGCTAGCCTTCTAAGCAGAAGGTGCTGGGTTTGAACCATGACGGTGGGTGCGTAGGACTGAAGAGTCCCGAACTAGGGAGAAACAGTTGTTCAGTACCCCCAGGTTTTCCAGTTGTTATCTAACTGATGTCAGCTCATCATGCAATCCTCCAACTAATCAAAGCTATTGTTATTATTACTATCTATCTAGCTGTCAGTATTGTCTGACGTAAGTCGTTCACAACTATTCATTCTTATCAATCCGTAAGTAGAATATATACTTATTTAAAACTATACAGATTATTAAGATAATGGGGTTTGTGAGGACCTGGAGTAATTTCATTTTTTTTAGATTTCGTCACGAATAAACATCAATAAGAGATTATTGAAACCGAAGAGAGCACTAAAATGCTGTTATGTCCTTTTTAAGATTTCTCAATAATGCTCATCCATGACCATACCAGGGATCGGACCTGGGAGCTGCAGATTACAAAGGCAAGCTCATTGACCATTCAGTCAGCTGAGCCGGAATCTAGTGATTTTTGAAATCTAACATTGTCGATTCGCCATATAAAACTTCCCCCAGCTAATGCTTGACGAGTATCTACTTCACGTACTGGTCACGACTTCTCAGTACAGCTACAGGACATCCATCCAGTAGCTAGTAATGAGAAGGGGTTGATATCCAAGTTATGCAGTTTTTGGGGATGAGTAATAATTAATCATGGACTACTGCACAGAGGTTTCGTCCTATTCTGGGACTCCTCACACCCATGAACCCAATGATCTCTAACTAATGTTGGTTTGTTACGAAATCTAACACCTGGGAATAGTCGCATTTCTCACAAACTCGATTATCTAAATATCAATCTCCATCTCATTAGTGTTCACTGAAAGAATGCCCTAAAACTATACGGTGAAGTCATCAGCGGTGCGGTCCACCATGTCAAAAGTGAAGTAAATGATCATCGAAGGTATTGGTTGAGGGTAGCGCTTTACCAAGAATTGACAAGGCTGGAATTAATGGGTTACTGAATCTCACCCTTAGGGAATGAACAGTCAGTGTAACCTGAAGGGGTCGAGTTCGATCCCTCTTTAAGCCATGGGTGTATACGATAAGTCACTTAGGATGCAGTCGTTTCATACTAGCACTTCCCAAATGAAATTCTCCAGCTTGGTAGGTATTGTGGTTGGAAGCACTCCTCCTCAATAATTTAGTGGTAACCTTTCTGACGGTTGCACATGCGTCAGATAGGCCCACATCTCTTAGCCAGCAAAGATGGTAATAAATATGAATATAGAGCTTGTGTTTAATTAATTCCATTCATCCAGAGTCAATGGTTTGAGATGAAAAACAAGTGAAGTGACGCTATATACAACCGACTGACTCAAATGACTAATTTGGTGCCACCCACATCAACCAGCAGGACTTGTTAGTTAGATTATCAGAGTGATCTAAGTACAGGATAGCCGCTTCGTTCACTTGGCGACGAGCTTATTGGCCGTGTACGCGATATGACTTAGCTCAGAGAACTATAAACTTGAAGTCATACGAATTCTGGCTAGCTACTTGATTGGAATAAGTCAAAATTTATAAATTATCTTACATTTAAATTACGCAACTCGTGGGTATTAGGGCTAATTTCAATATCTAGTGATGTCGTCGGTGTGCACCGTCGTTAAGAATTGCAAAGTAGGCTGAGACAGCTCTCCGGTGCTCCCTGGTTTTTAATGATTTTCTAAATGATGCTGGATCTTAACGGAATATACGTTGAAATGGAGTTATAGTTAGGCACTTCTTCTAAAGTATTTTAAATCTGCCTATCAGATTAGTGATTTTGTTCTTTATATTTTCAAACTGTATTGAGGAGCCATTAAAACACATTTATCTATTGATACTAATGAAATCGAATAGAAATTTCCTACATATATTGGACTATTAAACCTGTTATGGTTATGCTCCAGTTTTTAGAACTGATATACAACCTATTATGGTATTATTGTATTGTAAATGTTGTACTATGCCTTACCATTAACTAATAAACATTAATGTGAACAACGTGTATTTCCAGTTCATAAAGCCTTAGGTTAACGATTTTGATGGAAATGTTAGGCTTTATGAAATATGCATGTATATTATTACAGGGGAGAGAAAAACATTATTGCTTTTCGGGAGTAAAGTGTACACGATATTGTGAATTTCTCTTTTCACACGGTAAGAAAACGAATACTTGGTTCATATTCAAATAAATAATGGACAGTGATGTCAGGATGTATGCATATTGCGTGTATACCAACTAGAAATACTAATTGAAACTATTGAAAACCAGGGAGTAATGGACAGCTGCTGTTTCATCCTAGTTTGCGAATCATCGGCAGTACGCACTAGTAAACACAAAACTAACCCTTACAAACCAAACTATAGAAGATTAATCTGATGCTCGCTAGTGACTTGCTACAGGATGGGGTTTCCTGGTGTTGTAGTGAGAAGTTGTCACCAGTGAGGTCCAATTAGATGTCATGTGTGTGGATGGATGTCACACCTACGACAATGGTTGGGGTCGTGCTAAATCACGAATTGTTAGAAGTTAGAATTCATGAGCCATTGAATCGGGTCCCAGTGACTCAATGGTATACGAGCTTTCCTTGTAACCAGAAGGTCCTGGGTTCGAACCCCAGTGTGTGCGTACTGACGATGATTCCCAAATTGGGATGAAAAAGCAGCTGTCCAGTACTCCTTGGTTTTCAATGGTTCTCTAACTGATATCAATCCGTGATGAACTCGTAAAAACATAACTAACCCTTACAAACCAAACTACAGAAAACTAATTGACCCCTTGAAATATAAGCTTCAGAATAGACGTGGTGAAAAGAAAGCACATATCTATGATACCTCTATCACCACTCCAAAAAATTAGGTTTTCGTCAAAACTGTTTGAATCAACAGAAGGGTATCCTGTATTACTTTGAAAGTTTCTAATATTTTACAGCCTTCAGCTCACCAAGTGTTGTGATGAGAGCTGGCTGTAAGCCAGATTTGTAGACTATAACTTACATCAGTATTCACGTCCCGAATCAGGGTCATGAGAAAAGCAATAACAAAGTTTAACCTTGGGAAAATCACCAACCAATCACAGCGGAGTTAACGTGTACAAGTATGTTTCGCAGATATATGGCTTGGTTTTCTGAGAAACGGTCACAAAGAGATAACAGAATAACCTTCATCAAGAAAAAAACCAGTCAGAAGAAGTTGCTTCTCCGCTAACAATAATGTATATAAAAATCTATAAATACCTCTTGGTTTTCTCAATAAACAATCTGTTGCCTGGCCCTTTTTCTTCTGGCGTTACAGTATTACTTTGCGGAGATTTGATTAGCTTCAGGTTTGATCACGTATTGAAGTCGTTTAGAGAACCATTGAAAAAGAAGGAACACTTGGCAGTCAGTCCGTCCTAGTTTGAAATTTTACATCAGTACCCATCCAGTGACTCTAGTGGGTTCACTAGTGCCTGATTACCTGACGACCTTTCCTCACAATCTTTAGTAAGTAGTTGTAACCACTGGGGTCCACTAGGTCGAGTGTGAGAGCGAATACTCGCCTGCAGCAGCGTTGAAAATCGTAAATTCACAGAAGTTAGAATTCACTGCCCAGTTAATTCTATCACAGCAGATGAATGATCAACGACCTGTTTTCGTAACCTAAAGGTCTTGTGTTTGGCCTCGAACTGGTGTCGAGTCCAGAATCGGGAAAAAACAGCCGTCAAAAGCCTACTGGTTTTCTCTAACTGGGATCAATCATTGATAAAACTTCAGCTCGTCATTAAAACAGTAACCTGGAGTACATTTTATCGTTTTAGTAAATTTTGTCAATTTGAAATCTAGTGCAAATGGTAGCATATATGTCATCGACAGGCGAATAACCTTAAATAACACGAGGATGAAACAGGAGTAAGAGATAAGATGCATAACGATAAAGCTGATCAATATCTACCAGCAAATTGGCAGAAGGTGTATTTCGTAATAAACAAATGTAATCACTACCTAATGACTAAGGAGTCATCTACCCGCCTGTTGCCTAATCTCCCACGATTTTATGAGTCTGGAATGCTGATGAGTTCACAACTAGGACGAGGCTGTAATTCAGAATTGATTTTTTTCACTGTGAAATGATTTTTAGGGTAATATTGACTCGAAGCTTATAAAAATCGAGGAGTTCCATCAGAGAATTTAATATTAGTATAGGGATAAAGTCACTATTTTCAAGAAGAAAAGCATTTAAGTGCATGAGCGTAATTGGTAAAATGTTACTGGTAGTTGAATATATATGTATCATTGACTTTTGTATAAGTCACGAAATTTAGGCAGGGTTTATAGACTTAGAAACTCTGAAGGGTCATAGTCAACCGTAGTACGTCGGTGGCTCACCAGCCACGCACATAGACTGACTCTCTTACGCATCTCGCCTCGTTTACCAGCCGATAGTAAATTTTCTAGGAAGCTTGAGCACGAGGCTGATCTATCCAGCCCTGTAAAAACATCCCCAGTTGCTACTGAAACTTTAAACAGTTTGACTAAAAAATTTTCACTCAAAATGCAAGGAAAGGAGGCAAGATAGCAGACCAGAAGACAAAAATAAAAATGTAAAGTATTCTTATATGCAAGAAAGTAGTTAGTTGTCGTTTTAAGACCATAGTTCAATATTCCAGTTTTTAGGATTAATATTTTGAAAAACTCAAGTTTTATGTTGAGATATCAGCTAGTGTCCTGTAGCGAGCACGATTATCAGCTTTACAATTAAACCATTGAAAGAAACTGCATTCGTGGATCTCCTGGCTTCAAAACGTCACAGTAAAAAGTAAAATAATTAATAGTGATATACGGGTTTTTATTCTGCGACCAGTCCCATTTACATGTCAACTTATCCATGCTATTGTGCGTCGGTGGTATAGCGGTTAGGACGCTCGCCGACCATGCATATGGTTCGGGGTTCGATCCCCGGCCGGCGCACTCCTTTACCTCACTGAGCCAGAAATAATGCTGGTAAAGAGGAAAGGTTGGGCATGAGGCTAGCAACCCTATCCTGTAAAAATTAAACACTGCTACAGAAACTTCAAGCCACTATCTTGGAGCCCTATGTTCCACTGGGAACGTGAAGGAAAAGTTATTATTATTATTATCCATGCTATACTTCAAGTCTTAAAAGTCATATCATTGTTTATTTTAACATAGATTTAATAGCTAGGGCAATACTTTGTCTTTTTTCATTCCTCTGCGTTTCAAGTAGAACATGAGTTTCGAAGTTTGACCCATTGAAATTTCAGTAGAAGACGTATCATTTTCTTGAGGTGGTGGTGTTGCTAGCCTTAGCTCTCACTTTATCTCTTTACCCGATTTACTACTGTTTCATCTAGGTTTAGGAATGCATCACCTGGGAATCGAGCCATGAACCATGCGCGCAGTTGGCAAGCCTTCTAGAATCAAACCACCAAAGTACTGTTTCTCCGTTGAGTAACGTAAAATCAGTGATCGCACCTTCAAGACTCACAGGACGTAAGCCATAGCATTATATGCTGCACACTGTAGTATCACAATTCTATTTCTTGTTGACCAGACATCTACAATTGTTTCTGTCATCGAATTATTAGCGGAGGTCTTTTAAATCTAATTCATTAATCCTTCGTCTTAGTTATTATTTGATGCTTTGGCATATTAAAGCAAAATATAATTATGTGATAAGAAGGCGAAGTTTGCCTGAATAAGAACCTAATAAATACATGATAATATGTACATATTAATAAAAACGCTACTAAACAGTTCAATTACAAGTCTACTTATTGAGATATTTTCTGTAAGAAAGTGTAAAGTGGATAAGGTCAAATCAACCACTTAAAAAGGTGCAAATAAAGACTCGATAATTAATTTCTTCTTTGAGGGCATCGAAGCTTTAAAAATTAACAAATCGTGTATTTTGTATTGCTTAAGTGTCGTAGGAGAAATAGTAGATTGACCACAGTGCAAAATTGACTTGATAAGCTTTAGTTAAGACTGAGGATTAGAAAAGGTGGAATTCACTATATTTCTTGTTGAATAAGTCAGACTGGAAGTTTGAGTTGAACACTTTGGGAATCTATTAGGTAATCTGTACTTCCTTAAGATGTTAGCTAATAAACAGGGAACTCAGGTCTACAGCTACTTGCAGATTATTACAAACGAATTGTGGAGTACGAGCATATATACCGGTGTACAGTGATTGCCACATTCCTTGACCTAAAGACGGTATTTGACTCTTTTGACTAAAAGGTGCTGTGTTGATGTCTAGAAAGAAAGAGATTCTTGTGAAAGTATATGATACTGATCAGGACAATCTACACAAACTCACACAGCCAGTTAAGAGCTTATGCGGCGTTATATCTCAAGTAATGACAACCAGCTTTGTTCTACTGGGAAGCCCATCACTTCTCTTTTTGTATACTTACATCATATGTATGCAAATGGGTATGAAAATAATCGAATTAAGTCGCATACAGAACAGTCTCGTCCACTTAGAGTACGTGGATGATTTCGGTCTAATAAGTCAAGACGCTGACAGAAATGAAGGTCTTCTGAACTCTTTGAGAAGAAATCTTGGGATATCTGATCTATGGATTTGCCGCTATCAAATGTAATATACTGCTTCAGGACTGACCTAACTTCAGAGCAGAGAGCGAAATACTTGAGCCTATCGAACACTTTAATTAGTTGGAAAGTTATATAAGCCACAGTGGACTGATAACGAAATCTGATCACTCGTACAACAAGCCGGTTTGTCATTTGCGACTCACGCCATCTTTGGTGTAGACGGTTACCGACTAGAAAACGTGTATACAGTGCTGCAGTTTGCAATGTCTTCACGGCGATGAGACATGGTAGCAAAAGTGGAATTTCTGATGACACTATATGTCTTTGACCACATATGTCTGCGTTCTCTCTTCTTTCTTATTTACCGTAGTATGTTAAGCAGTAGTGAGTTTATGCGTAGGATGTTGAGTAAGGAGAGTGATTCAATCGATGACGATTATGAAGTTGCATCGATTGAGATAGCTATGATATGTGATGCGCATACCAAGCCACTGTAACTATCGTCGAGTAATTATTAGCTTACAAAGAAGTGGGTTGGAAGAGAGATAGTAGTGATCAGATGAAAAAATGAAGTCTTCGACTCTTAATATGCCTGGTTAAAGATCACTGACATGTTAAGGACCAAGCGATTGAGGCTGCTGGTGAGATGACTCAAAATTATTGTCCGTGGTGCAGATGTATCAACTCTTGACTATCTCTCAAACCCATTAAGTCCTCGTGTTTATGAATGTAATCACTTTTTCGTTTTCCCCTTTCAACTTTTATGCCCATAAAATTACTAGTATTACAAGAGAAGATTATCAGTGGTGTGGTAAAGCTCACTCCAGCATACAGTATGTTTATTTGGAACTGAACAATTACTCTGATAGAATAATTAAACGGTATACAGGAAGCCATAAGAATAAAAAGAAGTAGAATTAAGGTGAGATAAATATCTGATGTAAGAAACCCTAGAAGAAGTAATCCAAAACATTAGTAGTGCTACCATACAATGAAGGAACCTCTGAAACCTTATGTAAAAGTAACACCTAAGCCATGAAACTCAGAAAGAAACAAGATTTATCGATTGAAGGACCAATTGGATCTCATAACACAAAAAAGACTTTATTTAATACCATTTCTCAATGACCTTTAAGTTGAAGTAGTGGGTCAAGGTCAGTAAGATCAGCATAGCACTTTCTTCTTCATTCTTTTGCATTTAATATGGAACATGGGTCTTAAAATATTTGAAGTTTTCATAACTGGGGTATTGTCTTAACGGGATTTGGTTGCTGTTCTAACATCCAACCATGCTTCTTCTCTTCAAGCTAGTAAATTAAGTGAAGCTAAGCAGTGTGTCGGCCACGAATCAAGCCGGACAATGTGAGTGGTTGGTAAATATTCTACAGCTGAACCACGACTGACACACCAGCAGAGTACATGGGCTTAGCAAAATTCAAACTAAAAGTTAACACTTTTTATATTTGAGTGAATTTGAAGAGTTAAAAGTTACGCTTATGCCAATCTCTAAATAACTCTCCCAGTATATTATACTTCACTAAAAATACTATGAAGGCTACGCATTCCCTTTCTTTTGTAATGCTATTACACTTTACACTGATGCAGTTCCCCTAAAGGTTACTCAAAAAACTTCCCGTAGATACCTGAAGATACTGAAGATTAGCAGCAGTTGTTTATGTGTCGTCGCTCGCTAGTTTCGTCTATCACTGAGCAGAAATTTCCTCCATTTCAGTCTATAGTGTAGTTGCATTCTACCAGTGAAACACAGACGTCATTTAATAAGCTATTACAGGATTTATTTCAACTATAGATTTTTTTTTCAGGTTTCGTGTCTCACCATTTTTTTTGCTTGAGCCTAATTTTGTTTACATTTTTTACTGCTATAGACGTCATCACTGGCTTTATTCTTAAAAATATTTCTCTTCTGGAGATACGTTAAATAAAATTAATTCAGAGAACATTGGTTATAAGGTTTACTCGTTTCACTTCATACCACTGGACCTATTCATCCCATGTGTGTCTCTGAAACTAATCCACATTCTCCAACTGCAAAAATCACTTCATTAGTATACTCCTTCTATGAGTGTCTAACTAACTAACTAACTAACTAACTAACTAACTAACTAACTAACTAACTAACTAACTAACTAACTAACTAACTAACTAACTAACTAACTAACTAACTAACTAACTAACTAACTAACTAACTAACTAACTAACTAACTAACTAACCAATTAACTAACTAACTAACTAACTAAATAACTAACTAACTAACTAACCAACTAACTAACTAACTAACCAACTAACTAAACAGCTAACTAACTAACTGACTAAATAACCAACTGACTATCTAACTAACTAACTAACTAACTAACCAAATAACTAACTAACTAACCAACTAACTAACTAACTAACTAACTAACTAACTAACTAAACTAACTAACTAACTAACTAACTAACTAACTAACTAACTAACTAACTAACTAACTAACTAACTAACTAACTAACTAACTAACTAACTAACTAACTAACTAACTAACTAACTAACTAACTAACTAACTAACTAACTAACTAACTAACTAACTAACAACTAACTAACTAACTAACTAACTAACTAACTAACTAACTAACTAACTAACTAACTAACTAACTAACTAACTAACTAACTAACTAACTAACTAACTAACTAACTAACTAACTAACTAACTAACTAACTAACTACTAACTAACTAACTAACTAACTAACTAACTAACTAACTAACTAACTAACTAACTAACAACTAACTAACTAACTAACTAACTAACTAACTAACTAACTAACTAACTAACTAACTAACTAACTAACTAACTAACTAACTAACTAACTAACTAACTAACTAACTAACTAACTAACTAACTAACTAACTAACTAACTAACTAACTAACTAACTAACTAACTAACTAACTAACTAACTAACTAACTAACTAACTAACTAACTAACTAACTAACTAACTAACTAACTAACTAACTAACTAACTAACTAACTAACTAACTAACTAACTAACTAACTAACTAACTAACTAACTAACTAACTAACTAACTAACTAACTAACTAACTAACTAACTAACTAACTAACTAACTAACTAACTAACTAACTAACTAACTAACTAACTAACTAACTACCAACTAACTAACTAACTAACTAACTAACTAACTAACTAACTAACTAACTAACTAACTAACTAACTAACTAACTAACTAACTAACTAACTAACTAACTAACTAACTAACTAACTAACTAACTAACTAACTAACTAACTAACTAACTAACTAACTAACTAACTAACTAACTAACTAACTAACTAACTAACTAACTAACTAACTAACTAACTAACTAACTAACTAACTAACTAACTAACTAACTAACTAACTAACTAACTAACTAACTAACTAACTAACTAACTAACTAACTAACTAACTAACTAACTAACTAACTAACTAACTAACTAACTAACTAACTAACTAACTAACTAACTAACTAACTAACTAACTAACTAACTAACTAACTAACTAACTAACTAACTAACTAACTAACTAACTAACTAACTAACTAACTAACTAACTAACTAACTAACTAACTAACTAACTAACTAACTAACTAACTAACTAACTAACTAACTAACTAACTAACTAACTAACTAACTAACTAACTAACTAACTAACTAACTAACTAACTAACTAACTAACTAACTAACTAACTAACTAACTAACTAACTAACTAACTAACTAACTAACTAACTAACTAACTAACTAACTAACTAACTAACTAACTAACTAACTAACTAACTAACTAACTAACTAACTAACTAACTAACTAACTAACTAACTAACTAACTAACTAACTAACTAACTAACTAACTAACTAACTAACTAACTAACTAACTAACTAACTAACTAACTAACTAACTAACTAACTAACTAACTAACTAACTAACTAACTAACTAACTAACTAACTAACTAACTAACTAACTAACTAACTAACTAACTAACTAACTAACTAACTAACTAACTAACTAACTAACTAACTAACTAACTAACTAACTAACTAACTAACTAACTAACTAACTAACTAACTAACTAACTAACTAACTAACTAACTAACTAACTAACTAACTAACTAACTAACTAACTAACTAACTAACTAACTAACTAACTAACTAACTAACTAACTAACTAACTAACTAACTAACTAACTAACTAACTAACTAACTAACTAACTAACTAACTAACTAACTAACTAACTAACTAACTAACTAACTAACTAACTAACTAACTAACTAACTAACTAACTAACTAACTAACTAACTAACTAACTAACTAACTAACTAACTAACTAACTAACTACTAACTAACTAACTAACTAACTAACTAACTAACTAACTAACTAACTAACTAACTAACTACTAACTAACTAACTAACTAACTAACTAACTAACTAACTAACTAACTAACTAACTAACTAACTAACTAACTAACTAACTAACTAACTAACTAACTAACTAACTAACTAACTAACTAACTAACTAACTAACTAACTAACTAACTAACTAACTAACTAACTAACTAACTAACTAACTAACTAACTAACTAACTAACTAACTAACTAACTAACTAACTAACTAACTAACTAACTAACTAACTAACTAACTAACTACTAACTAACTAACTAACTAACTAACTAACTAACTAACTAACTAACTAACTAACTAACTAACTAACTAACTAACTAACTAACTAACTAACTAACTAACTACTAACTAACTAACTAACTAACTAACTAACTAACTAACTAACTAACTAACTAACTAACTAACTAACTAACTAACTAACTAACTAACTAACTAACTAACTAACTAACTAACTAACTAACTAACTAACTAACTAACTAACTAACTAACTAACTAACTAACTAACTAACTAACTAACTAACTAACTAACTAACTAACTAACTAACTAACTAACTAACTAACTAACTAACTAACTAACTAACTAACTAACTAACTAACTAACTAACTAACTAACTAACTAACTAACTAACTAACTAACTAACTAACTAACTAACTAACTAACTAACTAACTAACTAACTAACTAACTAACTAACTAACTAACTAACTAACTAACTAACTAACTAACTAACTAACTAACTAACTAACTAACTAACTAACTAACTAACTAACTAACTAACTAACTAACTAACTAACTAACTACTAACTAACTAACTAACTAACTAACTAACTAACTAACTAACTAACTAACTAACTAACTAACTAACTAACTAACTAACTAACTAACTAACTAACTAACTAACTAACTAACTAACTAACTAACTAACTAACTAACTAACTAACTAACTAACTAACTAACTAACTAACTAACTAACTAACTAACTAACTAACTAACTAACTAACTAACTAACTAACTAACTAACTAACTAACTAACTAACTAACTAACTAACTAACTAACTAACTAACTAACTAACTAACTAACTAACTAACTAACTAACTAACTAACTAACTAACTAACTAACTAACTAACTAACTAACTAACTAACTAACTAACTAACTAACTAACTAACTAACTAACTAACTAACTAACTAACTAACTAACTAACTAACTAACTAACTAACTAACTAACTAACTAACTAACTAACTAACTAACTAACTAACTAACTAACTAACTAACTAACTAACTAACTAACTAACTAACTAACTAACTAACTAACTAACTAACTAACTAACTAACTAACTAACTAACTAACTAACTAACTAACTAACTAACTAACTAACTAACTAACTAACTAACTAACTAACTAACTAACTAACTAACTAACTAACTAACTAACTAACTAACTAACTAACCTAACTAACTAACTAACTAACTAACTAACTAACTAACTAACTAACTAACTAACTAACTAACTAACTAACTAACTAACTAACTAACTAACTAACTAACTAACTAACTAACTAACTAACTAACTAACTACTAACTAACTAACTAACTAACTAACTAACTAACTAACTAACTAACTAACTAACTAACTAACTAACTAACTAACTAACTAACTAACTAACTAACTAACTAACTAACTAACTAACTAACTAACTAACTAACTAACTAACTAACTAACTAACTAACTAACTAACTAACTAACTAACTAACTAACTAACTAACTAACTAACTAACTAACTAACTAACTAACTAACTAACTAACTAACTAACTAACTAACTAACTAACTAACTAACTAACTAACTAACTAACTAACTAACTAACTAACTAACTAACTAACTAACTAACTAACTAACTAACTAACTAACTAACTAACTAACTAACTAACTAACTAACTAACAACTAACTAACTAACTAACTAACTAACTAACTAACTAACTAACTAACTAACTAACTAACTAACTAACTAACTAACTAACTAACTAACTAACTAACTAACTAACTAACTAACTAACTAACTAACTAACTAACTAACTAACTAACTAACTAACTAACTAACTAACTAACTAACTAACTAACTAACTAACTAACTAACTAACTAACTAACTAACTAACTAACTAACTAACTAACTAACTAACTAACTAACTAACTAACTAACTAACTAACTAACTAACTAACTAACTAACTAACTAACTAACTAACTAACTAACTAACTAACTAACTAACTAACTAACTAACTAACTAACTAACTAACTAACTAACTAACTAACTAACTAACTAACTAACTAACTAACTAACTAACTAACTAACTAACTAACTAACTAACTAACTAACTAACTAACTAACTAACTAACTAACTAACTAACTAACTAACTAACTAACTACTAACTAACTAACTAACTAACTAACTAACTAACTAACTAACTAACTAACTAACTAACTAACTAACAACTAACTAACTAACTAACTAACTAACTACTAACTAACTAACTAACTAACTAACTAACTAACTAACTAACTAACTAACTAACTAACTACCAACTAACTAACTAACTAACTAACTAACTAACTAACTAACTAACTAACTAACTAACAACTAACTAACTAACTAACTAACTAACTAACTAACTAACTAACTAACTAACTAACTAACTAACTAACTAACTAACTAACTAACTAACTAACTAACTAACTAACTAACTAACTAACTAACTAACTAACTAACTAACTAACTACTAACTAACTAACTAACTAACTAACTAACTAACTAACTAACTAACTAACTAACTAACTAACTAACTAACTAACTAACTAACTAACTAACTAACTAACTAACTAACTAACTAACTAACTAACTAACTAACTAACTAACTAACTAACTAACTAACTAACTAACTAACTAACTAACTAACTAACTAACTAACTAACTAACTAACTAACTAACTAACTAACTAACTAACTAACTAACTAACTAACTAACTAACTAACTAACTAACTAACTAACTAACTAACTAACTAACTAACTAACTAACTAACTAACTAACTAACTAACTAACTAACTAACTAACTAACTAACTAACTAACTAACTAACTAACTAACTAACTAACTAACTAACTAACTAACTAACTAACTAACTAACTAACTAACTAACTAACTAACTAACTAACTAACTAACTAACTAACTAACTAACTAACTAACTAACTAACTAACTAACTAACTAACCACTAACTAACTAACTAACTAACTAACTAACTAACTAACTAACTAACTAACTAACTAACTAACTAACTAACTAACTAACTAACTAAATAACTAACTAACTAACTAACTAACTAACTAACTAACTAACTAACTAACTAACTAACTAACTAACTAACTAACTAACTAACTAACTAACTAACTAACTAACTAACTAACTAACTAACTAACTAACTAACTAAACAACTAACTAACTAACTAACTAACTAACCAACTGACTAACTAACTAACTAACTAACTAACTAACTAACTAACTAACTAACTAACTAACTAACTAACTAACTAACTAACTAACTAACTAACTAACTAACTAACTAACCAACTAACTAACTAACTAACTAACCTACTAACTAACTAACTAACTAACTAACTAACAACTAACTAACTAACTGACTAACTAACTAACTAACTAACTAACCAACTAACTAACTAACTAACTAACTAACTAACTAACCAACTAACTAACTAACTGACCAACAAACTAAGTAAATAACTAACTAACTAACTAACTAACCAACTAACTAACTAACTAACTAACTAACTAACTAACTAAATAACTAACCAACTAACTAACTAACTAACTAACTAACTAACTAACTAACTAACTAACTAACCAACTAACTAACTAACTAACTAACTAACCAACTGACTAACTAACTAACTAACTAACTAACTAACCAACTAACTAACTAACTAACTAACTAACTAACTAACTAACTAACTAACCAACTAACTAACTAACTAACTAACTAACTAACTAACTAACTAACTAACTAACTAACTAACTAACCAACTAACTAACTAACTAACTAACTAACTAACTAACTAACTAACTAACTAACTAACTAACTAACTAACTAACTAACTAACTAACTAACTAACTAACTAACTAACTAACCAACTAACTAACTAACTAACTAACTAACTAACTAACCAAATAACTAACTAACTAACTAACTAACTAACTAACCAACTAACTAACTAACTAACTAACTAACTAACTAACTAACTAACTAACTAACTAACTAAATAACTAACTAACTAACTAACTAACCAACTAACTAACTAACTAACTAACTAACTAACTAACTAACTAACTAACTAACTAACTAACTAACTAACTAACTAACTAACTAACTAACTAACTAACTAACTAACTAACTAACTAACTAACTAACTAACTAACTAACTAACTAACTAACTAACTAACTAACTAACTAACTAACTAACTAACTAACCAACTAACTAACTAACCAACTAACTAACTAACTAACCAACTAACTAATTAAATAACTAACTAAATAACTAACCAACTAACTAACTAACTAACTAACTAACCAACTAACTAACTAACTAACTAACTAACCAACTAACTAACTAACTAACTAACTAACTAACTAACTAACTAACCAACTAACTAACTAACTAACTAACTAACTAACTAACTAACTAACTAACTAACTAACTAACTAACTAACTAACTAACTAACTAACCAACTAACTAACTAACCAACTAACTAACTAACTAACTAACTAACTAACTAACTAACTAACTAAGTAACTAACTAACTAACTAACTAACTAACTAACCAACTAACTAACTAACTAACTAACTAACTAACTAACTAACTGACCAACTAACTAACCAACTAACTAACTAACTAACTAACTAACTAACCAACCAACCAACTAACTAACTAACCAACTAACTAACTAACTGACCAACTAACTAACTAACTAACCAACTAACTAACTAACTAGCTAACTAACTAACCAACTAACTAACTAACTAACTAACCAACTAACTAACTAACTAACTAACTAACCAACCAACCAACTAACTAACTAACCAACTAACTAACTAACTAACCAACTAACTAACTAACCAACTAACTATCTAACTAACTAACTAACTAACCAACTAACTAACTAAGTAACTAACTAACTAACTAACTAACTAACCAACTAACTAACTAACTAACTAACTAACCAACTAACTAACTAACTAACTAACTAACCATCTGACTAACTAACTAACTAACTAACTAACCAACTAACTAACTAAGTAACTAACTAACTAACCAAATAACTAACTAACTAACTAACTAACTAACTAACTAACTAACTAACTAACTAAGTAACTAACTGACTAACCAACTAACTAACTAACCAACTAACTAACTAACTAACTAACTAACCAACTAACTAACTAACTAACCAACTAACTAACTAACCAAATAACTATCTAACTAACTAAATAACTAACCAACTAACTAACTAACTAACTAACTAACTAACCAACTAACTAACTAACTAACTAACTAACTAACCAACTAACTAACTAACCAACTAACTAACTAACTAACCAACTGACTAACCAACTAACTAACTAACTAACTAACTAACCAACTATCTATCTAACTAACTAAATAACTAACCAACTAACTAACTAAGTAACTAACTAACTAACTAACCAACTAACTAACTAACTAACTAACTAACTAACCAACTAACCAACTAACTAACTAACCAACTAACTAACTAACTAACTAACTAACTAACCAACTGACTAACCAACTAACTAACTAACTAACTAACTAACCAACTAACTAACTAACTAACTAACTAACTAACTAACTACCTTACTATCTAACTAACTAACTAACTAACTAACTAACTAACTAACCAACTAACTAACTAACTAACTAACTAACTAACCAACTAACTAACTAACTAACCAACTAACTAACTAACCAAATAACTAACTAACTAACTAACTAACCAACTGACTAACCAAATAACTAACTAACTAACTAACTAACCAACTAACTAACTAACTAACTAACTAACTAACTAACTACCTTACTATCTAACTAACTAACTAACCAACTAACTAACTAACTAACCAACTAACTAACTAACTAACTAACTAACTAACCAACTAACTAACTAACTAACCAACTAACTATCTAACTAACTAACTAACTAACTAACCAACCAACCAACTAACTAACTAACCAACTAACTAACTAACTAACCAACTAACTAATTAAATAACTAACTAAATAACTAACCAACTAACTAACTAACTAACTAACTAACCAACTAACTAACTCACTAACTAACTAACCAACTAACTAACTAACTAACTAAATAACTAACTAACTAACCAACTAACTAACTAACTAACTAACTAACTAACTAACTAACTAACCAACTAACTAACTAACTAACTAACTACCCAACTAACTAACTAACTAACCAACTAACTAACTAACCAACTAACTATCTAACTAACTAACTAACTAACCAACTAACTAACTAACTAACCAACTAACTAACTAACTAACTAACCAACTAACTAACTAACTAACTAACTAACCAACCAACCAACTAACTAACTAACCAACTAACTAACTAACTAACCAACTAACTAACTAACCAACTAACTATCTAACTAACTAACTAACTAACCAACTAACTAACTAAGTAACTAACTAACTAACTAACTAACTAACTAACCAACTAACTAACTAACTACCTAACTAACCATCTGACTAACTAACTAACTAACTAACTAACCAACTAACTAACTAAGTAACTAACTAACTAACCAACTAACTAACTAACTAACTAACTAACTCACTCACTAACTAACTAACTAACTAACTAACTAACTAACTAACTAACTAACTAACCAACTAACTAACTAACCAACTAACTAACTAACTAACTAACTAACCAACTAACTAACTAACTAACCAACTAACTAACTAACCAACTAACTATCTAACTAACTAAATAACTAACCAACTAACTAACTAAGTAACTAACTAACTAACTAACCAACTAACTAACTAACTAACTAACTAACTAACTAACTAACCAACTAACTAACTAACCAACTAACTAACTAACTAACTAACTAACCAACTGACTAACCAACTAACTAACTAACTAACTAACCAACCAACCAACTAACTAACTAACTAACTAACTAACTAACTAACTACCTTACTAACTAACTAACTAACTAACTAACTTACTAACCAACTAACTAACTAACTAACCAACTAACTAACTAACTAACCAACTAACTAACTAACTAACTAACTAACTAACCAACCAACCAACTAACTAACTAACCAACTAACTAACTAACTAACCAACTAACTAATTAACTAACTAACTAAATAACTAACCAACTAACTAACTAACTAACTAACTAACCAACTAACTAACTCACTAACTAACTAACCAACTAACTAACTAACTAACTAACTAACCAACTAACTAACTAACTAACTAACTAACCAACTAACTAACTAACCAACTAACTAACTAACTAACTAACCAACTAACTAACTAACCAACTAACTAACTAACTAACTAACTAACTAACTAACTAACTAACTAACTAACCAACTGACTAACTAACTAACTAACTAACTAACCAACTAACTAACTAACTAACTAACTAACTAACTAACTAACTAACTAACTGACCAACTAACTAACTAACTAACTATCCAACTAACTAACTAACTAACCAACTAACTAACTAACTAACTAACTAACCAACCAACCAACTAACTAACTAAGTAACTAACTAACTAACTAACCAACTAACTAACTAACTAACTAACTAACTAACCAACTAACTAACTAACTAACTAACTAACCAACTAACTAACTAACTAACTAACTAGCTAACTAACCAACCAACCAACTAACTAACTAACCAACTAACTAACTAACTAACTAACTAACTAACTAACTAACTATCCAACTATCTATCTAACTAACTAACTAACTAACCAACTAACTAACTAACTAACTAACTAACTAACTAACCAACTAACTAACTAACTAACTAACTAACTAACTAACTAACTAACTCAGCTCTTCTTAGGCTACTATTACTTATTAACCTTTTCACCTTGTTTCATCATTGTCTTGTGTCATAATTCGAAACTTCTAAAACTAGAGGTCATCTAATATCCATCATCCTAAACTGATTTGATCACGACACGAATAAATCCCATTGGGAAAAAGATGAAAAACTAAAACCCTACACACAATATACTATAAGATCAAACGATTTCAATGAAACTTCAATATTTATACATGGTTTTGAGATGATAATTTGAGGGAAAATAATACTAACTTCTTAAATTAAATAAAGAAGGGATGGTATGAGGGAAGGATAGGAGGATAATCTGAATATATATATATATATATATATATATATATATATATATATATATATAAAACCTAAAGCAGGGGTCCATTTACGAGAATACACATGTACATTGTCACACTTTTAAATATAAAGCATACTTCAGTGAGTTAGAGACGGCAGAATCTAAAATATGCCTCGATAGATAGTGAGAAACGGAACAAGAAGTTATAAGACAAATAGGAAGAATGTTTAATTATTATTTTTAACGTTTGTAACGTTACTAACAACACTATTGGGATTTAACCTGTAAGAGAGAGTTCAACTAGAGATTAGTTAATTTGAGGTGTAACTGAAATGCCTTACTGAAAAATCGATATTTATTTTTTCGTGAGTCACGTTTTATTTTTATGCAGTAGTTCTTAATAATACCTCAATAAGTCTTAGACGGTGTGAATATTTCACTAGCTGTTTAAAAATATCTTGTTCACATGCACAAATTATAGCATACCGATTCCTACTGTCGAGTTAGGGTCTCTGTGGAGATATCGGTATTCATTAGGGAGCATCTATGCCCATATTGGAAGAGATTTGTGACCAGGATTCAACGTCTATATTGAGGAAATGAAACAACATTGGGAGAGTAATACTGTTCCTTGCTGTTATGAATTAACACTAAAAATGGGGATCAGCATTTTTAGTAAAGCTGACTATTGTACGAATCTGTTTACTGTTGTAACTGAAAAGAAAAAGTGCACTCTATAGCTTAAGCTGTGTTCGAGCTTGTATAAAATACCGTGGAGGCAGTGGACCACTTGAATTTCAAGCTATAGACTTCAGGTTGAAGTGTCGTTTTACATAAATCAAAGCAGGTCACTGAGTGGTATCGTCACACCTGACACAATAAATGTGGCTCACTGCTGGCTGTACAAGCAAGCTAACCTGAGTAACTGAGTATCGGCTGCCTTTGTGAATTCACTATCTCAAGAAGTGGAGTGAAATGTCCCTTCGTAGTGTAATCCTGTTGCACCAATGGTCCAGTTTTTTGGAGTGCTGACCAACCATGCACCTGGTATAGGACTTGAGTCCTGACCGGTGCATACCTTTACCTCTATTTGCTAGTTATAATCTCGACAAAGAGAGAAGGTCAGATATGAGGCTAACTATCCCAGCCCGTGAAAATAAACATCACTATTACTGAAACTTGGAAGCTCAGGCATGAAGTCGTATGTCCCACCGGGACTATACTGTTAGTTTAAGATGGCTAGTGAATGATGACTATGATTACAATATCCAGGATGACAAAATCAAGGATGTCACTCACTTGTCTATTCACATTTCGTCTTATGTTTTGAATGATTGTACATTTCCCATACATTCCACTGACAAGTGTAACTTGTGGTCTATTATTTCGTCTTATACATGTACACCAATACAGTTACTGATATAATTTTCATTTGCCTTTACTGACTGTTAGCATTCTAAGATTCATAGATCTTTAACTTCAGAGCCTGGAGAAGAAGCTATCGAAAACAATTGTTTGCTCAAAAATCACGTTGTTCTGACATAAAAACCTTTGTCGACTGACAATTCAAGTAGGAGAACAATTACATATCCCTATGCACAACTGGCAAACGGTTGGAGGCAATCAGCAGGAAGCCCTTGACCTAAGTTTTGTTCTTGCTGGCACTCGTCAGCAATGCTTATTTGAAACTTTGAGATTTGAACCTCATTCACCTAGTAATCCAGTTAAGGGCATCACCAATCAACTATTCAACTCCACGGTTCACCTTCTGTAGGACTATAGTCGATACAGGGATAAGTGATGCGACTAGTCTTAGGCGTGGATGCAGATGAAATTCTATCAGCCAAGTTTGTAATGCAATCACCAATCTGGGTAACTCTGTAGGTACAGGGTTTCCTGCTAATTGTCTCCTACTGTCTAACAGCAGTTCAGAGTGTACTGTAATGTCAGGTTGGCTAACCTGGTGACCATATTGCAAACGTGACTAATGAAAGGGACATGACACTGGTTTCTCCCTAATGACCAATAAATGTGAATTCACAAATACAAAAATTCCAAATCAAAACTTTCACTTTATATAAGAAAGAAAAGAGAAAGTACTCGTTGGTGAGTTTTAACTCCAAATCTTTTAAAATAAAACTGTTCAACTTACTTTTGCACCTAATGATGAATAGCACTCATCGAATAACATCCAAATTTTTGGTTTACACCGTTGCCATAATGTTAATTTCCCTGACTGATAAGCATCATCCCAACCAAATTTTGCATACAACTCCTCATCTGTCCTGCCTTCAGTATCTAAATCCAAATCATTCAATATCTGTAGGGTTTCTTGTGTTTCACGATGTGATGTATACGTCATCCAACAACATGGCTCCACCTTAGGAGAGAAAATTACGAGTAGAATTGTTATTATTATTATCATAATTAAATGAAAAGCTAAGCTGAATATTATTAGACTGTGTTATCAAGTGGTTATATCTACTATATAAATGTACATTTTCCACCAGTGGCTGGCTGAGTCACTGATTTTGTTTTAGGCTGAGAAAAAATCTCAGGAAATCTATTTTTAAATGAATACAGTGGATTATAGTTCGTTTACAACTACTCTGATTTTTTAGTGAGTAGTGTGTACTACTTTCCTAATAGATTTAATCTGATTGAGTTTTGAGTGAAAAATTAAGGCTACATTGTAACAACGTTAGATTGAAAATTGCGTGAAAGATATATTTGATGCCTACAAGATGTAAGTAGACAGGTGGGCTAATGATAGAATGCTTGCCAACTATCCACATGGTCCGGGATCCGATTCCTGGTCCATATACTCGTAAACCTCACCTAGTTTACTTACTAATAGTAATGTAGAAAAAGAAGGGAGGTTTCGCGTGAAGTTAACAACCCGATCTCCTGGAAAGAGTACACCACGGCTACTTAAACTTCAAAAGGCTTGAAGAATTACGCTCCGTTCGGAAAGTAAATGAATGCAAATAAGGTAAAGAAGTATAGTTTTTACTCTCTTCCTTATCCTGTAGCTAATAAATTTCTAGACGTAGTCTCTATGAGTAAAGGTCAGAATGAACGCTAAATTCTGTTAAACAAAGAATATTTTTTTGAAAAAACGTCTGTTCAAGTTTTTACAGTGCTAAAACAATAGATTCGTCATACTGATCGATTAATATAAGTGTAACAACAGAAGACAAGGGCCAGGCAACAGATCGTTTTATTATGAAAATCAACACGTATTTATACATATTTCACATACATTATTATAGCTTACGCAAGTAGACAAGCGCAGTCATCTGATTGGTTGTTTATCAGAAGTTAGGCAGACAAACGCAGGCTTCTGATTGGTTGTTTCGGGATTCCTCGACAAATAGAGTTCTCTATCTGCGAATCATATTTTGCCACGTTAACTTTGCTGTGATTGGTTGTTGAATCAGCCTTGCTCATATTTTCTCACGGCCTGCTCTCACCACATAAGTAGCTAGACACCACTGACACCAACCAGTAGTGCTTACTAGCCAGATTATCGAATTGATCTAAGCACTGAATGGTTCATTTGGGACCGAGTTCATGAGCAGTGTACCTGGTCTGACTAACCTTAGAGAGCAAAATCAGTTCAAACCAACCAGTGTGAGTGGTGTATAACAACTCATCTCGGTCACTCATTAGTGTTATATCGACATGCCTCCATGGTTGGTTTCTTGATTACCGTTCATGATATCAAGCAGGTTGCATCACGTGTTGTGATCTGAATTACTTCGATTTCTCAAGGAATTTGTGGCGAAATTTTATCTCTTCGTACTGCGTAAATTTCAGATCCTGAATGAATTTCCAAGTGGTGAATTTGATTTTAAATATTCCTCATTATAGTAATAATAGTAACCCGATATAGAAAGGAATGTATTCTGAAGTAAACTAATATCATGAATTTAAGATTAGAATGATTCCAAGTTATAAAACACGATTTAAGCAAGGGAATGTGTATTTTCGGTAATTTCTGTTCAGGCTCTACAATTGCGTAATAAAACATCAGTCATATATAATTAAAACAGTATGGATTATTAGCATCCAATAGAATCAGGCGGAGGGTATTCAGAATAATAATACTAGTAATACATGATGAAACTAAGATTAAAATACGTGGCTGTAGTACAGTTTAAGCGTTGGTGGCACAGTGTTAGAATGCTCGCCAACCACACCTCATGTGATTCGCAGTTCTGTCGGCGGCCACGGATGCACTCATAAACCTAGCGAAGCTAGTAATAAGACTCATAAAGAGGGAAGGTCAGGGATGAGGCTAGCAACCCATCCCATAAAAAAAATCCTCTGTTACCGAAGCGTCAAAGCACTGGCTTGAAGCCCTATGTTCCACTGGAAACGCAAAAGAGTAAAAAAGTACAGTAAAATATTGATAATAAAGTTCTCAGTACAAATAAAAATAATATTTAAAGTTACCCAATGTGGAGACAGTTACATAGATCGAACGACTCATAATGCCCACCGTCGCCTTCTTGAGCATTGTCAGACGCGTTTAGTAAAGGAGTCGTGAAGTCATTTTGGAGTTCCATAGTGACGCATCCTGTTGATTTGAGGCACAAGATTGATGAAACTCATTCAGCCTTTACAGTTCCATACATAGTGCCACCTCAATTCTCTAAGTCTGTCCGCTTTCAATTGCTCAGCATAGCTGAGTAAGTTGAAGCCATGTCTCTGTATTCAGAGAAGGTTTGTTCAATCCGTATCTCTCTTCCATAAACTTCAACCCTAACCTAGAATAATTATTTCTTCTGATGAAACCCGAGAGCTGTAAATATTATCTTCATATCTGTTTGTACTGTTAACTTTATTATCAATATCATACTGTTCTATAGTTGCATAAATTAGTCTTAGTTGCGTAATTTGTTATTACTACTATTGTACTACTTATATTCCGCCTAATTCTATTTAACTCCATTTAATCCATATTGTTTCCGTTGTCTATGGCTAAGAGTTTATTATGTAATTGTATAGATTGATGAGAATTTATCCAAAATACGTATTTGTTTGCTTAAACCATGCTCTACAATCATCACAATGGGAATATTCAAATGACTTTCAACTTGTCAAACAACAAGATGATTAGCAGTTCCGTTGATAAATGTAGTGAGTCAGATACAACTAAAATATGGTGTGAAATGAATAAACAGGATAATTAGTTAAAATAGATATATACGCTGTGGAGAAGCAAAGTTGAAAAGTTTATTTGAGCTTGTAAAACTTGTTCGATGATTAACTATGACTAACATATAGTAAACTTTAGATAGGAGATAGTAAGACTACGGTGAATAGTTCATCATGAAATAGTCAGTCGACACGAAGAAATATCAGTAAGACGTCTGTGAAGACCAGGGAGCACGGGATAGTTGTTTTGTCTTACTCCGAGACTCTTCGGCAGTACCCTTTAATGATCTCGCCAGGGGTAAAATCAAGGACCTTCTGTTTACACGATCAACCTTTTTAACCATTCATTCACTTAAGCAAGAATTCAGAAACTTGTGAATTCTTGATACAGCACTACACTCAACCAATGCTGTTGATGAGCATCAACTTCACTCACCTTGACAAGTCAGATGCCACTGGTCAAGATTGCTAAGTACAGCTTCAGGACATCTAATCACTAACAATCATCGAGCTGAATATTGATATTTAGATTATGGGTCTTTGTAGAGATCTGGATTATTTTCATTAACACTTAATCAAAACAGTTTATTATGAATGCTAAATCAGTTAGTATTTTGAAGAATTATCAAGTGATGAGCATAAATTTTTTTTCAAAAATTGTCAAGTGGCGAAAAAGACATGAACGTCCACGGAGTCACTAAACTTTTGACAACCTAGGTGATACTTGGTAGATACAGGCAAAACCTAGAAAGTCCCACAGTTTTATGCATAGGAGTTTTTATAGTCAAGTTAAAGTATATCGATACAGGAGTGAGAACACACCAGTGACCTTGAACGCATACCATTCATTGGATGACGGGACCTACTATTATTTTAGCTCCACTGTGAAGGAAATGTAGGGTGATTTCCATTCCCATCTCGTTTTTAAGCACAGTTTAGAAAAATGTGTTGATGGCTCGTTAGTGTTACGAACTAGAAATAGTGTTAGGGTTAAGTTAAGGATTAGGGCATTTTGTTACCCCTTACTGGGACCCATACTAATTCAGTTGAAGGCTCTTGGGGAAGAATGAAAAACAGGATAAGAGCCATAAATGCCTCAAGAAAGGAACTTATCTTCAGCCATCTCAATGAATACATGTACGACAACTGGTTCACTGTAAAAAACAGGTACTTCTCATTAAAACTGGGAGGTATGTTTGAATCACGTCAGTGGAAAATATCTTGTTCAATGTGTTTCATCATTATTCTCTGGATTCCTCTTGTAAATAAGCATCATTCTGATATAAAAACCACTGGTTTTTCTGAGTGGTTGTCTCAGCGTCACTCGTGCATTCGAATAGTTTTACTTTACCATTTTCAATACCTTTAGTCAAGTAATAATTTCAATATTTGTCAGGTGAATTAAAGGCATATTTAAAGACCAGCAGCCTTTTTTTTCAAAACTTATATAATTAAAACAAGTTCATTTGTTCAAAATTTTGGACAGTGAATTATTTTTACTTTTATTTTACACTATTACGAAAAGTCAGTCAAATAAATTAGACCTAACAATGTTTACATAAGAATGTAGATTAATTAGAAGCATTGCCTAGTTGTGAAGAGAGACAGAGAGGCGGAAATTTAATTGCGTAGAACTTGAGGATGTCAAGTAAAATTAGTGAAATAGCCTCTAATAAAGTTAACAAAAATGATTACACAGTTTTTTTTTTATCAAAATTAAAAGTTTTTGCCTGATTAAAAGTGAATTTTAAGTGAATCTGCTTGTTTCGTTGTTCTTTCACTGAAGTGTAATCAGAACGGTATATACTACTGATATATGTAAGTAGTTGGAAATCATTCACATTAACAAGTACTGTGTATCAGCGAAATAAAAGGCGTCTAAGCCCTTGATAGCATTTTCATATTTTGAGGCTGAGTTAAACACCGAAACACTGGGAGTGAATCAGATAAGAAGGCAGTACTAGTGTGGTGAGAGCAGGCTGCTAGCCGATTGGTTGGCACTAATCTACGTTAAGGTCTAGGTCACTAATATGGGCCGTGAACAAGCCTGGGTCAACAACCAATCACAGCAAAGTTAACGTGGCAAAATATGATTCGCAGAGAGAACTCTATTTGTCAAGGAATCCCGAAACAACCAATCAGAAGCCTGCGTTTGTCTACCTAAACAACCAATCAGATGACTGCGCTTGTCTATAATAATGTAGTTGAAAGATGTATAAATACGTGTTGATTTCCATAATAAAACGATCTGTTGCCTGGCCCTTGTCTTCTGTTGTTACATTTGGTGTCGCTGCCTACCGACAAATGAAAAGCCTATACCCTGCAGTTTTTGATGGAGACATATGGATCTTCGGGCAGGACTTCAAGGCTTCTGCGCAGTTGAGTGGCGTTCAAGATCTGTCAGCGATGGAGCTGCTCCTTGAGACGCTGCTGGGAGGTCGGGCGAAAGCAGCATATGAAGGTGTCGGCCGAAGTATGGACGAATGTTCGACAGGGTCAGGCAAACAGTTTCCAAAGTGGGAAGGACCATATATGGTCACTTCGATATGGGGTTACGCAGACACAGTCGCAATGGCGAACAATGAGAGGCGCGTGAACGTCAGCGAGCTCCAGAAATGGATACAGCGAGACAAGCCAACGATGACGCCTGCACCAAGTAGATCAAGCCGACTTCAGTCGCACGTATTTGACGGGGGGACGTGTGTGGTGAGAGCAGGCTGCTAGCCGATTGGTTGGCACTAATCTACGTTAAGGTCTAGGTCACTAATATGGGCCGTGAACAAGCCTGAGTCAACAACCAATCACAGCAAAGTTAACGTGGCAAAATATGATTCGCAGAGAGAACTCTATTTGTCAAGGAATCCCGAAACAACCAATCAGAAGCCTGCGTTTGTCTACCTAAACAACCAATCAGATGACTGCGCTTGTCTATAATAATGTAGTTGAAAGATGTATAAATACGTGTTGATTTCCATAATAAAACGATCTGTTGCCTGGCCCTTGTCTTCTGTTGTTACACTAGTAGCGTACACCCAATTTCTGGCAAGCTAATTTCACCAACTCATAATAGATATTTGAATAGAGGCAAGAACGACAATGGTTCCTGTATAGTGATATGGTACCATCATTTATTCGGTTGACTTCTCACCAGCTACTTACAGCCTAAATAAATTATTAAGTTTATGTACAGAAATGTTGTAGCATACTTGCAAATTTTACATGATGTCTGTTAACAGGATGTTACGGGATTATTGAACAGTGCTCAGAAAATTACGCTTATATAGTTTTACACAGACAGTTCAAGTTTAAACAAAGTGAATGTATGCATACAATGGTAAAGGAGTTACGTAATAAAGACGAGAGATGCGTAAGATGACGAGCCACTAATAAATTGGGTGACAATGCACTGAGCACAACTCAAATCATAGAAACAAGAGATAAGTAAAATTACACTATATCAAAAGAGTGAGGTTTAAAGACAAAGATTATGTAATCAAATGAAAGATAGAATAAAGACATCCAGTTGCCAGGTCAGCAAGGAAAGACTGATAACTGCTTCTGACTGATCATATAAATCAGGTTTCAGGCGCTTGATAGAAAACTGCTACTGCAAACTTGAGGAGAATTGCGCCCCTTTGTCTACTGATAATTTTAAAGGATTTTGCGATTTCCACCTCATGGCTTGTATCAAGGAGATGCATGGTAATGGTGTTTTTATAAGAGTTTGTTGCCTAGAGACATAGGCTTTTCGTTACATGCTCAGAAAATCAAAAGTGTACCCTTCTTTCGTATTTAAATATATAATACATAGAACCATAGAGCACCTAATTCCTATTAATCATTCCTCATCAATAGAAAAGTGATAAACATGGTGAATTCAAGTCTTTTAAATGGTTTCTAACCGCATATTTTGTCTACAGCAGAAGCTCCTGTGCTATGCACCAGGAAAGCCCTGAACTGTAAGCACCGAAGGGGTTTATTCAATCTCTTTTATTACCACTGAATTAAGATATTCTGTTGTTTTCATTTGTGAAATAATTTGGTGTATTTTTATATTCCTTCGGTTATCCCTCTTATTTTATTCCTATCAAACCCTTAACTTTAAAATATACTCGATATAAATTCTGAATTTCTTACACTTGTGAGAAAGATTCCTATTTTCAAGCCCTTGTTTTTTTTAATGATGAGCATTTCTGAGCGTCATTCACGACTTATTATTTTAAGATTAGTTATTTACAAACGAGACATCTCCAGGTGAATTTGGGTTCCCACAGGAAACTGTAACGCATCTCGCTGCTAATGAACGAAATTTATTTCAACTACGATTCCTATTCCTGTGGAACAGATTACTTAATATAAAGTCTAAAGACCTTATCCTACCTCATTGCATAGAACCTTGGAACAAAACTGAAATCAGAAACATTATGATCTCCATATAAGTATATATTCTGGACACAGGTTATTCCGATGACTAAAAGAAATCCTTTTCTCATTATATCTTCGTGAAATCACTACGTACACTTAGCCCCATATATCAGAAATATGTTTCTGAAACAGTCCGAGTTTTCAAATGAAAGGATTTGATTCATCGCATTATAGATTTTAACAGGAATCGACGTTGATTATAGACCCACTGGAAACCGTATAACACTTGACAGCTTGTGAAGAGCTGCAGATTAGAACGATTCAGAGTTCAAATATTCCGTGGTTTTCGACACTTCCGTTTGTTTTAAACTACTAGAAATACTCTGCGTAAATACTCTCCTTTGATATTATAAAAACTTTAGGGAATAATTATTTCCAAACTTTGGTTAATTTCATGTGTATCACAAAGTGATCAAGTTAATTGGTTGTGATGGTTTTTTAATTTCCTGTTTTGATGACGTAGAACATTTTACTTATGATTACATTATAACAACTACTTCCTGTTAAGACTATTTCACTAATTCTTATTTGCTTATTTATGAATGTTTATTTCATTTTGAATCACATGTTAGTGGCCAATTTTTATACCACACCGACTAAACATCTGTAGGAATTCGAAAGAACCATCCTATTCTTTGTATATAAAACGAAGTTTGTTCTACCTGTGTAGATCCCTTGGTCTAAATGAATTCTAAATGGAAACGTCTCGCCCTCTCTTCGTTTTCATTTCTTTCGTAATTTTATGATATTAAAGCTCTGATTATTTATTTACTTCCCTCTTAGTATTACTTAACTTTTAAGATTTACGAGTTGACCACAGATTGATATCAGCCGGAGAACCATTGAAAACCAGGGAGTACTGGACAACTGCTGTTTCATCCTAGTTTGGGAATCATCATCAGTACGCACCTACTGTTAGAGTTCAAACTCAGGACCTTCCGGTTACAAGGCAAGCTCGTATACCATTCAGCCACTGGGACCCGATTCAATGGCTCGTGAATTCTAACTTCTACTAATTCGTGATTTAGCGCGACCCCAACCATTGTCGTTGGTGGGACATCCATCCACGCACGTGACATCTAACTGGACCTCACTGGTGACGACTTATCACTACAACACCAGGAAACCCCATCCTGTAGCAAGTCACTAGCGAGCATCAGATTAATTTTCTATAGTTTGGTTTGTAAGGGTTAGTAATGTTTTTACGAGTTGATCACGGATTGATATCAGTTAGAGAAGCATTGAAAACCAGGAAGTACTGGACAACTGCTGTTTCATCCTAGTTTGGGAATCATCGGCAGTACGCACCTACCGTGATCAACCTGTAAAGACATAGCTAACTATTACAAACCAAACTATAGAAAATTTTAAAATTTAACTTAATTTATTGATTGAAATATTTACGCTAACATACGACATTCATCATTCGTATCTCCTACTTTATAAACACTTTCACCTTTTGTTACCATTGAACCTGTTATAATTATTCCTGTTATTATAACAATCATTACAACGGATTTTTCAAGAGATGGTTTCTCCTAATTTGATTTGTTTTAGGTTGGCCATTGATTCGTAACAGTTAAAGGATCATTGAAAATCAGAGGAAACCGGAAATCTGTTTCATCCTAGTCAGTATCTCGTCACCAGTACCTACCCACTGTGTCATTCTGACAAGTTCCAATGGTCGAAAGGCACATGATTTCGTCTTGTAACAGAGAGATCCTTGTTTTAACTCTTGGCGGTGAGTGAGTACTGCCGATGTATTCCAAACTGTGAGGAAACAGCTATCCAGCTATTACTGACACTCAGAAAATCAAACATTCACTATGTCTGATCCATAAAATCACCATCACTAGTTAAAAGTTTCATATATATAAAGCTATGTGCATAAGAGTAAAGCATGAAGAAGATCTAATTGAAAACAACAATACTGTTCGCTTATATGTCTTGTTTCAATCTCTACTGACGTATTTATATTTATTATATTACTAATTACGAGTTTTCTCTTGTGTAGGCTACATACAATACATGGAAATTGTACATACTTTTATCTTACTTATAATCAGTAAAGGTTGACTTACTATTTAGTCAAACCAGGAGACCGAACAGTGAGCCAAAAGACTTATAATTACTTGGGAAATCCAGGCTGCATTTAAACTAACCGACTGACTCCGAGATGAACGTCATCTTTAGCCTATGGTATCAATTAACGTAGCTACAAAATATGTTATAGTCTAACGAATGTTATGCAGTGATTGTGAAGTCATATCCATTTTCCAAATTAGATAGAAGATTTGTAGCTCAGGTGGATGATTGTGATGAAGTTGTGTTCCTTGAGCTGGATGGTGTATTCATATTTTTTCCTATGAGTTTTACAGCTTACTTACTTCCAAACCATATTTTCCAGAGATAGTTATCCACTAGTATGTATTGTTTTTTCTACATTCGTTTCGTCTCCCTATTTACTACGCCTTTTGGCTCACTGTTCGGTCTCCTGGTTTGACTAAATAGTAAGTCAACCTTTACTGATTATAAGTAAGATAAAAGTATGTACAATTTCCATGTATTGTATGTAGCCTACACAAGAGAAAACTCGTAATTAGTAATATAATAAATATAAATACGTCAGTAGAGATTGAAACAAGACATATAAGCGAACAGTATTGTTGTTTTCAATTAGATCTTCTTCATGCTTTACTCTTATGCACATAGCTTTATATATATGAAACTTTTAACTAGTGATGGTGATTTTATGGATCAGACATAGTGAATGTTTGATTTTCTGAGTGTCAGTAATAGCTGGATAGCTGTTTCCTCACAGTTTGGAATACATCGGCAGTACTCACTCACCGCCAAGAGTTAAAACAAGGATCTCTCTGTTACAAGACGAAATCATGTGCCTTTCGACCATTGGAACTTGTCAGAATGACACAGTGGGTAGGTACTGGTGACGAGATACTGACTAGGATGAAACAGATTTCCGGTTTCCTCTGATTTTCAATGATCCTTTAACTGTTACGAATCAATGGCCAACCTAAAACAAATCAAATTAGGAGAAACCATCTCTTGAAAAATCCGTTGTAATGATTGTTATAATAACAGGAATAATTATAACAGGTTCAATGGTAACAAAAGGTGAAAGTGTTTATAAAGTAGGAGATACGAATGATGAATGTCGTATGTTAACGTAAATATTTCAATCAATAAATTAAGTTAAATTTTAAAATTTTCTATAGTTTGGTTTGTAATAGTTAGCTATGTCTTTACAGGTTGATCACGGTAGGTGCGTACTGCCGATGATTCCCAAACTAGGATGAAACAGCAGTTGTCCAGTACTTCCTGGTTTTCAATGCTTCTCTAACTGATATCAATCCGTGATCAACTCGTAAAAACATTACTAACCCTTACAAACCAAACTATAGAAAATTAATCTGATGCTCGCTAGTGACTTGCTACAGGATGGGGTTTCCTGGTGTTGTAGTGATAAGTCGTCACCAGTGAGGTCCAGTTAGATGTCACGTGCGTGGATGGATGTCCCACCAACGACAATGGTTGGGGTCGCGCTAAATCACGAATTAGTAGAAGTTAGAATTCACGAGCCATTGAATCGGGTCCCAGTGGCTGAATGGTATACGAGCTTGCCTTGTAACCGGAAGGTCCTGAGTTTGAACTCTAACAGTAGGTGCGTACTGATGATGATTCCCAAACTAGGATGAAACAGCAGTTGTCCAGTACTCCCTGGTTTTCAATGGTTCTCCGGCTGATATCAATCTGTGGTCAACTCGTAAATCTTAAAAGTTAAGTAATACTAAGAGGGAAGTAAATAAATAATCAGAGCTTTAATATCATAAAATTACGAAAGAAATGAAAACGAAGAGAGGGCGAGACGTTTCCATTTAGAATTCATTTAGACCAAGGGATCTACACAGGTAGAACAAACTTCGTTTTATATACAAAGAATAGGATGGTTCTTTCGAATTCCTACAGATGTTTAGTCGGTGTGGTATAAAAATTGGCCACTAACATGTGATTCAAAATGAAATAAACATTCATAAATAAGCAAATAAGAATTAGTGAAATAGTCTTAACAGGAAGTAGTTGTTATAATGTAATCATAAGTAAAATGTTCTACGTCATCAAAACAGGAAATTAAAAAAGCCATCACGTAAAATATCTTCCAAATTCAGAGACTGAATTTAGTCATTTTATCAGATTAATAGGTAGAAACCTAGGCCTTCTAGCATCGATAAAATCATAGAATTTGATCGCTGTGGTAGAGGATAATAACATCATTGAGAAACTTTATGCGATAAAGTCTCATTGTGTTTTACAGTAATATTTATTGATGATAACGTTTCCAGCACAATTCATTGTTCGTAATCATATCAAGGTAAGTGAACAATACATTGTGCTTGAAACGTGTTCATCAGTGAATATTACTGTAAAACACTGCGAGACTGAATCAAATAACTCTTCTCCATAATGAAACTAAGCCCCATGGTTTGTGCAATCTAGTAAAAAAAACACTTGACCATTTCAATGGATTTACTGATGTGCGATTACATTATGCAGCGGAACATTGGTAAAACATTAATAAGCAATATATATTCAAGTGAATAATCATGGGACCTATATTCTATGAGTAACACATTGCATGAGAATGATTCATTGTCAGTCCTGGATACATAGGAAGTTGTATTTTGAAAAAAAATGAAAGGAAGTACAACTATATACAAGCTTGCCTTGTAACTGGAAGGTCTTGGGTTCGAACCCCACTGGGTGCGAAATTTCGAAGAGTACCGAACTAATATGAAACAGCTATCCAGTACTCCCTGATTTTCAGTGGTTCCGTAACTTATATACATCCATGATCAAACTTCAGAAAAAATTACCTCCATAAAAAACAATTCTTGAGAACTATACAAAGTAAGTCAAGAAATAGACTCATATAATTATGAACAATAAGCTGTGCTCAATAGGTTATATGAAGTTAATTTTAACTTTAATATGAAATTGTTTTTTACCATAGCACTCAAGTTTTTCTCTTATATTAATTGAAAATAATAGAAACCCTGACTAAAGTACTTATTTATTTGTTATAACCTGCCTATTTAGCACCATTATGCAGTTTATTGGATTCAGCATTAAACTTGAGTGTGTATGTAGAAAAGGATAGAAGAATGACCTCATCCGTCTAACAAGCGAAATTAACTGTAATGAACTGTAATGTACCGAAAGCCAACATTCACTGGGCAGTACACTAACTTCAACAGTTGGGTACCTTTAGGGAGAAAGAGAAATCTTATTCACTCCTTATGCTCAAGAATTCGTAAAATCTGCTCTGCAGAGACAATCGATAGGGAACTAGACAACCTTCGATCAAATCTCCTTAACAATGGTTATCCCACAAGGTTCATTGAACGTAACATCAAGAAAGAATCCACCCCGAGACAAGTCACAGTACCAAAGAAAAAGCTGTTTATGAGTCTTGCATTCAAGGGTGACACCAATTCAGAATTGATTAAAAATCGTTTATCTAAATGTATTAAACGTACTTTTCCTGCAGCTGACCTGCAACTAGTTTTTACCAGCCGAAATATGATCAGACAATGCGTCAAGGATAGATTACCGCTTTTGTCCACATCTATGTGCATTTACTCTTTTACTTGCTCTTGTGGAGCTGTTTATATTGGACGTTGTAAGCGTAATGTCCGAAAACGTGTAGCTGAACACTATCCGGTTTGGTTAATGAAAGGTGAACGTAGAACTGCAAAGTCGTCTATTTGTGATCACCTGTTATAGTCTGGTCATTTAGCCCCACGTGATTCATCTTTCAAAGTTATATACATGGCAAAATCCAATCGATCCAAAAGTTTACGTTTTCTGCACTTATGCATAGCCGAAGCTTTAGCTATACATGAACAGAAACCTAAATTATGTGTTCAAAAGCGTTTTGTCAAACCCCTTTCTTTACCTTGGTCATAATAATTTTCTTTCTAGTTTTTATTTTATTTTACCACTTGAATTCTTTCCACTTCACTTCACATCTTCATTCTTATCGTAATCGTACTCCTAATTTTCATAATTTTTTTAGACAACACTTGACATTTTGTTATAGAACAATCTTTCATATTTTTGTAATTTATCCACTTCAACTCTACCCCTTATAACTTTTATCACATATACGTACATTGACTGAGCAATTATTTAGTGCCACTTAATAACCTTTTTCTGTAATATAAATACGACTGTACAGCTTGAAAATGAAGTCGTTGAAAAGAAATTTCTTCGCTGAACAAAAACTGTGTTTTTACTTATGAATAAATGGGTATTTTTCGAGAACTGGTAATTGACAAAAAAAGGGGAAGTCTCAGTTTCAGAAAGATTGGAAGTCGACTCATTCCTTTTCTCACTAAGCCAGCAATAAGGCTAATAAAGATGTAAGGTTGAGCAGGAGGCTAGCAACACCATCCCTTAAAAATAAAACACCACTGCTGCCGAAACTTCAAGCCTCTAACTTGCAACCCTATGTTCCACTGGGAACGTGAAGGAATTTAAAAAAGGTTTTTGAGTAACATTTCACATATAATAGAATTATTATAGTTTAACAGTTCCAAAAGCAATCGTCTCAACTAAGAGGTTTTCACCTTCAGATTATTTTTTTGTGATTATACATCTCTGCAATTGATATTTTCACTTATTTCACATGTTGTTCATTAATAATGTTAAGATCAGTAAGATTAATTCTATCTGACTAATGAATAATGTAAATCCGTTCTAAATACCTTGTTTCAAGTTTGATAAAGAATTTATATCAGCTAGAAAACAATTGAAAACCAGGGAGTACTGGACAGCTGTTTTATCCTAGTTTGGGACTCATCGGAAGTGTGCACCCAAGACCTTCTTGTTCCAAGGACAGTTTTTACACCATTCAGTTGCTTGAATCTGGTTCAAACCTCTTGAAACCAACCCTTTAAAAATGATCTGATGCTCTTTAGTGATTAGCTAAAAGATTAAGTTGTCTGAAGTTGTAGTGAGAAGTCGTGACCAGTGGGATTTAGGACAGATACTCGCCGATGACATTGGCCGGTTGTCACTTGGTAGAAGTAGGAATTCATCGGCCACTGACTCTGGCTCCAGTGGCTATATGATGTACGGGCTCGCCATGTGGTGGCAACGTCTTAGCTTCAAACCGTCGCGGATGTGTACCGTTGAGGACTCTCAAACTAAGACGAAACTGAGGTCCAATATTCCCTTGTTTTCGGTGGTTCTTTAACTATTATTGAACATAAATACTTACTAACTACTCAAGTCAATTAATTAGTAGAGTGTACCATCTTGTTATTTTATTTGTATTTCTTGATTGACATAGTGATAATATCAAGTGAATGACAATCTATCATTTGGATGATTTAAATTCCCAAAGGAAAGCCTGTCTAAACTTCACAACAAAATGTTTACTATTGCTAGGAATTTACTGCATTCCCTGTTCTAGTAATAATGGAGAAGATTTATAGCTTAAGGGGAATGAGATTAGCGAGCAAATTTATGCTGTTTGAGTAGGCTAAATAAGTTAGTCAGAGGAGAATGAACATTTTCTTAATGAATCAAAAAAGAAAACATGTGAATCTAATAATGTCCGGTAATTAACCCATCATTTTGTTGTGACATTAAGATCAGAATGATGGATAGGTAAACACCAGAAGGCATTTTATTTTTCCTTGGTTGATGAATATGAAGAAAAGAAGAAAAACTTGTTTTTGATTTTTCATTCTTTGAATTTCGATTGGAGCATGAAGTATGAGGCTTGAGACCATATAGTTTCAGTAGGAATGGATTACTGGTCTTCCTCACAACTTTTCAGGCTTACTATCATCTAGCGAACTAGGCATGGTTTTTGGGATTTTGTCGGCCGAGAATCGAACTGCGGACCTCGGTGGAAGTTAGCGAACATCCCTTCAATGAACCAGTGATGCTACCCATTCAGATAACGTATGTATTGCTAATTTTCATAGTTGATAAGTTTAATAGTAGATTTAAGAGATTAACAGTCATATTCTGTATTGGCAAAAGGTGTAAAATCCAGTTTGATCAAAGTTAAGAATAAGACTTCACGAAAAATGGAATTCCGAAAGTTTCACCGATTTCAATATATATATATATATATATATATATATATATATTCAACAGAGCGGTAAATAACCGACTATCTCCGATGACTTTCCTGATTGCGGTAGACTGTATGATGCGACAGAAAGCGGACAGCTGAAGCCATTTCCATCAAGCACCTGAAACCTGATTTATGCGTCCAGAAAGAAGCGATTATCAGTCTTTCTTTGCCCTGGTAACTGGATATTTTCACTTCTCTTTCTTCCGAATGCGAAATGCTAAAAGTTTCCATTGTGTATGATTATTATTTTTCGGAATAGTGTTTAATATTGCAGATTTATATATGTATATTTTTAGTGTATGCGTATATTGGTCGATTGATTTTTGTTTAAAATGAACTCTGTGCAAGTATGTCAAAATTGTTGTTCTGGATATATTTAATAATGTCTTTGCCATGTAAGCAGCTGACGAGAAGGCAACGAAATAAAAGATGGTACCATTTTATTCTGCTAAAACTGTAGTTCTGGCTTTGTTCAAATTCATTAAGCGGAATAAATATATGATAGACAGCAGACAGCCAGAAAACAGGCATAAAATGAACTCACACGAAAAACATGGAGGATCTGGACTTCGCCAATGATATACGTCTGATTTCCCACAAACTGGAAAATAGGCAATCGAAAAGGAACAACTTGGTAGAAGAAGAATTAAAGATAGGCTTTCCTTCAGATGAAGATAGAGAAAATAGAGATGATGAAGACTCCTAGCCAACAGCAACAGCAACAACAACAGACAGCAATCAACCGGGGAATCATCTTTTCAACTATAGGCAGACGGAACTAATAGGGATATCAAAGCGAGGATCGGGAAAGCAAGGCAAGCTTTCATTACTCTCAAGTCTGTGTGGAGGTCAGCAGCCGTCAGAATGCAAAATAAGATACGAATTTCCAACTCCAGTGTGAAGTCAATGCCAATATTTGGATTAGAGACTTGGCGAGTCACGAAGGGTACTCCAAACAAACTACAGACCTTCATCAACAGCTGTCTTCGCTCAATACACAAAATCAGATGGGAGGCCAGTAAAGATCAGCATTATGCGTTGGTGGCACAGTGCTTAGGACTCTTGCCGACCATGCACACGGTCCGGGGTTCGATTTCCTGCCGACGCACACCTGATATCAGTGGTCGGCCAGCAAAATGTGGGCTACCGATATCACATGCTGAAAATTCCATACTTCTACCAAAAAGTACTGTGTGGAATGAAGCTGTAATCAAAAGGGAAAAAATAAAATAAAATAGTCAGGGATCTGTGGGAACGAACCAACCCATCAGGAACCAATTGTGCAACAAATATGCAGGAAGAAAGGGAGGTGGATTCGCCATACTCTGAAAAAACGAATCATCAAGTGACGACACACACCAGGTCGTCGCTCGAGTGAGTTGGTCATCAGTGCGAGGGTGAGATGAATGAGGTGATGTGAAGGGAAGATGAAGGCATGTGGGCAGACGTAGAGCCAGGTGAAAATGTTGGCAGAGAAAGGAACGCAATGGAGATGTGCGATTGAAGCTTTATGCTCCACTAGGAACTAAAGGAAACAATAATCTAATATATATATGATTACAAAGAGGACGTCCTCAATGGATGAACCGATTATTTTCCACTGTGCCATATAAATAATAGTCTGAATCTTCTCTTGTCAATTTATCTTTTTATCGATACATAACAGAAATGACAAAGTTGGATGGATGGAAACTATATACGTTTAGACAATATTCCTCGTAGTTTCAAAGGGTGATTTTGTGTTCGTCGGTTGATTTGAGGATCAACATTTTGAAATGAAGTTGCATTAGAATCTACTTTTCTGGATAATTTTCAGAAAATTATTATTATTACGATTTATTTCTTGTGTTTAGAAGTGGAACATACGGTCTCAGCTGTACATTTCCAATGCATTGGGTTCACTGGAGTCACTTCCAGCTGGTTATGTGACTTCAAACATGCTTTCATTTTTTCTTTCCTTGATCTTCTCCACGTCATCCTCTGACTCACGCTAAACTCGTCGCTACTTATTCAAGCTCCACTGGTATGCGATTTCGCTTGAACATAGTAACAAATAATCAAGGGCGATAAAAGCAATAACTACAAACTCGAAAATATTAAGTAATAGGTTTCTAGTGGAGGTATGTGGGTTGACTGACAGCTAAGGAAATCTCATCTTAATCAGCAAAGGTTTATATAGTATCCACTAATTTGCGTCATTTCTATGTCGACATGATGCCCAAGTATTTCTCACGGAGAGTTTCAATAGATGCTAGCCCTGATTGACCATAGATGTTTGCGTTCTACCTTCCACATTAAGTAGTTTAATACGGTGAGTGATATTGAAGTTAGTCAAAGGGTGTTAGTTAAGGAGGGGAAATTACTTAGTGAGGGTGTAAAGCTGCACCAAACAAGATGGATAGGATAAGCGTTATGCATCCAAGTCATTGTTTTTGCTGTCGATCATTTCTAGCTAATAGAAAAAAAGGGGTACAAGGTTGTAGAAACATGATAAAACTTCAATCCATCAAGTCCTTGAGTGATCGATTGAGCCACATAGAAGGATGCAGTCTGATTGGTCGGGAACCTTGTGAGGCTAACATGAATCAAAATGCTCCCAGACAACACAAACGCACTCAGTTCTCGCTTTCTTTCAGATGCATAAAGTGTTTATTATTCTTCACGAAATTATCCAACATTTTTCCGTTTATAACAGTTTATTTTTCTATTTACCATTAAGTGTTTTCTGTTTGGAGTATAGTGACTTGTTATACTGCCTTTTCGACCCACTTCAAATCAGGTATGGGAATAAAAGTCAAAACAGTCCGTTACGGAATTCTTGAATTATTGTTCAAAAATTATTCCTAAGTATCAGATCTGATGAAGATATGTATGGTTATTTTAAAAGTGAGCGAACAAAGTAGGGATTTGATTGTGATTATAGTTGATAAATGAAGCCTATTCATTGCAGAATTTGTCTATGTATTTAGCATACAGATCTTTAAAACGCTTTGTGAAGCTAATATCTGCGATCTAATTTGCATATTTAACTGAAAAGTCTAATTTTGGTGAGTATTAGGACTTGAAAATTGCATGACGGCTTTTCATCACACTTATATGTGCGTATTCACCACTGTATAGACATCACAAACTCATCTAAAAACGCTAAACGTTCATTTAACCAGTTCATGACCAATATTTTCTAACCATTTACATCACTTTGATTAGGATCACTTACTTGAACGAATTTATTCATATAGTTTATCTTTAATGAACTATAACTACATTGATCTTACTTTACAAATCGATATTATTTAAATAACATTAATATTGTTATTGACTACTAATCTAGAATATTGTATGTATATAAACATATATATATATATATAATTTTGGAACCAGAAGAGGAATTTATCGAAAAGGATATTCTTTGCTCAATTATTTTGTGTTTTATAGACGTCTGAATGAATATTTTTGCTATATTGAAATCTTCTGAGCACCATTTTGCGTTAAAAGTACTCAACAAGTATTTGAAGCATAGCGCAAGGCTCAGCGAAGCAAAGACTGCTGTTGACTTTATCCACCGCTGTATTGAAACAAACCGGTGCCCTAAATCTTATTGGAAATCTCTACGCCGTAACAATCCCGATCTAATGATAAGACAATCAAACGCCATGCACGTAATCAAATTGACTTAATTCAAACGTGTATTACTGATTTATCGAGGAACGTAACATAATGGTTCTATGCTGTCAATGAATTACCAGAAAACTTAAAGAAACTATTTTTAGATTATGTGGATGTAATTGTGAGTAATAGGAAAGAAAAGAAACGCATGCAGCTGTTACAGAGTTTGGACAAAAACGCATCTGAAACAAGATTTCCTCCGAACCCAAATCGTTTTGTGTATGATTTTTCGAATGTATTACTTAGTGAAGCGGATCTACAGATTTTATCCCTTGGCTCTGAATTTTGTGATAGCCATGGTAAAATTAACAAAATGGATGCACAAATTCAGTTCAAAAGTCACTACGCTCAAACGGAAGGCCTAACACCTTCATCAGCTGAAAATGTTGAGAGACTTAAATCAACACTGGTCGATTGTTGCTGTTATTAAATGAATAGTAAACGAAATTCGGATAGTATTTTGGCCAAAAAACATAGAGAAGCTCTGGATGTTCTCCGTAAAAATGATAACATAATAATAACAAGACCGGTTAAGGGTTCAGGAGTGGCTGTCATGAACAAAGCGGATTACTTTGAGAAGATGAGTGCTATTCCTGATGAAAATCTAAAAATTCCAAAAAATTTCCTCTTCTCTGGATCCGATTGAAAAGATAGAGAAACACTTAGCGGAAGCATTGAGAAGACTGAAACAACAAGGCTTTATCTCACCGAGTCCATATTAGTGACTTAAACCCACTGGAACGTCCACACTAAGACTGTATGGCTCGCCCGAAGTGCACAAAAATGTTGTACCGCTTCGACCAGTATTCGTGATATCATTTGACGTATTTTCCTTATTCACCAAAGAACCAATTATGGAAACAGTGGACCTAGTATGCGAAGAACTCATAAGACGAAACATTGATGTTGGCATTCCTATATCGTTTTTTAAAGAGATTCTCTTGAAATGCACAATGAATGTCCACTTTTTACTTAATAAGGAACTATATAGACAAATTGACGGTGTTGCAATTGAGTCACCACTAGGACCCATTCTAGCTGACATTTTCCTTGCGAAACTAGAAAATGCGTCCTTAAAGGATGCTATTAATGAACTTGATTTCTATTGTCAGTACATGGATGATACATTTTCGATTATGAAAATTGAGGAGGAAGCAAAGAACATCTTTGATAAATTTAACGACGTTTATCCTGCAATACATTTTACTATTTAGAAAGAAAAAATCTCTAGTATTTCATTTATAGACGTCCTTATGACCAGAAAAGAAGATAGCGCAATAAGAAAAAGGTTATATAGAAAACCTACATCAACGGGTCAGTATACTCATTTTCTCAGCTTTGTGCCCTTGAAATACAAACGCAGTCTGATTAGGTGCTTGGTTCACAGAGCAAGAGCGATCTACCCGGACGAATGTCTTGAGGGGGAACTCCATAATATTAAACGGTTGCTGAGTAAAAATGGTTATCCAGAAAAGTTTATTGATAATAAATAATATGAATCAAAAATCAAGGCAGTCAAAGTACCAACAGTTCCTAAAAAGGCCTTATTCTTAATAATAATAATAATAATAATGATTTGCTACATTCCAAAACAGTACTAATGATACAACAAATTCACTTCCTCGAGGACAGTATCAGCGGGCTACTAATACAGTGGTTTAGAAATGCGGTAAAAATAGCATTCTCTGCTGCCAAATTACGCCGTGTCTTCCAAACAAATCCTCTGTTGAATTCTAGAGTTGAAGACAAACTGCCTAATTTCGCTTCTTCCATGTGTATCTATCAATTGAACTGCTCCTGTGGAGTGAGCCAGTTACATAGGCCGTACCACACATCACCCTGTGTGGTTAATCAGAGGACAAACCAAATCTATTTGGAGCGCTATTCTATTACATCTGGTGGATACCGAACACAAGAATGATGTCAACCATGCTTTCAGGGTCATTTACCGAATACCTACGAGTCTCAATTTCGCCTTAAGAGTTCGACACCTAAATATTGCTGAGGTTGTTGGGATCCATATTAACACGCCTAATTTGTGCATCCAAAAGAAGTTGGTTCAGACGTTATCCTTACCTTGGCCATCTAGGTTTGAATTATTCTGAATTTTTTTGGAATTCTCCTAATTTTACCTTGATATGATTATGAGCAATAAATTGTGTTCGAAACGTCATCAGTAAACATTACTGTATAACACTGTGAGACTTTATCAAAACAAAATGTAGCCATAATGGAATCTCCTTATATTAGTTTATCTTCTATTCGCTATTATATTTGTATTATTATATTTACGTACCCTTTGATCCATTGATCTTACTTTACAAATCGATATTATTTAAACAACACTAATATTGTAACTGACTACTAATCTAGAATATTATATGTATACAAAAATATATGTGTGATTGTAGAGCCAGAAGCGGAATTTATCGAAAGGGATATTCTTTGCCCAGTTATTTTGTGTTTTATAGTTATTTTATCCATTTCGCGTTCCCAGTTGGACATAGAGCTTCAAGACTAAGCCTTGAAGTCTCAACAGTAGTGGTGTCTATTTTTTCACAGGGTAGGATTTCTATTCTCCGGATTGCTTTCAGCTAAGCGAGGTTAAGATGTGCATCGGTCAGGAATCGAACTCCGGACCAAGGTGGGCGTAGTTGGCGAGTATTCTCTCATTAAACCACTGACTCCCTAAGAAAGCCGTCCAAGATTGGCAAGCGAAGAGCAAGCGAAAGCTATTCTATCCGACTTTCTGAAGGTGGCAATCAACCGTCTCTCGTGTATGGTTCAGATTCATTTCATCCAGCCTAATGTATTGAAAGCTTTCCACAGAATGACATATTGCCGGCAGAGCTATCATTTCAAAATTCGCGTCAAAACTAATGAATGAATTTCAAAGTAAACCTTAATGTTACTGCATTTTCCAAATTTGATAAATTTCACCCTGTCAGCCTGTTTCATTAAAACAAGGCAAATTTATTTCGAATAACGTAGAGGACGATTAGACATCTTTTGTCTTCCCTAACAATGTAATTTGTTCTTCACTTTAATTTTGTTAGACTGTGAGAAAACGGTCATTTAGAGTGCATGTATCTTTAAACGTTGGTACATTATGTGAAATTTTGTGTTTTATGAAGTGTTACTGCTATTACTACTAATAATAATACTGATAGTAATCCTACTACTAATGTAATGTAACCATTAGTATTGAATTGAATTTTTTGATTTTCCCGTCGATTGATTGGACCGAAGTGCTCGGTCTCAGGTTGACATGTCGGCTTCTTGTGCAGATGCTTCGACGATGTCTGGGCATTTAGTTAGTATACAATTGGTGGATGGTGGCTAGCAGTGGAATCCAGGATGCGCATTTCGTCCTATTTGGGACTCGTCAGCTGGATGTACCTGCATTTCTCAGTGAGTGATGATGTTCCCACTGAGGCTCGAACCCAGTACCCATAGTTTCAAACGCCAAAGCGTTATCCACTAGACCACTTGGGCCACGAGAGCCACCTCTTGTGCGACGGGTCATATTAATTATTGAATTGAATTTTTGATTTTCCCGTCGATTGATTGGACCGAAGTGCTCGGTCTCAGGTTGACATGTCGGCTTCTTGTGCAGATGCTTCGACAATGTCTGGGCATTTAGTTAGTATACAATTGGTGGATGGTGGCTAGCAGTGGAATCCAGGATGCGCATTTCGTCCTATTTGGGACTCGTCAGCTAATTAAATACCCAGACATCGTCGAAGCATCTGCACAAGAAGCCGACATGTCAACCTGAGACCGAGCACTTCGGTCCAATCAATCGACGGGAAAATCAAAAAATTCAATTCAATAATTAATATGACCCGTTGCACAAGAGGTGGCTCTCGTGGCCCAAGTGGTCTAGTGGATAACGCTTTGGCGTTTGAAACTATGGGTACTGGGTTCGAGCCTCAGTGGGAACATCATCACTCACTGAGAAATGCAGGTACATCCAGCTGACGAGTCCCAAATAGGACGAAATGCGCATCCTGGATTCCACTGCTAGCCACCATCCACCAATTGTAACCATTAGTAGTTTGTTAAATTTAGCATAAATTTTAGCTTCGATTTCTCTTTTTATTGTACACTAATTTTCGTGATTCAATGATAAATTTCTTTCATTTATCATAATAATAATAATTATGATGATAATGTTAGTTACATTGTAGCAAGAAAAAAAATGAATAAACTTGATTGTTACACACAACTTATCTGAAATGTACACAGTCTTCTAGAGTAGACTAGTTATTACTATGATTATATGCATACACATGAAACGATATATCATCCCTGTTAGACTGATTAAGTCAACTCTGATAAGTGTTATGTACATGAGTGATTACAGATAGATTCTACATTTGTACAAAGATATAAATAGTTTTCCTGTCTGTCATGTATAGTTTTATGTATAATTCAACAGACATCCGATACCGTAGTAATACAGTGACATTAGGCTATGTTTCAGTTAGTTTCATTTTACATTTCAATGCTTCCCGCCATACAAAATTTGATGAGAAGCACATGAAAACCTAACTTTTCGTTTTAGACAGTGGTCTGGAGATTGAAACTAAATGCGAACGAAATGATTGGTTAGATACTAGCATTTATAGGAAATCAACATATTCTAATAGATACCTGGACTTTAATTCATCCCATCCATAACTGGTAAAGATAGAATTAGTTAAATGTCTATATAATACAACCAAGAGCCTAAGCTGGGAGATTTGAATAACCAAATCAAACAAAAAAAGATGTATTACCAGTAAATAACTACTATCCACCAGAGTTTGTTCAGAAATGTATGAAGAACCATAGAAAAGACAAGGTTAGTAATATAAATGACAGAAATAACGGTAATAATATGCAATTCAAAGCTTCTCTAGTGGTGCCATGGAAAGAAGGAAAGTCAAAGGCTTCACGAAGGATTCCCACATGAACTAACCGACCAGTTCATTCAGAGAAAAAATTCGTCAACTTAAGCCCCCGATAGATCTAATTAAGGAAAATATTATAATTCACCGAATATCATGTAATCACTGTTGGTGAGGTCAATTACATAGGTCAGTCAAACCGGTAGATCGGGATCAGTTACATTATCGATACATGGAAGTTCAGTTAAACGTGGAATGGTTGACCCTACTGAGTCAAATAAACTAGAAAATAACTCAGCCGTTGTAGTCTACTGCATTCACTTGCATGCAATCACACAATACATGGAATGGGACAGAGTGAGAGTATTAGAAAGTGATATAGTTAGGTGGAGAGATATAGGGGTTAATCACTGAAGCTTTGTTCATCAATTTAAAACGCACGTATTCAATCGGAATGACGCAACGCCGATGAGTAGTGAATTTCGGGAAGAGAAGAAGATTTACCACTGTGTATTGCATAAACTAAACTTATATGGAATTATATTCTGTGACAGTGCTGAAATTCTCAATATACAATAGTAGGGAAATGCTAACAGTAATTATTGTTGCTAATAAAACAATGTCAGCGGTTATTGGTATCAAATAAAGATTATTCAAAGGTGACTAGAGTCAGCATTTCATTTCGTTTTCGATTTCCCATCACTGAATTTTCACGCACTTCAGAAGGCGATTATAAATTCAAACGATAATATGAAATGCTTTCAGGTGTTACTGTTGCAGTAATTTTATCAATTTAAAGGTAAATTTCATTGCAAAAATGACACTACTTAGAGAATCACTGAAAGTCAAAGGTTTGCTGAGCAGTTGTTTCGCCTTAATTTAAGACTTTTCAATAGGAATCGAACGAGGCTCCATGCATGTAATGAAACAGGCATGTATTCGGTGAAGGTGTTTACGAGGAAGAAAATGAGAGCTTAGAAACTAAAACATTGTGCTCAGAAAAGACAACCGTATCAAAAAGCAAGTTACATTGCAAACAATGAATTGAAATTTCGAAAATAAAAAAGTGGTACCAATTTTAGCTGCAATACTTTAAACGATTCTTGAGAAATCTTGACTATTATTCTTAGCCTTTTGATGTAAGCGGTAGTGATGAGATGATCTGAACTGACAGTTATTCACCTCTTCATCTTTATTTGGTCAAACAAGTATTCACGAATTCTGCTAATGCCGAAGAATTATTTTCTTGAGTTCCGAGTAGGACAGAAGGCGTCAATAGCACATCTCTATTTCACCCTGCTCTCTGCAGTATTTTCAGAATGAATCAACGATTCATCTCATTTTCACAGGATCTCCTACATGACACCCTGTGAAAAATGCCCAACTCGCTGTCTCACATTCGGGTTCTACTTGAGGACCTGGCGTGCAATTTCACTGAGAGGTCACCTCAGCGTGTATCTGATACATTTCCATTTTCCATTGTAGATGAAATTTATTTTGATAAAGTCTCACAGTGTTATACAGTATTATTTACTGATGACCACGTTTCGAGTAGAATTTATGGCCAATCCTAATTATATCAAGGTACTCATAAAATTTTGTAACTTCGTTTATATAATTCCATTATTTTTCATGTCTTGACTTGGTAGTAGTATTTTCCATATTTCCGGTATGAGTGATGAGTCATTCCTGTTGCACGTGTTGGGTATTGATTCTATGAACAGTGATTCAGCAGTCAATTCCTCTCAATTTCAACCTACATATATTACATCTTAGAATTTTAACTCTCTCCCACCGTATTGTGTGAGTGTGTATTAATTCATGCAGTGCAGTTGCTGGGCTTTTTTCTTAATTACTTATCTTCGTGGGTGGGATCAACCATTCTAACCTTAGCTAAATTCCTATGTTCTGATAATCTGACTACTTCCGATCTACTAGTTTAACTTATGTGGTTGAATTAACTCACAGTCATTGCAAGGTATTTTGTAAATTATATTATTCTGTCTGATTTGATCAACCGACAGAGTCCTTTACCTACAGGGTTTGTCTCTGAGTGATTTTGTAGGTTTAAATGCCACTCTAATTCCTGTTTTATTGAGAATCCTACTTGGGGAGGATTTCAGATGTCTCCTCCTTATATGGTAGAACAGTAGGTGCCTCACATTCTCGCTTATTTATTTTATCATTATCATAATTAACTAATGATGAACTATATATGGAATTTTAGCATGGTTTCGTTGATTTATTAAAACTTTAAACCTATCGTTGGTCAGGAAACCGAAGGCAATGGAGGTGCGCAGCTGAAGCCCTATGTTCCTCTAGGAACTAAAGGATACAATAATAACAATAATAATAATCGTTGGTTGTTTCTGCTGGTATTAGTATGTTATCTCTTAATATAGCTTCTTGGATGATATCTTAACACTAACTTGATACTGCTGGGTTAGTATGTATATCTCCAGAAGGACCAAGCACCTCGGTTCAATAAGACAAACACACTGTTGCGATAATTCACATATAACACCTATTCTTCAAGAGGTGAATGTTTTGTCTCTATAGTCTGGAATTTAACGCTTTGAAATTTGAAACACAGATTATTAAGTCAAAGTTTCAGTGTGGGAAATCAATACTCTAGGCTACAGGAATTCACCACAAACAACCATCAACATAATAATACGGTCGACTATCTACACAGTAGGATGAATTCAATCAGGATGAGAGTTCTAATGTTCACTCTCTAAAGTGCAGTCAACATATGTGATCAAACCAATAGGTAATGCTGTAATACTAGGCAGATAAACTCGCTGATTTTAGAGGAAAATGAATCCAGCCTCTATTATAAAAATGCCTGTATAACTTGTCTTTTTATAATGCCCGAAACACATGTATGCGTAAGCAGACACATAAGCAGATTCTCTTCTTTAAATAACCATAAATTGAAGTAGTAATCGCGTAGTCAGTTAACCAGTAATTAAGTAACTAAACGATTAGTGTAGGTGTTGTAATCCTTTTGAAGAATAATGTTTTAGTGAATGTCCTCCTTCTTTATATACGTATAACAGAATAAATAATTGATCAGAGAATATTTTTGATGTCATATTTCTTTGGCTTTTTACTAAGTGAAAATAAATCCCACCTACTTCCTCGCCCCCAAACCTTAAGAAAACTTCTTATGAGCAAGCCACTGCAAAACTTGGAGGGCGTTCAACTCAACATAAAATACTTGCTGTGATTATTTCAGCTGGTTGTTATTACGACTATTACAATTAGTAGTAGCATTAGTAATAATGGTGACAAACTTATTCATTTCAGTCGACTGAGTTCAAAAGTAGTTTTATTGACAAAGCACTTACAATTTACGCTTGTTTATTGTCCATATAATCCTAAAATTACTTGTATTTATGTTAATAATTTAATACGTATTATTAAAGAGAATAATATTGATAGGAAACCATGGCTAGATATAAGTACGTTTCATGCTTGTTGACACCTATCAGTAAGACATATATGATGAGGTTCGAATCCACATCACCCTTTATTGCTGTCAGAGATATTCCTACTGAAATATGAGCGTTCACAACTGACCTATTGTAAGACTGTAATGGATAAATTGGTTGGTCAATAGTCAGTAACCAATGTCATGCATTTAGTCGTAGGTTCAGGGTTTCCTGTCAATTACCTTCAACCACCTAACACAAATTCACTTTGTAGCAGCAGGGAAAGTCACCTACCTACATTGCAAATATGACTGGTAGAATTTAGTTCGCACCGACACCAGAGACTAAGCGCATGACATTTGTTGCCCTATAGTCACAAGTTAGTGTACATCCGCAAACACCACTGGGGTGTTCAGGCTTATGCTTGACATCCTATTTTATTCCTTTGCTTTCCGAGTAAAACATAGGGCCCCACGAGTTAGAATTTGAAGTCTCATTAGTAGTGGTTTTATTTTTTGCGGAGTTAAGTCGCTAGGGTCTAACCTAAACTTCCCTGTTTGCTGCCCATACTACCGGCTTATCGGGATTTATGAATGCGTGTGTCGGAAGTCGAACCCTGATTCAAATGCACAGTTAGAAAGCACTCTACCGCTGAGACGCCGACGGACACGACTCACCTGTAACCCCCTAATATCAATTCAAAGTGCACCATGATAGCAAGTCATTAAGCTAGGAAAGAATAAAATATTTATGCACTTTTGTGTATTTTGCCTTTCCTGGTGATTAAGATGTTGTCGAATGCAAATAATTTGACCGTTTATTGAATGTACCTTCATTAGACTAACTGAAGGTGCTACTGAAGCTGTATCAACAGGGCTGATAATCTATAGTTATTAAATTTTAGATAGAAGCGAACAAATATCTTAGATCACACTGCTATCTCCCATCTGTCGAATGATGTTGAAATTTAAACTTCTGGCATAATCAAAATGTCTATTCTGGGAGTCCATATGCCAAGAGATACAGTGGTCCTTTCTGTCGCATGTAAACAACAAAGGGGAAACGCAAAATTTAATATCAGTTAGTACTAGTGACTCTCATATCTTGGTAGTCTAGTCAATGACATTTCAGCATTTGCGACGAAAGCTGTCAGTCTTGAAGTGATCGCGTACTGCTGATGATTCCCAAACCAGGAGAAAACGTTTGTCCCCGAGTCTCTAAATGATATCACTCTGTGGTCTAACCTGAAACAAATAGAATCTCTACAAACTAATTCTTGAAAAATCATCGTTTCTCATTCTGCCTTCCACTGCAGCGATGAAGCTGGGTGCGATTTCACCACAGTTGTCCTCACAGCATGTGTCCGATCTATCTCTACTTCCTTCGGAATATATATCTTAGGCCTTATGTTTTTAGTTGGTGCAGTAGATTTCCAGATTGATTTTAGAGTGATGAAGTTCTGTCTTAGTTTTTTGATTCTGGGTCTCTTTAACATCTTCATCCATTCCATCGCCTGTAGTTGAAACAATGCCGCATATTTAAGTGAAAGAGGAAACTTCTTTCCAATATCTCTCGTTGATAGTGATTAGCACCTGTTCTTACTGACGGTTGGGTGTCTTCCTCTCCTCTGTCTTCTCCACATTCACTCGCAGGACAGTCTTAACTTTTGCCTGTAGGCCTTAATGTTTGGTTGACAGGAGTTGACGTGTAACAGCTGTTGAATAGGGAGACCAATGACTATTATTTAAAATTTTCTTTTTCTTTTCCAGAGTTTCTTTAATTCATTCCCTCCTTTCTTCACAACCCTTTTATGGAAATTGTGTTTTTTTTTATTCCAGAATTCTAATCAGTGTTGACAAGTGGCCTCCTTGTGTAGTATTCCACTGCCTGTTACTAGACACTTATACAATAATGATGAACCGCATATAAATATTTACAGATATGCATAAATGTATATTCTAAGATAAAAGTGGTTATTTAATCAGGATCTCTTTTGAGAAGACGATTTTTGTTTGTTTTGTTCTTTAGCCTATCTTCCTTTCACCATCTCTGTAGTTATCTAACTCTATTATCTCTCTCTCTCTTTTCTCTCTTCAATGTTTGTTTACATTACAGTCTATAGCAATAACACATAATTGGCTCTATTGAATGAAGGAAGACAAGAAATGAAACAAAAATGTTTGCTTAATTCATTTGTTTACAAAGTTATTCTGTGTGTAGAGATTTAGGCTCATAACACACTTCTTCTCCTTATTTGTCTTTTTCTATGAGTAATTAAGTCATAAGGAAATAATGAAGCGAAGAAGAGAAAAGGCTTCGCTTTATGTGGGTAGGTAGATAGGTGAGTGAAATAACAAGGAGGAAGGAACAAGGAAGAGCAAAAGGAAGAAGAAGGCAAAGACGAAGTTGAAGAGTGAAGAATGACAACAAAATGATAAAATCAGCGAATATATATATATATAATAATATATATAGTGAATGAATTAATCGAAATAAAACTGGGAAATAATCTACTCTGCATTTATTTCTTTTATTTTCTTTTTTCATTGTTCGTTGACACATTTTGTCAGTCATATAAAAATAATATACACATATATAGAGAAAAATGAGCACTGGTTAAAACTCTGTTTTATATAAAGAGAGTCAAGAGAATATGGTCTAGAGATAAATTAGGTGCATAATTCCAGATTCTCGTAAAACGATGCTGAAAACCGACGGTTACCTTCAGAAATACATTAACTGGTCACAGAAAAGATATGAAGGTTCAATTCTCAAGAAATCACAATATGAAAAGAAGCCTAACTTCATTCAACTCAATTTTAAAGGTGATAATATCCTATGCATAGCTGACAGAAGATTGAATACTTCAGTAGTAGGAACCGATTTTACTGCTCTCTTGGTTCCCATTTGTCAGACTATGTGCTGTTTGGTACAGTCGAAGGTTGATGGTTACCCTTCTTGTGTTAACTCTTCGTATACACATTTATATTTGCGTTTACAATAGTGCTATAGTGAGACATCTTATCGCTACGGGTAATGAGGTGAACACTGCTAAACCCTTTAAAATTGCCAGTCGATAAATAAATATTCAATTCCTCCCAGGTTTGCTGAAGCAATCGCTATCAAACTCTTGAAACCCGGTTTATGTGGTCAAAATCAAGCAGTTATCAGTCTTTTCTTGACCTAACAACTGAATAGCTTTAACCTCGTCCCCCCCTCACTGTGATAAAGTGTGACATTGCTTGTCTCTTGCTTCAATGATCTGAGTTGAGTTCACAACATTTCTGCTCAGTTCGTTGGCTACTGATCATATGATCCACCTCTTATCCTTATTACGTGACTATTTCTTCATTATACCCGAGCTTTTACGGTTTTTCTTCAAAATCAAAATATATAAGTGAAATTTGGAGTTTTATGTTTACTAACATTACGTGAAGTTCTCAGGCATGTTAAAGTTATTCTGTACATAAAATTAATAGTTTCTTTAGCATGCATGCTGTTGATGAGAAACCGACAAATTAAATGATGATACTATCTAATTCTGTACAAAAATTGTTCTTGACTTGTTCAAATTCATAAAGACGACAAGGCGTTGAGACAAATCAACTGATATCTGCCATTTTATTTATTAAATAGTACTTGTGAGTTTGTGGCTTAGCGATGAGATGCCCGTCAACCAAACATATGGTGGAGTTCGAATTCTGGCCGATGCACTTTTATATCTAGCTGCACTTGTAGTAGTAAGCCAGACATGATGCTAGTAACCTTACAAGGTAAGAAACAAACTAGGCACTACTGCAACTGCAAAGGTCAAACATGAAACCATAAGTTTCACCAGAAACGCAAAGAAATTCAAGAAAGGTAATTAATTCCCTGTCGCCTATAAAGTGGTATCTGATTGGTTCTTAGAAAAAACTTGGAAAAAAAAACAAAAGTATTACTGTCACATGACTGCAGTGCACAGCTGACAACTATTTGAGGCGTTTTAAAAGTGATTTTGAGATTTTCTTTTCGTATTAGGATCTTAGCGTCAGCTAAGAATCACCATGAGGTAAGAATGAATGTATAATTTTCGTAGTCGACCATTCCTAAAGTCTTATCTCGATTAATAATAGCCAAGATTGCTGTTTTTCTGATCTTTCATGGGAAACACGTTATTGCTGTTACATCTCTGTTCGTTAACTGCACGACTTTGCTGTCAGATCCGCAACATACCGTAAGTGACTTTCACCATGTATGTAACTGATTTTAGTCTAAATGTAATATTCCCTCATTGTGGTGCCAAGACTATGCGGCAGACTGTTGATAGGGAGTGAGAAGAGAGGAATACGTCCGATCGACAAGAAGACTTCAGAAGGTCATGAATTCAGCTACAGGGGACACGGATGAGGATATAAGAGCTAGGAACGGAAAGACGAGTCAAACCTTCATGGCTCTGAAATCAGTTTGGAAATCGTCTAGACTAAGCATAAAGGGTGAAATTTGAATTTTCAACAGGATTGTTAAGTCATATCTTTTGAGTAGGTCAAAAACTTGGAGCGTCACGAAGAGCGTTTCCAACAGGCTGCTCCATACTTCCATCAACAACCGCTTTCGCTTCGTGCCCAAGATCAAATGGCCAGAAAGAATTAGTAGTAACAAAATGCTGGAATGAACCAATCAAGAACTTATTGCTCGGTGAATATGCTGAAGAAAGTGGAGATGGATCGGACACACACTGAGAAGGCCGTATGGTGAAATCGCTCAACAGGACCTTGGGTGGAACACCAACATAAAACAACGAGTTGAGGCTGACATGGAGAAGACCATGTGGAGATTGAAGCTAATGGGTAATTGTGCAGCTAGACGGGGAGGGCTGCAGAATATGGAGCGAAGTAGAGATGCGTTGTTGAGGCCCTGTTTTCCATTGGAATTCAAGAGAAAAGTTATTATTTTATTATTATTCCCTTGGGTTCCAAGCACGACAAAAACCTTCGACAACACATCTGCACTTTGTCATATTCTCTGAAGTCCTATGCATCTGGGTGCACGATTGAACCTAATCTCTTCATTCCCCCTCACATGGTTTTCTCCGTATCATCCTCGCACCCATTTGAGTTCCACTCGAGTAATGGTCTGCATTGAGCACGATGTGATTCGACATCCTTCTCAACGTATGCCCGATCCATCTCTATTTTCTCCCAAATAATTGTTGAGCTGTCGGCTCTTGGTTGGCTTGCTCCACTTCAGAATTTCTTTTTCTATTATTTTCTGGACGACTGGCCATTTGACTTTCGGTATGGAGCCAGCGAAGGTGGCAGCTGTTGATAAAATCTGCAGTAACGCGTTGAAAATCATTTTCGTGACACGCAGTGCAAATTTCTGACCTGTATAGAAACACTGATTGATTTATCATTTCTGCTGAAAATCGATATCTCTTTCTTTATGCTGGCTGAGTGAAGAAGATTTCCAAACTGTTTTCAGGTTGACGAAGATGTATCTTGCTTTTCCCATTCTGACTATCTTTGACATCTTCATCCGTTCCAAATGCCTGTGGTTGAAACGCTGCTTCATAGCCGGATAGGCGAAGGAAGTAACCTCTGTCAAATCTCTCCGTTGATGGTAACTGATGCTGATTATAAATGCTTTTGGTTGGTTGGTTGGTTGGTTATCTTCACCTCCTCTATAATGTCTATGTTCACCTGGAATTCTGTTAAGGCTGCGTGCTTCTTCAACCAGTTCGTTGGTTGTTCCTTGCAAGTTTTCCACTTTTTGTGATATTAAACATAAATAATTTACAAAATCCAGATCTTCTAATGTCTTCTAGTCAGCCAAGAGTATTCCTGTCTTCTCACCTTCCATGCACAGTCTGACACGATCTAGTCCAGAAAAGCGTTGGTGATAACAGGCAGCCTTGTCTTATTCCTGTATTCACTTTGAACGCTTATATGGTGATGATAATAATAAACACTTTCTTACGCTGTCTAGTATGATATTGAAATAGAAAAATGAAATCGTCTTACTGGGGGTATAAATATAGTTTTTCAATCATCTCAAAATGTTCAAGTGATGGTTTGTAGGGATTTGTTTGGTTTCAGGATTTCAACATGAGCTGACATTAGTTAGAGAACTATTGGAAAACCAACTAGGAGTACTGGACAGCTGTTTCGTCCTAGTTTGGGACTCTTCAGCAGTACGCACCCACCGGGACTCGGACCCAGGACCTTCCGGTTACAAGGCGAGCTCGTATACCATTAAGCCACTGGAACCCGATCCAATGGTCCTTGAATTCTAACTTCTGCCAATTCACGACATAGCGCGACCGCTAGCCAATGTCTTCGGCGAGTATTTGTCCTCACACCCATATCAAAATGCTTACATTCACCGTGAAAAGTGATAAGCTGCATATCGGTCTCCTCAACATTCTTGTGCAACTGTACATGCAATATACATACAACCGGCAAAGCAGTAAGATTAATCAGGATTTAATCGACAAGTTATTTAGACATTGTATTATCTTAGAGAAAAATCAAACACTCTATTCTCCTATTCAGGTGGCTTAATGTTGGAAAATAAATAGACAGAGTGTTTGTTTGTGTGTGTGTGTGTGTGTGCGTGTATATGCGACCAGAAAAAAAGTTAGTGGACTGCAAACAGAATTACTATGTAAACATTTCTTTAGGCTTATTTAATCGAAATTATCTAAAGAACAATTCAATGTTAAGTGGAATTGTTTTAATAGATAAAATATTTACAAAAAGAATAATTTACCTACGGAGGTCTATTTAAAGTATCAGTGACAAAATGATATAGTGAATAAAAAAAAGGATGTAACCAATTACTGTGAAGAGAAAACAAAGAATCATCATTCAAGTTTTAATTTATTTCTGATTTAGATTAATTCCAAAGTAGATTTTATCATCAACCAGTATCAGTTAGAAAGCCACCGGAAGTTGGAGGTAGTTGCTTCACCTCAGTTTATGACTCATGGTCCCAATGAAGGTAAAACTCTGAGATTATGAGGAAAGTCTGTTGATGGCAGTTATTCAACCCCAACATGGTGGACTTCACTGTATACGATGTCTTATCAGAACTCCGAAATATCTATTATGCAGGGGATTGAGATTCAAACTTCTGAATTAGGTCGTTGGTAGGCCAGTGTGTACTCTCTGCTGGAGAATCATAAACCAAAATGAACGAAACTGCCGTCCAGTGTTCCTTGTTCCCTGAACGATGTTATTTTGTGACTATTTTGTCTGTACTTAAAATGTTACTGTCTTCTTCTTTAAAACTCCGAATAACAGGTTCTAAATTCTCATCTAGTATCTTAACATCCAATTGGTTTTACCAGCTGAAATAAGCATTCTGGAAAACCACTGAGTTTCTTATTCCTTTACGTTCCTAGTGGAATATAAGACTTCAAGCTTTGAGCTTTTAAGTTTCAGTAGCAATGGTGTCATTTTTTTTAACAAGATGGGGTGGCTGGCCGCGCGCCCAGCCTTCCCTCTTCAGTGGGTTTAGTGTCAACTGAGGTTTCTCAGTCCGTTGGCTGAGGATCGAACCCCGGATCACGTGCATGGTTGGCGACTATCCTACCTTCTGGACCACTAACACAAGTGAGCATGTTTTAAAGATACCAGATATGTATTTAATTGGCGGATGATGACTAGCAGGGGAATCCAGGATGCGCGTTTCGTTTTATTTGGGACTCGCCAGTTGGATGTGCCTGCATTTCTCAGTGAGTGATGATGTTCCCACCGAGGCTCGAACCCAGTATCCATCACTCATTGAGAAATGCAGGTACATCCAGTTAACGAGTCCAAAATAGGACGAAATGCGCATCCTCGATTCCACTGATAGTCACCATCCACCAATTAAAGACTAACCAAATGCCCAGATATCGTCGAAGCATCTGCACGAGAAGCCGACATGTCAACCTGAGACCGAGCACTTCGGTCCAATCAATCGACGGGAAAATCTCAAATTCAATTTAAAAAAATCAGCCAGATATAGGTTTACAGTACAAAATATATTAAATTTGTATCTGACATCTTAGTAACTATTCTATAAATCAGTTGAGGTCGGTTAGTACAAGATAAGTTGTGGCTTAGAAAATTAATAGACAGCTGGTCTTTGATGACACCAACATGCGCAAACCACTACTGTACTGCTGACTTAAGGGTGGTTGTCCAACTGGGGTTATTTTGTTGGAAAGTCCTGGAATGAACTACCCTTATTCTTGACATAGTAAAAATTGAAAAAAATGTTCCTTGACGAGTCAGTAGTGACAATGGTCATATATATTCACGAAACAAGTTTTGACCATCTAGTATTAGATTAACCATCATGAGTTACTCTGGAATAACATACAACAATTCTGAAAGCATTGAACTAAAGTATTTATATAAATAGACTAATAAAGTACTCCTAAGGCCACATTGTACAATTATAAGGCAAACAATAAGCAGTGTCAGGCTGAGGAAGACGCTGAACTGTTTTCAGTCTCACCCTAGGCTATATATCCTCCACCCTCCGAAAAGTCTGTTGCGTTGAAAGCGTTAAATTTTTCAATGATCCTATAACCATGATTTAGGTTCTCACTGAAAGTTTCTTTTTTCATTTGAAGATATATCTAGGTGCTTGACTTATAACCGAAACCTCCCGAGTTGGAATCCCATGTAATGCTTACTGATGACGAATCAAAGACTAGGTCGAAACAGCTGTACAGTACTGTCTGGTTTTTAATTCTGACCCTCTAAATGGTATCAGTCCGTGGTCAAACTGGAAGCAAATCAAATCCGTACAAACCAACTTAAGAAAACAATATCTGTTTTAATTCGGATTCTGAACTGACTTCAGTACAGAACCATTGAAAAGCTAGGAGTACGAGACAGCTGCTCCATTCCTGCTTGCTACCCTCCAGCAGGACACACGCAGTAACCTATCACTAGGGATCAAACCTAGGATCTTGAAATCTCGTTGGATATTCAGCCACTTTGACAGAAGCCAATAGCTCGTCGATTCTACCGCCAGTCAATATATTGCGTGACCACTAGTCAAAACCACCAGTGAGTATTAGACCTTCCGCTCAACTTGGTGGACTCTGCTGATCATGGCTTCCTATTAGAATTTCAGGCAACTTTATCCGTTAATCAGTCACTAATGACAGTGATAGATTAATTTCCAAGCATTGGTTTGCAGGCATTTCATTTCAATATTTGACAAGTCATTTCATGAATATGTGAATATATTTTCAGTCATGTCATCGTAATTATTTTGTCCTATTTTATGCAAGAAAATTAATTCTCATGAAGGATAAAAATCTCAATCCTGTGTTTCACAGAGAAGAATAAAAGCAATGTTCAAGATAATATGCATTACTATGCTGGTTTTCATCTCATATAGCCTCCTTCCTACTTGCTTTTTTTCTAAGAATGAAAGTGGAAATGCATCCTGAATTACATTAACGTATCAGTGGAAAGCAATCGATACTGTACTGTTTAGACACTAAAGTTAATAGAATCCCAGTAGTTAAATATGTAATACGATCATTAAGTGGGCAGTGTGTATTTTAAATGATACCATAAGGAATAAGCAGAAACAGTTGAAAAACACATTTCCATACGTTTAGTTATTAGTGTTATTGTCGACTGAATTTTACCAGTCAAGTATTTCAGATATACCGTGTTATGATGAGTGCTAGCAAGCAAGAAATCTAGGTCCCGGTACAGCTGCTGCTTGCATTCAACCAGCAAATACGAATCGAATATTCATGGATAATCCCCATCCAGGCATTAATGAAAACATGTTTTGTTTTCACGAATCGAATAGTTTGTTCAAGTGAATTTTGTCTTTCCTGTTAACTGTACAGATATTTTGATAATGTGTGAAGGTTGGTGGTCATCAGTAGTGGAATCGAGGATACTCGTTAATCGGATTTACCTTCAGTTTTCAAAAAAAGATTGTGTTCCCACTGACACCTAACCCAGCATCCATTATTTCAAACACCGAAGCGTTATTCATCTGATGCGTTGTAATTATGACAAGATGTAAAACCTAGTTTCTACTGCTCGTGGTCATCCGCTAAATAACTATCGAGTTGTATTCATAATTCGTGAAGTGCTTGTCATACGAGGATCTGTTTATATCTAAACGAATACGAATTACATAAATTTCGATACAAAGATCCAGGTCAGTCTAACTTAGTTTTACTTCGAACTACCCATCAACTTTGACTACACGCATGGAAAAAGGAAATAAATTTACAGCTGTTATATTTTAAGTGTATATTTACTCGTCAACAGAAGGCGAATAAACAATCGTTAAAAACATAACAGCTTTGAACTGTTCAGTAATAGACATTCATGTTCCCATCAGGAAGAGATGATTAGAAACCCATTCATCCATGATGTTTAACATCACTCACTTCGTGTTATAGCCTTAATAATACTACCTCGTTCTAAAGTGACAAAAAGAAGGATTGTTGGGCGTGATCCTAGCGACTCTGCCCCAGGAAATCTACTCAGTTGCTGGAGAAACTTCAAAGCACACAAAATAAAATTTTTTTTTTAAAAACGACGGATTTTTGCCGAAACCGGCGAGAAGATATGAAGCGCGCCTGTGAAAACCTTCGGTAAGACAGTGAGCCGATACGTCTTCTCATGATGAGACCAAAAATAAGCATGAAGATATAAAGTGTCTGCAAGATATGTAAAATTTACCGGCAAGCTTCCTCATATTGCAAACAAAGTGAGAAGATACAATGTTCAAGTGTTAGAAATCTTTGAAAGTAAATGAAATAGAACTGAACTCTCTGAAAATTGTTAACTGAAGGTTCAATAATCTACTCTGGTCGCCCAGGTGACAACCACTGCTGTGTAATCTTATCGGTGAGCATTTGCCTTCGAAGCTAACTTGAGTCATTTAATTCCATATTTGTTTTTTTTTATTTCTCAATGATTCTATAGTGAATTTAGGCTCGTCACAAAATCTAAAATGAAACATTTTAATTTCCTACAAACATCAAAGGTGAACAGTATTCATCTTAATAAATACAAAACTACTCAAGCAGAAGAATCCTGTTTGATTCAACATGCATGAATATTAATTTTTATAAATGTTCAGTTACTTATCAACAAAACTATTTATTAAAAATTCGAAATATCAGGGAAAAAACAAACACACTCTTGTATTTATAATTCATTCGTGACAATACAAGTTTTAAAAGGATAAATAGTCGTTTTAAATCCCTATTTCCTGCATAGTCAATAGTGACTTGAATTTGTTTAAATGTTTTGATGTACACTGTTTTTAAAAACATCATAATTTTGTTGTCCTTTTAAGTAATTATTTCATAAAAGGAGATAACACACACTTCTACACGCTTTCGTTTGCTCTTTGGTCTCCGTTTGTACGAACTAAGAATGGTCGCCTAAATGTTTTGAAAGTGACGTATATACATGCATATAAGACACAAGATTTGGCGGGATGATAATTCCAGATCACTTTTCCTATTTGTTATTTGTGAGTACATTCATACTGTCATGTGCTGTTGAATGAAATTTATCATTTGGAAGCTATAGATACCATAAAAAATAATGTTTAACAACTACAATAACATGGTGGCATATACAACTGGTTATATTGGTTTTCTGGTGAGCCGAATACGCTCATCTTAACCTCCTTAAAGACCAGAACTGCAAGCAGTATCATTCTATGGTGCACTTGCTATGGTGCTTCGTTCCTCAGTGGACAGGAAAATCAAAGTGTTCCCTCATTGTTCTTGGGTCCCAAGAAGTGATTGAGTATTTTTTGGCTCAAGTAACCTAATGGATAAAGAGCCTATCTCCTGAGTAGATGAATGGGTGTTGAAGTACCGCAGTGGGTGCGGATTTCCATTGGTTGTTCACTGGTAGAATGCCTGCTAACCACGCACGTGATATGAATCCAACTTCCAGCCAACACATTCCAAAGCCTCATCAATACTAATTCCGGGAACGAGAGAAGGTTGGGCATGAGGCTAGTAACCCAGCGCTACTGGGGCTGCCTAACTGAAGCTTGGAGTCCTCTGTTCCATTCGCGACTCAAACGAATCATAAGAACCTACTGGTTATTATTGAGTAGTTGGAAGTCAATCAAATCAAGCCAGTAATGCTTACTGGCTAGATAGGAATGATGTAAATAATCACTGTCACGGTAGAATTAGGGGGGACTTATGAAGAGTATGCTGAGATAGGTTCAGCTCTGAGAAGTGGATGGACTAGAACTGCGTATTTTCTAGAAAAAGCTGAATACCATTATTACGCTCAAAGTCGAAGTTAAAGTTGGAGGATTTCATCGTGAGCTGACATCCGTTGGAGAACCATTGGTAAACCCATCAGGGAGTACTGGATAGCTATTTCGTCAGCCCAGTTTGGGACTCATCAGTAGTATGCGCCCACCGACATGGTTCAAACCCAGGACCTTCTAGTTACGAAGCGAGCTCGTAAACCATTAAGCCATTGGGACCTGATCCAGTGGCTAGTCCATGAATTCTAACTTCTGCCAATTCGTGAGATAACGTGACCACTTCTCAATGTTTTCTTCGATGAATTACTGCCTTACCTTCGAATAGCTGTACCCTACTGGTCAAGGCTTCCCACTAGAATCCCAGGTAACTGCCTGGATAGGGACAGTCACTAGTGAGCATCAGATCAATTTCTCAGGTATTGGTTTGTAGGGATTTTCCTGTCAAGTATTCTCTGATTTTCCAATGGCTCTCCAACTGATGTCAGCTCAAGATGAAATTCTCCAATCAGTCAAATAAAATCCCTACTAACAAATACCTGCAAAAATTAAGTCTTCACTACACTTGGGTCTCCTCAGAAATGTGCAAGTAAGCTTTGCCTAGTATAAGGGTAGAATTCGTGCAATATGGTAGATCGTAATTTCACATTAGATAAGTTTATGTTTAAATATCACACATACAGCATTAATAACTGGATTGGTGTTGAATTGATAAACAAGGCTTCAGTGATTAACCCCTATATCTCTCCACATAAATATATCACTTTTTTATACTGTCACTCCGTCCCACTCCACCTATTGTGTGATTACATGCAGGTGAATTCAGTGCAATGGCTGAGTTTTTTCGAGGTTATTTGACTCAGTAGGGTCAACCATTCCACGTTTAACTGAACTTCCATGTATCGATAATGTAACTGATCCCGATCTACCAGTTTGACTGACCTATGTAATTGACCTCGTCAACATTGATTATATGGTATTTGGTGAATTATATTATTTTTCTCGATTGGGTCTATCGGGGACTTAAGTTGACGAATTTCGTCTCTGAGTGAACTGATTGGTTGGTTGGTTTAAATGCCATACTAATTTCAACATCATTCAGAATTCTTTGAAGGGTCTCTTATCTTCTTTCTTCAAACGGCAGTACCACGTAGTATTAACGTTATTTTTGTCATTTTTATCACCAACCTTGTCTTTTCCATGGTTCTTCATACATTTCTGAACAGAATCTGGCGGATAGCAGTAATTCACTAGTAAAACCCTTAATTTGTTTGATTTCGTTATTTAAATCTCCTGGCTCATCAGTTAGGCTCCTGGTTGTATTATATAGACATTTAACTAAATCTATCTTTACCAGTTATGGATGGGATGAATTAAATTCTAAGTATTTATTAGAATTTGTTGATTTCCTATAAATTCTAGTATCTAACTCACCATCTTGTCTTCGTTTTATTCTACAGTCTAGCATGACCAACTCACCCTGTTCGTTTTCTAACTCAGAAGTCAGTTGGATTCCGTCTACTACTGAGTTCATATGCGAGAGAAAATGAGAGATATGCTGAGATTTCAATACGTTGAATTTGTTATCCACATACCTTCACCATAGCGTAAGGGCACGATTACACTTCCTAAGAGCTTTCCGTTCCCAATTATCCATAAATTTGTCTGCTACTTTTGGGGAAAACGTACTTCTGCAGTTAAGATCTTTTCCACCTCTCTAGCAAATAGTTCAGATTGACTGAAGTGACTGCAAACTACTCGTATCAATCATCAGCGCATAGATCATGTGTCATGAGTATGAAACATAAGTGAATACTCGTGTAGTGTGCTGTGAATCCCACCTAGTGTACGACAGTAGAGAATCCACTGCTAGATTACAGAGGCGAATAAAACTATTACATTACCTGTATCTACTGACTAATAGTGACTTTCTTTACGAATTAACATCTGATAGTGTAACGTGATTAAACTAAATAAGGCAAAGTTCTAAGTTTGATTATAATTTATCGGATGACATTTGGGATACGATCTATTGCGCATCATCTTATTGGTGTAGTTAGACTATTTCTGAAAAATGTTGCTTTATTTTTTTTTCACATTACTGTGGGACATAAGTAGCACAATCTTTTGGATATTTTTTACACTCCAGGAACGTGTAAGGTTTTTTTAACACATTATAAACTTAAAACATGCTGTATGAATCACTATTTTCTTTATCACATATATATGTATATTTCTATGTAGATTTTGCCACAAAGTGAAATCGATTGAAGAATCACTGATATCATCTTGGAGCCCTTCATCAGATTGAAAATTTCAATATGAATCGTCTACTTATGAGTTGGTTTAGGATAGACGTTCTAAGGCTCCAATAATAAGCCATAGCCCATAGAGTCAAGTGTGAGGCGAATGCTTGTTGACGTCATTAACTGACAGTGACAGTATTTTGCGAGTAGAATGAGGTTAACATTCATAAATAGTTGTAATCCAGATGAGTGATTGAATAGTCAATGGGCTGAGCTAGATGTGAATCAGTTTCCAAGTGAAATCATCCATGTGTACCGTTGAAGAGTTTCGATTGATTAGGAAATCAACATTGAAATAAATCAGAATTTTTTACAAACTGATATATATATTTCTAGCGTCCGTAGTTCAATAGTAGAATGAACCCCAAACATTCGGGTTGTCCTGTTTCGATTCCTAGTAGATGGATTCCTAATTATTACCTAGCCGGTATTAACCCTCGGGGAAAAGGTAAGGTCGCTTTTGACACTGGTACCCCCATTTGTTAATAATCAACTCTATTGCTACGAAAACATCGACGCTTGAAGCTAGAGGTCATGCTTCTCATGCGGAATGAATATAATGAAAGGTTTCCGAATGTTTGTTTCACTGGGTAGTTAGTCTACCTGGAATACAGAAGCAGACACACGCAAACACGCACATAACATTCATCTGGTCAAGTAACGGATTGTATTCAACGTTTATTTAAATCAGGTTAATTAATTCACTTCAGATCATCAGAAATATGATATATGTGTACAAAGTAAACATTTTCGCCTGTATGTATATACTGCTTAATTAATATTATTATATTAGTAATATAATCCTGTTTATTCCAAAAAAAAAACAAGAAACAAACAGAAAAGGGAATAATTTTTACTTCCTAATTAAATTTCCTCATAAGATATTATATATATATATATCGGTTCACATATATTTCGATTGATTCCCCTACCATGCACTCAAATTCAGTTGATTCTACTCAGTTGTTCCCCTTTATTCTTTCTCTAAAGATGGTACTTAGGAATATAGAGGCCTGAATTAAGTTTATGTTACACTTCTGACCCAACCAACGGACACTGTTGTTGGTAGACATTTTAATTTGAGTAAGCAGTTGGTCTTTTAATATATTTATTCGTTGAAGTTTCTGTAGCGATTTGGTGAAGAGGAGTTGAAAGAATATGGATTAACATGGATGCAGGCGAAAAGTACAACAGAAGACAGAAGGAAATGGAGACGTGCAGTTGAAGCCCCATGTTCCACTAGGAACCCAAGGGAGCAATAATAATAATAAGCGGTTAGTCTAAGATAATTATGTGGGATATTGAACATCGTTTTCATTCAAAAGTTTCTCCTTATATCTCTTTAAGAAAAATCAGGAGTGTTTTCATTAGAATTCATGCATGTAAAAATAAATATCAAAAAACTCAACAATACCGTATTTCTCAGTAGTGTTGTGTGAAGAAAAGAATGTCAGAAATGAATTAACGAACTGAATTTGCAATCCGTAAATAAAGAGGTGCCTAATTTGAGCAATCTCTAATGAATCGCTAATGAGTTGGTGGCACAACCATAGAATGCTCACCGACCAAGCATGTGGTCTGGGATTCCAACTCCAGTCGACGTCCTCCTTTACCTAGGTAAGCCAGTCATAGAATGATAAAGAGGGATGGTTGAGTATGAGCCTGGCAACACCATCCCATAAAAGTAGAACACTACTGCTGCCGAAACTTAAAGCATATAGCTTGAAGTCCTATGTTCCACTTGGAACGTAAAGGAATAGAAAAATATATAATGGATTAATGTCTACATTAACAGTTTCATTGATTTTACCTGTTTTATCGTTATTTATATTACCTTTATTTGCATAAGGATTATGAGATACGGTATGTTTTCATTTCAGTTCTGATTTTTCTGTTGCTTGATTAGGCTGAAATGTTTAGTCTTTGTTTGCACATCGGCTCCTTGCGCTGATGCTTCAACTATTTCTGAGGATCCGCTTTGATGGATAATGATTAGCAGTGAAATACAGGATGTGCATTCCACCTTATTCGGGACTTATCATATGAATCCCACAATGAATGATAGTGCTCCTAATGAAGCTTGAACTCAGTGTCCATCGTCTCAAACGCCTAAGCTTCATCCACTAGACCACTGGGGCAAAGAAAGCAGTCATTATTTAAGGGTTTTCCAGTTGTAACATTTCGAAGTTTGATGATTCCAAAATCTCTGACGGTTGAGTGCGCAAGCACCAAAATAAGTTAACAGTTTGCTACACTAATGCCTGCGGTCTATTGAACAGATGGACGATGCTGGGTAATACGGCAGACTCTGGAGACTTGGATATCGTTATCATTACACAGAAATGGTTCACATCCTATGTCAACAAAAGCAAAATTAGCTTCTCAGACTTCACAGCCCATAGGATGGAACAAATAAACCTTACAGAAGGTGCCATATTCACCCATCTTAAGAAGTGCCTAGCTCTGCGCAGCACTGAAGCTCTTTCATACGAAAATGGATAATGCGGACTTCTACGCTGCATACTAAAACATAGTGGACAAGATGTTGACCACAATGCTATATACTCCAATCCTGACCTCAATACAAATGATTTTCTAATAGAAAAACTGGGCTCATGGACATCCAAATACCGTAGTCGTCGACTTCAAAATCACAAAGAATGACTGGACGAGTCTTACAATGTCATCCTCAGACAACCGTTTTGACTGTAAAAGGTTGGAAGTTGGTATTTCACTAGGCCGAGTCCAACATGTCACGAAGACTACGGTGTATGACTCACGCCACCCCTCGTCAGCCTCATTTTCTCCGGTGGTGAAGATGTGAATCTTATACAGAATCTTTCACTCCTATAAAGACGTGAACATGCTGTGCCCACTTTCAGCCCCTACTTGACCAAAGGACTCGAAAGCCGATATAAATGCAATCGTCAGACCATTTAACTGATAAATAAATCAAGAGTCTTCTGTGAAAGCTTATTTAAGCAACTTTATGCTCGGGCGAATTGCGAACGCATGCGTAAGCTCACACGAACCAGTGGGATTAGCACTCCTATCAGTCCACATTCATATGGATCTAGATGATGTAGTAAGTCTTAGAAACTACAGCACACCGCCGCGCGATGGCAGCTTGTATTTTTAGATCTTTATTGGCAGTAGGCAAGTCCTCTATTAGAATCACCAGAGATATGACCACCTCTTTAAATACATCTCTTGTGAGGTCAAGAATGGAAAACTGTGTCTCGACAGTCAGTCCTTGTTTTAAGGGGGATTCACATATTCTATAAAGGGTTCAAAGGAAGGTAACACGTATGACTGTTGGCATGACCGATTTGTCACTCGAGAAGAGAATAGGCAGCTTTAATTTCTTCTCTTCGTCATATCTTGGGCAGAGAAGAAATATCATTACAATGTTTAAAATTATAAATAGGGACTACGGACCTGATCTGTTCTCTCTTTCCCTCCCCACCAAGTCAGAACACCTTAGAGGAAATAACAGGAGAGTTCAGATGCCAAGGGGAAACTATACTGCTGTGAAGTATTGCTTCCCACACCAAGTCATCAACTCCTGGAAGCGACTCTCTGAAGTTATGTGAGTGCCTTCAGTTGACTCATTCAAAAGGGTTTGGACAAGCACAGAAATTTACTAGAAAATGACTAACATAGGCTTCAAGCCTTCTATCCTCATTCCATAAATCTAAACTAGTCTGAAACCCGAACATTGTACCAGTAAAGATAGAGTAATAGGAGAACGTCCTAACTTCCTTAGGTAAAACGTCAAGCGAAATATATTTCTAGAGACTAATATGATGTTAGAAGACCGGAAAAAAAATCAGACGACCCGACCTGAATACCTTGTTGGTGGTAACGTCTCTGACTCCAGCACTGGGTGACGCGGGTTAGAATCTCAGAAGAGACAAGAGTTCCTTCGAGGTCGCATATACGCTTTGCTGACTGGCTGATGAGTGTCAACTAGCACGAAATCTAGATCACGGAAGGTTTCCCTGCTGATTGCCTCCAACGATTTACTATCAATATTGAATTCAATTTAATTTATCATTATGATTTTTCTTCTGAATACTATGATTACTATTTTTATGTACAAAAATGTTGTACAGTCAATTATATTTTGTCTCATAAATGTAGATAGTCTAAGTTATCCGCTTGTATGGAAATGTTTCCATTAAGAGAGTGGAAGAGAAAGTACAAGGGGAAGAAGAACAAGCCATATTTATAGCTGCACATTCTTACTTATGTTTTTTTTTAATACTTTACAATAATAGTTTAATTAATTTCCTTTTTAGTTAGAGATTAATTTTCATTTCATGCATATATTTATCAAATCATATTAGTATTATTATTGTAGTTATTATTATTATTATAACTAGGATGATGCCAGATGGATAATTGCATTTATTCGAAACTACTGAACAGATGTGATCATGGTGGAGAAATTCATTCGTCTTACATCATTTCAAATTTGAGGTTTTTTTTGCTACTATTGTTGTTGTTATTGTAATTCATGGTTATGAGTTAGATCGTTACGACTTTTACTTTCCAATAACTAAAAATGGAATAATAATTAGAATTATTTTAAATTTTCTGGCGAGGAACTGTATGACTGCTGTGAACTAGTCCCAAGATTAATGTTGCTCTTCCTCTGCAGTATAAAAGATATTAGGTAAATATCCTCCGTCGGTGGTGCTGGCCCACCATGCACGTGGTCTGGAGTTCGAGTCCCGGCCGGCTCACACCTTTAACCCCCCGTTCCCTAGGCGGTTATAATCCTGGCAGTGTGGTAAGGTTTGGCATGAAGCCAGCAACCCCTTCCCCACCGTAAAATAACCACTCCTACTGAAACTTCAAAGCTAAAGCCTGAAGCCTTATGTTCCACTGCGAATGTAAAGGAATAAGAAGAAGTAGGATCATAGCTATTTGTTTGCAACATGCATCTGAAGAAGAAATTTAGTTTGTATATGAAAAGTTAATTAAAAATAACTACCCTGAAAAATTTATCACTAAACATATAGTCAATAGAGTAGAAGAGAATTCTTCTTCTATATCTGTCAACAAGAAGCCACTACATATATACGACCGCAATTCAAAGGTGACATACCGGGTGAAACAATAGCCAAACAGTTGAGGGAATCGATTCAGAGAACGTTTTATGCCTGTAAGCTGCAGCTCATATTTTCCACACAACAGATTTGGATCCTGATACTGAATAATGCAGTATCTAGACTATCTAGCTATAAATATAAATAAATATAAATATTCAACCGCTCCTCTTGTGGATCCAGTTTTGTTGGCCGTCGGTTGCTCTTAGAAACTAATTTTTCGTGCTTTGGAACACCTACTAATGTGGTTGAACAAGTGTTGTTAAAACCATCAACAGTTCTGTATTGAATCACCTCCTTCATTAAGACCATAAAGCTAGCATTGGTTGAAAAGTCTTTCACTATCTTCTCTCGGGCTAAAGACCTCTATATACCTAATACTTCGAACAGCGGAGGCCATTACACTTCGTTTATATCAACCAGCAGAAGACACAGGTTCAAGCTGTCTGTCTGTTTTCGACATGGAACTTTGCACCGATGTGCAGCAGTTCAAGTCGCCACACTCCATGTAGCACACAAAACAAGAGAAGCAAGTGGAAGAAATGCATAACAGAGACAGTAGATAGGGATATGAGACAAAAGAAATAGTAATAACGAAGAACAATGTAGTTTCATTGGAAATTATAAGTCATAAGAAAAGGATGCATCTGCACCAGCCATTCAGCACGGCTTTAAGCCATATCACCAATTGTTTCCAGCCATTGGTTTATACTGTCTCGAGGACCCCAATCAGGAAGTCTACACCTTCCTACTTGGCATAAACCAGCTGTTGTGGATTTCATTGACTGAAGGGGCCATGTTTTGGTTTGACCGCCGCTAGCTTTTTTCCAGCCTGACTATATGTCAGCTAACATTCCCCGTCGAGGAAGGCGATGACTAGGCATACGTAACACATGTCCTAACCATCTCAGTCAATGTAATTTCACAGCCTAGTCGATTGATCTCCCCTCCTTACCTAGCACTCGACGCCTAACCTCAATATTGCTCACCTTACTATACCACGTCACAAGGGAGATAGAACGCAGGCACCTAATGTCGAAGACAGTTAATCTTTTCATGGTCCGGGGTTCCATTCCCCGCCGGCGCACTCCTCTAACTCGCTAAGCCAGAAATAATGCTAATAAAGAGGAAGGGTTGGGCATGAGGCTAGCAACCCCATCCTGTAAAATAAACTAACACTGCTACAGAAACATCAAGCCACTAGCTTGGAGCCATATGTTCCACTGGGAACGTTAAGGAAAAGAAGAAAGAAAAAGATTTTTAACTACCCATTACCTGTTTAATTGGTGGATGATCACTGGCAGTGGAATCCAGGATGCGCATTTCGTCTGTGGGCACTGGGTTCAAGCCATGGTGGTAACATCATCATTCACTGAGAAATGCAGTTACGTCGAGCTGACGAATCCCGAATAGGTCGAAATGCGCATCCTGGATTCCACTGCTAGTCACCATCCACCAATTAAATACTAAATGCCCAGACATCGTCAAAGCATCTGCACAAGAAGCCGACATGTCAACCTGAGACCAAGCACTTCGGTCCATTCAATCGACGGGAAAATCAAAAATTCAGTGAAATATACCCATTACCGGATTTTTTGGAACCGAAACACCTAGTCTTTGACAAATCGTGCCTTTTGATTTTCGCTCCTAACTTCTACCGGTCAAAACAATATCATGTTCATTTTTATTAACTCGTTTAAGCGTCTACACCTAGCAGCCAACGTATTAAGCGAAAAGTTCATGGATAATAATTTCAGCAAATATAGAGGTGTTGTTTCGGTATGGTTCAACAGAATTAACCAGTATTATATTGTGTTATTATAATTTTTTATTGTGATCATAGCAAAAATGTTCCTCTTTATTAGTATAGAACATACAGATGAGAAATTTATTCATTTCTACACTCTTTAAATACTTTTAATGTACTCACATTAACCAGTATTGAAAGGTTAATCTATTTTGCTAGGAATATTTAATATACATTATGTAGTAGAGCTACAAGTTATATATATAATAATACCATATGTCAAATGATTCACAACGGAAAGCTCAGTGAAGAGGTGAAACTGACGACAGGAGCAAGACAAAGCTACCTTTTTGTGCTGGACTAGATGGTACAAAAAAAAGCGGAGACTGAGAAGATAGGCATACGTCGGATTGACATGAAGACTATAGAAAACCTGAATTTCGCGGATGGTCCATGTCCGATAGAGCAAAAAATACGAAGGTCTACGCGCAAAAACCAAAGTGATGACAATGAAAGCAGCTAAGACAGCACCTCGAGTGAATACGAAGAAGGAGAGTGGGTGCTGAGGACAATTGATCGACCAATAACAACAAGCACCAATCAATGTCAACGGGAGAATTTTGAAGGAGGTCAATTCTGCCACTTATCTAGACAGCATCATTTCAACTACAAGCTACAGGAAGGTTGAAAATATCAAAAACAGTATCCGAATGACAAAAGAGACCTTTCATTAATTTGAATTTAGTGTAGAATTAACAAAATTTGCAGTTTCAACGCTAATGTTAAGTGAGTTTTTCCATATGGTTCAGAGACTTGGTGTATCATTTCGAATAGGTTGCAGACTCTCATTAACAGATGTCTCCCCTTAGTACTGAAGATAAGGTGGACAGGTGGAATTGATAAGCAATGAGGACGTCTGGCGACGAACAAAACAAGAACCCGTAGCCCAAAAAATATCCAGAGGGAAATGAAGCTGCAGTGGACAAAATCCAAGGAATCCTTGAAACGATATTGTCCATCAAGGCCTCAGATGGAACCCCAATATGGAGTAGTAGTTCGCGCATGGGTCCATAGGTGACATGGAGTAAATCACATAGTAAGGAAATAAAAGATTGTAGGTGATCAAAAAATTCCCTGAAAAGACATCATGAAGCACACTGAAATGGCAGTGTGTCTCTGTAGTCATTCGGAACCCAGGGGAGTAATAGTAGTAATGTACGGAATAAAATCCAATTAAGCTTCCCACCACCCGATTTTAGAACAGGTGTCAAAGGTTAATATGCATATATAAATTCTACAATGTATTTGAAAAGCTTATTATATCAATATTTCACTTTGTAAGAATGTACATTCGTGTAGACAACAGGCCATCTTCATGTAAGATGTTACTGTCTAGGCCCAATACACTCACTCTTCAAATATCAATTCGTCTCTTTCTGTAGAACTGCTATGTTCTAAGGTGTTAACACAATAAAGAAAAGAGACGTACACACAATGAAGAACATAATACAAAGATACAAATATTTCCACGTATAAAACAACTCACCTGATTAGCATCAAGTCCCCAGAATTCAAGCTCTTCTTCGAATAACGGTCCACAGACATCTGTAGGATAATGTAATTTTCCAGTACGATAATAATTCAGGATTTGATTAAATACGCCTGGATGACGATCAAAAAAGTATTCATTCAATATCGGATCATAATTTGCTACAGCTTCTGTCAATTTAGACAAACGAGTGGCTGGAATTTTTTTCAATGTAGCTTTGTATGTTTCATGTCGTATCCCACCAACATTTAAGATGACACGATTTTCCGAATCCATGAAAAGAAATGCTTTAAAAGCTGTTATGTGTAACCATTGAATCTTAGTATTTCAACACCGTATTCGACTGGATACACCATGAAGGCAAGTATTTTTCAAAGTTTTCTAAAAGAATAAAAATACATAAGAGTAATATACACTGAGGAACGGGGTGAAGAATAAAATCTTGGAAAATAATGTTAAAATAATCTGTCACTTAATAGTCATTGATCACAGGATAATTTTGCCTGAGTTCCTAGTAGGAAGTTGTAACCAACCTGATCGATCAAACTGAAGGCTGGGACAAATAGTCGGCGATAATTTGGTACTATGTACCGTGAATTGGCAGAATTTTCAGTTGGTGGGTCATCAGGTTCCATCTCAGGGGCTAAATAGTATATTAGCTCACCTCGAAACCTTGTAGCTCATGGAGTCGGTACCTAGTGGCAGAGTAATGGGTGCATCCTGCTTGAAGCATATCAAACAAGGATGAGACAGCTCTCTTGTACTCCCAGATCTAAAATGGTTGTCCAACTGTATTTCTTTAGTGAAAACTCTTATTATTATATCTCAACGGCTCTTACCTATTGCTTTGAGTGATTGAGAGAATCGCTGAAACTAATTGTAACTAACCGTTCTGAAAATTATTCATAGTTGAAATTTAGCCAATTTATTAAGATGCAACTCTTATTACATTTTATTCGCCTCACAGATGTGGATAAATTTTTACTGCGAAGATGTTTCGCCACATCATTTTTTTATTTTTTTGATTACAGCTTGATTCCACACTGTATTTTAGGTACAAGTATGGAATTTTCAGCATGGATATCGGTACCCAAATTTTGCAGGCCGACCATAGATATCAGGTGTTCGTCTGCAGGGGATCGAACCTCGGACCATGTGGTGGTCGGCGAGAGTTCTAATCATTGTGCCACCAACGCACAATTTTAGTCGTAAAGGTTTGAATTTGTTTGTCACAAAGACTTGACTCTGCACATTACGACTTTTCACTGAAACCTCATATATTTTATCCCATGGTCATTTACTAAAGGGCGATAGATTAACTTTCATGTGTTGCTCTGCAAACTAACTGAAGTTATGACGCATGTAACATTAGATTCCATCTCAGTGGCAAGAGAGTTGACTAGTAAGCTGTACTTCCTAGTTTCTATCCCTCGTAGAGCTCTTAGTGAGTATCAATGAAGAACACCAGACTAGTAGGAGGCATCTGTTCACTGCTTCCTAGTTTTTAGTGGTAATCTAACTAAAGTTAATCTGTGATCAAACCTTAGAATAAATCAAATTCCTATACTGGAAAACTTAACCTTCCAACTCAAAGTAGGAGTAACAAGTAGGAAAATTCAATTCAATATTCCGGTGTCGAAATCTCACTAGTATAAATATGATTTTAGCAAACTATACTACTGCAAACAGAATTCTGAGGTGGGTGGGTAAAATAACCTTTTGATCTACTTAACTATACTAGAAAATGTTTCCGTCTATAAATAAAGAATAAACAATTGAAATTTGTAAATTTTAGGCTTTTACTCAGCTGATGAAAAACTTTTGTGTGAGAAAATCGTCATTTTCTGAGAGCAGGTTATTCTTATCTGATAAAAACTCTCCAACCGTGTGAAAACACAAAAGTTCAAGACCAAAGGGAATTGGATAGTTCTACATCTCAGATAACATAAATTAAATAATCTATAGTCAATGTAATGAATAGGAGGTTATTGTAGATGCAAAGAAAATATAAGTGATGTCAGAAATTGAACTTAAGGTCTATGAATTACTGGTCTAGTCGTCTGGCATTAGAACTATGAGACTCAGCTTGCTAATAAGGTTATCATTCCACTGTAACCGCTGGTGGCAAAACCAACCTGTTGTGTATGTAATTCAGTGATAGTATATTGTCCGTTTATTCTCACACTAACTGCCTGACCTGATGTTCTCCTGTCAATTTTAATCACACTATATTAGAAACAGGTTGTTTATGTGTGCAGTGACTATCTGGCAATAGGTAATGACTGAAGGTGAAATATGTACTTTTCATGTATTTAACGGTGGTCTGCTTAAATCACTTTGCTACCAAGATTTCTATTCATCATGTGGCTTAATTCATTAAACTATGTTAGCTGATCACTATTTTTTTTTTTTTTTGATTTTTTTTTTGATTTACAGCTTGATTCCACACTGTATTTTTGGTACAAGTATGGAATTTTCAGCATGGATATCGGTAGCCCAAATTTTGCAGGCCGACCATAGATATCAGGTGTGCGCCGGCGTGGGGTTGAACCCCGGACCATGTGCATGGTCGGCGAGAGTCCTAACCACTGTGCCACCGACGCACTTACAATTCTTGAAGGAAATGAAGAAAAAACGCAGAGAATTGGTCCTCTCTTCGTATGCTATAAAACTACGTCAGATGGTACACTTCAGATTATTACTTTATATACAAATCATGAATTAAGACGAAATATTTTGGAACTAAATGCGCTGAGTATTTCTGTACTGCGTGTTCACATATTTTCGGAAGAATAGCTTTATTTTCACTAAACATCGCATCTTCATATATAGCTTCATCCCTATATATGCAATTATTATGGGTTTATTTAAAACAGAACTACTGATACAAATATGGAATTTTCATTTATTTTTTTCACTAGACACTTGTCGGTAACTATTGTAATGTGTCTAGTCCATCCTTTGGTGCAGACTCAATTCTAACAGTCTAGTTTGCAATACGTTCATCATGCTAGGTGGCTAGCCATCATGGTGCACTTTGAATTTTTCATTTAGGTGGTCGGAGACAATTGGAAGGGAAGCCTTGCCTGACCTATGTTGGCACTTATCAGTCAGTCAGCAGGGCGTGTATGCGACCTCGAAGGAACTTGTTTCTCTTCCAAGATTGGAACCCGCTTCACCCAGTGCTGCAGTCAGAGACGTTACCACCACCAAGGTATTCGAGTTCGCCATTGACCTCCTGTAGGACTCTTGGATATTTTTGAGTGGACACTAGTCAGTAACTACTATAATGTGTTTAGTTCTTTGTATGTTGCAGACTGAATTCTATCAGTCAAGTTTGCGATGTGACCACCATTCTAGGTGGCTTGCTATCATGAGGTCCAAGGCTTCCTGCGGATCGCCCCCAACCATGTAATACAATATTGCATTAAATTCTTTCTTTACACAGTCCAGAGGGAAATAATCAAACATGGAAATTAGATTGATAATTTTGTCGAATAAGAATATGAATATCAAATCAAAACTTCGATGGATATACTACCAACAGTATATTAATGAGCAAAGAATAAAACGTGCCGTCTACTTAGTGTTTCCGAATAAGTTGATAGTATTATGCTTTACACTTTTCTGATCACATAAAATGTGTACCTGCCGAATAAGGCACCGTGGAGTTCTCATACTTAGTTGTCCTAACGTAAAGTCTTTTATGGCTTCTTCTTGTTCTACCTGATGAGATGCAAGGAGGAAGTTGTGCTTAGAGAGGATTTGCAGGGAGTAGCAAGATAATATTAGCCAATTTCTTGCAGAAGTGCAAGGGCTTATCTAACAAGTTGATTTGGTGACATCCCACTCGCCCTACTGGCAGCTTTTGATACCCTTTGCAATGTAACACAATCTTTCTTAATTAGCCCAGGGAAAATTAAGATTGGGGTAGCAATAAATAAAAATGGGTGGGAAACAAACTGCAACAGTAAAAACTAACTGACACTCGATAGGCTTAACTTCTTTAGGTAGAGCGTCAAGTGAAATATGTTTTGAGAAACTGACGTGATGTAAGGAGACTAAGAAAGATTAGAGGAAATACAAAATCCAAGGTTTTTTAACATTCGACTCCATTTCAGCCTCATTGCGATCTTTGATAGTAGACTCAAGTGAACTTACTAGCTCATGAGAGTCACACTTGTGCTTGGCAGTGAGATTAACAACCTGATATTTCGAGAAGTTTAGCTTATGACCATTTGAGGATTGCCGCTAACTAATTTTGCTAATAAAAATGTATTCATTTTGGAACAATCTGACTTAGAATCAACCGTTATGGAGATTCACTAATCTAGTGATAGTGATAAGACTTTAAATTTTTTGATTACAGCTAGATTCCACACTGTATTTTAGGTACAAGTATGGAATTTTCAGCATGGATATCAGTAGCCCAAATTTTGCAGGACGACCATTGATATCAGGTGTTCGTCGGCAGGGGATCGAACCTCGGACCATGTGGATGGTCGGCGAGAGTTCTAATCATTGTGCCACCGACGCGCAATAGTTAGTCAATATTAACATGTCAAGGGGATAAATGTAACCCAGGAAATCAATGCTAAACTAAATTAGGGGCTGATTCTCTTAAAAGGATAAGTGGTCAACTGGAACTGTGTTGTCATTACATAAATTATAGACTTTTGATTGATGAAAAATGAGAATGAAAAAATGAAGATCCGTAACAGTCTGAATTAAATCTTACAACAGGTAAAGAAACAAATGGTAGTAATGTAATCCTAGACGTCTTTGCAACTAGGGAACATAACAGTGCCTTTGAAATATGAATGCAATCTGGTAAGGTTTTGATCTACAAATATCTTGATGATGAAAGATAAATTATTAAAGATTTGTTCAGTAAAATCGGTTATCTAAGAAATTTTATTATTAAAAATAGGGATTTAAAAACAAAGCATTTTATATATTGACGGTTGCGAAGAACATGTCAACAGTGACGACTTTAGTGAAGAAGAATATTCACTACAATCGTGATATGCTGTCTCTTCACAGACATTACAATTTTACTTTCGAAAAATAAGGGTAAACTAACTATTTCCGCTTGCTCCATGTATATTTATTACTTTGCCGGCTCCGAGGAACTGGTTACACTGGGCGTAGAATTATTATTGGATATCTGATACTCATCATGTATGCTTACGCAAGGAATAAACCGTGTCTGTTCTCAGTACACCTTGTAGATTCTGAACATGATTTTCATGTTCTGCTGTGTACCGAGTTCAATGTTGCTTCGCGATTTCGTCTTCTACATACATCAGAAGCTATCGGAATCCACCCAAAGAAGACAAATCAGTGTTTTCAACAGAAATTCGTGCAGTCACTTTTATCATCCCAGTTATCATTACATGACTGCATAGACTGACTATTTCTCACTGCCTCTATCCATTTTATTATTCTACCTACTTCACTCAAGATTTCTTCTTACGTCGTCACTTTGAACATTCGTCTACTCCTCTTAATGTGTTTGATTATTGTAGGCAATCCTACCCTTCAATTGTTGCATTAATTTTCTTGGTTCTTCAACCCTCTCATGTCAGATATTGATACAAACTAATTATTTCTAACAAACCTATCATCCCTCAGCATAAGGAACAAGATTCGCAATTTCAACATCAATGTCATTTTGATCCTTCTCTACCGAGCAAAAACTTGGCCAGTGTGTCAGGAAAAAGAAATTCCTACAGGTTGCAGACTTCTGTCAACAGCTACCCCTTTCGCTGCCTCCATACTGAAGATGAAACGGGCAACCAGCCGGAAAAAAAATAAAGAGCCGATTGCTCAACAAATATGTGAGAAAAAAATAGAGATGGATCAGGCATACGTTGAGGATGACGTCGAATCACATCGTGCTCAATGCAGTCCAGCCCTTGAGAGGAAACCTAATGAAAAGTGACGAGTGGGACGTCGGTGTGAGAGTGACATGGAGGAGATCGTGTGGGGAGGAGATGGGGGAGATTGGGCGATTGTGGAGCTAGCCAGCTGAAGATGATGGTGTAAAATAGACGAAAGCGGAGATATGTTGTTAAATCCATATGTTCCACTCGGAACACAAGGGGAACGATAATTATAACATCCAGATAACAACTAAATTGGTAAATTATGTATTTTTTAGAATAAAACTGGCTTCCATACCAGAGAAGAGTCATAGACGAGGATCTAATTAAAAAGTAAATATTTCTTTACTCAGTCCTTCAGCTTTCTGAATATCCAATTAAAAAACATTTCCGTTTTATTGAAGCTAAAATGAAAATCTGAGTCACGACAGAATATTATATACCCTAAGTGAAGTACATTTTTTTTAAATTAAAAGGGTGGTCTGAATATGTATAGGAAAATCTGTGAACAGATAGTCAGCGAATACATTTTTAGGCATAGAATTTGATTGTATATTAATAAATCAGATGAATTTCAGTTTGTCAAGTAACTTGGTCATTACAGTTGATATTATATGACATAAAAATGAATCTGTCCAAATGCTAGTTCGTTCATATCACATCCTGAGTGTTTGAATTATCTAATAACAAGTGTCTTCTATTGTCACCTACCGTCAAATTTGAAATGAATGATGATCATTCAAAGTAGGAAGGGTTTGGGGGGGGCGGGAAGTGAGAAAATTTGATAACTTTGTTCAAGGTTGTGAAATGTGTATAGCAAAATAACCATCTCTTACAAATATGATACTACAGAAAACTGAAGAGAGTAGCTATTTTATGAATTAATCGATAATTGCAGTGAATGAAGTAGATTTTTATTAGTGAGGACAAAAACAAAAAATTACTAATCATAAGTGAGAATAGTGTCTATATGTATGGAAAATTTGACAGTGTTTGAAAGATGATAGAATGAAGCGGATGATTTATATAACATTTTAACGGAAACTGGGTAGTTACAGAGGAAAAAAGAACAGTAAGTGAGAAAAGTTGAATCCCTTAAACAGGAAGGATAGTATTATAATCCAAAGGTATTCGATGGGGAGATAACATGTTAATACATTCTTTTTGACTACAGACTCCTAGTTCATTAATAACATTCCTTTGGTTTTCGGGTGGAAAATAAGATTTCGGTGGCACATCACAATTTCACTCCTCTCTGTTTATTCATTTTCATCTGGTTCCACGACTGCGCGTGAACTCCCACCTCTTGTGTTTGGCTCTCGTCACTAACCAATAGTGTTCCATTTGATGGCCTGCCTTGCGAGTGCTGTTACTCTATGGTCTCCCCACCGAGTGATCGGTAAATTCAAATTCAAGTGTTGGTTGGTAGGGATTTGATTGATTGGTTACAGGATTTCATCATGAGCTGACATTGCTTAGAGGACCATTGGAAATGCTCACTGGTGCCTTGTCCTATTCAGATAGGTAGTTACCTGCGTTTCTGGTGAGATGTCGTGACCAGTAGGGAGCAGCAGGTCGTGTGAGGACAAATACTCACTGAAGACATTGGCTAGGGTTCACTCTATGTCATGAATTGGCTTAAGTTAGAATTCAAGGGTCATTGGATCGGGTCCCAGTGGCTTAATGGTCTACGAGCTCGCCTTGTAACGAGGAGGTCCTGGATTTGAATCCCGGTGGTTGCGTACCATTAAAGAGCATCAAACTAGGACGAAACGGCTGTTCAGTACTCTCAGGTTTTCCAATGGTTCTCCGACTGATGTTAGCTCATGATAAAATCCTATAACCAAATTCAAATTCCTTTCTGCATATCTGTCACGAGATAGGTTCTTGATTGATATGTTACCCTACCTCCCTTTTGCTTTTCATCTGATCTTCAGTATGGAGCGAAGGCAGCTGTTGATGAAGGTTTGCAGCAGCTTGTTCGAAATGTCTTTTGTGACATGCTTCGTTTGAACTGTACAGATATAATGGTTTGAAAATCCAGATTTTGTCCCTTATTCTGAGCGCGGTAGATTAACACAGTGATTTCAGATTAACGAAGGTCTGTTAAGCCTTTCTGATTCTGGTTGGTTGTCATCGGTGGCATACGTAGTTGAAACGATTCTGTCTCGATGATTGGAAGAGGTGACTTTTAAATCCTCCCTTGTCAGTGATTGATGTTTGTTATTCTAACTTGGTCGATCTTATTTTAGCGCCTTCATTTATGCAAAGACAGGAAAGGAACGTTTAGTGGTAGTGTTACATACTGAATCCTTTATTAGTGCCTATACTAATGCCTTATACTTACTAAGATTAGTATAACAGAGATCTTTGAAACTTTATTAATATCTTCCCTGAATCAAGCGAGTTAATGTCATCGAAAGTAAAAACATACCTGCGCGTTAGGTAGTGCCTCTTATAATAAGTGATCGGTAGGAACAATGAATTCTACATATACATGAGAAGAATGTTTAATCTAGTTCTGTGTATACAACTTTTTGTTTTGTGCAGAATATAAATAGTTTTTAAGGCGTAGTTTGTAATGTCGGTAATCATAAGTGGTGTTTAACTGATGTGAAGTCTAACGTATGTCTATTCCTAGTTGTACAATGAAGACTTGTATGAAGAGGCTACAGGATTTGAAATGAAGAGCTCGAAAACAAACTGTCGCTCGTTTAATCAGCTTAAAGTTAAAATCACATAATTAGAAGAATTTCAGATGACTATCAGTCACTGAAATTAAGTAATTATTATTAGTTATTTGAGCTCTTCATTCAACGTACTGAAATATTGATATATTCTAAGAGCATTACAAATTTACATGAGAGAGACATAAAATCTCCAGTTACTAAAATTTAGTTTCGTAGTTCAGTCGTTACTTATACTTGACTTGATTGGTGGGGGGTTAACAATGGTATTCAGGAAGCAAGTTCAACTCTATCCCACATTTATCCACTGGATAAACTTGCGTATCCAATGAATCTTGCCAATAGCAAATCAGACTCACACCCAACAAGATATTTTGTTTCAAGGCACTGCAGAAGTGTCCGGAGTAGCAGTCAGCATATCAGCAGAAAGCGACTATTTCGGCCCGGTAAACTCAGCTGAAACAAGAAATCCTAAAAAATACTTCGATAACAATGTTGTTTAGATTCCCAATATTCTGATAATCGAAATGTTCAAACATAATTAAATGAAAAGAGATTAGTGAAATTCCACCTTTAGTAGTACACATGAAAAATTCCTAAAATATTTTCTTCAATAATCTTATTTCACATTCACGTGGTTCGCTTATCTACCGAGATTCAGTGTAGGTTTCTGAAGCAAATAGGGTAACAAACATGATGCAATTATTTAACACTGATTTCAAATGAACACTACACCGAAAGCATTTCCATCGTTCTACTGAAGAAGTCTGACAACAAACCGACCAAGAAACTATCGTTCAACAAATTTGTAGGAGAAAATGGAGATGAGTTGGGTACACAATGAGGTGACCGTTGAATGACATCGCGAGCCAGACTCTAGCTCGGGTGGAATCCCAACTGGAAACGACAAGTGGGTTATCACATAGAGAGTGACATGAAGGAGATCATGTAGTAAGGAGGAAACGAGAAATAATTGGCCATCGTGGACCCAGCTGAAGAGGACAACAGCAAACAGGACAAACTGGAGATGTGTTGTTGAAGGCTTATGTTCCATTCGGAACCCAAGGGAATAATAAGAAATAATCTTAAAGATGCTAGATACTGACGATCAGACAGCTAGCCATAAAGGAAAAGCGACAAGGAACCCTGTGAGCGAATCAATTAAGAACCCATTATCCAGCAAGAATATACCGAAGGAAGTTGAGATGCTTAGAAGACGACTGGGTAAGATCTCACTTCAGATTAACCGGTTGGACTGTCGTAAGTTATGATAAGAAGGACAACGTGAAGAAGATCGTGTAAAGCAATTAAAGTTTGTAGAGAAAGAGTGAAGCTGAAATGTAAAACTAAAGTCTTATGTTTTACTCAAGATCCGAAGACTGAATATTAATGACTGGTGATACTTTCAATAATTCACAATCAAATAGGCCCAAGTCAGAACTTTCGGAATACATTTTTCAAGTTCTTGGTGATTTCATTGCTGTCTAGATCGATTTTGAAAAACACCTGAACATTCTGATAGGGGTATGACCCTATGATAAATATCTGTGCACCTGAGATTTTCACTAAGACCTTAAGAAACTTATCTGAGGGCACATAAATATTGTTTAAGCATTGATATTCGCGGCAGGATGCGATGCATGTCTGTAAGATTTATGACCAGCTCCGAGTTACTGTTCAATGGCCTTTGGTCTCTACTGATGAAAAAGATTCAAAAATTAGGCATTTTTTTAAAATATCTAACGTAATGTAACATTCTTTAGACGACAATAATTTTCTCCAAATGAGAGGAGATATTTTTTAAAGTTTGTCTACCTTTTTATTCGGATATAAAATGTGTGAACTGTGAATAGTGAATAGCTTCCAGTTATTATTATTACTAAGTAAAGGCTAGCAAAATATCATCTTCCTACTTTTTTATGTCTATAACTGAATAGATTCAGCGGACCATACAACAGTGAGACAATACAAATCTTATTCAGCATTTTGAGACACTACATGACTGAAATGAACATTATTCATTCAGTAGTGTAGAGGTGTTTTTGTAAAGTAATATGATGGTACATTTTTTACAAAAGTTAGTTTATTTAATAAATAGTTAAGCTAACAAAAGGAAGGAGACAATTAGATGTTCATTAGTGAATTTAACTAGAATTTTATTTTTTTTCAGCAACCGTGATTTCTAGATTTTTTTTCCTTTTTTGGAGGTACAAGCTTTTGATATGTATTCAAATGTTGAGCATTTTATGATAATATCTAATATATTGTTTCATGATATTCAGATTTCTTCACAAATCACCATCTCTGAAACCTAGGAAGGAATTGACAAGCGTTTCATCCTTTTCTGAAGCGTTTTAGCAGTTTTCTACAACCAACTCTATTAAACCACTATCCTAGATCTCTTGTGATTCAGTCAGTCCGCTAGAGTTCAATGTCTTATGAATTTCAGCTTCTCTTTATTTGCGATACCTAATTTTCTGAATGCTTCAAAATCAGATATTTTGAATGTGAACAAGGAAATATTATTCAATAAGGCAAAAGGGATTTAAAGCTAACAGAAAAAGTCAGTCGGCAATGGAATCTTTTTAAAGCCATCCACCTTTATTATTATTCATTTGGGTTCCATGTAAAAGGAGGACTTCACCACAACATTCCAGTATGTCCTTTTATATGCGGTCATTTTTAGTTGGCACCATTACTGCCCATAAACTGTCATCTCCTCATTGAATTATCTCCTGTAGCTAAAAATCGAATAAACGTTCACCTCGTCGTTTCCTGTTCGGGTTCCAACGATTAGGACGCTCGCCAACCATACACATGGTCCGGGGTTAGTTCCCCGGCCGACACACGCCTTTTGAGCCTGAATAGCTCAGTGGTAACGTCTCTGAATGCAGCACTGAGTGACGAGGGTTTGAATCTTATAAAGGACATGCGTACCTTCAAGGTTGTATATACGCCTCTTAAACCTCGCCTAGATTTCTAGCTCACTAGTTTTCTAGTCGGTCACAAGCCCGGATAAAGATGGAGGGTTGGGGCTTAATGCTAGCATTTCAACCCCCAAAACTTCATCGAATTGCTACAGAAACTTCCACTCATAAATATATTTAAAAAAATATAAACAACCTTATTTTTCGCTGGAATCGGGGAAGTAAAATGATGCAGGCTGGTGAAAGCCTTCGAGTAGTTAGTCAGCCGATGTGCCTGGTTTCGATGAAAGCAAAAATAAGGATGGGGACGTGGAATGTTCATACAATCTACGAAATTGGAAAGGCTGCTCAAGTAGCCGAGGAAATGAGAAGATTTAGAATAGAAGTGTTGGGAATCTACTAAAGCAGATGGAACGGAATTGGAAGATGCCAACTACCAACTGGAGAGACAACAATCTATTCCGGTCATCCAGAGGACAATCACGAGCACAACAAGGGATTGGCCATCATGATGTTACGAACAGCAGCCAAAGCTCTCATGCAGTGGAAACCAGTCTTCTCCATGATAATGACAACCAGGTCCCTATGTTCCACTAGGAACCCAAGGTAACAATAATAAAAATAATAATGTGGTCTAGTATGAGATGTAACCTAAAAGTCTTCTTAGTTTTTGTCCCGATTCATCTCATTTTTATTCTTCATATTTATTGAACAATAGAAACTTGATGGTTTGTTCCCTAGAGTTTCATATCGCTTTTTCTCTCTGAATATCTGATGTTCATTCTGTAGTGATAGTAGACACTTATAAACATCTTCGACAAGCTGTTTGAGGTGCATTCTGTGATGCGCGTATTACGTTTCTGACCTATGTCTAAAGACTGATTTAAATTTGGTTTTGATAGTAGGGATTTTGTTCTCTGTAGTGGGTTCAGTAGATTTCCAGGTTGATTTCAGAGTGATGAAGGTCTGTCTTGTCTTCTCGATCCTAGCCAGTTTTGACATCCTCATCTGTACCGACTGCCTTTAATTGGGACGATCCTGGTAATATAAATGAAAGAAAGGGAACTTTTTCAAGTTTATTCCGTTGATAGTGATCGGTGCTTGTTTTTGATTTTGTTAGTTGGTTGGTTATCTCCATCACCTGCGTTTTCTATGTGTGTTTTTTTAAAGTCTTGTCTTCACTATATTCATCTTCTGTCAGTTTGATGATGAAGAGACAGAAAGAAGCAGAATTAAGCTGTCGGGTATTAAGATAGATTAAGTCAATTGCAAGTGCAGTGATTGAACGAACTTCTTCTGTATACAGACTTCAGGACTTAGCGAGTGGATTACCATTGCTTCTACAGTTTGAAGAAGTCTGATTAGCACACTTTTAGGAAGACTACTTCTTATTCTGTAGGCGACTTTGGAGTTTGTTTGGGGTGTAGCTTGTTTTCTGGAGTCTATGAGATGTTCTAAGAGAAAGAGAGCTGCGGGAGCATCGATTTACTCCTTTGTAAAAATATGCTGATAAGTGTTCAGTGATACGTCTGGAAAGCGAACGCTGGGCACGGTAGACATTCATGGCTCTACACGAGCAGGTGAATTGGTAGATACACATTGATGAGGCCAATAGTGGTAGCTTATCCTTCACGTTCATACGAATCACAGGATTTTGTGGAGAAGGTCAATCATAGTTCAGCTGCGAAGGTTTTCTTAAGTGAAGGGGATAGTCAATTTTTCAGTGTTTCTGCAGATAAATCTCCATTGAATTAAAGGTTCATGTAGAGGAGATTTTTCGAGACGCTAAATGTGGGCAGCTTTTGTGGTCTAGGATTCATGGATTTTGCAATAAATCGTTCTGGATAACAATTCTTAGCGAATCTTAACCTAAATAACATTATTCTCTACCCCACCTCTACTTAGTCTCTACCTGTAACTACCTCTGTTGCTATCCTGACCTAGGTTGAAACATTTTAGTCAATTATATTGCGTCATCTAACTTACTAACTTAATCTTGCATTAGTTGCTGTCCGATTAACCTTGTTTCTATATTAGATTATTCTCATATTACCCGATTAATTGTCCACACTTGACAAACCTCATGCATACATACACAAAAATAATTCTATATAAATGCGAATGTACAGCTAAATGTGAATGAATTCGCTAAAAAGAGTCTCTTCACTGAACGTCTTCTCTTTTTTTCATCTAATGTGAATAATTTTTCAGCTAACATGCAGTTTAATCAAACGGAATAAATTTCACCGAAAAATTAATCTCTATGCATGAAATCTTTATTGTACATATTGTAAAAACAGAAGATATTTGTTTATATATTTATTTATTAAGTTACAATTTAATGGTGACTTATCTAGTGAGTCTTTGTTCCAAAGACTATCCAGGAGTATACGGAGAACGTTTAATGCAGCACACCTATGTTTGTCATTCTTTAGCCGACGAATGATTGGGACGCAAACGAAGGATAAGCTAGATAGTTTTGCCACATCTATATGCATTTATCAATTCAACTGCACCTGTGGTGACAGTTATGTTGGGCGTACTACTAGACAGCTTAGCCAACCACCGTATTAGTGAACATCTCTCATCGTGGTTAGACAAAGGACAGACAAAACACAATCCGTAGCTCAATTTTATCCCAATTAATTGATAGTGGTCATGTAGTGGAGGAAACGAGAGCTTTCAAAGTAATTCATCGTATCCCACCGAATCTTTCCAATAGACCTCGTATTCGTCTACTGCACACAGCTGAGGCGACAGGCATTCGAACTACTAAACCTAAACTATGCACTCAAAAAAATTTTGTACAGTCGTTATCCCTCCCTTGGCCTATTAAGACATAACCGACAAATGACTTCTACACCAGCCCTTGTTTATATTTTCAACCGCTTTCTTATCATCCCTTAACCTTATCACATCTTCATTATAAACGTGTCTCATTTACTTCCCTTACAATCTAGTATTACTTAATCGGTTTATTTGTTTTTCTTAGCCTTTATCGACTACTTCTACCTAAACATTTGTTTGTTTAATCATGCTGTTTTTTTCATTATTCGTGTTATCATAGATTGTCTCACTTTTTCATCCTTGTTATTGATAAGACCATTATTATTATTACTATTATTATTAATTATCATTACTACTATTGTGACTAACTGCACAATTTATATTCACCATCGTATTATGCTATAGACAAAACACCATGATTGGTTTATATTTCTATTTTATTTGTAAACTTATGTATATTAGAGTTAAGCCTGATGAGATCTAATTGAAAACAGCAATATTGTTCGCTCAAATCTGTTGTTCTAAATTTTACGGTGGGAATATTTAATATAATATATATATATATATATATATATATATATATATATATATATATGCCAATATACATATAATGTCTATTATGCTGGTATTGAAGTTAGTTCTTGTTTCACTTAGTTCGTTTCTTCAAGTTGGTAAGGTAGAGTATATATATATATATATATATATATATATATATTCATCAGAGAATACAATTTGTTGGAGTAGCAGACAGTAGATGAGGCAGGTAGTGATAGTATGAGTAGTGAGTGAGTAGTTTGAATAGTTATCGTACATCCCCTTCTGTTCATAGACCACGTTGTTATTTATATTGTAATAAATGCCATTATTATTATTTCATTGTTTCTTCTTCTGTTGTTTTGTCGTTTAACCCATACACATTACGCTTTGTGTTCATTTTTGTTTTTTGTGAGAAGTAAAACGGGAGAGAATAAAGGGAATAGCATGAGAGTGCGTGACTGTGTGTTTCAGAAAGAGCCAGAGAGAGACGGAGAGATAGATAGATAGGAAGATAGATGGATGGTGAATAGGGGGAAGAGGAGTAAGAATAATCAAAGCCTAACAGAAAGCTAATAACTTTACATTTTTTTTAAATGAAAAACAAAACAGGAAGTAAATAGCAGATGAACTGTTTACATAGTCATACAATTATACATATACACGCGAAATATCTATATTATCACAATTTCCGAATGAACTACACACGAGCAATAATTAAAAGCTTTTGTTGAAAACTTACAGTTTATCTTATATGGTGGTATGTATAAGTGTTCATTTATAAATAACAATAAAGCTGGTCATTTAAATATTCCATTTATGTACATATATAGATATACCTTTCCTATGTGGAGAGTTGACATTTATAGTACTCTGGGAAATTCTTGAAAGACATTCGATCGTTCCTTCGCATTTCAAATGACACACAAGGGTTCCAACTTCACCTTTGAATTCCCAGTAACCGTGATGTTTCTTTAGGTAGATGGACTTGCAAGCCTCATTTTTTTTGCCTTTTGACTGGGATGTCTATCGGGTAAGGGAGGTTTAGGAGTGTGTCGACTTGAAGTTGAATTCAGACTATATCAGTGGTTGGTGGGCATCCCACCACTGAAACACTGTCTCACTTAAAAAAACGCTAGACAGCTGGAAAAAAACTTAAACCTACAAATCGTCTAAAGAGATATCGAGTTACGTCAGCCTTTCACTTGTGAAGTGAAATTTGACCGATTATGGGACTGTTAGTCACACTTAATTCAGAGTTCATTCGAAGTAAACACAATAAACAAGTCCATGGTATATTAAAAACATTCCATTTGTGGTTTAGTTTTAAAAGCATTATAGCTAATTTATGTTACAGAATGCCTTATTGGTGAATGGTGACTAGTGGTGGAATCCAAGATGCGCATTTTGTCCTACTTAGGACTCCTCCACTGGACGTAACTGCATTCCCCATTGAGTGATGATGTTTTTACCGAGTCTCGAACCCAGTCCCATAGTTTTAAGCATCCCCAATAGGATGAAATGTTTATCCTAGATCCCACTACTAGTCACCATCCACTAACTAACTTCTAATTACTTGCCCGGACATCGTCGAAGCATCTGCAGAAGAAGCCGACACGTCAACTTGAAACCAAGCACTTCGGTTTAATCAATCGACGGGAAAATCTAAAACTGGGTTAAATATGTTACAGAATGTTTGTTTAAGTGTTTTGCTATATCAAATAAAACTAAATAAAGAAAGTCTAATGTATTTTTATTTTTAATTACAGCTTGATTCCACACTGTATTTTTGGTACAAGTATGAAATTTTCAGCATGGATATCGGTAGCCCAAATTTTGCAGGCCGACCATAGATATCAGGTGTGCGTTGTCAGGGGATCAAACCTTGGACCATGTGCATGATCGGCGAGAGTCCTGACCACTGTGCCACCGACGCACGGCTTCAGTAGCCCACCTCGATTGTATTCTATCCTCTGTGGTCTTTTCTAGGTGGTTCGACAACTGCATGTTAGCTTTCATTTCCTCTTCACTTGATCTCCTTCATGTTGCCCCAGAGTACCAGCTCCTGCCAAGACTAGAGATAAGGAGAAGGTCAGGCATAGAGCTAGTGATCCCAATTTGTCAAAAAACAATAACCACATCCCTAATGAAATCTGAAAGCATAGAAAAAGGTATTCCTAGTTAGAATACAGGATACTGGATGAATACCGGGTGGTGAAAAACCTTCAGGAGTCAATCGGTTAGTTAGTTAGTTCTCTTGAGGTAGGCAAAATTAATTTTTAGTGTGATAACTAAATGTTGATCTTATAAAATTCATTAGAAAAACTTCAGGTTATATAATCAAAAGTAACTCTGTTATTACTGGCTTCTATTTGTTAATAGTGTAGGCGATATCGGTTAGGCCATTTAGCTGTATGTATACAGCAAGAGAAACGCTTTTAGAGGGTAAAGTATTTCACTCACTAAATAATGGGGAAAAATGCAATCGCTAAAGTATCCTGTACAATCGACTTGCAGTACAGTGGTTCATTGGTTGAATGCTCTCCAGGCACGCTTATGACTCAAGTTTGATTCCCAACCAACTTAGTCTTTAACTTCAAGTCTGTAAGTCAGTAATAAGTATGGAATATAAAGCCAACTTTAATCATTGAATTTACTTAAGGCTACCTGGATTTCTAAAGACCACTGGTTTACAAGGTAAAATGTGGATTTCTGTATTTGGAAGAGGCCAGTGATTGACATGGACATGCTTATCTGATAAAAATGATGTAACATGAGTTAACTACTGTCGTTTCTGTCTTTTTCCCTCAATCTTTTTTAATTTTAAAAATAAAAGTCTGATTCTAAGTACTCTATTTCCTTATTAGTTTGTTTATTAGATGTATCACACAGTGAAACAGTATTATTTATTGCATGACGTTTCGTACAAAATTTATTGTGGTTCATAATCATATCAATTGTAATCACACGACTTCGAAACCTGAGTTTTATAGTTCTCTTTGTTCTGTCCTCTTTGTCGTTGAAAGGGTAGTAGAATTTTCCAGACGTCCGGCCAGACAGGTGTTCAGTCATTCCTATTACACGTATTTGAAGCTGATTCGATAAACAAAGCTTACGTTATCAATCAACCCCTCCACCCTGTTATATTAGATTTCCAAACTATCATCCTATTCCATCCTATTGTAAGGTTGTGTGTAACGGCATTTGGTGAGTGGTATAGCTGAACTATTCTCTAGATTTCTTATATTATTCGAGTCAGCCAATCTAGATTTTGCTAGGTTTTTATGTTCGGCTAGTCTGACTGCCCCTGTTCTACTAGTTTGACCTATGTATTTGACCTGACAATCATTGCAACAGGGTATTACATAAACTAAATTGTTTTGTTTTAAAGGCTCCACAGGATTGATCCTTTAACCGACAAAGCTTGTTTCTAATTGAGTTTGTGGGTTTGAATGCCAGCCACTTTTATTCCTGCCTTGTTAAGAATTCTGCGTAAGGTGATTTCCGAGGTTCCTTCCTTGTATGGAACTACTACTGATGAATTGGATCCCTTATTGTTGGTGTTATTATCTCGCGTATTTTTGACATGCATGTCATCATTAATATTATTTTCACGATCACTACTATCATTATCTATTTTATTTTTAATTTTACATTTCGCTACATACTTTTTGACTAATTTATCAGGGTAATCATTAAGTTTCAAAGCGTCTCTTATATGCCTCACTTCCTGTCTTAGATTTTCCTTGGTACTATTTAGTTTTGTGCAATATTATTTAAACATTTCACTAATCCTATTTTTACTAATATAGGATGGTTAGATCGGAAGTCCAAATATGTGTTTGAATGAGTAGATCTCCTGTAAAAAACTTTTTTCTGATCATTCATAACTGACAGTTTTTAGCCCAGGAGCATGAACTGTTCTTTTTAGTATTCTGAAAGCCTCCAGTGATTTAACAATGAAACACCTTAGGATATTCATTATATTACTGTATTTTATTGGTATACATATCCCATTTTCATCTGACTTTCCCTTTGTGAAGTACAGTAGTACTGTCTGATTTCCGCAACAACTGAGAGGAGGCTTTCGTTGATGGGGAACATTGAACGTTTGTTCATTGGCCTTGGTCACTATCGGCGGGCAACTTGAAGGCGCGAATGGTTCAGCCGTGTACAAGTTGAAAGAAGTTGAAGGAATACTAATGAAAGTACAGTACATTCCTTATAAAACATTTGTTGATAGACTTTGTACAGAGTATTGACTTTAACTGTCGAACAATACAACTTCTTCTTGGTCCTCGTGTTTTGGAATTAAGGTTAATATTATACTAAGTAATTTGTCAGTTCAAGCGTCTTCGGAGATAATAGTAACCTAGGGTTAGGTTCCTTGATAGCAGCAATAAAATGCAATTTGATTTTATTAGGTGAATATGATAAATTCTCATTCGTTGGTTCTTCTTCATTGCTTCGTTTTTAAATTCCCTGGGCTTCTCAAAATACTGTGTCATTTTATATTAAACATTGAAGGCTTTAAGTAAGCTTAGAGGTTTATGCCTCTGACCCAACTATCTGATATTATTATTGATAGATATTTTAATTCTTGCAATCAATTCGCTAAAACCATCCTGTCAAACAGTGAACATTCTCTTTATTTCTTGACTTTCTCCCTGTATCTCTTTAAGTGAGCCCAAAAGATTTTTCATTAAAATTTATGCTCGTATAGCCTTATATAAAGGTTCAACCATACCGTATTTAATTCTGGGGTTGTTTGGAGGCAGGTGTGTGAATAGAGCCTAAAAGACTATTTTATGTCCTGTAAAGGATTAGCAACGTATTTATAGTATTAGTATTACATAACTTCATATGTCATTAATTTTCAGTTTCTGGAGTTTTATTGTTTTTAGCATTTTATTTATTTATTTCAGGTTTGGTTGGCAGCTGACAGTAGTTACAGGATTGTTTGAACACCACAGAGTACTAGACGGTTTATTCACCGAAGTTCGGGGCTCTTCAGCAGTACGTGCCTACCGGGATTAAGCCACATGATCTCTTGGTTACAGCGCAAACTTGTAGATCATTCGGCCCATTTAATGCCCTATTAATTCCTATATCCGCAAATTTTTGATATATAGTGCAACTCTCAGCCAGTGTTATGGGTGAGTAACTGTTCTGTCGACTAACTCGGTGGTCTCCGTTGGTTACGACTTCTCACCGGAACTCCAGTTAACCTCCGGTATAGAGCCAGTGACCAATGAACAGTAGATGAATTATCAAGTGTTGATTCACGGGGATTTAATTGGTCACGGGTTTGTTCACGAGTTGATGACAGGACTCTTACAATGACAGCATTTAATCCACGAGACCAGGTGTTTGTATCAAAATTCACTCCATGACTAGGCGGAAATGCCGCTTTATATGAGTATAATTTACAAGTAAATATAATTGTTTTTCCCCTTGGCTCTGAGCAAAACTCCGGGCTTCTAGAACTCGTTCGTATTTAACCCTATTCTCTGGAGTCCTTCTAAGTTAACTTCACGACTGTGAACAAATTCTCGACCTCGCCTGACATGATTTCCTATACACCACTTTCATACGCCCAACTCATCGTTTCTGAATCGGATGTCACTGAAATGTCACTCAACGGTCTTCTCACTGTGTCCGTAATCCAACTGCATTTCCTTCTGCATATTTTTAAGTTATTAGGTTTTTAGTTGGTTGGTTGCCAGAGTTCATTGTTGTTAATCTCTCCCGTTCATTCAATCTTTAGTAGGCAGTTATCGAAGACTGCCGCTGATGAAGATTCAATGTTGTCTGTTGGAAACGCTTTCCATGACGCATCAAGTTCTCTAACGATATAAAAGGAGTGACTTGGTATTGTTGATTGAAATCCGAATCTTGTCCCTTATGCTGAGTGCCATAGATTTTCACATTGATTTCAGATTAATGAAAGTCTATCATGCCTTTCTGTTACTAGACAGCTTTAACATCTTCATTTGTGCCACCTATAGTTGAAACGATGTTGATTATAAACGTGAAATAAGCAGCTTCTTGCGAATCCCCCTTGTCTTTAGTGACTGATCCTTGTTGTTGCTATTTTTTATTCCTCCGTGTTCCCAGTGGAACATGTGAAGTTTCAGTAGCAGTAGTCTTGTTTTACGGTGTGGAGTTCCTGGCGTCACGCCCAACTTCCTCCCTTTCTCAGGATTATAACCGACAAGGGAAGGATAAAGGTATGCGCCGGCCTGGACTCGAACCCGAACTATGTGCATGGTCGGCCAGTACTCTACCACTGGAGCGCCTACACATGTTGTTGTTAATATTAACCAGGTATCTTCATCACCTTTGTCTTCTCTATGTTCAATTAAAATCATATCTTCTCCACCAGCCTCTGTGCGAACTTGTCTGTTTTCGCCTATAGATCTTTAATTCTAAGTGACAAACCCACGGTGAAAATCATGCATAAATTGGGTTTAAGGAACGCAGTCATTATTATCGTTCAGTGGAGTCGTTTAGCTTTTATCAATAACAGATTAGTATTGTACAGAATACAAGTCATACTAAAATAACACTACTAACACTTATCATGAGTTTTTCTTGCCTTCGTTTTATACAAATCATCGTCTCTCTAATTGTTTTTATATCACAATATTGATGGAAAAAGTAAACTAGAACTAATTACGCAACAAGGAAACAATGGGAAACAATGCACACTAACCACAAGTTATTGTATAACAGACATACATTAGAATAGTAGTCTCTTAGCCTTTTAAGTTAACTTTTTCTATCTATGTATGACAAATATATCTGTCTAAATTTATATGTATATATATTGTGTATTGATTGAAAGCTAAATCACTGGAATATATTTGCTAGTTATGTTATGTACCTAACTAAGCAAATCTGAGTCGGAAGTCAACCGTACATATTTACCGATATATAGGTGTATATATAATAATAATAATCCATTATAAACTTAGAAGTGCGCATAGCGTGTTGTAAATGCGTTGATGTTATTCCTTTCCTTTTTTTTATTCTTTTATCACCGCATGAATTAATCATTCAATAAATATATGAGTGATAATTTATCACTGTGTTGTATTTTGAACAGTAAAAACAATAACAAATGAGATATAAGTCAAAACTATAATGGACGCTAAATCATCATGGAGGAAAATATTTATCTCTTAGGGTATCTATATGTGTCTAACTCACTGGTACCAATGGATAATGGCATTCATTTATAATAAAAGCGAAATGCATTACGGATCGTTTGTTTTCAAATTTTGATATCAATAGTCATACAGTTGATTCATCCTAGTCAGAAGTGGGAATTAGTCTTCTACGAAAGTTAACTGATGCTGAAGCTCATCCATCAGCTGTTTAGGAAGTTTGTGTTTGAATCTCAACCGACTCATTGCTAAACATCACCAGGATTACTCTCTGGTAATAAGCCGGGAGAAAAAGGAAAGGCTGTGTGTGTGTGAGGATGGTGACACAGTTTTGTGAAGACAATGTCACCGCTAAGTAGATTTCAAGGAAAGCTTGAGTTGCCATGTTTCCCTCAGAATTCGATAAATAAAAAAGCAGGTGGTGAGACTATTTATATACGATATACTTGGATTAACAAGCTTCTACTGGCAAGCCTGCCTATTACCGCCGATGATATACTTAATTGTTGTTGACCAGATTGTGCGTCAGACTGTGGAGAGCGAGGAGACCACCAATAAGAAGACTCTAAGAGATCTGCATTTTGTGCGTGGATCACATATGTTTAATGGCACACAAACTCGAAGGCTTACAGGCGAAAACCAACAAACTGGCTGAAGAGGCAGCGAAGACACGACTGCAGGTGAACGCAGAGATGACGGAGGTGATGAAGCTAACCAAACAATCAGCACCAATCACTATCAACAGGGGAGATTTGATAGAGGTTACTTCCTTCGCTCATCTAGAAAGCAGTGTTTCAACCACAGGCAGAACGGATGAAGATGTCGGAACTGGCAAGAATAGGAAAAGCAAGATACGCCTTCATCAGCCAACCTGAAACCAGTCTGGAGATCTTCTTCACTGTACTCAGTATAAGGAACAAGATTTGGATTTCCAACAGCAATGTCAATTTGGTCATTCTATACGGGTCAGAAACTTGCACTACGCGTTACAAAATTGATTTCTAACAGATTGTGGACTTTTGCTAACAGCTGCTTTTTCTGGCTGCATAGTGAAGATCAAATGGACAGAAAGAATAGGTCACAAGAAACTGTGTAAACAAACTAACCAAGAACAGATCGATCAAAAAATATGTAGGAAGAGATGGAGGTGGATAGGGCATATATTGAGCAGGCAGTCGAATGACATCGTGGGCGAAGCTGTAGCTCCATTGAAACATGAAAGGAAAGCCGTGAATGGGTCGTCGGTGCGAGTGTGACATAGAGTAGATCGCATGAGGAAGAGATGAGAGAGTTTGGGCAATCGTGGACTCAGCTGAAGATGATGGGAGAAAAAAGGAGAAAGTGGAGATTTGTTGTTGAATCCGTATCTTCCACTCGGGACTCGAAGGAATAATAATATAATAATACTAATATGATGAGTGATGTTTCAGCAGGAAGTGAGACTTTGATTCACTGTACGACTTCAATCTTTGTCATGAAATGAAATAAAACGTCTCAGGAAATTTTATTATTTCATTACCGTAGAGTGTAGTTTTAGTAGGCAAAATAAGAGTAGACTATGATTCAACTATCTGACAATTTTCCAGACACTACACATATGCAAAAAGCCGTTATATGTACGGTGGACATCATTTCTAGCATAATTAGCATTTGAGCATTTATTTTAACTTCCTAAATCTAGAGTTTTTGGAATTCTTTAAATGTCTGAAATCAGTTAAAAAGATCCTACTACGAGATTCATACATATTTTGATGTTTCTACTAACTTTGTGATCATTATCTATTTTTCTCCTAGACTGTATATCGTTGTTCTCACATTTATATATCATATATTCACTTGATTCTCATTATTGATCTCTCATGCTTGTTCTTGTAGTTGTGTAATGATTGATATTCTTAATGTGTTCTTTAACAGTGTGATTTTGTTCCAATGAATCAGAGTTATTCTGACACTTTACTGTTTGCAAGAATTATTCGTGTGTGTGATGCTTGCTGACAGAGTTACGGTCCCACTAAGTTGGCAATATTCTACTTGATTCTATGGTATGTCTTATGGTTGAATTCTGATTAATAAATTTTATTCTACAGTATTTGGCTTTGCACTCAGAAACTTAATTTATCTGTGAATCTGCCTGACGGCACTGTTGAACCAATCTTGCGTTTTTGATGTTATTATTGTTGATGTGTATAACTACATGGACCTATCAATGAATAATCGGCTTTTTGATGTCTTTGGAATGTTTTGTGGTTGTGATTTTCTGAAGAAAGTTTCGGACATCTATATACTAGGACGCAGAGATCGGTCTCCTGCGTTCAGACTACAATGAGTTGGTTTCGGTCGTTACAAACCTGTCGCTCAATAAATATGCAAAAGTGTATGGAGTTGGATAAAGTATACCTTGATGATTCCGTTAAGTAAAGTCGCAACGCCAGGCTCTAGAACTGAACCGAATAGGAAACAAGTAAGGATTTTCAGGTTCACATAGGGAGGGGGAAATGAAATGATTTGGGCAATCCTGAAGCAAGCTAGGAATGAGAGTGAAGAACACAGTGAAATGCAAACCTGCTAGTGAACCCCCATGTTACACTTGGAACCCTGGGGAATAATAATGACACAAATAATAACAGTGTCTGTTATCATTCCAGTAAATGGTAACTTCTTTCAGTTATATCCGGTATTACTATCTAACCTCTACAAATCAAGACTATCGAGGAAAACTTCATACACCTATCTCCACCTATAAATTCGAATAAACACCACTTCTCAGTTTTATTAGCTCGCAGTATGATTATTTTACCAATAATTTTGAGAGAATAATCTTATTATGATATCACATATCATAACCCGAGTGGAAATATCAGTTATAGATTCCCCTACTGCCTATCGTTAAGTAAACCATATCAGGATAATATGAAGATAATATCGAAGCTCGAGTAGTAATGTCTGCCATGTCAACGGAAAATGAGCACTTTGGCCTCTTATAAAACAATTAGCAGTCACTTTCAACAGATATAGATGATTCAAGTATTGGTTTGTAGGGATTTGGTGAATTGGTTACAGGATTTCATCATGCGCTTACATTGGTTAGAGAACCATTGGAAAACCTGAGAGTACTGGACAGCTGTTTCGACGGCCTAGTTCGGAACTACTCAGCAGTACACTCAAAGGGATTCGAACCAAGGCGATCTCGCCTTGTAACCACAAGGTTCTGAGTTCGAATTCCTTTTGAGGGTACTGCTGAAGAGTTCCAAACTAGGCCGACAAAACAGCTGTACAGTACTACCAGGTTTTCCAATGGTTCTCTAACTGATGTCAGCTTTTGATGAAATCCTATAACCAATCAAATCCCTACAAACCAACACTTGTATAACCCTACTGTCAGCCGATATCATCAGCGAATATATAATATATCCATGCACGCAACATGGTGGACCCCACTGATAATATCTTCTCTCTAAAACTCAGGTAACACCATCTCTGTAATTTTGTCTCACGACGGGAGGATCTTAAGTTCCATTCCTGATAGAGTCGTGAGCACGTAATACCGAGCATTTGAAAACAAGGAATAAACTGCCATCCTACACTGCCTAGTTTTCAGTGGATCTGTAGCTGAAGTCCATCAGATATCTAGCTCAAAAACAATGAAACTACTACAAATCTACGCTTAAAAATGCATTCACTCATATAATATTCAAGTAAAGTGAATGCAGGTGAATACTACTAGTAATATATACTAAAAACGTATAAATTCTAATTGAATTTATAATGTCTAAAGTAATTTATTTAATTGAAGTTTAATTGAGTTTGAAAGCAGCACTTAGCATTCTACCACCTGTGGTATGTACTTTCTTGTCAACAGTAGAGTCATGAAGTTAATTCACATGTAAGCGGGTAATTTTTTTCTATTTCCTTGTAATCCAGGTGGTCACTGAGACAAATACATATTCATACAGCTGAATAATTTTTGTTATGCGCTTATTTTAAAAATTGCATGGAAATTAAATCATTTTGAAGGAATCAAGTGAGACTATACAGAAAATCCTTTGGAATATGTTTATTGTCGCTTATCAGTAAGAAGTATCTCTCCAGTCTCAACAGACAAATTCGTATTCCATCATCACGATTAATATTCACATCATTTTGTGCTGAAGACAATCTATTCTCAGGAATAAAACACTCCTACACACTTTAGTAGTTGTGTTCTAAATAAGAGAAGCATAATGAGATTCTCATGAAAGTTGGGGGTCCATTGGTCACTTGCCAACCAGCTTTTAAATTCAAGGTAGAGTAAATATGGTACACACTACTGAGTGATTGATATGAGTAGTCGGAAACCATTCATGTCAAACAGTAGCACTTATGAATCAGATTGAATTGATCTAAATACAGGACGATTGTATCACTCTTTTGAAGCTTAGGACATCGACAGTATGCGCGCTGGACTCAGTTCAAAGTGTCGATTCATGTCAGACTAATTAAATTCCGACAAACTACCATTTGGCATCCAGTAAATCACACATAGCCACCTGAACATTTTAGGTATTCGAAAGAAAGGTATGATGATACTTGTAATTTCTCAGTGAGAAATGTGACTGAAAAGTCTCTGCTTATTCATCACCGGAATCATTTCTAACAAGTTATTGATGATTCCGGTCGAAAGCGGATCGACTGGAACTCTAGCATCAAGCGAACCATCTATTGATCTATTACTAGGCACTTATTGAGAAGAAAATGAAAATACACGAAAGAGACATTCATGTGAAATTACACACCAGACAGGCTCTTGTGTATAATCTGAACAGGAATCAGCACGTTAAGCGTTCGATAGTGATATAGTGGAAATCTAGTGAAAGCGAAATGAAAAGATGTAGGTAGTCTTTGAGTCATAACTGCAAAAAACCATATCCTGCTGGTCGACCAGGCAGCAGTGTTTGCTAGCCCGACCAAAATGATCCAAACCTCTGCAGGCTGTTCCATTTATTTGAGGTCAAGTTCATCAGTCAGCGGTGTAGCCGATTCGACTGAGCTCAGACAGCCAAACCAGTTCAAACCATTCGATTTCTGAGCAAGTTAAAAAAACTATTTGCAAACTGTGAATTCCAGTCTCTGAGTCAGTTGAAATTGACGGTGGAGAGTCGAGTATTGCTGGGGGAGATGCCGCTAAGAACCCATATTCCATTTGTAATCCATGGAATGCCTAATATTAATAACAATTATAAATACCATAATTATAATGCTCAGTTTTCATTTTCTCAGTCCACACTGACTTGTCCAACCACATTTTATATTCCACTGATGTTCACATCAGTAGGAAGAAAAGCGCACTTGCAGATGTAGAACGTTTTCATCATTCGGTTTGAGTAATTCAAGAATTTGTTGACTATAAATCTCGTTTTGTAAAAACTCGTGGTAAAAGAGGAGAAAAATATTACTCAGTTTTTGATTTATTTTTACCTGAATTTTAAAAATATAATGACCTGAAAATGAACTTATAACATATATACGCGACAATGTCGTCAATTGTAATGACCCATTTAGTTATTAGTTAATTTTTTCATAGAATTAATTATTACAGCAGAATAGTTTTAAGCTCGCCTTTTTTGCATATACATAGTTTTTAGTATTTTTGTAGGGTCATTTAACATGAGGTAAAAGTTAATACCGTCAAAGCTTTCTTTCCTACCTGAAGCGTGATCATTAATAGATTTATTTAGTTAGATATACTTTAGATACGCTATTATCAGAGAATTATTTCAAGTGTTGAAGGATTAGACGGGCAAGAACACACACACATGCACAGGACATTCATTTCGTCTTCATTCGAAAACGCATAGTCCGTAAACATCATATTTTTCCACTTGTGTAATTCTTTGAGGTGTGTAACTTTCTAGTTTGTGGAGTTTCTGATTTCTTTGTAAGGCAGTGGGCATTCGTGTTACTCTTGCATGAGACTCTTCATCCGTAAGCACCTCTTGACCCACAGGAAGTCAAAAACAGTACCCTCTACTTACGAAATAAACATGTAGTCACTCAGTCAGCCAGATTTAGTTCTGAGGCAACACACTCCTGAACTCTAACTGCCAATAAACCGGTGGTGGGCTCTGAAAGAGTGAAGATTGGGTATAAAGCTAGCAGTCTCACTGCGTAATAGTTACTACAGTTTTAGTGAATCTATGAAGACTGAAGCTGTATAGTCGATTCAGAACTCAAACACTGAAAACAATAATAAAAATCCCAAAATTCTAGCTAACCTCTACTTTCACTGCTTGGACGGTTTTATGTGGTAGCCTAGATACTAAGTTAGGATGGGATGATTTAACCACTCAGCCAGTTGTATGGCCAAAGGACATGTTTACAAGGACAAGTGGCCACACAATACTCATGAACGTTATTTCTAGTCAAGGCCAACGGACTAGGAAGCTCATAGTTATTCATGTGATAAAATTAACTGGCTTCTTTAAGAAGTGGTCAGTACAAGCTGTTCCAAATCACAGTGTGTAGAATAATTATCTAACTAGCAGTGAGGGCAATAGGTAACTTGCTTAGATTTCAATAGGTTCTTGTTTGTTTTGATGAAGAATAAACAAGTTTCAATGATTTTTGGTTTTATCTCTTAAAAAACTTCAATAAAATTAAATGTATCGGAGAAAGAATAAGTGAATGAAGAATAATAGGAATTTAATGAACCTGTGAAGTAATAAAGAATGATGGAAACATCTGCACTGAGGAGAATAGTTTAGAGTCATCCCACGAAAGATCTTCTGTTATTGATTTTCATCAATATCAATGGTTCCAGCTAGTCAATCTAAACAAGTACGGATGACTCAAACTAACAATGAAAGACTTCATAGAATGATTCCGTGTTTTGGTTTGACCGCCGCCTACTCTTTTGCAGCTCAAAAGTATCGCAGTCACCATCTGTGAACAAGAAAGATGATGGTTTGACTCGTCTCGCGTGTGTGTTCTAGCCGTCTCAATCGATGCTGCTTTAAAATGTCATCGGTTGATTCCCCCTTCTAATATAGCACTGTAAATCTAATCTCATTATTACTGAACACGTTATACCACCTAACACGAATGATAAAACGTGAACATACTCAGATTAGAAATTTTCTCTATTATTTCACGACTGAATAAACCATAATCTAATGCTGTTAACATTATCACTATTTACTCTATCGAACATTAAATTCCTCTTTTATTCAATAAGGTCATGATCAAAGAAGAATATTATTTAGTATGTTATACTTTTTGAAACAGTATTTACTCACTGATAACCACCAACAAACTTTTTTATCTATATAAAAACGGAAATCGGAAACCTTTTTTCTAAAACAAAAATTGAAGGCAGTCAGTAAACGAACTTTGATTGATTCAGATGAACCAGAGAACAGGACTAAGGATGTAGATGAGATATTTTAAAAAATAGTTACAATGAAAAGTCACAATTGCATCAAGTGAAAAGATGAAACTCGATAAATTTTGTGCTGTTTTTAGATCGATAAGCATGCCAACAGCCCGCTTGTATGGATTGGGTCACTTTCAGGTTAGATTGAGAAATGAAATCAGTTATAGAACTACTGAAAACGAGGCAGTAGTGAGCAACAACCCTAAGATTTTCTAAACGGTAGAATCCATGACCTTCAAGTTTAGACGCGAGCTCAACGATCATTCGACTACATACATACTTGAGTTGATAGGCCATATTAGTTATGACTTCTTACCGGAACGCCAGTCACTTGTATGCATTGGAGATGCTTTTAAATGTCAGTTTACAAAGATTTGATAGATTTCAAGTTCTCAAGAGTTTACTAACTGAGTGTCATCCTATAATCTAACTGTGCGTCGGTGGCACAGTGGTCGGGACTCTCATCGACCACACCTGATATCTGTGGTCGGCCTGCAAAATTTGGGCTACCAATATCCATGCTGAAAATTCCATACTTGTACCGAAAATACAGTGTGGAATCAAGCTGCAATCAAGAGGAAACAAAGAATTATATGTTGCATCTCATAGAAGAATATGACACAAAGTAGAGTTGTGATATCATCTTAGTGAATATTTTAAGAGTGACGTATATATATATATATTTATATTCATGAAACATTTTATATATACACTCATTGCTGAATACTTTTAAGAACAAAAGGTTCAGCGAAGGATCTCTTTTCGGAGAATTCATTTACCTAGCTGTACCATCGCATTTACATATAATTCGTCTTTGTGTATGTGTGTGTACATTAGGATTGTCAAGCAAAAATGAAAGTTAGTTGATGTTACTGTTCATGTCATCAAAAGATTTCAAAAGTGTGATGACTAATATAATTGTAACTAGGAGCAAGTAGGAGGGGGCGAAGATTGGTAAGTATAGAAATGGGTTGCGCATTATGACAGACATCTTCTGGGCGATATCATACAGAGAAGAATATAAAATGCACTGAAAAGAGCATTCTCTCCTGCCACATTACGATTGAAATTCTCTAGCCACCCATTGTTTTTCAACAACTCCAAAGATAAACAATCACGTCTGACCACTTTTATGTGCATCTACCAGTTTACTTGCCCATGTGGAACCATATATATCGGTCGTTTAATGCGTATTTTATCAAAAAAAAGTCAAAGAGCATTATTTATCTTGGCTACTACAAGGTAACTGGATCAATAAGGAGTGATATATTTTCAAGTATTAGTTTTGTAGGGATTTTGTCTGATTGGTTGGAGGACCAAATATCTGTCCAGTACCCCCGAGTTTTCTGTTGGTCCTTAACCAATGCCATCTCATGGTGAAATCCTCCAACCACATAAGGGTGTGCTATAACTGAACACATATCCAACACTGGTCACTCAATAGGTAAGGAGGATTCATTCAAAGTCATGTACAAAGTCAAAAGACGGTTAGCTCCCGTTCATTGGGGAGGTTTTAGCGATTCGGATTGAAAAACCTGATGTAAATGGACAGAAGAAATTTCTGCACCACCTCCTTGTACCTTGGGTATAATTCAAAATTCTACTATTTTGTTAATAATACTTTTTTGACTTTTTTAAAACTTTTGTATGAGATCTTAGTAACAATTTTTCTTGACCAACCCTTTATTTACTCTTTCTACCTGTTACATAATTTGTTTTGGACACTTGTCTCCATGCTCTTTCGTTTTTCTGCGTGTCTTCCATATTGTGCAACCCATTTCTACACTTACCTAACAATTGCCCCCCCTTTAGTTACAATTTGATTAGTCATCACATTTTTGAAATACTTTGATGACATAAACACTAACTAACTTTCATTTTTGCTTGACAATCCTAGTGTACACACACATACACGAAGACTAGGTATGTATAAATGGGATTTTACAGCTAAGTGAATGAATTCGCCGAAAAGAGACTCTTCGCTGAAACTTTTGTTCTTGTATCCATGTCTGGATGGCTATTTTTCGTCAATATTTTAAAGCCAAAAGGCAAGTCTATACACTTGTCATAAGTTCAAAATTCAGTTGGTTCCAACGACACCAAGTGAAGTTGGCAGAGTTCATTTGGATTTCTGTGATAAATTCTGACAGAATGCTATGGAACAAAGGAGTTTATCACCTACGGCAGTTCTACGAAGAAAGCTTAAGACTAAAACCTTAACGGGAAATTGAAAAATACATATCAAGTATGATAAGTGAGTCGGCGGATTGGGGAGAGAATACTTCCCAGCAATGCACGTAGTACAGATTCAGTTCTCAGTTGACTCACTTCCCCATGACTCAGCTAATTCACCAGCCGGTAGTAAGTAAGGGAAAGAGGGAAGGGTGTATGTGAGGTTAGAAACCCCAACTCATGAAGAAAAACCCAACAGAAAGCTTAAGGCTAAACATAAGGGAATGGAATAAAATTATCGAGTATCAGGTTGGTTAGAAAAGACGAGTGTTACTTTGTTTCGTTCTTTATTACATTTGTGAACTAACAGTTAAAGTCACTAATATAATTTTATTTCAGATGGCATAAATCAAACATGAATCTGCGAAGAGTAATAAAATTTTTATATTCTATCAGAGTTTTCCACTAATGATATGCATTTATACATATATAACAACAAAAGCCATTGTAGCTAAGAATATTAATTCTGCGAAAAGAAGCTAAGTATTAAAAAAATGTATTGATGCTCCTACAGGTGAAAATTTTATTAGTAAACAATCGAAAAAGTTCAGCTACACTTTCCAACAAGCATTTCTGACAAAATAATTTCGAGTTGCATAGGTGGTACGTTATGGATGAATTTATCATAGCTATCCAAAATCAGCAACACAGTACAGGCTTACATTTCTCTAAAATTGGGCTAGAGATATATAACCTGTATCAGAAAGAACAGTATCTGAATTTTTAACACTTATATGAAGTCAGTGAGTGCTTTAATATAGTTTAGTGTCTTCAAATGTGCATCATCTAAAGCATTTCAAGTAAGCTTCTGAAGTCTTTCAGTAACGGCTGCACTTGCTGGCTAGATAATGAAGATTAGGTGACATAAAAGGATAAACAGTAAGAAAGTCTGGTAGCGAACTTCCTAGATATAGAGGAAAAATGGAGACGAACTGTGCATACCTCGAGGAGATCTCCAAGTGACATCAGAAGACAGAAAAGTCCTCAGGTTGCAAGCTTATATGAAGCGGCGAAGTAGGCTTGGGTTTTAGGGTGATCTGAATGAGATCATGTCAAGAGGAAAGAGAAAGCTGCAGGCAGTTATGAAGCGGACTGAAAATCATAGTAGTTAGCTTAGTGCAATGTTGTTGTGCCACTTAGTACGCATCAGAAGTTAATTACAACTCGTCTTCATTGATTTAGGATACAATAAGTGCATTAGGAATGTTCAGTATTTTGCCTGATTGATTTTGACATACTTTTACGGATGAATATAGTGACATTAAACCCCAGTCTTTACTTGCATTTATCATCGAATTTCGACTGAATTACTTACATAGTTCCTTTCAAGTTATTTTAGTTTTTTCCATTATATATTCTTGTTCAGTGTTTGTTAAATGTATCCACAATTTTTATCACATTTTGGGTGCAATTTAGGAATTCACATTAATTTCATTGTAGACTTCAAGTATTGGATTATAGGGATTTGATTGATTGGTTGCAGAATTTCATTGTGAGTTGACATTGGTTAGAGAAACATTGAGAAACTTGAGAGTACAGGACAGCTGTTTCGCCCTAGTTTGAGACTCTTCAACAGATCCCTCACTGAAGACATTGACTAGTGACCTAACTATTTCGTGAATTGGTAGAAGTTAGAATTCATTATGTCGGGTCCCAATGGCTTATTGGTCTAAGAGCTTGCTAGCCTTGTAACCAGAAAGTCCTAAGTTCAAACACTTGTGGTGGGGGGGGCGTACTGCTGAAGAGTCCCAAAGCAATGTGATGAAACAGCTGTCCAGTACTCCCAGGTTATCCAATGTTTCTCTGAACAATTTTATCTCATGATGAAATCCTGTAACGAACCATGGACTTCAATAAAAAGAAACATCATTTACCAAATCATTGAAATTAAGTCAGTAATTAACAACTGTTTCTTCACCAGTTAATCACTGTTCAACGCTACCCACGCATTAATTTCAAGTCACTAGTCTAGCACATTGATTAACCAGCCAATGAACAGAAATTAAATGATCTATGGATTCTATCAATTCGGGATATGACATTATCTTTGACCAGTTTTATCGATGAGAATACGGCTCAACCCCATCTTTAATGGATCCCATTGACTGCCACGAAACGACTGTTCACCTGCTTCTTAATTTCAGTGACTCTCAAACTGACTTCATTTCATAACAGAATCAACAGAAATTTATTGACGTATAACGAAATGTTTTAAACAATTTTAGAGTCAGTACTTTGTTGCTTGTTTTGTTTTTTAATTTTCCAATAACTTGCTACTCGATGCTGTTATTTTCTTCTTGTACAAAGCTAATGCGTTGCTAAAGTCAGGTCAAGTGTATCTTCTTGTCTCCACCAATGTGATTGATCCTAGTCATGAAGAAGAATAGACTTTGAAGACTTTCCCAAGCAACTAATGAGATCATCAGATTTTGGTCAAAACATAAAAGAGTAGCAATGAATTATGCATGTCACAGCTGTCTGATATGACCTCCCTAAGTTTACACGCTCGCCAGTTTTCTAGCCGGTCTAAAACCCGGGTAAAGAGGGAGGGTTGGATATGCGGAGAGCGGTCCTACACTTTTAAAAACCAGTCAAACTGCTACAGAAAATCCAGCGTACAAGAAATATATTAAAAATACCAAAAAATATAAAATCAAACTTATTCTTCACTGGAATCAGAGAGGCGAAATGACATAGCTGGCTGATTGAAACCTACGGATGGCCAGTCAGCAAGCCACCGTGTCTTCTCTCTATGAAAACAACTATAAGAATGGGACGTGGAATGTACTTACAATGTACGTACCTGGGAAGGCTGTCTAGATAGCCAAATAAATGAGAAGAAGAAGAGTCATAGGATTGTCCATTGGGAAACCAGTAAATAAACAAGGACTACATTAGTTCAATCAATGTTCTAAGCTTAGCTTTATACAACTCTTGTAATGTCTTCTTAAACATGTCTTCATTGATTACATAGTTGACAAATTTTGAAAATATTATGATTTGATCAAATCATGATATTTCTTAATATCTATAACTGATTGACAGGAGAAAATAAAAACAATATTGAAAAAAATGACGTCCATTAGCTAATTAAACATATGCCTCAACTGACATTTTATTAGATACTAGTGGCTAGATTTGTCTTGTCATGACAGATGTGATCTTAATAAACATCAGGCACAAGATTGAAAATTCTTTCATTGACCTGAATGTCGAGAATTATTTGCTATCCAAAGGAAAAAAAATGTTTAATAATGAACATATGTCTTTAATATGTCAGCTGAATATTTGAATAGTTGTATTTCAAGTTTCATCACGGATTGATATCAGTTAGAGAATCATTGAAAACCACCTAAGGAGTACTGAACAACTGTTTCGTTCCAGTTTTGGACTCATCAGTGGTGCATATCCACCGCCAAAGTTCGAACTTAGCACCTTCCGGTTAGGAGTCAAGCTCGTAGACCATTCAGCCACTGAGACCCGACTCTATGACCACTTCATCAATTCTAACTTCTACCAACTCATGGTTTTTGCGTGACTGGCACCAGAGAAAGTCATCGCTAGCGAGTGTATTTATCCTCACTCCCGACTAAATGGATCCTACTGGTGACGAATTCTCACCAAAACTGCAGACCACTTCATCCCTCAATCAGAATAATTCTTAGAAGTTATACTGTAGGGATTTGATTTGTTGCTTTGTAGTAAAATGCTGGTAGTATGAAGGTCTTGGAATTGACACTGAATACTGGTAAATTTAAAATCCTCACCTGTTTTTGGATGAGAAACACATCTTTAACAGAATGTAGTAATTTATGTTATACTTGATAAAAAAAATGCCGTTTATTTCAGTGAATTATGTTTCCGGTGGTACAGTAGTAGAATGATTATCAGCAACACTGAAAGCTAATGTTCGATTCTTAGCTGACACTCCTAAGTCTCGCTTAGTTTACCAACTGTTAACAGACCTGAAAAGGAGGTGAGGTCGGGCATCAAGCTAGTATTTCATTAGATTCTAAGGAAAGCATTGAAATATTTTTTCAAGGAGCTGGTTAACATTTTGCAGGTAATGGAGAAATAGATACATTTCATACTAATCAGTAAATTAGCGATAACCACTGTCGTGTATTGGTGTGTCGATAGTTCGGCGGTGGAACTATCGCCAGCCATGCTTATATCCCGGGGTTCGGTTCCCGGGTTTCAAACGCACTCCTAGATCTCGCTAAGCTAGTGGTAAGGTCGGTAAGGAGGGTAGGTTTGCCATGGGGCTAAAAACCTCATCCAATAAGAATGAAGCCCCTGCTACCAAAACGTAATGCAATACCTTCACTGCAACAGCTTCTGCCCTATGAGCTATAAGTAGGGGTTAGTAAGGACACTGTACGACAGGGCCAGGAAGTTATGTTCGCCTAACAAGGTAGGAGAAGAATTAAGCTTTGTTGATATCCAAAAGGATTTGTCCTAAAGTACAGCAAAGAAAGAGATGAGAAAGAGAAGTATCCAAAAGTTGAAAATAAGAAAGTGTTCATTTGCCTCCCATACAAAGGAGAAACAGTATGACAAAAGATTGAAAAGAGGATGAAAGGAGCAAAGAAGAGATGCTTTCCTGCAGCCAATCTGGTGACACTATACAATACTAGATGCTGTATAAAGCAATCGAAACTGGATAAGTACCCTGCTGATGTTACCTCCAACTGCATTTACAAATTTACGTGTACCTGGGGCAGCAAGTACATTGGAAGGACAGGAAAAAAGGGCTTCTATCTGGTTTTCAGAGTATATTCCGAGAAACTTATGCCTAAAAAGAAGCAGATATTTACAAATTACAATTACTAGACACTCACCCTGTGGATACGGGTCATTTTGTCGAGATTTCCAAATCCTTCAAAATATTAAACATACAAAGGACAACGAACGTACTACGATTTGCTGAAGCAACTGCAATCTAACGTCACTGACCAAACCTATGCACACAGAAAGAGAGTGTAGTCAATCTCTCATTCCCTTAGTAACCATATCACTTTCATTGCACTGATTAGTTATACACACTAGTGAGCTCAACTCACTTAGCAAGTTTTCAAATTGATGAACTTTGACCTTCTTGAGTTGCCATGTTGACACTGTTTGTTAGATTTTTTCTGTTTTCTGTCTTCTCTCACCCCATTTTTCTTCTTTTTTCATAGTTTGATAGTATATAAATTGATGATGCGTTCACCTTATAATGTTTTCTCTATTACCTTCCAAACAATGAAGTATGAAATGTTATTATTTATAACCATTGTAATTTCAGGTAGTTTGTAGCTGATGAGAACCTGTGAAATAGAATGATATTATTTTATACTGCCAATCTGGTCTTTCTTTCTCTATCAAAATTTGTCAAGGGAACCAAATGAATGGCAAACTTAGATGCTTTAGCTTGACGCCCAGCGTTCCATTCAGAATGCAAAGGGATGAATAAATGTAATGTGTCCAGTGCTTATTGCTGAAACTGACTGGAATGTATCGATCGATTTGAAACGTTGTCAACATTCTTCACAACTTATCGTCGTAATGTACTTCCATATAACGCTAATTATTAGTAGTTGATATTGCGAAAATTTGAAGTGTCTCATTTGTTTATCCTAGAGGCCAATTTATCATGTGTAGAGCTTTTTCTGTGTAACGCCTTACATAATATCCAGTAGTCAATGTGATCAAAAGAAAAGCTATGTTATTCTTCATAAATATTTCTTTTCAGGGTTTTTTATTGATCATTTGGATGTTGAAACGATTCATGAATATTCCTCGAAAGCTGTTTATTCAATGACTGATTCATTATGCATTCTATTGTTTATTATAACTAATACAGACATTTTGAAAATAAGATGTATGTTGGGATTCATTTTCTAAATTTCACGATACAAATGAACTGAGATATTATCACTGTTTTTTGTACTCATGAAGAAAAAGAAGACCTATTTTAAAGTCTGAGTAAAGAAATAAATCATATATGTATATCTGATTAACCATTGGGGTTGACATCCTCAAGGATGTTTCGAACTTGTCAACCTTCTGGAATACATATATATATATATATATATATATATGACTCTAAAAACGATGAATCCAAGATTCCAATAGATATCTATGTCAGATACAAGTCCAGTTGTGGATTAAACAGTTGTCAGACGAAGCGATTAAGTAAGAATGACCTTAACAACAGGTATCATAAATCATAAATTTACTTGGCTTTTTATTGTTTTATCTATAAGAATTTATTTATGTTGTATCTAGTTTCATTGCTTGCGAACCATTTGGGACGAAGGGGTTAAAATCTGAGGTCTTGATGCTTCACTAACCATTTTCTTTTTTACTCTTTCACATTCCCAGTGGAAACTAGGGCTTCAAGCTAGAGCCTTGAAGTCATTGTAACAGTGTTTTATTTTTACGGGATAGGGTCGCTAGCCTCATCCCCGACCTTTCCTTTTTACCGGCTTTATTTCCGGCTTAGCGAGGTGAAGGGGTGCGTCCATCGCCGCGGATCGAACCCCGAACCACAAGAGGTATGGTTAGCGAGCACTCTACCGCTGTGCCACCGACGCACTCCTAGTACCACTCGCATGCCAGTACTTATGGTATTGTTATTTTTACAGGGTTGGGTTGTTAGTCAGCCTCATCTTCAGGCTTATCACAGGCCAGGTGAGCTTTAGGGGTGTATCGTATGGTAATCGAAGTCTGGAAAGCATGTATGCTTGGTAGATGTTCTATTGCCGAACTACTGATGCTTAGGTTGTGTAATTATTACAATAGATGATAACCTAGACTAATGTTCACATGGTAGGAAAAAGATCGTTTCCTTCATGTCATTTGACCATTAAAAATAGACTTGAGAATTTACTCAATAGAGTTGTAAGTTTTAAATGTGAACTATGTATTTAATCACGTTTTTGAAGTAAAGCCTCACAGAAAAATAATTGAAAAGTATTCATGTCAAGCGGTAATGCTTGCTAACCAGAGTGAAGTGATGTCAAAACTGGATGGATGTGTTACTGGCTTGAAGCTGATCTCAACAGCACTGTGTGTATAGCTAGGCTAGTCTCAAAGAGATAAATTATTCCAAACCGTTTGGCTGAATGGGCAGTGCATAGATTAAATTTATAGTTTCTAGATTAAACAGCCATAATTGCACTAGTACGAGTTTGTTTGGCTCTCTGCTACTTGATGAGTATAATCTTCAACTACTTATATCAAATAGTAGTATGTATCACAATCCTATCTCTATTGCCACCTTCAGTAGCATTTACGGTCCCAAAGAGATCACGTATTGTCATCTAAATATTCTTAACCTTCAAAGGAAATCCTAGTGAATTCTATTAGGAAATATATATTACTATACAACTGGTGGATGGTGGCTAGCAGTGGAATCCAGGATGCGCATTTCGTCCTATTTGGGACTCGTCATCTGGATGTACCTGCATTTCTCAGTGAGTGATGATGTTCCCACCGAGGCTCGAACCCAGTGCCCATAGTTTCGAACGCCAAAGCGTTATCCACTAGACGACTTGGGCCACGAGAGCCACCTCTTGTGCAACGGGTCATATTAATTAATATTAATTCCACTGCTAGCCACCATCCACCAATTGTATACTAATTAAACGCCCAGACATCGTCGAAGTATCTGCACAAGAAGCCGACATGTCAACCTGAGACCGAGCACTTCGGTCCAATCAATCGACGGGAAAATCAAAAATTCAATTCAATAAATATATATTACATTTAATAATATATTTGGTTTTCTTATTATGCAAAATACTTAGAAATTCGATGTCATGAAGTTGATATTTATAGTTGCAGCCAATTTAAATACATTTAGGGTGTCATGGATCTACGGGAATGAAAACGAGATCAAGCAGTTGTGACTTCCATGTCTTAAATTAGAATTTCATTTTATCGTTCAAGTATAATGTGATCCTCTTCTTCTATACTAGGAGGAAACTGTATGCTTTACTGAGAATAACGGTGTACATTGTTAGACATCAAATTTACCAAAGACAATGGCTGTTTGAAGAGCATCAAAGCTTAAATTTTAGCACTGACATGTGTCAAACAGTACTTTTTTGCATTTACAGTTTCTTCTATTGACAAGTGGGTAAAATATTTCTTTTGATTGTATGGAGGATTTCATCATTAGCTGACATCAGTCAGAGAACGACCGGAAAACCTAAGAGTACTGGACAGCTGTTTCTTCCTAGTTTAGGACTCTTCAGCAGTACGCATCCACCAGGGTTCGAACCCACGACCTTCTGGTTTTTCCAAGGCAAGCGACCTCGTAGACCATTGAGCCACTGGAACCCGATCCAATGGTTCTTGAATTTGAACTTCTGCCAATTCACGACACAATGGTTCACTGGTCTAAGAGTTGGTTTGCCTTGTAACCAAAAGGTCCTGGGTTCGAACCCCAGTGGGTGCGTGCTGCTGAAGAGCCCCAAACTAGGACGAAAAAGCTGTCTAGTACTCTCAGGTTTTCCAGTGGTTCTCTAACTAATGTCAGCTCATGATGAAATCCCCCATACAGTCAAACAAAATCCCTTCACATCCAATAATTGAAAACATTTCGTGTTTTATAATAATAACCACTTTATTCCAAACTATAATAACCATACAGAATGGTAGGTTTGATTAATTATATTTCAAGTTTCATCACGGATTGACATCAGTTAGAGAATCGTAGAAAACCACCTAAGGAGTACTGAACAACTGTTTCATTTCAGTTTCGGACCCATCAGTAGCACATACCCACCACCATTGTCCGAACTCAGGAACTCACGGTTAGGAGTCAATCTCGTAGACCACGCAGCCACTGAGACCCGACTCAATGACCACCCCATGGATTCTAATTCTTACCTATTCGTAATTTTAGTGAGACTGTCAGCCAGTTTCATCGTTAATGTATATTTGTCCTCAATCCAAACCGGAAAGCTCCCACTGGAGACGATGTCTCACTAGAATTTGCAGACGAATTTGTCCAATAGCTAGTCACTGGCGAGCATCAGAATAATTTTTCGTGAGTTGATTTGTAGGGATTTGATTTGTTGTTTTCAAGTTTGCTCACGGATTGATCTCATTTAGAGAACCACTGACAACTAGCAAGGTGTACTGGACGGGTGTTTCGTCCTAGTTTGGGACACATCAGCATTCTTTCCTAGTTTTCAATGTTTCATTAATTGATATCAATCCGTTGGAAAGCTTTAAAAACAAATCCAATCTCTACAAATCAACTTTTGAGAGTTTACTTTAGGTAACCGTTTGCAAGAACTAAAATGCCTATCAACCACAAAGTCAGGTAGTTGAATCGAAAGTATACACCACTACCCTTCCTTGTAGGCTTCAGTGTTTCACATAATAGGACAAAGTCATTCTTGAAAAGTCCAGAGAAGAATAAGAGGGAAGAATACAAAAGAAGAGAACCGATACTTGAAATAATAAGTTGTCAGAGAAGAGGTTGAGTTAGGCTGAAATATCTCAGCCTTATTGTGTGATAAGTCGGATAAAATAAGAAGTGTATACAGAAAACCCACATCAACGGGTCAGTATACCTATTTTTTCAGCTTTGTGCCCTTAAAATACAAATGCAATCTGATAAGAGGCTTGGTTGACAGAGCAATAGCAATCTGTTTGGATGAATGTCTTGATGAGGAACTTATTAATATTAAACGCTTGATGAGTGAAAATGGTTATCCAGAAAAGTTTATTGATAAGAATATGAATCTAGAATCAAAGCAGTTCAAGGTAACAACAGTACCTTAAAAGGCCTTATTCTTACAAATCCACTTCCTCGGGAACAACATCAGCGAAATAATAAAAGGGCTTTAGAAATGCGGTAAAGAGAGCATTCCCTGCTGCCGAATTACTCTGCATCTTCAAAACCACTCCTCTCTTGCGTTCGAGAGTAAAAGACATACTGCATAATTTCACCTCTTCCATGTGTATCTACCGGTTTAACTGCTCCTGTGGAGCCATTTACATAGGCCATACAATTAGGCGTGGTTCCTATCGAATTTCCGAACATCACCCTGTGTGATTAAGTAAAAGACAAACAAAACCTATTCGTAGCGCAATTCTATCTCATCTTGTGGATACAGAACACAAGGTTGATGTCAACGAGGCAGCTTTCAAAATCATTCCCCGCATACCGACGAATCTTAACTTCGTCTTAAGAGTTCGATAAATAAATACTACTGAGACCGTCAAGATCCACATTAAGAAGCCCAATTTGTGCGTCCAAAAGAAGCTAGTTCAGACACTGTCCTTACCTTGGCCACCTAGGTTCAAATGATCTTCAATTTCTGTAGAAATTTCCCTAAGTTTATTTGATATTCTGTTTGCTATTACATTTTTACGCTTATTATAATTTATGCATCTTCAGTGAACTGTAATTCCGTTGATCTTAATTTAAAAATCGATATTATTTAAAAAAAACACTAATATTTTTATTGACTACTAATCTAGGATATTCTATGTATATAAATACATTTATAATTGTAGAGCCGGAAGAGGAATTTATCGAAAAGGATATTCTTTGCTCAATCATTTTGTGTTTTGTAGGTATTTTTTTAGAAATCGACAAGACATGAGACGACCAACAAAGTTAGGAATATAACCTTGTAACATGAGAGGGTAAGATTCGATTCACTTTCTACTACTCAAATACTTATTTATTATTATTGTTATTATATCCTTTAATCTCTTCAGCTCCAGCTGCGCATCTCGATTGCGTTCGGTTTTCTGTCAACTTTTTCACCCCGCTCCAAGTCTGCCCACATGCTTTCATCTCCTCTTCACATCACCTACTCCAAGTCACCCTTACACTGAGGACCAACTCGCCAGTTCCTTCCCTTTCGGGTTCCACTCGAGTGATGGCGTGACGTGTGATGTCACTTGATGGTTTCCTTAGCGTATGGTTAATCTATCTCCATTTCTTCCTACCTGTTTGTTCCACAATCGGTTACTGATTGGTTCGCTCATTGCCAGAGATCCCTGACTATTGCTGATCTTTTCTGACTAGCCATTTGATCTTGAGTATTGAGCGAAGACAACTGTTAATGAAGGTCTGTAGCTTGTTTGAGATGCTCTTTATGACGCGCCAAGTCTCTGATCCGTATGGTGAGTAGCACTGACTTCCCATTGGAACTGAGAATCCGGATGTTATTTTTCATGCTGAGTGCTGCTGACCTCCACACAGACTTAAGAGTAATGAGATCTTGTCTTGCGTTTCCGATTCTGGCTTTGATATCCTCGTCACTTCCACCCGTAATTAAAACAATGCTTCCCAGGTAGGTGAAGGAGGTTGTTTCTTTCAGGTTCCTCCCATTTATGCCGGCTGATTGTTGTCCGTTGTCATCGCTGTTGATGTTGGCCAGGAATCTTCATCACCTCTGTTTTATCTATGTTCACTTGAAGTCCTATCTTTGATGCTTCTTCTGCCAACTTGTTGCTTTTCACTTGCATATCTTCCAGTTTGTGGGAAATCAGACATATATCATCGGGAAAGTCCAGATCCTCAAAGTCTTTTGTGTGAGACCATTTTATGCCTGTTTCCTCATCGGCCCGTTTTCTGTCGCATTGTCCAATATACTGCAATCAGGAAGATCATTTGTGATAGTAGACAGCCTTGCCTCACTCCCGTCTTCACTTCGAAAGCTTCCGTAAGTTTCCCGTTGTGGATTACTTGGCATGCAGCATTGTCGTACAACTGTTGAATGAGATGTATAATTGTCGATGGCACCCCGTAGTAGCGAAGTAGTTTCCAAATCAACTCCCGATCGACGCTGAGCTATTGAAGGCCTTTTCAAAGTCGATGAAGTTGAGTTAGGTGAAGAGGTGACTGGCATTCCAAGCTTTGTTCAGTGATGATGCATAGTGTGGCGATTTGATCAATACATGACTTGTTTCTCTTGAATCCAGCTTGTTCCGGTCGAAGTTTTTCATCCAGGTTGGCGTGTTTGATTCTCTCCAGGATGATGCGGCTTAGTATTTTGTTTGAGATGGACAGTAGCATAATTCCGCGCCAGTTTTTACATTGACTTAAGTCTCCTTTCTTTGGTAGTTTGAATAAGTATCCTTTCTTCCAATCCTCGGGTATTTTGCCCTCTTTCCACACCTTCTTCAGTAGTGGTGTCATCAAGTCCGCTGCTGTCTCTGGGTCCATTTTCAATGCTTCAAATACTTAATCCTCAATAACATTTTATGAGTGCTTTGATGTTTTGACGATGGGTGAAATTTGAAAAATACCGATTCAGTAAACACCCCGTAGTCAGTGGCAGTCAGTGTTCACTGTCAATGATTTGTACTGTAGAATTAAGAGGCTATCTAGAACTCCATGATGGCCTTATAGTTCTATTATTGTTTTTATGATGAAATCTATCTTAAATATATCGTCGAAAAAGAAAAATCTCACTGTTATCAACAAACAGAAAATCTATATGAACTCTAAGTAATTTAAATGATTTGAGTAAATTTGATTTTCAAGAAATATATGTGAACAAACACGGACGAATAACAAGAAAACCGAAGTAAACATATTTAAAATTGAAACTGGGAGCTTTATATATATATATATGTTTATTTTTCCAAAAGGGGATCACGAAAGCCTAGGTCAGAACTTCACCTCTCTTATTTATGCATAAATGTTTGTCAAAAACATTCGACAAAATATTGCTATGATATTTTTAAAAAACGCGATGGTCACTCATTTGCTGGATAAGAGATCAATTTCTTAAGGTAAGAAGGAATTACAACAAAGCATTAATGTAACAGAAAGATACGGGGCAAAGTTAACCATTCATGGAATGCGAACGCACGACTGACATTGAGGCGACCAATCAAAAAAATCAATGGCTTTCACATAAAAATGAGTGTTTGTTTAAAAAGAGAAATATAGAGAATAATGATAAGTGTCTCAAACGTATCTCTCAGTTACAAGAAACAAACAGTATCATTTTTTTCGGTAAAAACCAGTTACTGTACGTGTATTCATCATGGTGGCTGTAGATGAGTTCTATTTGTGACCCATTTATCGCTCTAATTCTGTTTTGCAATCTTCCCCCAACGCTCTCGATTGAATTAGTAGGCGTTTCAGTAGGAGAGTCGAAAACTCTAACCTTAACTCAAACCTTAATGACAACCTTGATCCTAATCTCAACCCTGTTCCTAACCGTAATCCTTACCTTAATGCTAACACTAACCCCAAACGTGACCCTGATGAGCTATCAACACATTATCCAAACAGAGCTTAAAAACGAGATGGGAATAAAATTTTCATCTGTCTTTTCATCATCATTATTATTATTCCCTTAGGTGTGAGTGGAACATACGACTTCAACAGCCGATATCCACTTTATTTTCTGCCGTCCTCTTCAGCTGGGTCCACTACTGACCGTAATGTCTCATCTCCTACTCGCCACACTATCCACTCCACGTCATCCTCTTACCGATGACCCGCTCGTCGCTTCCCATTGGGGTTCCACTCAAGCGAATACCTGGCGTGAGATGTTATTCGACGGTCTCCTCAACGTACGCCAACTACATCTCCATTTTCTCCCACATATTTGTTGGGCAATCAGCTCTTGTCAATTTGTTACGAGATAGAGTTTCCTGATGCTTATACTTTCTGGCCATTTGAACTTCAGTATAGAGCCAGCGAAATCAACTGTTAATAAAAGTGTGACACTCTGACCAAGTTTCGGACCCATATTGAAGGACTGACTGACTTCACGTTTGTGCTGAAAATCCAAATCTTGTTCTTTCTGCTGGCTGAGTGAAGAAGATTTCCAAACTGGTTTCAGATTGATGAAGGCATATTTTACCTTTCCGATTCTAGCTGATTTTGATATCTTCATCCGTTCTTTCTGTGGTTGAAACGATGCTTCCTAGATAAGTGTGGGAAGTAATCTCTATTAAATCTCTCCCTTTTTGATGGCGACTGGTGTTGGATGTTGTTGCTGTAGGTTGTTTGGTTATATTCATCACCTTTATTTTCTCTATGTTCACTTGGGGTCCTGTCTTCGCTACCTGCTTCTTCAGCCACTTAGTATGTTTTTACCTGCTGATCTTTGAGTTTTTATCACATTAAACATATATCATCTGTGAAATCCAGATCTCCTACAATCTACTTGTCTATCCAACGTATTTCTGTCTTCTAGCTCCCCATCCACAGTCTGATGCCTCATTTAGTACACCACAATTAGAGGGTTTTTACATAATTGAGCTGAAATAATGAGACCTTTCGTTATGCAACGAATATTGTGTGTTCAACATCATTGTGTATTCTCACTTCTGGATTGATATACTTTAACTTGGCCAAATATGGTTTACAGTTACGGCAGTAATAGGGGCTGGATGAACCGCTTTTTTATACATAGTTTAGAGTTTTCCTTATGCATAACACGGGTTTCCACTGTGAATAGAAGATATAACTGGGATCCCTTCAACGGCCATTTCAGTATATTTTGAAAAGAAGGTTCCAAATCATGTTAAGAGTTTCTGGAAGCTATTTTGAATTTACCAATGATTAATAATATTGGTCTGAAAGGTTTGGCGTCTTTTGACATATTGGTTCTTGATATAGACACCTTGAGAATATAATGTTGTAGCATGATTTTACTTGGTTGGTGTGGGAATTGTGTCACCACATGGGAATGTATGCACATCAAACTCATCAATCTTAAAGGAGGACGTAATGCACATCCTCGATTCTACTACTAGTTAATGATAGCGAGGTTACTCAAAAAGAAATCTTTCATTTTCCGCAGAAACTAAACTCACTTTAATCTATTTCGAACTTTTTTGTTAGTTCATAAAATGTCCACTCTTTATTCCTAACAACAGATTTTTCTAGAATAGGTATTTCTCAGTCAAACTCCAGTTTTTAATTTTGTTCAACGGATTTCGCGGATGACTTATGTTTGATGTCACACACAATCAAAGACTTACAAGCGAAAACCTCAAACTGGTCGAAGAAGCAGCAAAGACAGGACTCCAGGTAAACATAGACAAGACGGAGGTGATGAAAATAACCAACCAACAACAGCAACAACATCCAACGTCAATCACCATCAACGGGAGGGATTTGAAAGAGGCTAATTCATTCACTTATCCAGCATTGAGCATTGTCTCAACTACAGAAGGAGCGGACGAGGATGTCAAATCGAGAATCGGGAAGGCGAGAAACACATTCATCAGCCTGAAACAACCAATCTGGAAATCTTCGTCACTCAGCCAGAATCAACAACAAAATTCGGTAGGATTTTCAATACAAACGTAAAGTCAGTCAGTTCTTCTATACGGATCAGAAACTTGGCGGGAGGGTCACAAAGAATATTTCCAAAAGGCTGCAGACCTTTATTAACGACTGTCTTCGCTCAATACTGAAGATCAGATGGCCGGACCGGAAAGAATCACCAACAAGGAATTATGGGAACAAACAAAGCAAGAACCAATCGCCCAACAAATATGCAGGAGAAAGTGGATATGGATCGGACACTCGCTGAGGAGACCGCTGGGTGACATCGCGCGCCAAGTCCTCGAGTGGAACCCGAAAAGGAAGCGGCGTATGGGACGTCCAAGGGTGACATGGAGGAGATCATGTGAAGGGGGGTTGAAAGAATATGGACTAACAGGGATGCAGGCGAAAAGTATAGCAGAAGACAGAAGAAAGTGGAGACGTGCAGTTGAAGCCCTATGTTCCACTAGGAACCCAAGGGAGCAATAATAATAATCAACGGTTTTAGGACTGTGAAGGTTGTGTTCCGCAGATAGCTAAAAGGAAAATGAAACCAGCAATCAGCTAATCAACAGTACTTAGCACATGAAAGAAGATCCGAGTTTTTGACACTAATTCTGAATCAGTGAGTGCTTCTGTATGGATCATAGAAATAGAGCAAGTATTGTTTCTAACAGGCAGCTGAACAGTCTCACCAAATAGCTGCCTTCACTCGATATTGAAGATTGGATATCCTGACAGAAATGATAAGCAGAAACCAGACCATCCTACACTATTTGGTTAAACAAATATGCAAAGAGAAATGGAGATAGATAAGGCACACAGAGCGGAGATCATTCAGGGACATTAAAAACCAGTCAGAAACTCAATACGATATTTAATAATTCTTTGTATAGTAATGAAACAACATATAGTGATACAAGGTGGTTAATAACTAGACAACGGGAGAGTATTTATATATGATACGATATAAATTTCAGAAATAGAGGGCAATAATTGAAAGTAAAATCATTACAATAAATAAAACGAAGTACTCGTTTACTCAGCCGTAAGATATGTACCCTGCTCATGTCACATTCAACTGTATTTACCATTTCACATGCATTTGCTCAAGCAAGCACATAGGAAGGACTGAGAAGAAAGCTAGCAATACATCTGCTAAGTATATCCTCAACCTACTTCGAATGAAAGATAGGTGACCTTTTGCAAACGCAGTCTGTAGGCGTCTGCCTGGTACAGAACATACAGTCAAGTCAATAAAGCCTTCAGAATGATCAGTATATACAGAAAGGCTTGGTTACTGTCCAATGTGTAAGCTATTGATATCAAAAGACCTCAGGCCTATTATTATTCCTTTAGGTTCCGAGCGGATCATACAGCTTAAACAGCACACCTTCACTTTGTTCTGTTCTCTGAATTCACCTCTAGTTCATCATTGAATGTCCGCCTCAATGCTTCTTATTCGTGTTCCACTAGAACCAATGGCGCGCGTATTCACTCACTGGTCTCCATAGTGAGCGTCAAATTCATCTCTATTTTATTGTAAATATGTGCTGAACCGTAAAATCTTAATTCGTTCGTTTCCACAGTACTTCCTAGTCAGCGATTCAATCTGCAGTGTAGAGACAGCGGAGGTAAGTGTTGATAAAAGTATACGTCGGCCTGTTCAAAATGCTTTTCTTGACACACCAAGTTTTTGACATACAGAAGAAGTGACTGATTTAACATTGGTGTTGAAAATCGTAATCACATTATGTACTCTGAGTGCGGATACCTACACACTCATTTCACAATAATAAAAGTCTGGCTTTCTTTCCAGATCTTAGATGGCTACGGCATCCTCATCCGTACGGTCTGTAGTTGAAACGATGCTTTCCACATAAGTGAAGGAAGTAACCTCTGTCGAATTTCTCCAGTTGATGGTGACCGGTGTTGTTTGTTGTTGCTGTTGGCTGGTTGATTATCTTCACCACCTCCGTCATCTCAATGGTTACTTGAAGTTGTCTTTTCTGCTTCCTATATGAACTTGTTGGTTTTCGTCAGTATGTCTTTGAGTTTATGTGACTTTATACATAAATAATCCGTGAAATGCAGATCTTCTAGTGTCTACTTATCGGTCCAGCGTATTCCTCTATTCTCGCTTCCCACCTTCTGTTGTATAATACATTCTCCTACAATCAGGAATATCATCGGTGATAACAGTTGGCGTTGTTTAACCTCCGTCAATTCTTCAAAGATTTTGATGTGTTTTCTATTGTGGATCACTGAACATATGTCATCCTCTGAATATGGTAAGATAATGATAATATCCTCACACTATCCTGACAATTAGGCTTGTTATCTATGTGTTGCAATCATTAAGTCAATTTCGATTTTCACTAGCTGAGCTGTATTCACTATTTCTCCTTTAATTTACCTAATTGTTTGCTTACGTAGTGATTTTATTGCTATCTAATACATCTCTTCACTCTCCTCTTAACTATCAAAATATCCATCGTATGATTCAAAGAGGAATTCTAGTTGTTCGGTTATTCAAAATATTATATTCTAACCGCTTGTTCCATTACTGTGATAAGAGATACTAAATACACTTCGAGTAAAAATTGCATTAAACTATGTCGCATATATTCATATTTATAATAACTTACTTGATTTTAAATCTTTGAGTAAATGTAGAAGAGTCGACAGATTTTTATCTTGCATATATATTCCTTCTTTTATTGATTGATCACTAGAGAGTATTCATCATCGTGTTTTTACACTTTTGTTTTAACAGTGACTTAATTCCATCAGTCGTTTTACCAAATCGCTTCTAGAACCAGCTGACTAGGCATCTTTGAGTATCTCAAACTGTTATTAGGTAGTTAAAGGGCTCAGTGATAGAGTCTGCTACTAGAATAATGAGTGAAGATAGTTCTAATCCCACAGAAGATGTCAAAGCCTTCGTGGTTGTGAGCGTTCTTTCATGACGAGTATCAACAAGCATCGAAGACTTATGTGAGGAGCTACATTTCGAACATCTTTAACAACTTTACATCAATATCCATTCTTGATTTCTTCAAACTGATTAAGGCGGCTGGATATATTAGATTTGAATGATCTGTGTAACTTAACTTCTCTCGACAAACGAAATAACAAAGATATAAATTTCAAGAGCAAATTGATAAGGATTTGATTTATTACTAGCTTGATCCTTGATCGATGTCAACCAATGAACCATTGGAAACCACCATGGAGTACTGGACAGCTGTTTTGTCCTAGTACTTATGACGTTTCAGCACTACGCACCTACTGGGGGGGGGGGCAGAAATCAGGTAAGCTCGTAGATCAATCAGCCACTGGAATCCGATTGAATTGGGTCATGAATTTCACCTTCTATCACTTCATGACTTTAGGGCAACCATCAGTCATTGTCATTAGTGAGTACTCACCAGGCAGTTTTCATACTAGAATTCTAGGCAAACTGACGACAGTGGCTGGTGGTGTCAGGCTACAATGATGAATTTGATAGAAACTGGATTTCTTTAGCTAATAAATCACCTGCTAGTGACTGAATAGTATACTTGTTTATCTTTTAACCAGAAGGCCCTGATTTCATATCCAGGTGGCTGGGTAGTGTCAAAGAGTCCCGAGTACTAGGACAAAGCAGCTCTCCAGTACTACTAGTTCGTTTTTAATAGTTTCTTTGCAAGACATCAGTACGTGATGAAACTTGTAAAGACCGAAATGTTCACGATGAAATATGTTCTATTTACAAAAGATATTTAAAATAATAGAATATTTGGTAATGACTGTTTCCCTACACATAGAGACCATTTCAGCTTATGTCTTCAAAATCAGATGAGATGTTAAATCAACCATATGTACAGTCAACGCATCTCAATTCCTGTTTCTTAAAAAGGTGTCTATTGTTTAATACTCTGATTTTTAATTCCTTTACGTTACCAGTGAAGATAGGGCTTCAAGCTAGAGCTTCAAAGTTCGGTGAGCAGTAGTATCTACTTTTTTATGGGGTAGGATTGCTAGCCTCATGCCTAACCCTCCTCTCTTTACCGGTCTTAATCTCGGCTTAGCAAAGCAAAGGAGTGCGTCGGTCGAGGGCTGAATCCCGAACCATATGAGTAGTTTGCGAGTATTCTACCACCAAGCTACCAATGCTCTTAACAATCTGTAGACATCATACTATGATTCAACGTTATCATCATAGACAGTACGCTGCTTGACAATGGAAGGAACGTATTCATTCAGAAGCTGGCAGGATTCATATGCCAGACTCTGATCCATTTTAATTGATTGTCCTTTTATCTTATTACCTAACATAAAGTAGGAGGAATGTGACTCGAACGCTCGATCAATCGGTTGACAATCTAGGGCTCAAGCCAGATAAGACACATCTGTAGGTAATCAGTTAAAGACTAAACGGGTAAATAAGATCCTGATTATCCAAAATAACCATCCAAGTCACCAAACACAGCGCTCAGACTTCAACAACGGTTGTATAATCATCAAGGTACATGTATACTGAAATTCACAAATTACACAAACTACTAAAACATTAATAAATACACAGCAGGAGGCGATCAGACTGTGAAAATGACTTTGATTCAAATTCAACCCTCCATTAATCCCTTTTTTATGCGTTTTTTGTAAAAAAAAAATACAGTAGACAAACGTACAGATGGTTGTTGTTTTTCCTCGACAATTAATAAAGTCATTCAAAATAAACCATCGTATGTGAGAGGTAATATGTAACACACTAATGGAACTAGCTTTGTTTTTCCTCACGTTGTCTTCTTTTTGACCCCGTTAAAAAAGAAACACTTTCAGTCTGAATTCTTTACTTAATTTTCTAATGCCTACCTAATACAATTGCGTTTCTTCTATTTATTTTTGATAGACAACACTGATAAAAAGAAATACTACTTCTTCACATGGAAAGTTTTACACATTTGAAAGTTAGTCAAAAGATGAAAAGAAAGTCAGAGGAGAGAAGGAGAGGAAAACAAACCTCGCTAAACACAATAAAAGTAAGAGGAATATACTACTAATGCTGCCAGTTGAGACAACTTTGGACTAGTATAATGACAAAAAGAGGAAGAATGCAAAATAACTGACTTTGTACGACAATTAGAAGTGAATTAATTCATAGAGAAAAATTTATTTACTTGTGTTCTTCCGCTGGGTCAACACTCAACACATCCGAAGAGAAATATTTCTGACAGTTAACTGAAGGTTGGTTTCCTTTTTTTTCATCTACTACTATTTCTGTTGCATCAACCAATACTACTATTACTTCTACTACTATTGTAACGGTAGAGGATGATAGATTTTTTGTAAAGGAATGTTAATTTGCAATTCGTTACCTCTTCAACGAATCATTTGCACAGCTCCTCCGTGTTGTACTACTTCTTGCCTTCATATTGCGTTTCTTTGTGTTCCTTTCACGTCTTCCATGTGTCTCCACAGGACTGGATTTTTGCTTTCTCTGATGTCAAATCTATCTCCCTTCTATTTGATGTTTTTATGCCGAAAATCATCATTTCATATACTACTGATAAATCTTAACAGTAGCGTGAGTCACACTACTAGTATTACTAACATTATTACTACTTCCACTAATCGTACTAATGCTACTACTCTACTTTAGTAGAGTAGGTAGGTTGGTAGGTAGTGATAAGTCGTGATCAGTAGGGTGCAGCAGGTCAGGTGGGAGGACATATACTCGCCGAAGACATTGGATAGGGGTCGCGCTATGTTGTGAATTGATAGAAGTTGGAATTCATGGACCATTGGTGGCTTAATGGTACACGAGCTCGCCTTGTAACTATAAGGTCCTGAGTTAGAATCCCGGTGGGTGCGTTGTATTATTACCATTATTGCTTCTACAAGTTTCAAAATGTAGCGATGACAAAGAGTAAGTGCTAGGAATTTAAAATGAACGTGTGTCCGGAATAATGTCAAGTGTTGAAAGAAGCAACTTTTAATACGGTGACCGGACTGCTATCCTTGGAAGCGAAATATAGGACTCAACATTTTGGGTAGGAGAAACGTTTAACTAGAGGAATTGTTCTTAATATAGATTCCATAACGAAATCAGCACCACTTAGAGATCATTTGAAACCAGGGAGAACTGTTTTAGCCTAGTTTTGGACTTTTCAGCAGTACTTACTCCCGACCCTACTGGGGATATAACTTAAGAACTTTGAGTGACGAGTCAAAGCTTGTTCATCATTCAGCCTTTTGAGTAATATATTCTGGGTATAACTCATGCTTTGCGTCGGTGGCATAATGGTAGAATCCTCACCAACCACGCAGGTGGTTCACGGTCCGATCTCCTGCCACGGACGTACTCCTATACGTTGCTAAGCCAGTAACTAGACTAGTTAAGAGGCAAGCTTAGGCATTATTTAGGCTAGCATTCCCACCCCGTAAAAATAAATGCCACTGCTACAGAAACTTCACGCCTCTGGCTTGATACCCTATGTTCCACTGGGAAGGTATAGAAATAAAAAACTAACTCTTTGATTTGGATCATTATTTTCATTGCTCCCAATTCATCTTTCTTGCCCAGCTTATAACTAACATCTTTTTAGGTTGTGGAAGACATCAAAAACGTTTGCTAGAGTGAGAGGAGTGCTTCTAAGGTAACTCATTGCTATCAGTGTTGATGAACATTTAATCTTATACAAGAGACTGACAAAATTCATCTTATCACACCCTCGGTCTTTTCTTCAATTCACAACTCTTCATTGTATTTCTGCAAGTATGAATCAAGTGTAAATGACTTTATGCTTGCACAACTAGACTTAAAAAACTCAATGATACTTTATTTGGCATTGCACACTATGTAATGAAAAACGTGTTAGGTATGTAACTACTGCCTTACTGTGGAACTCTTATAATTTTTTCTATCATTAATGTAATGTTATCATGATTCCTATTAATTGAAAATTCCTTTTTTAAGTCTATATGTTGTCACTATTAGTGTTATTGTGAATATCATAACATCGCGATGACAAAGAGTATTTAAAATAATATAAGTCCGGAATGGAGTTAGTTGTTAAAAGGATTGACCATTTTTAGAACAATCAGAAGAATATTTTGGTAGCAAAAAGACTTCAAAATTTTGGACGGGAGGAAAGTTTCACTAGAAAGAGCATTTGCCGTTTAAATTCTATCAAGAAATCAACAAAATTTAGAGATTATTGGAAACCTGGGAAAACTGAATATCTGTTTCGTCCTACTTTGAAACCTTCCAGCAGTTTACATTGACTACCGAAGGACCTTTAGGCTGCAGGGGGAAGTTCTTTGTCTGCTCAGCCACTTGGGTCGGAATTCAGTGACCCATGAATTGTAACTACTGTCAACTTGTACATTAACATAACAGAATATGTAGCGACAGAATATACTTCATTTATAAAATAAGAATTAGGATGAGTGATGTTCAACTAAGGCAGTAAAACGTTCTAAATAAAACCGGAAATATAGAAGAATACATGACGCAATAAAATTGTGTAATTCTGGTTTGTTAATTTCATCACCAGAGTAGTTCAAGGTTCACTCCTACGTCTTTCAATGTACATAGATTTCGATTTTAACTATTTGACGGCAATTGGTTCTACAGTTATTTAGCCTGTTCTTTTTATTGTCATATACTCCTTCTTTCTGGTTAAAATTTATATTGTATACTATATATCTTTCCCTTGGATTCTAAGTTGAACATGTGGATTCAAGAGAACATTTTATTTCATGCAGCTTTCTGAAGTCCTCCTCATCTGACCCATCGATCGCCCGTGATCTCTTATCTACTACTCATTAGATCTTCTCCACTTCATTCTCCTGCGCTCAACTGTTCGATTCAGATTCGGTTTCCAATAGAATACCTGGAGTGCGGCGATGTAGTTCAACGGTGAGTCCAATCCATTTGCATTTTCTTCGCAGTATTTACTGACCATAAGGTTACTGATTAGTTCTCTCACAGAGTTTCTTATTGCTAATTCTTTCTGGCCACAGGATGTTTAACGACTTAAACAAATTCCGAACTTATGTTATCTAAAGTTTTCATCCATTACTCTTTATCACTCTGATAGAAGAATGTTAAAACCTCCATAATACTTTGTAAGTAGGTTTTTCCCTTACTTTATAAATAACGTACTAGGAATGTTAGAAGGAACAGGGTACTTCACTGCTAAAAATTCTATATTGTATCCGAAAAAAACATTGTTTAGAATAAAGCTAATTTCATTAATTAATTAACTAAAGAATTGGTTAATTAAGGATAAGTGGACACTCATCAATATATATATGATTATAAGTAGCTCTTTGAATGCGGCTTATTCTGAAGGACTTGGTATAACGTCCATCCATTTATCCCTACTGGAAAGCCTTAAAACTATTTCAATTCTATGGTTTCATTAATTTGTAAATATTGAGCATAGTGGAGTTATTCTACGCCTACCATTATACACAACAACAATGGATAAACGCGAATGATATCCGTTATCATAGAATAATAAATCCATTATATCTTAACAATACGAACGGTACTCAAACATTTTTAAAAAAGGTAAAAATTATAGAATGAAAGCAAAAATAATTGGAACGCTTGAAAACAATTTTTTTTAAATAAACTCATTCATTGTTCAATGGTTTTTGTTTTGTTTTCCTTGTGTGTTCTCTCGCTCTCTCTGAATGCAATCTTTTATCTATTATCAGTGATTTTCAATCATCAAATATTAGATCAAATTGATGTGATTTGTTCATAAGTTACTGAATACACTGGCGACGTTTGAATACCTCTAGGAGAAATCTAAGTTCCAGTAGACAGAAACGCACCACTGTTATTTCGCTGGGAGGATAGGGAACTAAATTTCCTTACTGTGACTAAACAGTTGTTCGGAAATCCCTCCTGAATGATATAATTAAAATAATGATACATATTTTGCATGTTCTAACTGAATTCGTAATTGTATCCCTCCTTTCACGTGAACTATTCTGATATTTGCATGTTCACATGTTCACTTAATCCTTTTTGAGGTGGTTGTGTTCTCTGAGCTGAATAGTTTATTTGCGAAGCTTTCACCGCCCTCCTGGGCGACATCTTCAGCTCATACTTCAATTTGAAGTGAGGTTTTAGATTTCTCCACGAGTTTATTAATCATTTCTCCTGATGGGTGACCTTGGACGTGATTGGTTGTTTTTGTGTATTTTCACACCTTCTAGGTTACTTGTATTGGAACTGGTTGTTTCTTTGACTTGGACTTTGACCTTTTGTGTGTGAAGTTTCTTTCCTATCGGTTGATAAATTTTGTATATCTCCATGTGTCTATTGATTGATGATTCACTGGAACACCAGGCAGCCTTCTAAAAATTCTCTAGCATTCTTGTTGTTTCCTCTGTTTAACATTTGAACATTGTCCCACTCGATTTGATGTCCTTGGTTGTCTGTATATAGTGATATGAGGGAGTGGATATCATGTCTTTTGACGGCTAGCTTATGTTCGTGGATACGAAGACGAAGGGGACGTCCACTTTGGCCGATGTAGTGTTTTTCGCAGTTGTTACAATTTATTTTGTAGATAATGTTGATTTTATCTTCGTTTGCTGTAGAGTCTTTCGGTAGACATAGAAATGAATGAAGTGATTTTGTTGGTTTGTGTACGACATCAATTCCTAAAGGTTTAAAAAGTCTTGTAGTGGTTTTTGAGATATTCTTTATATATAGTAAGGCAATTTTCTTTGTGGGCCTTTGGTTTGATAGGTTGGCTTAGAGGGTATAGGTTTTTTGATGAAATTCCATGGATATCCATTCTTTTGGAAGACGTCCATGAGATATTTTTCTTCAGTTTTACCTTTCAATTTTTTCTATCATATCACTTGATCCTAAGTATTCGTCTTCGTCCATGATTCTCTTTGTGGTAGTATACTGATCTTCACAATGTATTGTTTTACAGTGTGATTTTGTCTATGTGAATCGAGGTTATCCTGACCTTTCTGTGGCTGACGGAGTTCTGATTCCAACCTGCTGGGAATAGTCTACTTGATTCCCACGTATTTCTTACAGGTGAGCCTTGATTAACTAACTAATTTTGCTCTACAGAATTTGCTTTGTGTTGGAAAATTTTCTGATCTGTATAGCCGCTCACTGACATTGTTGAGATGATTTTGAGTTTTTGTTATATTACTACTGTTATTAAATAAATCCGGAGATTTTATCGCAAATAACTGTCGTTTTGTTGTCGTTGGGTCATTTTGTGACTGTGAATGTGAGTCAAGGATGTTATGGTTATCTACACAGTAGAATGCGAAAAATGGTTTCCTGAGTCTAGGCCACAACACATCGGTTTTTGCCGTTACACGCACCCCTGTGTTATCGGTTTTTATGCCATTTTAAATGCAGAGTTTGTTGCAAATCGGGAAACAGTTATATAACAATTCAAGACCAAGGCAGCAGTGGATAGCTGTGTTATTTGTAGCCTGTGAAGTTGACTAAGTCAGCATGAATTGGAAGCCCGTCAGGTGAGTTGGTTAGTGGTAGCGATACATGGTGAATAGGTTGAAATTTGAATTCCGTCAGCCACTGTATTCCAGCTTAGTGGTTGAAGTGTTGGTAGACGGGTCTAGTAGCCTAAATGTCATTGGTTAGATCCCCATAATAGTGAGGCGTGGTGGTCACGCTAGTGAGTTATAAACTAGAATGTAACAGTTATCCAGCTTTCCTTAGTTAAGAAAATTTCATCTCCCTATTAAAGTTAGCATCGCTTATTTCTTCGACTGAAAATGTGAATAAGTGTGAGTGTATTGACTAGCATAACAGCAGAACTATTAAAATGGAAAAACTCGAATCAGTGTGTCCTTTGGGTAAGGAGCTTCACTTACTAACTACCTAAGTGTGATATATTTCTGTCTTTACCCCAATCTGACTATACTAAGGGTTTTTCTAAGCTTTATTGAAAGGTGATGACAACCATCAATGCACTGATTATCACTTCAACTGTCATTTGTGTTTTCCGAATCTCACTTGTAACTCACCTGATTTGGCTCAGTCTTCTACTTTTCTGTTTTCACATATCGTTTCTGTAATTTAAATTCCCTGTAACAGGTTGATTGATTTTCCGAGGTTTAATGGCTAGCCCCACCTCAAATCTTCCCTCTTTTTCGGGATGCAAGATCGGCTACTGAACTACGAGAAGAGTCGGCCAAGACGGGAACACAGAAAAGACAGAGTTGGTGAAGATATCTTTCCAACAATAACAATAAGCATCAAACGATAGAAACGAGAAAAATCTAAACGAAATCATCTCTTTCAATCAACTAGGCAGCAGTGTTTCAACTACAAACATTCGGCAAGGATCAGAAAAGTCTGCAAGTCTGTTGCCCTCGGTATGAAGAATAAGATCCAGATTTTCAACATCAATGTCAAATCACTCCTTCTGTATGGTTTAAAGATTTGGCTTAGCGAAACAATCATTTCTAACAGGCTACTGATGCTATTGCTCCATTCTGAAGATCAAATAGCCGGCTGGAGAATCTTGGAAACAATGACTTCTTGCCCAACAAATATGTCGAAGAAAATTGAGATTAACTTTGAATACGCTGAGGAGACTGTTGATTGATATCACATAACAGGTGTTTATGTGCAACCCGAATTAGAAACGAAGAGTTGGTTGTGTATCTAAGAGTGACGCAGAGAAGTTGGCGTGAGGAGAACGACTAGGACGGGTAGGAGATGAAAGCTTACGTGGAATCGTGGAGTCAGTTATAAAGGAGGTTAACTGACGAAATGCGGGTGAAGCTGTATGGTCCACTCTGAATCTGAGGTAATAATAATTTATCTTGCACATGACATAACAAATATTGACGGAGACAATAATAATTCTGCGAATTTCCCTAATCAACTGTCACTCTTTTGAATGGTCTAAAAGTAGTGACTTTTTCATCCTTGTGCTGAGCTTTTACTCTTATTGAAGCACTTGAATATGATTATTCACTGAGTAGTTTGGTAAATGAAGGAAGCATTTTTCAAATATAACGATGGAGTTTGTGTGCTGTGGTAGAATATAAAAATGTAAAACGAAAAAAAGCATGATAGGTTAGATACTGTCATTTATAGATGCCCATCACATTCCGTGTTAGATATTTAGAATGGATTATATCACTCTAAATTGATTAAATTAAGTTTAGTTTAATGTTTATTAAGTTGAGTTAGTAGGCTTAACTGTGAGCAAGAAGAATTACATGAGGAGGACTTTGAAGTAGTTTGGCTGATGGTTACTAGCAGCAGAATCCACAATGCCTATTTCGTCTTATTTGGGACTCATCATCTTGATGTACCTGCATTTCCCAGTGAGGATGGTCTTCTAAATGAGGGTGGAACCAACTGCCTATTGTTTCAAACAATAAGGCGTTATCCACTAGATCACTTGGACGTTGGTGTTAGACACCATTGAAGCATCTACACAAGTAGCCGACATGACAGCAGAGGCCGAACATTTCGGTCTAGTCAGTTAACGAGAAAACCAAAACTGGAGTTAAAAATATATTCAAACTTTACAAATGACTAAGAACCCACTAAAATTCATTTAAATATGAGATAACACTCATAAGAAAAATGAGGAAAAATTGTGAAAACCATAGAAACAATATGAAAATAGAAACCTCCACAGTACTATCATTTAAGGGAGGAAGGTAAATACTTTATGGAGGATTTTATATAATACCGAAATTAAGATGGCATTTAAAGCAACCGATTCCTTCAGAAATACATTTTTTTGGCTTAAGGATCAGGTAAACGTAATAATAATGAAATTTAATTAATACCTACTGACTGTGGCGTCAGTTGTATGAGTCAGACTACTAGGTTGGCGTCAGTTAGGAGGTTTGAGCGTATAAATTGAGCTAGATCAAGAGTGACAGACTCCTCTAATTTTTGTAGTCGACCGTTGCAGTGCGTTCGCTTGTATGTAATCTCACTATAGAATGTGATAGGGCAAAAATACCAAAACGTGATGTATTTTGGTATAGAGAGAGGTGTTTCATGATATCGTTGTGCATTGAATCAATGCCAGTCGCACACAATCAAAATGACTCAGCGCCTATACCGAGTATTTGGAAAACTGCAACAGAAAACAGGAAGGAGTAAAGTTACGAAATCATTTAAATACATTCTAAAGCGATTATGGGCAGTAAATTGGGCTGTAGACGTCCATCACTTATCAAATATGAAGAAACTTTGTTGCACTAAAAATATTTTGCCATTCCCTCTCCTTAAATGCGCGTGAAGCACATCTGAAACACAGTGCAGGTAAGTGAAACTTTAGGTGATTTTCATTAAAGATGAAGTGCTTTTTCATTTATTTCGCTAGTTACGATCGTGTCGGTAGTCTAGCCACTGTGAACTGTTGTTATCAGATAGTTGGAGGTAATCGGCAGGAATCCTTGGACCCAGGTTTCGTACCGGTTCACGCTCTTCAGCAAGAAATACACCATGATGGCGAACCACCTAGCATGGTGGCCACATTGAAAAGTTGACTGATAGAATTCTGTCTGCACTAAAGATAGGACTAGACATACACATTACACTAGTCACTGACCAGTGTCCAACCAAAAATCTCCAATGCAGTCCTACAGGAGGTCAGTCGCAAGCCCGAATAGCTCAGTGGCAGGGTCTATGACTGCAACACTGAGTGACGCGGGTTCGGATCCCGGAAAGAACATGAGTTTCGACGAGGTTGCAGATACGCCTAGCTGACGAGTGACAAATAGCACAAAACCTAGGTCTAGGGCTCTCTGCCGATCACCTCTAACCATTTAACATATGTATCTATCTCCACCTAACTGAAAGTTCTTGACACACTCAGGTTAGATGACAGAGAGAATATAATTAATGGTTCTTTATTATACGTTTAATTTTTTTGCAACCAGAATGCTGAAATATTTAAGGATTAACTCAGTGTAATTTCAGTTAGATTTTATTGCCTCCACTAACATAAGAACTCCAAGTTAAAATTCATAATTATTGTGCAAAAATTATATAGTGAGAATAGATTTTGTACAATTAAACTTCACTGTAACACTGAGGTAGATACAAAAACCGGGGGAGGGGGATTTCCTTATTCTAAACCTACTCTGTAGGATGCAATCAAGAAGTTTAAGCTGTAATCAAATCGAGTTAGAACTTTTAAAAGTGATTAAAAAAATATGTGTTCAATTTAATTATAGTTCTCAAAGGAATACATTCAGCTGTCTGGATAGAGTTTAATTTTGTCCAACCTAGATTATTGTGTACTTTTAGTTGTAGTGTCATGTTGAAATGTCTGGACTAGACTGATTAGCCACAGCTTTTCTCATGCACGCTCCTTGAATGAATACTTCGATATTACCATGATCATCATTCTTCTGAAGGAGGTTAATGCTGTTTGTAACGTCATGATAGCTACTCACTCAGTGTATTTGTGGTTTTCATCTGGGTGATCAGAGCAGATTATTGATTCGCCAGTGAACATTTAGGCGAATCGGCTTTCATTACATCAGCTATCATAGATTTCTAGAACTTTTATACCATATCTCCTTATTTGGTTTGCAATCTGAGCTTCGAACATGCTGCAGACATTTCATGTACTCATACTTAATTTTGGTTTCACCCTGACTGAGTGGCTTTGCGAAGGCTTTTACCAGCTGGTGTCATTCTGTTTCTCCGACTCCAGAAAAGAATAAGTATATTTTTGTATTTTTTCTGTGTGTAGAAGTTTATGTAGCGACTGGGTTGATTTTTCAGGGAGAGTGCCGCTAGTTTGACCTATAACCCTCCCTCCTTTCTCAGCTTTGATATCGTTTAGTAAGCCAGGCGAGATTAATTCAGGGAGAATAAACGTAAAGATGAAAATAGTAAATGGTTGGAACACACTCTAAGGCAGCCTTTGAGTGATATCACACCTGGAGTGGAATCCGAATAGGAGACAACGGGTGATGGTAGGGGTGATGTGATGGAGTCATGATATCTACAGTCTTGAAGTCAGCCGAAAAGACTGGGGACGACTGGGTGAAATGAAGATATGCTGCTGTAGCTGTATGTTCCACTCGAAATCCAAAATGAAAAATAATCATAGTGTTATGGCTGTTAACCTTGGAATAGCTTTGCCGTAGTGGTTAGCACTGAAGTCCAGGAGACGCAGTTCATCTTGTATATGACTTTTTTGCAGTCAGTCGCCAGAAAAGTAACTCTGAGGTAGTAAAATTCTCTTAATATCGTACAGTTTTTTCAAGGAGCCTACATGCCGAAATTCGGTTGGTTAATTCCGTCTTAACATTTAAACAGGAATATACAGGTACGAAAGATTAATTTCAAATCACACTTGTTGCCCAGTGGTCTAAGGTTTACGAATGTGATTACTGTGTGTGGGTTTTCCTGTAAACGTCACCACCCACTGAGGAGAAGGTAAGTTTAGCTAGCAAACTTCGAATGGGACGTAACGTGGCATGGATCCCTCCGCCAGTCACTACTAAGCAGATTATTTAGAGAGAAAACTCAGTCACTGTTGTGCTAGGATGTAAACATATAATACGCTTAGACATGTTGAACGTATTCGAATATAATAGAGTTATTCGTAAAGAGAGTATGACCAATGAATATTTGTCATCTGTTCAATATCTAATACATGTAATAGAGACAACAGAATAGGAAATCCGAAGTTACTGAATTCAGTATTGAAAACAGGAGGATGTATAATAATGTAATTCAATTTAATTGATCTTAAAACATCGTACATTTATTATACTTTTTATCAGTATGTATTATGTCAAATAAACTTATTTAATGAACTGAGAGAAAACAGGACCAAGGTGAAGACTATAGAAGTTCTCGGACTATTTACATATGATGTCACATAAACTCGAGGACCTACTCACGAAAACCAACAAGTTGATATACGAAGCAGAAAAGACAGAACTTCAAGTAACCATTAAAAATAGACAGAGGTGATGAAGATAACCAACAAACCAACAGCTCCAAAAAACAACACAGGTCACCATCAACGAGAGGTATTCGACAGAGCTCACTTCCTTCATTCATCTAGAAAGCATCGTTTCAACTACAGACTGTGGCCATCCAGGATCGGGAAAGCATATCAGACTTTTATTATTGTCAAATCAGTGTGTAGGTCTTCTGAACTAAGAGTATGAACTAAGAATATGATTAGGATTTTCAACACCAATGTTAAGTCAGTCAGTTCTTCTAAAGGAATCTGAAACATAGCGGGTCACGGAATGCATTTTGAACAGGCTACTGCAGACTTTTATCACTGGCTGCCTCCTTTGTCTCCAAATTGCAGATCAGACGACTGGTCGGAAAGTACTTGCAACGAGAAAATGTGGGAGTTGACGAATTAAGAACCTGTTGGTCAATAAATATACCGAAGAAAATGGAGATGGATTTGACACTCTGAGAAGTTTGTTGAGTGATATTGCACGCCAGGCCATCACTCGATTGGAACACGAGTGGGAAGTGACCAGTTGGGCGTTAGCTTTAGTGTAATAGGGATGAGATTGAGGGAAGAGATGAAAATGTGTGGGCAGCTGTGGAGCCAACAGAAGAAGACTGAAGATAATGGGACAACGACGGGATTTGCGGCTGAAGCTGTAGGTTCCACTCATAAGAGCCGAAAAATCATGATTTCTACATAACACATATATATTTATGTATGCACATATGTGTATACGTTGCATGGTCTTCGCAAATCTACACATTAGGACTAAAAGGTAATAAAAAGTGATAACAAAGAATTAAAAATCATACAAACAAACGTTGTGGAATGGAATAAGGGGAAAGACAAAGGAAAGTAGGGAAAATACAGAAGCGTTTTAGTTATAAAAAGAGCATAAAATGAAGCGTGAGTAAATCTGTACCATTACAATTCATTTCGATAAATATATATATATATATATGACCCATAGTTTCCATCAATGGACTATGGATTGTTGCTGTAACCCTATGTGCTGTTATTATTAGTATTCACTTTTGACATTTCAAATGGAACATAATTCTTCAACGTCACAAATCCACTTTACTATAGTTTTATTTGGTCGTACGACTGATTGAAATCTTTCATTTCAACAGGATACACATTTCATCCTATTTGGAACTCGTCATCCGGCTGAAACTACATCCTTCAGTGAGTAACGATGTTCTTCCTGAAGCTCGAACCCAGTAGACATCTTTTAAAACATTAAAGCGTTATCTATTATTCCACTTGTGCCCCGAGAATCACCTTTTGTTAGACTGTTGTAAGTGATTATTATTTACTTTGCCAACACATCAACAAAAAAGTGGAACATTTTGGTCCATTTCATCAACGGGAAAGTCAGAACTGCATGAACAGTAAATCTATTATATGTAACGCTGGTTAAAGAAGACGCAAATCGGGTATCATTTTCTCAGGAATTTAAGTGGTGAATAATTTTGTAGGGGGTTAAAATGAGGAATTTTATGCAGAAAGGTTTCCTGTTTTTTGCTCTTTCAGATTGTAACGTCATCAAGGAGAATCACAATTTTCTTTTTTAATATAGCCTTTGTAAAAAGCATACTACTTTGTGTCCAGTAACTCTTTGATTAAGTTACTAAATAGCCTTTCATCTCGGAATATTTCGTTAAAATGTGTTTAACATGATAAAGAAGAGGAAAAAAAACAAATAGCTCTTGAATTTCTTGACACCTTGAAAGTGTTTCAACATTTAATTGTTACAACAACATATCCTGTCGATTGAAATGGTGACAACAGGAAATTTAGCTAACTAATAGCCAAAATCAAATATTCGCTTTAATATTCCTTTTTGTTGGGGAGGAATATGTAGGAAATGTTCAATTACACTTAAAATAACAAAAAGTAGGCAGGAAGAACACTTAGCTATTTTCTTTTACTTGCAACATTTCTACAAGATCTAGGGTGAGAATGCTTTGCTGTTATTATTTTTATTTAGTAATTTCTACAGTTATGTCTTACTGGTCAAAAAACAAAAGGTTGGTTGATTCTTTTTGATCAAAGATTCTGTTATAACTATTTTTTAAATAGACTGGAACGAAATCTTTATGCAGAAATCTTTATTAGAAAACTGTATACCTGTCTAAATTTACTGACAGAAACAAGAGAGGTAGGTCAGTGGCACAGCTGTAGGATGCTCGCCAACCACGCGGGTGGTTCGAGGTTCGATCCCTGGCCGACGCATTGCTTTATCCTGTACGTCGCTAAGCCACTAATAAGACTGGCAGTGCGGGAAGGTTGGGAATGGGCCAGCAAACCCATCCAGTAAAAATAAACACCACTGCTACTGAAACTTCAGACCTCTAGCTTGAAGCTCTATGTTCCACTGAAAACGTAAAAAAGTAAAGAAAATTAGAAAACAGTATACCTGTCTAGATTTGTTGACAGAAACAAGAGAGAACTACTGCAGACAATGAGAGTTATAACTTTTTCTATGAGAACTTCCTTTATGAACCTACAGTGGCATTGGAGCAGAAATTCTTAGAAGTCAGATTGGCCAGAGAACGGTTAATTCAGTTATGTAATATACGTTGGAGATCGCTTCTACCAACCTCAGTGTGTAGTTAACAGTTAACCTCTCCCTTTGGAGTAGTGTATGTCGGCCGCAGACGTATTCTGGAACACTTTGCATAAGAACAGAGAAAAATACTGATATTGTTACCTTCGAGCATTTTGTTGAACCTCGACATTGGATACCTCTGTACGTTTAACAGGATAATTATTCGGAAAATCCTTTTTGAACGATCTAATCACAATATTTATACTTATGTGAACTTTTCAACCAACTCTATAGTTATCATCCGTTTCTCTCCTAGACTGAATATCATTCTCCTGAAATTTTCAGATCATATGTTGACTGGATCCTTATTAATTATCTTTGTTCCTATTAAGTCTCTAACTTTAATGTCATTGTTTTTCGTTGTGAGATCAAAAGATAGTGTGTTGTTTTGCGATGTAATTTTGTTTGAGTGAATCGAAATCATTCTGATCCTCGACTGTCTTCTGGAATTATCACTGTGTGATTTTCCTGAGTTAGTTTCGATCTTACCTTGTCGGGACTACTCTACTTGATTCTCACGTACTTCTTAGAGTTGAATTTTGTTTGAAGTCAGTGCTACTATACGGATCAGAGACTTGGCGAGTCATAAAGAGCACCTCAAACAAACTTCAAACCTTCATTAACAACTGTCTCCGCTCAATACTCAAGATCAGATGGCCAGAAAAGATCAGCAACAGGGATCTCTGGCAATGAGCGAACCAATCAGGAACCGATTGTGAAACAAATAGGCAGAAAGAAATGGAGATGGATTGGCCATACGCTGAGGAAACCATCAAGTGACATCACTAGACAAGCCCTCGAGTGGAACCCGAAAGGGAGGCGGCGAGTTGGTCATCAGTGCGAGGGTGACTTGGAGGAGGTCATGCGAGGAGGAGATGAAAGCATGTGGACAGACCTGGAGCAAGGTGAAAAAGTTGTCAGAAAACCGAAGTCAATGGAGGTGCGCAGCTGAAGCCCTATGTTCCTCTAGGAACTAAAGGATACAATAATAATAATAATTTTGCTCTACAGTACATGTTTTGTACTGTAAAAATTTGCTGACCTGTATGACTGCCTGATGGCAATATTGAAAAAATTTTGTATTTTTGATGTCATTATTATTGAATGGAACCTCAGATTTTACGGCGAATAACCGTGGCCTTGCTGTGGTTAGAGCCTTTAGTGACTGTGCGACTCTTTCTAGGAAGTTTTGGACATCTACATAGTAGTCTACAGAGATCAGTTTCTTGCATTCAGACCACAAACAGTTGATTTCGTTGGTTACAGTACGATTATTTGACAAAGATACACAGAATACCTGCATTTTGCACATAAGAGCATAGAACAGGCCATTCATACATCGCCAGATTAGTAGCTATTCAGGACTTGAAAATGGATCTCTGCTCAGAAGCACTACTACGGTCAGAGTAACACTACTGCGAATATTGAGCTTTTAAAATCGATTTGTCAAGAAGTAACCCATCTCAACTTTTACATCTCATTTGGCAATAATTTATTAATTCTCTCTGTGAAATGATGAATGCAACATTCAGTGAAGGGTCTCGTTTCCACGAGTTTATTCTCAGACTATACAATGCTTAATTTAAAGATTGCTTACCTAATTTTCACATTGTGTACGAAAGAAGTAATATTAAGTCTTGTCCTTAGGGCAGAAAAGAAAGATATAGGTTTCGTTTAGTTAATCTATGTACTCTCACCTTGTTAGCGCATATTTTTATTATTATTTTCACTTAGATGAACAATTTCCGGTATTACCTCACTTTTCATTCTTTCCTAACTTAACTCATTATAAACTCACGCTTGTTATTTAGTGTTTAACTTTTCAATTAATTTTTTCACTAGATTTTTTATACACCATTCAAAGTTTTATACATTGTGTGAAATGTGTGGTTTTAATCGCATGGAGTCGGCATATAGCTATAATCACTAATACTTAATAATTTTATTGTTTAACAGTGATTTCCTTCGTTCCAAAAAAGTACTTGTGATACAGCATATAGTACAAACATGCATGTAAGTTATAACTTTCACATTTAACCCTATCTCTATCACATAGAACGCAGGTAAAATAAGGTATCATTGAGTGCTTGTACTCAGTCGTTAGAGCAAATAATCTTTGAAATCACGGAATATACACATTGGGTCATAGGAGTTAATAAGAAGACAATTGCAGCGAAAGAAAAGAAAAAGAAAAAAAAGAAAATAATCTTTGATAATGACTTCTAGTCCTACCTGATGGGATGCATGATGAGATTTGCAAATGAGAAGGGTGCTGAGGTCATCTAATACGGATTAGTCTCATTTGCCTCATGAATTCAGGTGTCTGCCAACTACAATAGTAACGCGCTGACTGAGTGACACACCACTCGCCTTACTGACAATCTTTAATACCCTTCAAAATATGGCACTATCCTTTTGATTAGCCTAGGTGGGACTAAGGAGGAGTAGTAAAGTACAATAAGTAAGGTGCAAGATTTAAAATTTTGTAAAAGTAGGGGTTGACTGATATCTGATTGTTCTAACCTCTTGATGTAGAAGGTTAGATGGAGCATTTTCTTAGAAATAGACAGGATATTGAGTGACCAAGAAAGGTCAGGGGATAGAACAATTTCAAAGAATCTACTGGTTGACTTATTTTGTACTTCAGCGCCCTCTGTGTTCTACAAGCATCTTATGAACAAACAAGTTCGTGGAGATCACGTTTATGCTCGGAAGTGAAGTTAACTATCTGACATTAGCAGGGACTTCACGTAAGACCATGCAGCTTAGACCACCGACTCATGTCTGACAGAAAGCTATTAAATTTGGAACAGTCAGATCGGGACTTAACAAGCAATGATGTAGTCGGAACAACTGTGTATTCAACTAGGTTGATTCGTTTCGAAAAAGGCAATTCATGTAAGAAGAAATATAAAAGGAAATGAAAGAGAACAGCATTTTGAAGGACACCTTTAAGGCAGAAGAAGATTCACCTTTTCTCGTAAAGTATGCTGCACCCTGTCAGAGAAATAGGAATGCAACCAGTTAACAGCCCAAGACTCGGTCTGTGTCACGAAAAACTTATTTAAAAGAAGACATCTAGTTACATAGTCAAGAGCTTATATGTAGTCACAGAAAGTACGTCGAACATATTTGGCTCCTTTGTCTAAACTTCAATCAATATTGTCAGGTAAGACAGCAGCAGCATCTTAACTACATCTGTGATGTTTATATGCCAACTGTTTAGGATCATTAAAACTTTTCAAGCAAGGCTCAAGGTTTTTTCTACTAACGCCAAAAAACGAGAAGTAATTTCATTAGGACCAAACTTAACATTCCTATTAGTACATGATCCAGGTATCACGATCATTTTACTTGCATTTGGGACTATTATCAGTAGGCGTAGTAGCACTAGTAATCACGTCTATTGAATCAGCCTAATCGAAATCTTGACCATGTATGTCTGTCAGTAGCTGATAAACAGACAAAGTTAAATTTTCTCCATTTTTTCCTATTTAAGCATGACAGATACAAAAAGGATTTTCCTTGCCCATCGAATAATTTTCATGGAATTTTCTCACGTCCTTAAAATAAAGATGAGATTAAAGTAATACAAGTGAATACTTATTTTCTGTGTTCCTCAAAATTCGTCTGCATGATCATTGTCCCTGTGTTGGCATGGGGTGATTTAGCTTAATAATGTCACTTCCCCCGTTTTTTTTAGTAAACCGCATCTCACTTATGCACCAGGGAAAGCATAGTGACTTATATTAATGTAGAAGCCTATAGGTGTCGGAGTAAAGCTTGATAAGAAGACATACATCGTTTGTCAGCACGTATAGTCTTTCTTTCAATAACCATTTCAGATCAATACTGTTCTTCAGAAACCTGATAATATAGAGTAAAAATTGTACATCACTAGGTAAATGTATGAATGAATGTGTTGCATTCATAAAGATCTTATGAAAAAAGTTTTCCTAGCAGAATCATTTACACAATTTTGATTTAGGCTTACTAAGTTAAAGTCACTATCAAGTTTCCAAATTTACTCAACGCTGTTTGTATGCGTCATCGCTTTTCTTTTACGTTTCACTTCTATCCTGTCGAATTTTCTACTGTATTTTGCATAAATTTATTCCGCTTTTTTTATAGTTTGTCTGCTTGGCTCTATGACACATTTGAACTGTACTCTTTCCTCCTAATCGACTGTCTAGTTGTACCATAAATAGTTAGCCTCATTTCAACACTGCAAATAATTCATCTATTCATGTCATAATTTTTTGGGGGAATTATGTTGTTCATACTTATTATTACTAACTCTACATCACTTAGATAAGAGCATATTCAAAGTATTATTTTAATGCAGTTGACAAGATTCCACGAGTTAAAACGAGTTCATGTTATTGTGCAAATATATTCGTTCCTTCTTTGTTCATATCACTATTATTATTATTACTATTATTCCAATGTGAATAAAAGTGTTCCCACTGGGTCTCGAACACAGAGCTTAGTGAAACAAACAGCAACTCTGAAAAAGTCAGTTTTCAGTGAATTCATATAGTTCGTTGGAAGGAGTCATCAGCTGAGTACTGCTCTACAAACATTTTTATATATACACAATTTTCTTATAGGGTTAAATACATACAAATAAATGAAGATTGTTACAGCAAATAAATATCCGTTTCAACAGTATATGATCTATAATTTTTGATTAATAATTTGCTAACATTATCATTTCGCGAATAATATTCATCAAAGTACCTATTAACATATAAACTGAAGTTATTGTCGTAAAATTAATACAGTTATACACACTTAGATTTGAAATAAGGGAACTTTGTAAAAAACATAAGTAAATTCAACTCGTGTAAGCCTTATGGGACTAAGTGACAAGATTCAGAACATTCGTTGAACACTCCTCATCAGGATTAATACTCAACCATCATCTTCAGTATGCGCATATTCTAAAGAAACTAACAGTATGTCAGATGAAATACCTCTCTAGTGACTTGCTACAGAAGAGAGTATCCTGGAGTTCTAGCGAGAAGTCGTGACCAATGAGGTGCATGCAGTCAGGTGTGAGGATGAGCTTCCTAACAATGAAATTGGTTGGAGGTCGCGCTAAAATCACGAATTGCTAGAAGTTGGAATTCAGGTCACAGCGGCTGAATGGTATATGAGCTTGCTTTGCAACCCGAAGGTCCTGAGTTCGAACACCAGTCAAAGCGAGGAAAATTATAAAGGTAAACCAGAAGTGTTCTGTTCACCAATTACCTAAAGATCATACATCTGTCACAACTGATACTTATTTGAGGTAACAATGTTCATATGTCTGTATGTATTTAATTTAAAAAGGAACTGTATAAATAACAATCTTTATAGAGGAGTATTCAGCTGACGACTCCTTCTACCGGACTATATGAGTTCATTAAATACACCCTTTTTCAAAGGTGTTGCTTGTTTTATATTCCCTACGGGAATGAAATGTTAACCGATATGAAAGCCATCTCCGATGCAAAGATTTCAACATCAAAAGTTATTATTATATTAAAAGTAGTAATAATGTATATCATTTAGTAGTCTTTATACTTACCAATTCACTAGCTGTCAGACATTATTGAAATCATATTCAGGTTAATCCAGTATTACGTAATGAAAGAAGTAGCAATGATAATTAGTACTGTTTTTAAAGTATCAATATATATATATAATTGGGTTGTTTCTTTTGGGAGAAATCAAAAACAATGGTGGTCAGAGAGATGTCTTCAGGAACATCTATTTACACATATTAACATCGTCATCTTCGTCGCCATCATCATCATCATAATTATAATTATATACATATTTTGAGAATTTTTTAAAACATTCTTCACTCTACTATGGAGAATAGATAATGATTGGATTAGTAATACAGTTAACTGGTTAATACATTAACATTTTTCTTGTCCAATCAAATCTTCAATGGGATAATAATAATCCTTAAAAATTATGTATAGTAAGTGACCAATCAGAAGAATATTAACAAATTAAAGGAAAAAAAGCTAGTTGTATTTTAATTAATATAAAGAAATATGTTAGAATTATGTATATGTATGTGCATGTGTATGAGTGCATGAGTATGCGCATTATTGTATACATGAGTAGTCTGAAATTAACTGGAGATTAATTTTTGCTGTCATTGATATGCCATGACAATAAATGTGGTTAGTATATTTCATGAAATAGTAATTTTCAAGTATTGGTTTTGTGGGGATTTCTTGTTTGATTGGTTGACGGATTTCATCATGATGAGCTGATATCGGTTGGAGAACAATTGGAAAACCACCAGGAATTATGGGACAGCTGTTTCCTCAGCCTAGTTTGGGATTCTCATCAGGCTTCGACCGCAGGGCCTTCTGGTTACAAGGTGAGCTCCTAGACCATTAAGCCACTGGAATCTGATTGAATGATCCATGAATTCTAACTTCTGCCACTTCCCAGTAGCCTAATGGTCTAAGAGCTCGTTAGCCTTGAAACCAGAAAGTTCTGGCTTCGAACCCCACTTGGGGGGGCGGGCTGCGTACTTCTCCTCCTTTGTGTTCTAACACACGCATCCAAACCCCAGAGTTACTAATGCGATGATGCTGTCGAACGCAAGCAATCCCACGTAGACAGTGATGATCGAATACACAGAACTGCCGCATATCCTCAGCTGGGAGAGGCCAGAGTGAACAGAGAAATATAATTATTGTAAAAAGACAGTAAAGGAAGTAATTATACTTCACAGATATATTCTGTGAAGTATAACCTAAGGATCATTGAAATTCTAACTGGCATACACATTTTGTACTACTTATACCACGTCACATTTGAAATAGCTTTGATAAACCACGTTACAGAATAGCATTAGTTTGACTAGATTGTTTGAAGTAGTTAAACTCATTAAGAAATCAAAGTGACGACCTAACAGCTGGTTTAACGTGAATATAAACAGATAGAATTCACTTGTTCGAGAGATTGCATAAAACAAATCTGTTATTATGGAATATGGTTCCTTGGAGAACGTTTTCTTCTAACCGATGAATGAAATGGTTGATTTGAGACCACCAAGGTCAATCAACAGTAGCTGTTAGCTAGACAGAAGTGACTTTAGCAACCTAATAGAGATATATGCCTTATGTTACCTGGACCTCCGTCAACTAATGTTGATTTGAGAATTTCGGCTATGAAGTTATCCGCTGGACAATGACTTCCATATTTCTTGCTGGTCAGTATCGTACTGTTTAGTTTATAACGAGTGAAATTTACTTCTTCCTTCAGCGAATTCATTTTCATGGCCGTACAATCGTATATCGATAACAATTACATTAGACAACAGCTACAGTTTCTCCTCGAGAAGACAAGGATATCCTGGACCGACGCGAAGAACCTAGAAGACCCGGATTTCGCGGATGATTTACGTTTGATTTCACACAAAATCGAAGACTTACAAGCGAATATCGACAAGCTGGTTGAAGAAGCAGCCGGCGAAGACAGGACTCCAGGTGAACATAGACAAGATGGAGGTGATGAAAATAACCAACCAACAACAACAACACCAGCAACATCCAGCGCCAATCACCATCAACGGGGGGGATTTGAAAGAGGTTACTTCGTTCATTCACTTATCTAGGAAGCACTGTCTCAACTACAGGCAGTCGGAACGGACAAGGATGTCAAATTGAGCGAGAATCGGGAAGGCGAGAAACACACACATTCATCAACCTGAAACCAATCTGGGAATCTTCGTCACTCAGCATCAGCAACATAATTAGGTAGGATTTTCAATACAAACGTCAAGTCAGTCAGTTCTTCTATACGGATCATAAACTTGGCGGGCGGGTCACAAAGAATATTTCCAATAGCCTGTTGCATGAAGACCTTCATCAACAAGTAACTGTCTTCGCTGGATCTATACTGAAGATCAGATGGTCGGGCCGGAAAGAATCACCAACAACAACAAACTATGGGAACAAACAAAGCAAGAACCAATCGCCCAACAAATATGCAGGAGAAAGTGGAGATGGATCGGAGACTCGCTGAGGAGACCGCTGGGTGACATCACGCGTTAAGCCCTCGAGTGGAACCCGAAAGGGAAGCGGCGAGTGGGCCGTCAGTGCAAGGGTGACATGGAGGAGATCGTGTGAAGAGGAATTGAAACACTATGGACTAACATGAATGCAGGTGAAAAGTACAGCAAAAGGAAGACAGAAGCAAGTGGAGACGTGCAGTTGAAGCCCGATGTTCCACTAGGAACCCAAGGGAACGATAATAATAATAATACAGTTTCTCCTTTGTATGTTAAGGTTTAACAGTGAATGGATATACCAAAGTGAGATAATATCGATGCATGCGATTATGAGTCAGAAATGATTAGCTAGCTATAAGAATGAATAACTAAATAAACAGAGGTCAACTTAAAGTTCAATAGACATGTGTAGAGTACTTTCAGGAAATGTAAATATATGAATGTAGTATGATGAAAATCTAAGATGAGCGAAATGTTGTCAGAATAGTAAACTAAATAAGATGTTAGAATAGTATAACATAACATAACATAAGAAAGCTGATTGTTATCGTCTATTGTAATTCATATATATAAATGGCTGTATAGCTATGAGAATGAAATCGTCGAAAATAGAATTTCCTTCCCCAAATTCTTAGTTTCTATGTCTCGATGAGGATTATTAATTAGTGAAATTAAATCAGTCGAAATTTCCACAGACCTCATAGGCTAAATGATAATCTCCTTGCTCACTGATTCCTACTGGATCGATGTCATGAAACTGTAAATCACAATTCGTGAGCACTGAGACCCGTCATCTCAAGGGGAACAAGAATGCTCATCGAAAGCATTGATGAATATAGCGCTATATCATAAATTGATGTAATTAGAATTCATGAGTCATTAAATTCCGACACCGGTCATTGTATGTTTAAACGGCTTGTCCTCACAGCCCACATGTCCCGAGTTCGACTCTTCGTAAGGTTGTGGTAGTGCATTGCTGAAGAGTTTCAAACTCAGATGCAACAGTTCTCCAGTGCTCCCTCTAACCAACATTGGTTCAGGATGAAATCTAACAAGTGAAATTAAATTAATTCATCCCGTACAGGTCCCACACATCTGAACACTGATAAATACTCACAACTTCAGTTTTCCAGTCATAAAGTTACCAACGAACACCATTTGGTAATTGGCATAAGTAAATAATGCTTTACATTTGTAGCTAAATATCATAGTTCGCAAATTACGGTATTTGAGATGTAAATCCACCAAAAAGTTCTCGTCGTAAACGGAGAATATTTAGATCACAATATGTAATCCGCTTCTGCTTCTATACGGATCAGAGACTTGGCGAGTCATAAAGAGCACCTCAAACAAACTCCAAACCGTCATCAACAGTTGTCTTCGCTCAATACTCAAGATCAGATGGCCAGAAAAGATCAGCAAAAGGGATCTCTGGCAATGAGCGAACCAACCAGGAACCTATTATGAAACAAATAATTAGGAAGAAATGGAGATGGATTGGCGGGCCATACTCTGAGGAAACCATCAAGTGACATCACTAGACAAGTCATTGCTCGAGTGGAAACAGGCCGAAAGGGAAGTGGCAAGTTGGTCGTCAGTGCAAGGGTGACTTGGAGGAGGTCATGCGAGGAGAAGATGAAAGCATGTGGGCAGACTTGGAGCGGGGTGAAAAAGTTGGCAGAAAACAGAAGGAAATGGAGACGCGCAGCTGAAGCCCTATGTTCCTCTAGGAATTAAAGGATAAAATAATAATAATAATGTAATCCGCTTATTACTATAAATGGTAATCGAGAAAGAAGGCGTCCGTAAATGATGATATATACGAGTGAATCAGTCAAGGGAATCAATCAAATCAACCAGTAGTGATAAGCCTACATGGTTACACTACTGATGAGCTTGACAGAAAACTAGCGAAACGACCATCCTTTGTTTGTATCTTAGCAAGTACTACTACTACTACTACTCACAACAGTCAGTAGTATACACCGCATATTCATTTGTGCATTGTTAGCAGTATACCTGTTCACATTAATGCATGTAATTCCATTTCTGTCATAACCAATTACTTGACTTAGGTTTCAATTATTACCTCATGATAGATTATATTCATTTTGATACATATATATATATATATATATATATATTAAAAAGCTTGGTTAATCAGTCAGATGAGAAATGAACAAAAAGGTCACCGATCTGCCTGTCAAACTTGAATTATTTTAAGAGGGTATTTGATATAGAATCGAATAACTTTAAAGGCGTATAAAAATTAGATTCAGTTTAATTGAAGATTGACAATTTGATGAAAATTACGGATTATTTTTCAGTTATTTTCCTCTTATCAATTAGTATTCTATAAAATTACTTATTATTGCTGTCCCTTTTGGTTCCGAGTGGAACATACGGCTTCAACAACACATCTCCACTTTGTTCTTTTTTCTGCTGTCCTCTTTAGCTAACTAGCCACACGATCGCCTATAATCTCTCATCTCCCCCTAGTCAAACGATCTCATCCATAACACCCTTTCACCGAAGACCCACTCGTCACTCCCCATTAGGGTCCCGATCGAAAGCCTGGTGAAAGATGTCATTCGGCTGTCACCTCAATGTGTGCTCTATTCATTAAACGATTCTCTTTCACTTGATGATGGAAGAGAATCGTTTAATGAATATGTTATCTTGGTGCAAAGAAAACGAGCTGAGAATGTCAAATCTGAATTGAACAGGAGCCTCAAATCCGTCGAAGTATGGAGAAAGTTCCCCATTGACCCCAATAAATTTGTTTTCTAATCACTCCTCCATCAGCTTGTCCACCTTAGAACTAGAATCCCTATCTTTAGGGTTGAAATTTTGTGACATAAATTCGGTCTAGTCTATTCTGATGGTTTAGTAATATTTATCAATTTCATATGATCTTAAGGTCTATGTTCACTGAACAACATTCCCACTTCTTCCTAGAAACTTTCCTGATGTCTTAAGTCTTCTACCCCCCCCCCTCCAACCAAAGCGAAACTCAATTCAGTCGCAGAAAACTACCTTCTTTACAGAAGTCAATCAGTTAATACCTAACTGCTATAATCTTATAAATCCCAGGTTCATACTTGTTGAATGAATTTTAACTAAGTTTCTCTCTTTCGCGTTACAGCTACAGTTACAATCATTTCAAATGTGTGACAGAATGTTTTTTTCCACTACTAAAAAAAAATGCTGACAATAACATAATAATGTTTATACTTGACATATTCTAACATTTACTCAAGGTGTATAAATTATTAACTAGCTAACTAACTGATGTCTTTTATATGCAGAAGGATGATTGGCGTATACAGACACGCCAACCTTATGATGTTTGGTTTCCATAGTTTCTTTCTTATAAACACTAGTTTTCTGTCAAAGTATTTATTTCTATTGTATATGTATTATACTACTGTTACTACTACTAATACATGTAGTTAAACAGCTTGTTTTTTAGGATTACCCACAGCTTTATGTACCTTTCAATCAAGACTGAAGCAAATTAGACATTTTATCAAAACTGGTTAGTCTAGAGTTATTACTAAAGCACTCAAAGTATAATTGAATGTATCAAATAAAATGCAAAGTATAATGCGATTTTATTAAAATATGGTTTTTTCCCTTGGATTCTGACTGGAACAAAGGACTGCAACACACCACATCTCCATTTCAGCCCCATAACTCCCTGTAAACTTCCATCTCCTCCTCACATGTTCTCCTCCACATCACCCTCAGACACACATCCAACCCATCATTTCCCATGCAGGTTTAATCCAAGCGACAGACTAGTGAGTGATTTTTCCCACAACCATCCCAGTGTGTCTCCAATCTATCTCAATTTTCTTCTGAAGATTTGTTAAGCCAAGGTTCTTGATGGGTTCTCTGCCAGAGTTTCTTTTCGCCAATCCTTTCTAGTCGACCATCAAATCTTCAGTGTGAAGAGAGAGACGTCAGTTATTGATAAGAGTGTGAAACCTGTTGGAAATGGTTTAGTGACTCGCCATGCGTCTAACCCACACAGGAGAACTGACTGATTTGATACGGGTGATGGGAATCCGAATTTCGTTCTTTATGCTGAGCGCGGCAGATTTCCAAACTGATTTAAGAGTAATAAAGATGTATCTTGCCTTTTCGATTTTGGTTTTAACATATTCACCCACTCCTCTGTCGTGGCGACTGCTTGTAGTTAAAGCGGAGCTTCGTGGATAAGTGAAGGAAGCGACAAACTTCTCCATAAATCAAGGTAAGAAGAAATTAATACCCTAGAGCCTTTGTTTGGTCATGGGGAATCCCATTAGAAAAGCAGTTACTGGAAAAGCCTCCAGACTGCTATAGAATCAGGTAACAAGATTTTTCCTCATAATAGTGAAATTATTCGAAAAAGTTTCAGTAACACAAAGAATTTCATGATAGATCAAGGGAAGATTCGATCTGGATTCAACGCGTTCACCATCTTCCTCTCCTTGTCACCAACTGATACTGTGTTGAGTGATTTTCACTATGCTAACACACATGAAAGTTTGGTAATTTACACACCTATCAAGTTGAAGTCCACACACGTTTGTTACCTTTTATGGATTCATTCGCTTGGAAATTCAAAATCACGTCGTCTGGAAGGAAATATCATTCAGTTGAAATACACAAGGCAAAATTTCGTATATTTTGCTTATACTGTTTCTTGATAAAACTATAAGCATTAGACAAGGAATAGAATTCTAATACAGATAGTTATTTATTCATTCACTTCTAATATCAGTTTTTAGAACGAAATTATGTGTATAAGTCAGAAGTCGAATTTTCATCTTTTGTGGACTTTTGTGAATTAATTTTCAAGAAGATTTCGTCACAGGCTGATATCAAATCAAATGAAGAACCATTTGAAAATCAGGGAGTAATTAAAAGCCGTTTACTCCTAGTCTGAAACTCTTTAACAGCACACACTTACTGCTTAATTAAGCATCACACCTAGAAACTACTGACTGACGATACAGAGCTACTATCAACTAATGATTAACGGTGAGCATATGTTTCACTGTGATATGTTAGGTTCCACTTGTTGTAATTTCATATATTAACTTCAGAATATTCATTCACTAGCCAGTAGGAAGCTACAGTACTTTTCTGAAGCTTTGAAATAGCCTCTTTATGCCTTTCAGTTTTTAGTCATTCTCTAAATGATGTTATTTTTATGATTAAATATACATTGAAATGTATCGATCTGTTTTTATTATTTAGTTGGAAGATGCTGATTTTAGATTTGTGTAGCCTGTAGTCAGTTTTAACTGAACCTTTTTTAAATGAATTTAGACGAACAGACTATAAAAACTAGTGAAGCGTAAAAATTCAAAGCTGAAATTGGAAAGGCGAGACAGGCCATTATTACTGTGAAATCAGTGTTTACATCTACAACACTCTGATAGAGAGAGAGGAGAGAGCAAGATCCAAATCTTCAACACTAATATCAAGCTAATGCTTTTTTATGATTTTGAGTGTTGACAGGCATCATGCAAAGCATTTTCAGAAGGTTGCGAACCTCCATCAACAACTACCTTTTCTTTGTAATAAAGCCTTTTTGGATTTTCAGATAAATGAAAAAACAAAACGATATTGTTTTTACTGACTTTACGCTATTTAATGGGAATAGATTTATTAAAGAATTGTCGATGATTCCAAAACTAGGATGAAACAGCTGTACAATACTCTCTGGTTTCCAGTGGTTCTCTAACTGATATCAGTCCGTGATCAACTCGTCAACAGCATTATCAAACCATAATTTACAAAATTTACAAAACAACTTAATCATCGTTTCTCGGCATGGGGTAACTTTTTGCGTTGTCAAGTTAGCCGACTGGTAAAAGAAAACAAAGCCAGGTGGAGACTATTGGATTCGATAAGTGTATGAAATTATAAAAGCAGCGTGTATTTTTACAAAATGAAACTGCTTATCACATTCGTGTTGGTTTTGACATTTCATGGGTGTGAGGGGGTGTTATAACCAGGTCGAATCCTTTTTTAGTCGATGATTCTGATTCAGAAAATTTGGATTCCATTTGATATGAAGTTCTTCTTACAATAGACGTTCTTTGTGACTTCTGAAATTTTTTCTGAATTTATTCAACATTGCTGAAAGCAATCTTGTGTCCTGATTTCATAGCGTGTAGACCTACGGTTGATGGTTTTTCAATCTTTTCTAGTTCACTAACTGGATTTCTCGGTGGTTGAACAGATGCTCTACGGTGTTCATTTCCTCTGATTTTGATTTCTCTCTGGTGATGTTTGTCTAATGTATGTTGCATCACATTCCAAGAATTTTAATTTAAAGATACAGTTAGATAGAGTATCTCTAGGGATTTAATCTTTTATATGGACAAGGTTGTTTTGCAGTGTGTCTGATTTTTCGAAGAATACTCTGAAGTTGTGTCTATTGAGTATTGCTCTTCTGATGTCAGCTGATGTCTCTGATCAATATGGAATGACAACTGCTGAGGCCTTTATCTTAGGAATACGTTTTCGATCATACTCAATATCAGTGTTGATTTTGTTGATGAAGTTCCTTGGGTAGTTATTTTGCTTGAGTCCCAGTAATGTTTGATATTTCGTTTTCTTTCTCATCCGTTATCAAAGTTTGTGCTCGTCTGAGAAGGCTTGAAACAACTGATACCTTTTCTCTGATGGGGTATGGTGATCAGAAGTCTAAATATTTATTGGAGTGGGTATTCTTCCTGAAAATAGATATACTAAAATGTCCTTTTTCGCTCCTCATAACCAGTAGGTCTAGAAAATGTAGTTCACCGACATCTGATTCTGTTTCCGAAGTAAACTGGATGTTGAGAGATAGACTGTTAAGTTTCTACAAGAATGAGCCTTACAGATCTTTTTTCAGTACTCCAAAATTATCATCAACGTATCCTAACCATATTTTAAGAGTGAATATGCTTGAAAGGATGTTATCTTCGAATCTACTCATAAAAAGATTGGCGACTATTGGGGAAACTAGTGAACCAATAACAGCACCATTTGTCTGTCTATATAAATTCACTTTGAATATAAAAAAATTGCTTTCCAGACAGAATTTCAAGCCCTTAATTATATCATGAGGCATGGGGATAACCACCCCATCCTGTAAGAGTTAACACTGCTACAGAAATTTCAAGCCTCTAGCTTGGAGCCCTATGTTCTATTGGGAATGTGAAGGAAAACAAATTATTTCACTGCTGTCCAGTGCACATTTTATTTTTCTATTTTTTATTTTGATTCACAGCTTGATTCCACACTATATTTTCGGTACAAGTACGGAATTTTCAGCATGGATATCGGTAGCCCAAATTTTGCAGGCCGACCATAGATATCAGGTGTGCGCCGGTGTGGGCTCGGACCCAGGACCATGTGCATGGTCGGCGACAGTCCTAACCACTGTGCCACCGACATCTTTGCGATAGGTTTGTGTCTGGTTCTAGTGAACTGAAAATGATACCAAAACTTTCAATAATGGGGATACCAGTATATGATGAGTCAATATCGCAGCTTACCATAATGTCTTCCATATTAGTTTCTCGATATTCTATTTAGGATTTGAAATCATATGAATCTTTTACAATATTTTGAGTGTCCTTTTGCAGTGGATGCAATATCGGAAATAGGTATTCAGAGGTTGTATGTCGGTGAGTTGGTAAACTTTACTACTGGTCTTAATGGAACTGTGGGTTTACGTATCTTTGGTTGACCGTAGAATCTTGACGGTAAATAAGATTTTGGTTTAAATTGAAACCAGAGGGAATTCCCAATTTCGGATTTTAGTTCTTGAAGGAGTCTGTTGGTATCTAGTTTCGCTTTGTTGAACTCGACAGATTTCTTCTTTCCTTCAATGAGTAAGCATGGTTCATCGGATAGGTGTTCAATCGCCTTCCTTTCATGATCAATCCTGTTCATTATCACAATGATGTTTCCCTTGTCGGCTTTTGTTATAACGATGCTTTTGTTTTTCTTAAAATTTCTTGGCACTTCATATTGTTTGGTGAGATTAGATGGTATGTTTCGTTGTGTCATTAATATATGTGATATCTGTCATTGGTGATCAGCTGTAGGTTCTTTCATAGACGCTGTTTCCTGGACCGACAAAGCTATTGGAATTAAATACCGGAACATCAGTTAAAACAATATCGTTTGATTTTCCATTCATTGGAAGATACAAAAAGCTTTTATTGTAACAAAATCATATGCCCACTGTTTGAATTTTTTCAAATTGTTCAAAGTAAACCTGGTTTGAACATTTCTGTCTTCCCTATATAGTGAAGATAAGCTGACCAGCCAGGAAGATTAGTCAGCAAAGAAATCTGCAATGAATCAACTAAGACCCTGTTGTCATACAAATATGAAGAAATAAATGCAGATGTGTTGACCATATAGTGAGTATACCATCACGTAATATCAAATACCAGGCTGTTGAGTGGAGCTTGAATGAGAACCGACGAGTCGGGCGTTAATTTGAAGATAATATCGAGGAGGTCACGAGAAGAAGAAGGAGAAGAAGAATTGGAATGTTATTGACATTCATAAAGTCAGACCGTTGATGCTGTACTCATGTGTTGTATTCGCGACTCAAGGGACGATTAATTTATAATAATACAGAAGCGAAAATTCATTTGAAATCAACTTTCCACTAAAGACTCACTGCAATTAGTAAAATTCTGTATATTATGATCCTGGAGTAGACAGAACAAGATTTCCTGATATTTAGAGGATTTACACAGGTAATCGGAGGTATCAAAACAAGGATTATGCATTATCCAGTCAAACTGAATGACTTCTCAAAAATAAAAAATAAACTAAACCTCATAAATTACATCACTTATATTCCCACTCTGTCTTCTTTTTTTTTTGTTTTTTGTTATTTTCAGTTGAAGTTAAAACTTAACACAACACAGACAAAACAAAAAGTATACATAATCTCTAGAGAGAATTTCACAAAATATGTTTTCTTCCTATTGAAATGTTACATAATTCTGTCTTACTACCATACTACGCTTACTACATACACCCAATTTAAAACGCTTAGACGTACTCAACCACGAAAACACTAACACACTTTCATAGGGGAATAGAAGTGAAAGCCTTAAGTATATTAATGTAATGCGTACACTAGAAGGCTTCTTGATGAGATGTTTTGTACTACCAAACCAGATATGAATATATCTATGCATATAGGTATGTATAAATACTTTTTTAAGTAAAGTGACTACTTATAATCAATTTCAGCCTCATTTCTTCGAAATGTCATTATTTTTGGTCTACCAATTTAGAAAACACTGACACATTCACACACAGAGAGTTGAATGATGTAATGATGATGAGTTGTAATGAAATGAAATGAAATGGAATGGGGGGAAATGAGACTAGTCAAATTATTGTGTATCTGCTGTCTAACAAATCACGAGTTCACGTATAACTTCAACAAAATAATGTAAAATAAAAAAGCACATTGTAATTTAAGGAATTTTGATATTAAAATGAGGGAATTAACTTCTTTAGACTTGAGTGATTTTCACTCACGTTGAATGAAATGTGAGATGTTCAATTTCAAAACTCACTCTTTTTAAACAGTGAATGTTAAAGTAGGTAGGTCCAAACCAAGTTCACGTTTAATAAAAATGCAACATCAGAGTTTTTTTCAAAACACCAAAACGCACTAAAAACACAGTCTTGTTCATTTAAAAGACGAAATTCCAAAGGATTTTTCATCTAACTGTGTTTGTAAAATCAAACAGCTTGAAATGTAATGCTACATAAATCGGAAAAACGTCGTGAGAAGTCAAGATGTGAAAAATGAACACTACAGAGTTACTATTCAGCTATCGAAAAATCGAGGTAAATGGGTAAAGTCAAATGAACTGTAGTCAAGATTTGACAGAATAGTTCTATAATATTTGGGCGCCGAGTAAGAAGTAGACATTTGTAAAAAATTATATTTGTAAAATCTCAGCGATATTGAAATGAGTAATTCCAACGTTTCGTTCGGCAATCTGGTCCGAACTTCTTCAGGGAAATTAATCGAAAGTAACATAACACGTTTATATATAAAAGGAACATCTTTTGTTTTTAAAAACTTTGTCCAATCATGATTTATAAAACAAATATTAACAAGTATAATAAACGAAATTGTACGAGTTGTGATCAAAATTCGACCTCAGACTTACAAATATTGATCTACCTTTGTTGAACACTTTAAAGACAGTGTGTATGTGTGTGTGCGGATAAACAGTTGTAAAACAATGTCTTAACGTCTCCATAAGTAGATATAGACAGTCGGGAAACTTTGACCAAGTATTATTAGTTAGTGATACATATCCATTCTTATTTATTAATCAGGATTTCCTATGCGTCATCTAACATCACACCTTCATGTCTGTTCAAACGTATTTTCAAAATTATGGTGTTTAGGATTAGAGTTTAGTTGAACAACCCCGTATCCTAAATTCGTAGCTGTCCAGTCACCTGACAACTTCAGTAGGTCGAATAAAGCAGCTCAATTTTCAGAAAGAAGACAAAGTAATAAGTTTGACAGGATGCTTCAACTAAACTCTATTCCTAAACACCATAATTTTGAAAATACGTCTAATCATAAAATTCTAGATACTAACAGTTTGAACAGACATGAAGGTGTGATGTTAGATGACGCATAGGAAATCCTGATTAATAAATAAGAATGGATATGTATCACTAACTAATAATACTTGGTCAAAGTTTCCCGACTGTCTATATCTACTTATGGAGACGTTAAGACATTGTTTTACAACTGTTTATCCGCACACACACATACACACTGTCTTTAAAGTGTTCAACAAAGGTAGATCAATATTTGTAAGTCTGAGGTCGAATTTTGATCACAACTCGTACAATTTCGTTTATTATACTTGTTAATATTTGTTTTATAAATCATGATTGGACAAAGTTTTTAAAAACAAAAGATGTTCCTTTTATATATAAACGTGTTATGTTACTTTCGATTAATTTCCCTGAAGAAGTTCGGACCAGATTGCCGAACGAAACGTTGGAATTACTCATTTCAATATCGCTGAGATTTTACAAATATAACTTTTTATAAATGGGTAAAGGTTGAAAAATCACCAGCCGTAGGTCTACACGCATCGAAATGAGGTTATATAATTAATTTTGGAACTAGTGAAATTATGGATAAAAAATTTCCGAAAACCCCAAGAACATGTAGCATCAGAAGCACATCATATTAAATGAAATCCAAATTGTCTGAATATGAATGATGGACTAAGATAGAATTTGACCTGGTTCCCAAACCTTATCTCCCCCTCCCCGCGGTAAAGTAAATAAATCAACACAAATGTTACAGGACTGATCACGAGCTAACATCAGTTAGAGAGCCATTGCAAAACCACCAGGGAGTAGTGGACAGCTGTTTCGTCCTGGTTTGGCACTCTGCAGCACTACGCATCCGCCAGGAGTCGAACACATGTCTTTCCGGTTATGAGATCAGCTCGTAGACCATTGAGCTACTAAACCCAACCAGACGGTCCATAAATTCCAACTTGTGACAACTCGTGATATATATTTAGCGAAACCGTTGGCTAGTGTCACAAGCGAGTAACTGTCTTTTAAATGACTTGGTGGACCATTGTAGTTACGAAATCTCACTATAACCCTAGACAACTTCATGCATAGGGTCAGTTTCTATTGAACATCACAGTGATTATCAAGTATCGGTTTGCAGAGATTTAATTGGTTACAAGATTGATCCAATAAATGTCAGCTTCTGATCAATCCTGTAACCAATTAATTCCACGCAATCCGACGCATGACAATATGGATGCAACAAGACATTTTCATTATGGGAACACATGGTTTTTTTGTTGAATCCAACAGTCTACACATGGTTTTTCTAAGTTCACCAATGGATGGACTTTGTTACATAAAATTACCACATGCTGAGGAGCGGTGATTAAGTTTTTGTAGATTCTGTTTTGCGTCGGTGGCAAAGCGGTTAGGACGCTCGCCGACCATGCATATGGTCCGAGGTTCGATCCCCGGCGACGGAATCACTCCTTTACCTCGCTAAGCCAGTAGTGAGACTGGCAAAAGGAAAGTGTGAGCATGAGGCTAGCAACCCCATCCCGTAAAACTAAACAGCGCTGCTACAGAAACTTCAGGCCTCTAGCTTGAAGCCCTATGCACGTGGAGGAATGAAAAGTATATCATGGATTAATGTGAATATTTGTGGCTTAATTGACTGATTTTCGTGTGACTGTGTTCTCTGAGGTGAGAGATTTAATTACGGAAATCTCAATATCATCCTGCATAACATCTTCAGTACTTAAGAAGCTTACAGAACACAACCATATCAAATTTTGAATATATCATAAAAAACAAATTGATGGATTGGACGTCCATGTATGGCATGGAGGAGATGAAAGCCTCTGGACACTTATGAATCTAATTTAAAGTGTTAGCAGAGAGTCGAATGGAATAGGAATGTGCCTGTGGTGTGAGCTGGTTGCTAGTCAAAGTTGGTAGACAGTAATTTACATCAATGTTTTGTCCCCAATATTGGTCGTGAGAAAAATGAGAACAAAGGCTTTGCGTAGGCGTATACAGTTAACATATAGATGAGCTGACATTCAAGAAACAGTCACAAAGAGATGAAAGATTAACTTCCAGTGAGAAACAACCAATCAGAGGACTATATTTTTCTGCTAACAATAATCTGTATTAATGTACATGAAAACCTATAAATATGTGTTGATTTCCATAATAAACGATCTGTTGCCTGGCCCTTGTCTTGTGTTGTTACATGCCTTTATCTCCCTTTTGTTCCATCTGGAATGCAAAGAATGAATAATACAATAATGAAGTTGAAAATGCTCAAAAAATGTTAACGAAAATGAAACACTTAGTTCAGCACATAGTTTCTTTCCAGCGAATTCATCCATTAAACTGTACCATCGCATTTGTAAACGATTGTTTTATGAAATAAGCTTGTAACAAAAGTGATGAGTTTTAGAATAGTTGTAATATCATTCAAAGCATCAAAAGAGTTAAATCTGTGTTATTATTATGTTTCCTTTAATTCCTAGAGGAACATAGGGTTTCAGCCGCACGTCTCCACTGCACTGATCCTCAGTTAACTTTTTCACCTGTTTCCACGTCTGTCCATATGATTTCATCTCATCTTCACGTGACCGACTCCATGTCATCGTCGCACTGACGGCTAACTCATCGCTTCCCGTTCGGGTTCCATTCGAGAGACGGCCTGTCTTGTGATGTTACTTGATGGTTTGTTTTCTCAGAGTATGGTCAATCCACCTCCATTTATTCCTGGAGATCTATTTCACAATCGGTTCCTACTGGGTTGGTTCGTTCATTGACAGAGATCCTTATAGCTCATTTTTCATGGCCAGCCGTCTGATCTTGAGCGAAGTATTGAGTGGAGACAGCTCTTGATGAAGGTTTGTAGTTTGTTCGAAGTGCTCTTCATGACGCGCCAAGTCTCTTATCCGTATAGTAGCAGTGATTTCACATTTGAGTTGAAAATCTGGATCTTATTTTGCATGTTGAGTGCTGTTGACCTCCACTCAGACTAGAGAGCAATAAAAGCTTACCCTGCTTTCCCGATCTTCGCTTTAATACCCTCATCAGTTTCGTCTGCCTCTAGTTTAAACGATGCTTCCCAGGTAGGTGAGTAAGGGAGGTTGCTTCTTACAGATTTCTACCATTTATACTGGCTGATTGTTGTATGTTGTTGCTGCTGTTGCTTTTGACCAGGAATATCCATCACCTCTTTTTTCCGTATGTCCACCTGATGTCCTACCTTCTCTGGATGCTTCCTCTGCTAACTTGTTGTTTTTCACTTGCATACATTGAATATGTGTGATAGAGGTACGTAGTAGGACGAATAATTTGGTGAATCAGTTGCAGCTATGATGTATGTGAGAATGAAGGAAAACATGGAATTACTTATTACTTCTAAGGAAATACAAACATTATAAGGAGTCAGGAAAAGAAACAAACAAAATGCAAATTTGTACAAAGAAAGAAGAATTATTGGCGCAGAATAATCTGGATCCATTTTATTTCGTTGGTTCTCATCAGCTGCGTACAACCTGAATTTTTTGATAAAAAAAAAAGTGTACAATTTTAACAAAGCCTTGTCCATTAGCAAGCACACTGTCAGTGTCATAGTAAAATAAGGCGTTGAGATTTACAGGGTGTCTAAAGTGTTACGACATATATATATATATATATCTTGGTAGAGAGAGGTTTCTCGAAGAAATTTATTAACAGTTGTGTTGTTGGAGCCTGATTTATGTGTCCAAAAAGAATCCGTTGTTAGACTTCAATTACACTGGTGACTCGCCTCTTAGTGACTCTGTTTTCTAATTTTGTTAATTTTGTTAGCTTATCTCTTCACTCCAGCCCTCCCTTTATTTTTCGCTTGATTCTCTTAAGAGATAATTTTTCTTGATCTTCTGAGTTCTGCTCATTGTATTACATCATCAACTTCTCATCTGACCTCATGTGTACCAAAATTGTACAAATTTTGATCTTCTCTTATCTAATTATGTAACTATTGCTAATTTTCTTTTGTTACTACCCCTACAACACAACTGTTAATAAATTTCTTCGAGAAACCTCTCTCTACCAAGACATATATATATATGTCGTAACACTTTAGACACCCTGTAAATCTCAACGCCTTATTTTACTATGACACTGACAGTGTGCTTGCTAATGGACAAGGCTTTGTTAAAATTGTACACTTTTTATTTTTATCAAAAAATTCAGGTTGTACGCAGCTGATGAGAACCAACGAAATAAAATGGATCCAGATTATTCTGCGCCAGTAATTCTTCTTTCTTTGTTCAAATTTAGAAAAGGGAATCATTGTATGAAGATGCAAATTAGTAGATATCATGATAACTGAAGTGGTTGAATAACTTCTTTCGTATGTATACCTCAATTTTTTCTAACTGAATTGCTAGAACCTCAGCGATGTAAAGGAGACGAAAGCGTATGGTGTCTGTGGCAAGTTATCGTTTACTTTTTTGCACACTTTGGAAGAGGCGTTTGTTGTAAAGGAATGACTAGTGTTGACAAGGTGTTCGACCATCACATTGCCTATAAAGCCACTACTGCCTTTTCGTAATCATGTGAGATAGTGTTCTTTCAAACAAGTCTGGTATATGGGTCGTTTGGTGCTTACTTTGTTTCATCTTTCATCATTCTTATCGTATTCACAATCTTAAATTTTGCCATGATTTGACCAACATCAAAAGTCTTGTTACCATTTCCATTTCTGAAAAAATATTTATTTATCAGTAAGAAGAGGACTTTATATCATTGGAATTATTTTTGAATCAAGTAAGAATTATTTTCGGAAAATTCATTTTCTCTAGCTGCAAAATCTCATTTTTACATATATATTTGTTCTTTTAAAGACGGTAGTAACAAAAGTGATGTGTTGACAAAATTATAGATATTCTGGGAAAGGTTCTCAACCCAAATCAATGCCCACTGAGATTCATTGACATGGATGTCAAACCAAGATGTAGGATTCGTCCAATTGGTGACTTGTCAACTGGTTGCACCGGTATCCCTAGTGAGTCATGGTGTTAACACTAGGGTTTAAGCCAGTCATCTATCGTTTCAAAAGCCAGAGAGTTATGCGTTAGGCTACTGAGTTATTAGTACCACCTTTTGTACGGTAGTAGTGCACTGTTGGTTTTTTATTCCTTTACGTTCCGAGTAGAACGGAAGGCTTCAAGCTAGAGGCTCGAAGTTTCGATAGCAGTGGTGTTGATTTTTACGGGTACAGTTGCTAGCCACATGCCTAGACCCCCCTCTTTACTAGTCTTATTACTGGCTTAGTGACGTAAAGGAGGGCTTCTCATGGTATCAAACCCCGAACCACCTGCATAGCTAGTGACCATTCTACCGCTGTGCCACCGATGCACTTTTTATTTCCGACATTTATATATTCAAACGTTTACATGTGCGTACTCCTACCTTAACCTCCTCTGAAATGAACTTCACAGTCACCGATAGCTGCTTCTTTTCCAGGAGCACTAGATCCATTCATCTCAGAAGGGACAGGACTTCGTCTGAATGCAACACAACCATCAGAAGAACCACGTTGTCCACCTTGTTTCATACCTGGAGCCGCTGTGCACACATCCCTGGGTCAGGGTTTTCAGTGTAGCTGGAATGATATCAGGTGGAAGGTGCAAATACCCCGTAGGTAATAATTCCATCATTTGTGAAGAACCAGTAATATGTTCTCTCGGTATATTCTTCGCAAACGAAACCACGACATCTTAGTGATTGAATTGTTCAGATAACGTAGAGTTTACGGACATTGATTGTGAGGTGATTATAATACGGACAGGTGTCCTTTTTTGATGTCAACACACCATTCTATCCAGAGTTGCGATAGGCAACAGCATTTCCCACGACTCTACAGAAACCGCTAGTCATCATCAAACCAAATAATATCAGACATCAGGGTTGACAAGTAAATAGTACCGGTTTATGACAGCTCAACAAAAATCAATCGTACGGGAGGAGGAGAAGGAGGGGTATACCAATTAGCTTACGAAAAGCAACAAAACCAACGACAACAACAATATTCAATCGGTTAATTTATTCGAGTTTTGCATGGATAGAAAAAAAAAGATAAGCGAAAACTCAGGGAATACATTAAAATTGGATTTACTACTAATATTCTTATAATTACATTTGCATATCTGATATACATTCATCTTTATAGACTTCGAAGTTAGATTACTTATATTCATTCGTGACTGTAGGAGTATACGATTTGATTAGCTAAATAATTTATTCACTTGTTACGTATATCTGCAATATGCGTGTATGTGCGTGTGTGTGTGTGTGTGTTTGACATTTATTCTGTGTAGTAAACAAGCTATTAAGGGGTATTCATACAATTAAAGCTCAACATACATTGACATATACATATACACATTAGGCAGGTACACTCAAATACTCATGCATAGCCTCACGTACACAAGCACGCACGCACAAAGGTATACGGACTCACATACACATGTAAACAATGAGATATATATCTGTAAGCATACAGACGTGATTAATTACTATAGTTCTAAGCATTTATCCTCATTTAACATACATTCTTTACTTACAAGGAGGAATTGAAAAGTGTATTAAGCAAATAGTACCGAATATTAATGTGTAGAACTACATTCTATTTGATATAATTCATTGATTCTTGAAAATTAGTGTAGTGGTGTTATTGTGCGCCGGTAACATAGTGGTTAGGACTCTCGCCGACCATGCACATGATCCGGGGTCCGAGCCCACGCCGGCGCACACCTGATATCTATGGTCGGCCTGCGAAATTTGGGCTACCGATATCCATGCTGAAAATTCCATACTTGTACCAAAAATACAGTGTGGAATCAAGCTGTAAATCAAAAAAAATTTATTGTTATTATTAATATTATCTATTATTGCTTCCTGGGGTTCTGAGTGTATGTATATCTTCAGCGACACATCTTTCACTTCAATCTATCTTTTGCTGCCTTTCCGGCAAGCTTGGTGATTACCCATACAATTTCATCTGTTTCTTACACTATTTCCTCCCTGGTACATTCCAACACACTCATTCAGACCCTCCATGAGATCCAGCTAAGAGTGTGTTGTCGCGCAAGGGTCGCCATGCTCTAGTGCATTTTTATTCAATAATGTGTTTTTGGTTGATTTATTACTTTCCAGAGTTCCTTGTTGTTAATAATTCTTTCAATCAGACTATCTGTTGTTCGGAATCGAGAGAAAGTGGTTGTTGGTGAAAGTCTTCCGCAGCTTGTTAGAAATGCTACCCACCGTATATAGAGTCTGTGAAATATGTAGAAGTGTTAAGATTCCGTATTTTGTCCCGTACGCTGAGCCCAACGGATATCCGCACTGATGTCAGAGTAGCGAATGTCAGTCTTGTTTTTTTGATAGCACCTGTAACATCTTCATCCTTGTCGCCTGCAGTTGAAGTGATGCTAACCTAACTGAGATATGTGTATGCGATTTTCTGAAGTAACTTTTGAATTTCCAATCGATGAATTTTTACTGAATCTAAATTATCCATTTCTGTCGACACAGCGTCTAGTAAGATGCTGCCAAGACGTTCTAAGATGAACATTATGTTACTTAGTTGATAATGGCTTACAGTGAAATCATGGATGCATGTATAAAATGAAAACTATCTCTCATTCAGAACGCAGTTACATTTTAATTGACGAGTGTGAAACGGGACGAAACTGGGACAGTGGATTCTACTGTTAGCCACCACTAGCAGGGTATTATGTATATACTATTGAATAATTACTGTGTCACATATCTTATGACGACCGACAGGAAGCCCTGAACCAAGACTGCATGCTTATTGGCATCCGTCAGCAAGCATATTAAAGGAAGTCATGTTTCCCAGAACTTACCAGCACTCATCACTCAGACTTGCAGTCAGAGATTCCAATACTGAATTAGTCAGTTTCACAAGTGACCAACGGTAGGACTTCAATGGCTACTTAGATTGGTCAGGAAGGAGTAGTCAATATCATTTGGATAGACTGAATTATATCAGTCAGGTTCTCAACATGGGCATCTCTTAATTTTACTGCACTTTCAATCGGTATTAATCGTTTAAAAGTATTGGACTTCCTACAGCAGGTCAGTCACCGACCTGGATATCTCAGTATTAATGAATCTGATTACATTACTCAGTGACGCAGATTCAAACCTATGAAAAGAAATGCGTGATTTCATAGTTGCAAGTGTTCCTTTCTGAATGGTACTAACAACCTCCCTACGGAGAAACCTCCAAGAATGTAATTTCACACGCCCATGACAAGTCGCCTAGCCTGATGATCAAATTGCAGATTTATCAAATAGAATTCAGTCTTCATTTATACGCATTGGTTGTTTTTTAATAAAAAGTAGTGAAGATTTATATATACAGTTTGCCTAACCAGTTTTGATTAGATGGAGGGTTTCGTCATGAGCTGATATCGGTTACAGAACCACTGGAAAACCTGGGAGTACTAAACAGCTGTTTCTTCAGTCTAGTTTGGGATTCTTTATCAGTACGAAAAAACCAATATTTGAAAATTAATCAGTTTAGAACAAAGCAAGAACAAATATATAATTGGAGAAGACAAAATAAGTTACTGACTTCAAAAACTTTACTCTACAGTCTTAAAATCTAGCAGTGACGTCAATTATTAGAAACAAGTGTGATTACCTAGACATACTTCAGGATTACTTCAACTCAATAGGCATTTAACAACTCTTATCACCATATTATAACAAGACGAACAAAATGCGTAATAGTGGAGTAAGCAGAGTTCATTTATAAACAGGTTGATATTACTTATGATATGTGTAAAGTGTTATTAAACACCATTTAGTTTGAAGTGACGCTGAAGTATGCCGTATACGTATTGAAACTTATTTATAATAATTGATGTATTCTCCAGGCTGTTAAGAGAGGTAGAAACGCTTTGATGTAAAAGAAAGGACTGTTTTTAAGCTTGCAGGCATATGAAGTGGTCTTTGGTTTATTCAGAACAAGAAATTCTTCAAAAGTGAGGGAGACATATTCAAAAACATAAGAGAATTAATATAGTCAAATGACATTAGACACCATTCGATCAATCGAATTTCAGGCTAGGCAAATATTTGTAGGTCAGATTGGTTAATCTTTTAGTAGTATTCTCTGCCTTCTCACCTCTGAATTTTATTGAAACAGCATTTTATGACAACTAACCTGTTAATCATTCTGTGTTGCATGATAAGCTAGCTTCGTTGTTATTCTAAAACCGGCATGTTTTTCACGTATTGAATAGCCATGAAGGTTGTAATATCAGGCTGCCTGATTCCAAGCGTTCGCGTTCCGAGGGCGAAATACCACACTTAACTTTTGAATTTTGAGTAGCAGTGGTATTGCCTATACAGGGTGAAGTTGTCCACCCTTCCGTATTTTCTAACCTTTATATATCAGGTATGCGTCGGTGGCACAGTGGTTAGGACTCTCGCCGACCATGCACATAGTCCGAGGTTCGAGCCCACGCCGACGCACACCTGATATCAATGGTCGGCCTGCGAAATTTGGGCTACCGATATCCATGCTGAAAATTCCATACTTGTACCAAAAATACGGTGTGGAATGAAACTGTAATCAAAAATAAATAAAATAACTTATTGAGGTTTAGTAGGGAGTCAGCCTGGAATTGAACCTGGGTACTGTATATGGTTCACAAGCAGGCTGTTCTTGAACTACCGACAAAATCCTGATACTCACAGTGCATTGGTGCACTATAAGACTACTGTTAAGCACTAGTTCGGTCTTAGCCATGATAATTAGTTATCTACTTGCATCATATAGAAGATGGAAAGCAAGTTATATTTGGAGGGCATTTCGAGAATCATGTTTTTAATAGAATGTGCATCTGCATTAAGTCTTTGTTTCCTCTGTTTTACTAATTTTCTTTGAATGCATCCATCCAAAATAGTCTGAAATTATGCATACCATATTGCGAGCTAGACTGATAGAATTCAATCTGCACCGAAGATAGGACTAGACACATTAAACTAATTACTGACTAGTGCGCAATCAAAAATATCTAATACAGTCCTACAGGAGGTCAATCGCGAGCCTGAATAACTCAGGGACAACATCTCTGACTGCAGCAATGGGTGACACGGGTTCGAATCTCAGAAGGGACATGAGTTCCTTCAAGGTTGCAGATACGCCTTGCTGATGAGTGCCAACTAGCACGAAACTTAGATCCAAGGCTTCCTGCCGATTGCCTCCAATCATCTAGTATGCATACCAGCCAGCTAGAAACTAACTTCCTGAATCCTTATACTTAAAGACATATGTTAAAATTATATTTGTATAATCTTAGAGAAATTGAAATGAGTAATTCCAGTGTTTCGTTCAAAAACTGGTCTGAACTTCTTCAGAGAAATTAATCGAAATTAAAATAACAGAGGTTTATATATAAAAAGGGCATCTCTTGTTTTTAAAAACTTTGTCCAATCATATGATCCATGAAACAGGAATCAAAATATAATAAACAAAATTGCATGAACTATGATCAAAATTTGACCTCAAACTTACAAATATTAGTCTAATTTTGTTAAACACTGTAAGCAGTGTGTAGATTTGCATCAGAATTTTAGTAATTACTTTCGACTAAAGTTCATGGTCGTAGATAATTGAATGTGAAGAAATATAGATATTAGAGAACCGTTGGAAAACCTAGGAGTACTGGACAGCTGTTGCGTCCATCAAGCTTCGGACCCAGAACCTTCTGGTACAAGGCGAGCTGGTAAACCATTAACTCCTGGAACGCGTTCTAATGGCTCATGATGAAATCCTCCGACCAATCAAACAAAATCCCTACAAAGCCAATACTTCAAAATTGATCTGATGCTCATTAGTGACTAGCCCTATGTTTTTAAGCTGACGGAGAAAAACAGTAATTTACACCCACCAGTGCTAATTTATATTCACAGGAAAATTAGAAAACTAAATTGTTCTTTCTTTGAATTAAGGCCCTCTTGTAGAAATTAGCTTAACTCTTTCCGAAAATAAGTTTCTTACCTTCCCTCAGCCCATTAGAAATTGCATCACCTAATCATTTGTGCTATGTGTAACACTGAAAATAACTTTGTTCTTAATTACATTGCTTTAAATGATACAGATTCTATATAAAATTCGACAACTACCCATTCAGATACGCCCGCGACCTGGATACTGTGACGGTGTGTAATCCATATTATCAATAAATCCCACACTGAAACCGTATTGCTTTGCTGGATAACATCTCAAAAAAATATTTTTCGGTTTACAATTACCTCAACTAAAGGCACTTAATCTCAAAACTTGGCTGTCATTGCGGTTTTACTCTTATGTCCGAAATTTTTTGTAGATTTCTCGTTAGTTAGGGTCTAATTGTCTAGATTTCTGCAAGTTCTTATGCTTCACTAATCTAAATAACCCGGTCTTCTAATTGAGCCCACGTATTTCAAGTCTGATCATGGTCTGCTACATTTTAGAGAACCATTGAAAACTAACCAGGAGTACTGGACAGCTTCTTTGTCAGCCTAGTTTGGCGTTCATCAACAGTGCGAATCCATCAGGGTTAGAACCCAAGACCTTCCCGTTACAAACCAAGCTTGTAGACCATTCAGCTATTGGGACTTGAAACAATAACCAGTACATAAATGCAACTTCTACCAATTCGTGATTTTGGCGCAAACACCAGCAAATGTCAGCGGTGATAATTTGTCCTAATAGCCAATCTGATGGACTCTACTGGGGACGATTTCTTAGGAGAACTTCAGTAAACTTCATCCTTAAGGCAGTCACTTACCTCCTAAGCTTAGTTTTCAGGTATTTGATTTGTCTCACTTTATATCTGTTGCAAGATATTATAAAAACTAGATTGTTTTGACAAAAAGTCTTCGAAGGATCCTTTTTTGACACGTAAATGGCTAGTCAGTTTGCGACAATACTCCTGATTCTCCTACTTTATCAGCTATTTATTACGCGATGATTTTGGTTTGAAGTCTATGTAACAGATGCAATCTACGATTGTTACCCAACCTGCAGAAAGGAAACATTCGGTATATTGTAGAAGTATATTTTCTATAGTATACAGTGTAACGATATAAATGTTTTGAAAATCCCGCCTTAATGATCTAACTACATTATTAATACATATTTGGATGTTTCAACTCACTCGTAATTACTGCCCTCTTTTCTTCTAGAATTTATATCATAGTTCTGATATTTTCAGTAGTTGGTTTGCAAGGATTAGATTTGTTTTTACCAGTTGATCACGGATTGATATCGTTTAGAGAACCATTGAAAACCAGCACTGAAATACTGGACAGCTGTTTCATCCTAGTTTGGAAATCATAGGAAGTACGCATCCACCACGAAGGTTCAAACCCCAGGGCCTTTTGGTTACAAGGCAAGAGCGTATACCATTCAGCTACTGCAGCCCGATTCAGTGGCCAGTTGATGAATTCTAACTTCTACTAATTCATGATTTAACGCAACCACCAATCAATGTCATCAGAGTTTCCTAAGATTGGAGTGAGAAGTCGTGACCAGTTGGGTACATCCAGTCAAGTGTGTGGATGGATGTCTCACCAATGAGGATGGGGGGCTTTGGCTGCCACTGGCGAAATCATTATAGCCACTCCCTTGGTGTGCTTGTGGTTGCGTCGGTGGCACAGTGATTAGGACTCTCGCCGACCATGCACATAGTCCGAGGTTCGAGCCCACGCCGACGCACACTTGATATCAATGGTCGGCCTGCAAAATTCGGGCTACCGATATCCATGCTGAAAATTCCATACTTGTACCAAAAATACAGTGTGGAATGAAACTGTAATCAAAAAATATAAAAAAATATCTGGGTGGCCGGAGTAAAATACTGAATCTACAGCTGACAATTTTCATAATCCACATCCGTTCCATCTGTTTTCGCAGATACCCGGTAATTCTATGCCACGTCTCATTTCGTTGGCTACTTGGGCAGCCTTTCCAGCCAACCTTACACATTGTGCGGACATTCCACGTACCCATTCTTATTCTTGGTTTCATTTTGAGAAGTCACATCGGCTGGCTGACTGGCTTCTTGAAGGCTTTCACCAGCCAGAAGTGTCATTTCGTCTCTCTGATTCGAGCGAATAAAAAGACTATTATTGGAAGTTTTTGTATTTTTAAAATATTTTCTGTGCGTTGAAGTTTCTCTAGCGATTTGATAGGTTTAGTGGTGTGTGGTTGCTAGCCCTACGCCCAACAATCCTTCTCTACCTGTGCTTGAGACTGTAATAGCACAAGTTAGAATTCTTTGACCATTTGATTTCATCCTGATTGTTTAGCGATTAGGACAGTCAACTCGTAAATTGAAGGTCCTTGGTTCAATCTCAGGTAGGTATCATGGGCACTTACTGCTACAGAGTCACAAGGTGAGATCAAATAATTGTCCATTAGTCCACAAATTCAATTTGAGGTGAAATCTTAAAACGTAGTGCCTTGATTATTTTATAGATTTACTTATAGTTAGGTTAACTTTTCATACGTTTAATTAGTAAACATCTGACATATATATGTATGTATATAATTAACCCAGATCTTATTATCAATAGTAATTATTTCAAGCAATAAATGTACCGACTTAATCATTTTTTCCCAGAACAAGATATATTTTATTATTATTTTATTATTGTTATTTTTTAATTAAAGAAATATAAACCGCTATATCTATCATAAAAGTACACTCACATCACATATGAGCTGTCTTCATCATTCTCACAGTCATAATAAGCAGATAAAGTTATACAGAATTATTTAGGAATATATATATATATTACCTTATTATTCAGGAGTCTGTGTAGGAATCTGCTGCCCTCAGTATGAAGATTCGGTTTTTCGGCATCAATGTCAAGTCAATAGTTCTTTGCTGTTCAAGGACTAGGAGTGTTTCCAACAAGCTTCAGGCTTTCATCAACAGTTGTCTTTGCACCATGCTGGTGATTAGATGGCCAGAAATGCTAAGCAACAAGAATCTCTCAAAATAAACTAAATGAGAACCTTCTGCCCAACTAATATGTAGAAAAAAAAAGAGATAAGATCCGACACCCTCTGTGGAGACTGCTCAGTGCCAACACGTGATAAGGTGGTTCCATAGGGTAATCCCTGTGAGAAATGACGAGTTAGGCGTGGATCCTAGGGCGAAATGGAGAGGGTTGTGTGAAGACGAGATGAAAGTTTGTGGGCACTTGTGGAGCAAGCTGAAGGTGACTGTAAAAATGAAGCTCTGTCTTCCATCCGAAACCCTTGGGAATCATATATATAAATATATGCATATATAAACTTACTATAACTGAAAATGATAAACGAGGTTAGTCATTTTATGAGTTCATCCATTAATTAGACAAATAATTAATTTTTCTATACAAAGGGAAACAACATAAAACGGAGTGAAATGTCAATCAGCATATATATATATACGCACAGGAACACAGGTCATTGTATTATCCACTAGAAATTAATTTGCTTATCCGATATTACCCAGAGATAATTAATTATTAATTGCACAATACACGCCTTTATCAATGAATAAATCACAGGGCAATATAAAATCAAAACAACGAAAACGTTAGGTCAGATTTTGTGTTAATTACTTCTACAGTTTATTTGCTTTTTTCTCCTTTCGAATGCTCTAGTTCATTATCACAGTTATGTCATCAGCGGTTTTCATACAAAAAAAGATAATCATAAAAAATGTTTATACAGTAAATTAATTTTCAGCGAAAATAGATCAAAAACTATGTTGTTTGGAGGGTAATTCATACTATACTTTTAGTGACTGATCAGTAAACATTACTGTATAACACTGTGAGACTTTATCAAAACAAAATTTACCCATAATGGAATACAAATTTTCAAGTTTTCACTTGAGCTTCTAAACACAACTACTGTTCATCTCTGACCGTGTACACATGTTAGCACATCGTATAACGTGAAAACGTATATGTACTATAAAAATTATGACTGGAATTGTCTTTAGTGTCGCTATATTATCAAATTAGTTCATCACTAAAAGTATAGTATGAATTACCCTCCAAACAACATAGTTTTTGATCTATTTTCGCTGAAAATTAATTTACTGTATAAACATTTTTTATGATTATCTTTTTTTTGTATGAAAACCGCTGATGACATAACTGTGATAATGAACTAGAGCATTCGAAAGGAGAAAAAAGCAAATAAACTGTAGAAGTAATTAACACAAAATCTGACCTAACGTTTTCGTTGTTTTGATTTTATATTGCTCTGTGATTTATTCATTGATAAAGGCGTGTATTGTGCAATTAATAATTAATTATCTCTGGGTAATATCGGATAAGCAAATTAATTTCTAGGGGATAATACAATGACCTGTGTTTAGAAGCTCAAGTGAAAACTTGAAAATTTACCCATAATGGAATTACACTCTACCACAGTGCACAAGGTTTATTCTTATATCAAAATTTGTATTGTTAACGAAACCGGATTTCTAAGAACGTGAAAACGAAATACGGCGCGATCATTGGATATCTGGTCGATAATGATCACCCTATCTCTTTAACTTCCGTCTTTAAAGTCATCTGCAAGGCAAAGGGTAATTGACCCGAATCACTACGTACCCTACCCATCTGTATTGTTGAAGCTTTGCCAATCGGAACAAAAAAGCCAGATCTCTGTGTACAGAAAAAGTTTGTTCAACCTCTCATACTTTCATGATCCTAATCCCTATATACTATAGTATGGTAATCCGTAATCATACTTTGGTTCTACCAATTTTTCATTCTGTCTATTCAGTTTGTATTCTGTCCTTCATTACGTCAATTGTTACGATTACTACTCTCACTTTGAACTGTCCCCGGTATTATTTCACTTGTTCAACTTGTCATTTAAATAAATTCTTTTTTAAAAGGTTAAATGCTATGCTATTAAATTTCACACAATATTACGTAACGTTTTTATTTTATTCGATTAGTCTACTAATCCTATAATTGCACACCCTTTTTCAAGTTTTATCCATCCCATGAAATATTCTACATATGACATTAATTTGTTTTGCCACTTGACACTTAACTATGAATATAATCACAACCATTTTAGTTTGAAATACATCTGTAACAAAGAAAAAGCATTACTCAGTAATACAATGTCATATACTCCACAAGCATATGTGAAATAATTTTCAGTAAACGTAAAATATGTGTACATGATTAAGTTCTATAAGCGTGCAGTTAAGCTTAGTATACAGGCGCTACAATAAAATGCATTAAGTAAACCTCAGTTTCACTAGCTAATATGGGTAAACTGTCTGTAGACAGATCGCAGACTGACATCAGTCAGAGAATCATTAGGGCCACCTCTTGTACAACAAGTGTTAGTTACTACTTAATTCGATTCGCGCTTTCTTGATGAATTACTTGACCAAAGCGCTCGGCGTCTGTTGACATCTTTACAAGAAACCAGCATGTCAGCAGAGGCTAAGCGCTTTCATCCAATCACTCAGCAGGAAAGCGCAAAATGAATATAATAATAATATCCGTGGTACAGGGGAATGCAGGTTCATCCAGATGGCGAGTCACAATTAGGATGAAATGCGCCTCTTGCAATCCACTGCTTATCTATATTTACCAAACAAAAGACTTGAAAAAGACTGTCATACATCGTAGGACTCTGGAAACTGTCAGTAGGGCGAGTAGTATCCCAATGGGCCATATCGTTGACATCGTCAATGATAGGCACTTGATTTGAAGCAACAAATTTGCTAAAGGAATTTTGTCAGACTGTGAGCCTTCACTCTACCCTCAGCTCCAATTTTGTGTTTCCTCAGGTAAAACAAGATGTCATTTCAAAAGACTTTGTGCGCGCACGTCTGAGTAAAAACTTTCCACTCTACCATATTTGGCACGTATTTTATGCAATGAAAATAAGCACGAATTAATTAACTAACTAACTAACCTCATTTCCGCTAGTATGCAAATAGTTTTCTTCACCCTTATACCATTAAGCTTTACTGTCATTGTTTTTCCCAAATTTATTATCCCCTCACTTTTTTGTTTATTGTCATATAAGCGTAAACATCATTGAAGCTATGTAATAATTGTTTTATGTTTTTGTTTTTTTTTGTTCACTGTGCAATATCAAAAGAACATTAGATTCAATAATCTACGACGTGCTAAAATTTCCAAACTGTATCAACAATACTGTTTGAGACAAACCCACTCTTATTATTATTATTCTCATTTGTACTTGGCGCATTTTTAACTTTATTCAAACCGTAAATTTAGACAAATTCTTGTGGTTGGTTTTAGCTGTATTTTGAGTAAATTAGATGTGATATTGTGAAAAATGCTAAAAATTCCATTCTGTATTAAAGGTATTGTTTTTGGAATAAAGCGGATTATTACTATTAAAAGAATTGAGTGTTGCAAATTAACCACTTTTCGTCTTAATCTCATTGAAACATTAATTACGTTGTATTTACCGCCTAAAAGTAAAGAGAAATGCGTCCTTTCTTTTAATGAATTGAAAATGCCTATCAAGTCGTCGGTGGCCCAGTGGTTAGGAGTCCCGCCGACCATGCACGTGGCCCGAAGTTTTATCCTCTGCCGAAGCACACCTGATATTTATGGTCGGCCTGCGAAATTCGGGCTACCGATATCCATGCTGAAAATTCCATACTTGTACCGAAAACACAGTGTAGAATCAAGCTGTAATTAAAAATAAAAAGGCGCTTAGGAAAAAAAGAACAAAACGTTTAACAAACACTTGTCTTTCTCTGCAATTTCATCATCATCATCATCATAAAACCCATACAGTTGCATTTTCATACGTAAATTCGCATAGATTTAATTACTATTTAGTTCAGCATAATAGAGATGGTAGTTCACTCGTAAAATTCTCGCCAGCTACCTATGTGAGGGGTCCCCAAGTCCTAGCCGACACACTCCTAAATCTCACCTAAGTAGTAGGCATAAAAAAGAGTAGGTAGTGAATTCGGTTGCTAGTCCTACCCTGTAAACACAGCATCGCCATTACTGAAACTCCAAGGCTCGAAGGCTTTATATTTCTCACAGAACAGACGGAATGAAAAAGCGATGGGACATCAGGAAGATACTAATTTTTAACCTCACATGAAAGTTTTAAAGTATGACGAGAGATGAATATACGTCGTAAGAAGCACAGAATAGCTCTGGTTTTTCAAATAAATCCTGACTAAGAATGGATACCCAATATGGTTTATGGGGAATATCAAACTAGAATCATAGGAGAGGAGAACAAAGTTCACTGTCAAAGAAAATGTCAAACATAAACCTGGAGTTTAAGAGAGGCTTAGCGGCATATAACCTAAAGAGGAGAATCTCTAGTTTTCCAAAACAAGATCTTCCCTGATGCAACGCTAGGAGTGATATTCTTTAGCCGCACACTGCTTCTAAATTCTACGAAGGATAAACTCCTATATATGACCACTATATAGCGCCTATATTTGTCCACGTACTACTCTGGGGCTAAATGCGTAGTTTGTTTTATGCCAACCCTTTCAAAGATTGTAAAAGAAAACTAACCAGTATGGTTGTAAGGATACAGCGTTGACTCAGTCAGATGCAACTGTCACAAAATCTAAACAGACTAATCATTCAGAATGATTTGTAAAGTAAACCATAGCTCAAGGACTCGCTATATACACTGAGGGACAAGAGTTATGCGTTTACATGAAACCAGTTTAGCTTCTGCATCTCATCAGGGGGGGGGGAATAATGGAAGTAATTGTAAAAGACTATATGCTCGGATAGGTCAGTACAAAGACTCTGAGATACCTTATTCGGCACTCATTTTTAGTGGTGAGAAAAGTGTTAGGTATGAAACTACTAACTGCAAAACAGTAATTAAAGGGCCCTTCTTATCCTCATTGATAATATACTGTGGAGAAGCACAGATATGGGTGCCGTACAGTAGGCGTCCTCAAAGGCTGCAGGCTTTTATCAACAACCGCTCTCTCTGCCTCCATACTGATGAACGAATGGTAAGGAAGGACTGGCAAAAAAGAATTATGCCAGCAGGCCAGTCAGCAATCTATTCCCCAATGAATATACCTAAGCAAATGGAGATGATTTGGACACGAGCTGTGCAGACAACTGACTAACATCACTCACTGGGCCATATCTTGAGTAGGAGCCGAATGGGGAGCAGCGATTTGCATGTAGGTGCGAGCGTGACATCGAGGATGTCGTGTGAGAAGAAGATGAAAGCTTATGGGCAATCTTAGTTCTAGCTGAATATGACTATAGAAAACATGACAAATTGAAATTTTTTGTTGAGGCTTGATGATCCACTCGCAACTCAAGGAATAATAACAATGATTGATATATTGTTGTCCATATTTATTTATTTATTTTTTCCTTCACGTTCCCAGTGGAACATAGGGCTTCAGGCTAGAGACTTGAAGTTTCGGTAGCAGTGGTGTTTATTTTTACAGGATGGGGTTGCTAGCCTCATTTCCAGCCTTTCCTCTTTACCAGCTACAATAATGGCTTAGCGAGGTAAAGAAGTGCGTCGGCCGGGGATCAAACCCCGAACCACGTGCATGCCTGGCGAGCGTCCTAACCGCTGTAACACCAACGCTATCAATATTTATACACAATTTTAACTTTGCATCCATATTCTCACTGATATTATGATCAATGTAAACACTCTGTTGATAATTCTCTTCCCCATACTCTGTAATGTGAAGAGAACATTAGATGCAAAGTTGTACTAAATGCTAAAAAATTCCACGTTGTACCAAACGTATTATGTGGAACAGAGTCATTATTACTATGATTAAGCAGAATGTATTGAATCCAGTTTTCAACATTTATTAGCACTGTTCAACAAAGCTAATCTATATATCCTCGAACGAACATAGATCCCCTTTAGAATTGAAAAGTTCTCATTGATAACCATCACATGAACACTGAAACTTAAATTCTCTCAAAATTTATTGTATTTTAATTCTTACCACTAAAAAGAAAACATTCTGATGTTCAATTCTTATTGATCTCTTTTACATCCAAAAGCAGAATTCATGGGTTATTGAATCGAGTGTCAATGCCTCAGTGGCTTACAGTCTTGCCTTATATCCAGGAGGTCCATCGTTCGAAAATTGAAGGGTCTCAAGCACAAGAACGAAACAGATTTCCAGCACTCTCAGGTTTTTTCAATGACTCCTCAGCTGATATCAACCCATGTTCGAATTTGAAACAAATGAAATGTCTACAAACTAATTCCAATGACCGGATACAGGACGAAGCTGCCTGGAGTTCAAGTGAGAAGTCGTCACGAGTGGGATCCAACTGGCCCGAAGGGTGGGGCAGGCAAATACTCACTGATGATATTGGCTAGTGGCTGAGGTAAACTCACGAGTTGTAAGAAGTTGAAATTCATGCGTTACGGAACCCTGTCCGAATGACTAAGTGGTCTAAACGCATACCTTGTAACCGTATGGACCTGGTTTCGCAGCCTGGTGGTTAGTGCGCACTGTGAAGAATTCAGAACCGGGAGAAAATAGCTGTCCAACATTGCTACTAGTTTTCTTTAACGATACCATTCCGTGATCTCACTTAAAATAAAATAAAGCTGGCTAATTTCAATTATGTCCAGATGAATTTCAAGTCTAAAAATAAACTGAATATATTTCGTGTTGAAAAAATGGGAATAGGAATCTGTTTGTGACACACTGAAAATTATTCTCCAGTTCAAAATTCGCCTTCATTTTCTGCCTAAATCATAGAGAGAAAACGAAGGAATTAAATATCAAACGAGAAAGATTAAAAAACACAAACTATAAAAAATCACTGGTAAATAAATTGAAACAGCCAAAAAAACGCAAACTGAAATTAACAAACAAATAAATAAATAAGTTATGTTCTTAATAAAAAAAAACTTGAAAACTATATGGAACATTGTGTTCGTCTCCTTCGTCTTCTTTTTCTTTTCATCCGTATTTCTTATCCACATTACTTTTTTTCTGTCACCACCCACCCTCCTGCCCGCTACTTTTTTGCTCAAATGTTTGTTTGTTTGTTGGTCGGTTGGTTCTGCATTAAAAATGAAATTCTCAATTTAACCTTAAATTCTTATTTACATTTAATATATATATTATATATATCTGATTTATTGACCTAAACTATAAACTAAGAAATTAACATTTGCTTTTCAATTCACATTCAGTATTCAACAGAAATTTTGATAAGATTTGTCCAAAAAGTTACATATTGAACACATTAAATGCAAATACTGATCATTTATGAGATATGATTTTATTGTAGGTGGAATTGATGGTATCATATAAAACACTTTCTCTGTGGTTGAATAGCACACACACTCCTAGTCTCGTAACTTGAAAGTTGTTGATTCGATCACATAGCTCTTCATTATTGACTTATTAACTGACGTCAGTTCGTTGGATGAATTCGCATTTCACAGTGTACACAGTTCCAGTAGTGAGAGTAAATCACAGTTTGTATTGGAAATCAAAATTATTCAGATAAATCACAAATCAATAATTACTGTGCGCTAACCCAATCAATAATATCCAGAACAGTAGAAAGTCGTTTTACTCAGTAGAAGGTGAGCTCATTGTTGATGCACCTGCTTTGATCTACCTTAGAGGGTAGAATCACTTCAAGTCACCTAGATTCCATATAGTTGTTTGCTAGGGTTCATTCTACTACCTGGTGCAAGGAAACTCCATGGTAAAGCCAATATACTAACTTCAGATAGACCGCAGCTCAGTTTTAGTGCTCAGAAACTGAATGGTTACATTACAAAGGATACATTGGTTGTGGTCATCACAGCAAAGTTAGAGACATTATACAATATCGCTGGGAGCACTTGTGTAGAAGGACACTGGAACTCTGTGGAAGTGATGTCAAGGGATATCCGTGCATCCGGCTTAAGAAAAAAGAAGAGACAAAACACAGAATGACAGATCATGAAACAGAAGTGAACCAATGAGAAGATGGACAACGAACGCAAGAGCTAATTTCAGTGTGAAACGCGGTGAACATAAAAATGAGGAAGGGAGCTGGGAAAGACAAAAGACAATTCTATGACGCTGGATACTGAGGAAGAATAGACTATAGATAAAACAGACCTCAAATCTCAGATCAGATCTATGTCTGGAAAGAGAATAACAGAGATTAAACCAATAAAAGTTGGTCAAGGGGATCTAATTATCAAAGAAGACGAGTAAAGAAAATAAAAGGCTGATCATTTGGAGGAACTCTTGAACTGATCAGCAATAGTAGATCGTCCAGAAATACCACCAAGAGACGCAAAACTGTCAGTGAACACCGATCCTATGGCAAAAGCAAAAGTCTGGGTTGCCATTAGACGTAATAAAAACTTAGAAGGCAACGGGACCAGATGGCATTCACCCGTAAGCATTGAAAGCGGACCCACAGGTTTCAGCGAATCCATTCACGCCAATACTACAGAAAGATTGAGAGGAAAAGGAAAGTACCTGCTGATTCGAAGAAAGGCTACCTTGTCAAACAACCAAAGAAGGGCGACTTAGGCCTTTAAACAACTTTCACAGGACAATGCTCCTGTTAACGCCAGGCAAAAAATGATGTCGTATCATCCTGGACAGATTGAAAGATGCACTGCATGCCAAACTCCGTCTGGAACAAGCTGAACTCAGGAAGCCTAATCACGTATTGAATTAATCGAAACGCTTAGCATAATCATTGAAGTGAGTATAGAATAAGTGCCAAGTTTTGGCTTAAGCTTCAGAGACTTTGAAAAGTCCTTCAGAGCTACGGGACTTAGTGTCCAAATTTTTTCAACCTCAGTCAATCAATTTCTGATGGAAACCGAAATAATTCAGATCAAAATATGTGAGCTGCTTTGTTCTATTAACGGCAGTCAAGAAAGTAAGCATTAACGTATTGTGCTATGCACTGCTGGCTCATTGATTGATAGATGTGAGTATTAAATATCTCTTACACCAACCAAAAATGTATACTAGCCAGGTCAAAGTGATCTAAACACTGGACAGCGGTCCCACTGCATTTGAGGTTGAGCTCATCAGTGGTCTGCCCATTTTCAACCAGCCTCTAGCGCTAAATCGGTTGAATCCACTCAAATTCTGGCTATCTGCTTGGCTGAACTGGTAATACCATAAATAAAATTTCCAGTTTTTAAATTAATTCGCCATTTGCTCTAAAGTTTCTTGTGCGTGATGTTCACCTACTCAAATCAATCGATCAGTGATTGATAGAACTATGCAGTTATGCCTGCCTTCTTGATCGTCATTTATGGCATTAGTCACGCGACATATTTTTATCTGGATAATTTCAGTTTCCAGGACAAACTGAGGTAAAATCTCACCCTGTACTGCGTAAATTGCAAATGGTGGATTCAGTCAAATGAATTACCAACCAGAATTCTAGTAGTTTGAACCTGAATACACCACAGGTGAGTTCGACGTGAGAATAGATAAACAGCCATCCGATGTTGATTAGTCATGATATGTTACTTAACTTCTTCTTACCAGTCGTCAGTATAAAGGCATTAATTGTCGACTGATTTAACACTGGATGTATTCTTATTTCTCGAACAGACTGCAGTGTACTGTATATAAAAGCAAATCTTGTCCTGCATTAATTACTAAAGTCAGTATCCCTTGGGGTGCTGCTCTCTTTTTTTTGCATTTTTCTTATACGACTTGCTTCATTGAGAAGAAATCAACTTCATTGAATACTCTCATCATCTGGCTGTTCCAAACTTAGCAGCTTTTTATTGAACACAAGCCAGTAGTCTGAGATAAATGGTTTGACGGTAAATCCCTGCAAATATCAGATAGTTAACTTCACCTTCAGGCATAAACGTGATCTACGCGAACTTGTTTGTTTTCGAGATGCTTGTACAGCACAGAGGGCACTGAAATAGAAAAAAAGTCAATCAGTAGATTCCTTGAAATATTTCTATAACCCCGACCTTTCTTGATCATCCCATATACTTCCAATTTCTAAGAAAATGCTTCATCTAACCTTCTACATCAAGAACTTAAAACAGTCAGGTATCAGTCAACCTCTACTTTTACAATACTTTACAATCTTGCACCTTACTTATTGTAGTGTGCTACTCCCCCTTAGTTATACCTAGGCTAATCAAAAAGATATAGCGGTTACGACGCTCACCGACCATGCACATGGTCCGGGGTTCAATCCCCGGCCACGGATGCAATCCTTTACCTCGCTAAGCCAGAAATAATGCTGGTAAAGAGGAAAGGTTGGGCATCGGGCTAGCAACCTCATCCTGTAAAATTAAACACTGCTACAAGAAACTTCAAGCCACTGGCTTGAGGCCCTACTTTCCACCGGGAACGTGCAGGAAAAAAATCGAAAGTATTGTGTCATATTTCGAAGGGTATTAAAGGTTGTCAATAAGGCAAGTGGCGTGTAACTCAGTCAGCGCGTAACTATTGTAGTCAACAGACTCCTGAACTTATGAGAGAAATGAGACTCATCCGTATTAATTGACCTCAGCACCTTCCTTATTTGTAAATCCCCTCTTGCATCTCACCAGGTAAGACTAGAAGTAATTATCAAAGATTGTTTGATCTCACAACTAAGTACAAGCACTCACTGATACCATAACTGGTCTGCTCAAGTTCCATGTGATAGAAAAGACGTTAAGCGTGAAACTTATAACTTACTTTGTTTACCATGTAATTTTTTTGTTACTGAGTAAATTAGATGCAATAATGTACCAAAAGCTGGGAATAAAGCAAATCACCATCGCTACAATCTTTTAAATACTTCCCATATTACTGGAGTGGTTATTTCCCGGATGGTTGTGGTTTTATGCATGAGTGGATGAAAGTGAAGTTTAGACATTCATACAGATTATAAATGCACAGTAATTTTAATTTATGTAAAATATTACAAAACATTCTTAATAACCATTTAATATTTCGACTACAACTTATCCGTCATATTCACAGTAACGTCTCTGCACGATGTAGTTCAACTTTCTATTAGTTTAATGTCTATTTCGCCTACATTTGAAATTCGTATTGGGTCAAATCCAGTACGTTTTACTCGAAGTTGAGAGCATATATAAAATTCAGTAACTAAAATGTTTCTTTACTCAAATAAATTCATTGAGCCTGTTTCACCCTACTGTTTGATTTTATGTAGGTGAATGTATTGCAGTGATTAGAATTTATCTAGGTTACTTATACTTATCTGCTGTATCATTCTTAGGTGTAGCTAAATTTTTGATGATCTAATGATAATCGCTTCTGTGATATGCAGAAAATTGGAGTTAGAACAAATTATTTTTATTTATAAATAAGTTAAAAAAAAAAAAATTTTTTTTAAACAGAAAAAAAATAACAAGCTGCGTGATGTAAGGTCGGAACCAACAAAAACCCCCCCTTAAAAAAAAAAAAATTTAAATAAATAAAAAAATTAAGTGAAAAATTATAAAAAAATGAAAAGATTAAAAAAAAGGGGAAAAAGGGGGAGGGTTTTGAATAGAATTCACCTAGGCAAAGCAAGGGAGAGACAAAGGTAGAACAAATTTCTTTTGTATGCAAAGACTAGGATTATTCTCTCGAATTCCCATAGCTTCGGCTAAGTGTAAAGGACGGGTTCTGATTCCGTTCGAAAGACTTGATGGAATGCGGTAAATAACTTTGAAGGCGGCACTATTTTTGTCCACTTGGTGACCACTATCAATCAAATGAGCCAAAACGGAACTTCGTATGGATTTTATTTGACCTTTTCCGAACCATGAAGGAAGATGCACATTAATGCGTTTGTTAAGCTGTCTAGTTCTATATTTCAAGACAATTAAAACAGGGCAACAATTTCCTAAAAAATGTGGCGGAAAAAAAGGGGGGCGAACTTTTATTGAATCACCCCCCTAAATGTTTGAAATGTTTTTTTTATGTGGTTTTTTTTTTATTCTAACTAGAACCTTGAATTTGGCTTTTGGAGTCATCTGTACATATGCGTCTTGCTCTATTCGTCAGGCATCTGACCAAATTGATTTTGTATCGGATTGGTACATAACTGAGGAAATGTGTATATTGTCCTACAGATGTAGGTTTTCTATAGACATCTCTCTTTAGTGAACCATCCTCTCTTCTGCTCAATTGGACGTCAAGAAAATGTAGTCCACCATCATATTCTTCTTCACAAGTGAAGATAAGCGATGGATGTGCCTCGTTAAACTTTTTTAACATTTTATTCTTGTGAAATCTTCACTGAAATATACTCAGATCTGAAGTCATAATTCGTTCTTTCTGTCCGTTTGATGTATGCGCTTTGGCAAGTACATGTGAACTGGTATTTACAGCTGGGTGTAACAAGAGCATTTTATTTGTTAAATTATGACTTGTTTGAAGGCTAGATAAGTTCACTTGACAGGAACATTTCCTCTACATTTCTTTCTTTCAGTTACGTCATCACCTCTGAATCTACAAGGTTTATGTACGGTTGGCCTAAGATACGTAAATAAAAAAGAAATAAGTGATTTAGCGAAGAGTCGTCATAATAATAAAGGTTTTTGTGTTTCCCAGTGAATGAAAAACAAAATGATATTGCTTTTACTGACTTTTCGCCATTTAATGTTGCTAAATGCTTTATCAAAGTATTATTAAAACAGAATTTACAAAATCTCAGCTCGCATATAACAACTGAATCATCGTTCCTCGTCATGAGGTCATCTTTCGTTGTCGAATTGGCCAATTACTAAAGATAACAAAACCAGACGGAGATTGCTGGATTTGATAATTGTATGAAATTATAAAAGCAGCATGTGTTTACACAATGAAACTGCTCATCACATTCGTGTTGATTTTGACATTTAATGGGTGTAAAGAGATGCTCTACGGTGTTCATTTCGTCTGATTTTGATTTCTCTCTGGCAATGTTTGTCCGAGGCATATCGCACACTCTCTGATAACGGATGAGAAAGAAAAATATCAAACATTACTGAAACTCTCAAGGAAAACGACTACCCAAAAAACTTCATCAACAAAATCAACACTGACATTGAGTATGGTCGAAAACCTATTCTGAAAACATGGACGTCAACATTTTTCATTCCATATAGAGCAGAGACGTCCAACGATATCAGAAGAGCAGTAGTCAGTAGGCACAACATCAGGGTTTTCTTCAAAACATCAGACACACTGCGGAACAACCTTGTCCATATCGAAGACCAAATCCGTAGGGATTCTATACCTAATTGTGTCTATAAAATGGAATGCTTGGAATGTGATGCGATATACATCGGAAAAACATCGCTAGAGAGAAATGAAAATCTGAAAAAATGAACACCGTAGAGCATCTGTTCAACCACCGAAAAATCCAGTTAGTAAACTAGAAAAGCTTGAAAAGTCATCAGTCAGCCATAGGTCTACACGCTATGTAATCAGGTCAAGAAATTGATTTTGTCAATACTGGAATATTCATCCAGGAAAATTTCAGAAATCACAAAGAACGTCTAATATCAGAAGCACTTCATATCAAATGAGATCTAAATTGTCTGAATAGGAATAATCGACTAAAACAGGATTTGACCTGGTTACAACACCCTCCCTACACCCATTAAATGTCAAAATCAACACGAATGTGATGAGCAGTTTCATTGTGTAAACACACGCTGTTTTTATAATTTCATACAATTATCAAATCCAGCAATCTCCGTCTGGTTTTGTTATCTTTAGTAATTGGCCAATTCGACAACGAAAGATGACCTTATGTCGAGGAACGATAATTAAGTTGTTATATATAAGCTGAGTGAATTTTGTAAATTCTGCTTTAATAGTACTTTGATAAAGGTATAAGCAGCATTAAATGGCGAAAAGTCAGTAAAAACAAATCGTTTTGTTTTTCATTCACTGGGAAACACAAGAAACTTTTATTATTATGAATATCAAATACCAAATGCCCCATTTTTTCAAACTGTTGAAAGGAACTTGGTTTAAACACATGTGGGAGTCTCTTTTCAACGTATTTATCATCAAGCTATACAGTCGTATATATATATATTTACAATTTTTTCGAATAATAATGTGAACTGTGACAAAATAGTTGATTATATGTTCTATAACGTACATAATTCATGAAATAATAGTTCGTCTCGGTATTGGATCGGAACACCCACGCCTACATTATTATCCTTGATGAATTTGAATATAAAGCAAATAGTTTCAATCAGAAGAACATTTGTGAAAGGAGACGTAACATCTGAGGATAGCATTTTCATCCGGATACATTTGCATCACTTGTGGAATCGACGAATTCAAATGAAACTGAAACATTATGCTGACCGAGATTATTTCTGATAGCTAGGAATATGTCTTTGAAATGACAAATTCATCATATAATAATACTCTTAAATGGCTTGCAGGCATCCTCCTACGTATCAACAATAATCTCTGTCAGCGTAGTTCGTTAAATGTTTAAATCTGGAGCGGAGGGGGCTAGGGGCGTAGAAATAATGACATTAGCAGACTACCAAAACATTACGTAACAAGGTGATAATTATGATAAGACTGTATTACAAAAATTATACTGAATTAAAGAAATATAGGTGACGGTTGAGAGACTCCTGGAAATTGTTCAAAGTGAAATTAATAATGAAAGTAGACATAATAACGGAAGGATATACAAACTGAATAAAATATATACGTCCACATTACAAATGTGGATTATAACAGTATCTCATAGGCGGATTAAGACCATGAGAACTGGGAGGGTTGAAAAAGCCTTTCTATTCCGATGGCCGAAGCTTGAGAAATACAGACGAATCTGATAAGGAATGGTTTGGGTAAGTTATTTTTCCTCGTGTAGATAACTTCACAGGAAGAGGAATAAGGTGATCAATATCGACGAGATGTTTAATGATCGTGCTTCTTACAGCCCCATTTCCAACTATTTGTAGCCACTAAGAATAGTGTTCTTACACCGTCCTGGACAAAGCCATAATCGAACGACCGATATACTTAGCTTCACAAAAGCAAGTGTACTGATAAACACACATAGAGCCGGTTAGCTGCACGATGTGTTTATTGAACAGTAATGTTCAATAGGAAATGCTATTGTCAAGGATGCCGCATTGAATGTCATTTTTAGTAATTTAAAAAACCTTGTTTTCAGGATATCGGCTGCTAACTCATGTGTAGCTAAATCTTGTTTACAGAAGTTAGGTCAAGTTTCATAAAATCTTGGTGGAAAACCATATTCCTTTAGAATTTATCTTGGATTTAACTCCTCCTCCACAGCATCAGGCCTAAATAAGCTTCAAATACGAGTAGTAAATGATCCAGTTGGGTTTGATTTTTGCCCAGTAGGCACTCAGCTGTCATGATACCCACTATTACTTAAAAAATCATATGTATATATATATATGTTTACGTACGACTGTACAACTTGATGGTAAATTCGTTGGAACAAGACTTTGCTGGATCACTTGTTTTTATCTTCCATATGTCCTAATGGGAATTTTCCAAGAATTATGATAAGTAAATCTAACGCTCCAGTGAGAACTTTATTATCTGTAGTTAACTCACCTTATCATAAACACACTGAATAGTTAAAAATGTGAATCCACTTAGTGAAAAGCCGGTGATACCTGATTTTGAAGATATCTTTAGATTCACTAAGTTAGTGAGTTTAAATGTTGGCAAAATATTCTTGGTATCGTTTGATATGTCCTCATTATTCACAAATAGCCCTTTGGAAAAAAAACTATCGAAATTAAATCTCAACAATGTGAATTGATTCCTTCATCTAAATAAGCTTCTAAACACCTTCATCTCATGTGCACTGAAAACGTGCAGTTCAAGATGAACAACGCCGTGAACACCAGATGGATGGAAGTATAATGGCCAATCCATTAGGTATTTTTATTGATGTAGTGCACGGTGATTAAAAGTCTAAGTATCCATCAAAATGCTATGGCTTTTATGGGTAGTAGTGTAGTGGACTAAACGGCTAAATTCGTTCACACGCGAAATAAAAAGGGCAAAATGAATACAAACATGTATGTATGTATGTTGAAGGGTATTCAGTCCACATAAATTAATATACACAAAAAATGCAGTAATATGAAAAATTATATTTGTCCCAAAATACTTAAATATGGACGTACAAAATGGTAAGGATAAAATACTCCTCTTCTTAGGTATGGGAATGCTGATTACACATAAGTGATGTCAACAGTCGGAGGACACATCAAAGAGAGAGACGTAGACTGAAGCAAAGGATCCTAATGTGAATTTACTGACCAGGTACGAGGCAGAGCTGGTTGACAGATGTCAAAAGTGAGAAGCTGGAGAGGGAAGAAGTGTTGTCCATATTGCTTGCGGAACTAGGTAGTGTCCTTGTTCAATATCACGTAACAATAATGATGTTTTGTGAATTCATTATTTTTACTAGTTTATAGTGAACGCATAATTTGATATTTTCAGGCGACTACAGTAGCATCTGGGGGCTCATTTAATTTTTTTCATTTTAATTAGCATTTTAGCACACTTGATCCGCTCTGTTTATTTTCCACCTTCAAAGTGAACTGGGTTTCATTTCCTATTGAGTTTACAGTTTGTGAAGGAACTATAGTTATGTTCATGTTTCAACACATTCAGCGTGTGATCTAAAAAGTCCCATTATTCCATGTGCAATATGTTCCCTATTATTAGTAATGTATCATTGTGTCAAGTCAGATAAACTTATATAATTTGTAATTAAACTTAAAGCCTACAATAATAATAATAATAATTACTTTATTCCAAACCGTAGTAATTATACAGAATGGAATTTTCAGCGTTTTTATCCATATTGCAAATATTTTGCTCTTTTTATAAATTTTTAGATATGTAAAATTAACAAAATAATAATAATAATCAAGCCACGCAAAAACTGAATGTTAGCAGAAACATAGTGATTATATCATAGATAATACATATAATAATAGTAATAACCTTTACTTATATTTTGCTGCTCAGTGACTGATTTAAAAAGTTTATAAGTTCTTTTATGACATCACACAAAACCCATGCTAAACATGGTAGTATGGTAGAATGTTTATATTTAACTGTGCAAGCATAAATTCTTACGAAGTATTTTTCTGGTGTTTACTGGAAGAGATTCAAAGGTAAAGTTACGAATTAAATGGAGGATCATGGTAATTAGACAAGATAACTTTAGCTAACTGCTCGCAAGAATTAGAATGCCTATCTTCCTGCCTTTGTTTATATCATATATACTACCTTTAAAAAAAAATTTAAATAATTCAATAAATTTACAATTTTTAAAGGGCATAAAAGGTTTTTTTTAAAAAAAATTGAATTAAAATAAGAAAAAATTTTTCCTAAAAATTAATGTATTGATGGAAATAAGTAAAAGTCAATTTAAAAACAACAATCATCAAAAAGCTTATTTGGGACACTAAAATCCATTTAAACTTGGAAAAACATTTTCAATTACAGCTAGTGACATAGGTCGTACAATTAGGCCTGTTTCTCGTCGGACTTCCAAACATCACCCTGCACAGTGGATAAGTAAAGGACAAACAAAACCTATTTGCAGCGCTATTCTGTCTCATCTTGTGGATACAGAACACAATATTGACGTTAGCCATGCTTTTGGGGTCATTTACCGCATACCTACGAATCTCAGTTTCTCCTTAGGAGTTCGACTGCTAAATATTGCTGAGGCTGTTAGGGATCCATATTAACAAGCCTAATTTACGTATCCAAAAGAAGCTAGTTCAGATATCGTCCTTACATTGTCCATCCAGGTTTGAATAATCATGAATTTTTGTGGAATTTTCCTAATTTTAGTTGATATTCTATTCGCTATTATATCTTTATTTATTATTATTATTTAAGCATCTTTAATGAACTGTAATTGCATTGATCATACTTTACAAATAGATATTATTTGAAAAACACTAATATCGTTATTAACTCCTAATCTAGAATATTCTGTGTATATAAACATATATATAATTGTATAGCCGGAAGAGGGATTTATCGAAAAGAATATTCTTTGCTCGATTATATTGTGTTCAATTTATAACTGTTAAACATCACCAAACTAGTTGTAAAAATAGGCATTCACGCAACAGGGTTACTGGTACTTACTTTACTGTTTTTTCTCTCAGAAATTTCTTTTATTTTTACTATGAGTTGTGTGTAGTGGTTACTAAACAACAACTTTTTCATTTGTGCTTAATTTTTCCTGCTGAGGATCTGTGATTCTCAGCTCTAAGCGTAAATCTCTCCAAATCTACAATATCTATAAAAATGCAATGAATTTCATGAGATATTTCCAAGTTGACAATCGTCTTATCTTTGTACCTAGTAGTATTGCAACAACAGAAGACAAGAGTCAGGAAACAGATCTTTTACCAAGAAAATCAGCAGATATTTATGGATTTTTATGTACATTATTATTCGTTATTGTTAGCAGAGAAGTAACCTCTTCTGATTGGTTATTTTCTTGCTGAAAGTTATAGTGTTATCTCTTTGTGGCCGTCTCTTAGAAAGCCAGGCCATATTGTGGTGAGAGCAGGCTGCTAGCCGATTGGTTGGCACTAATCTACGTTAATATGGGCCGTGAGAAAATATGAACAAGGCTGATTCAACAACCAATCACAGCAAAGTTAACGTGGCAAAATATGATTCGCAGATAGAGAACTCTATTTGTCGAGGAATCCCGAAACAACCAATCAGAAAACTGCGTTTGTCTGCCTAACTTCTGATAAACAACCAATCAGATGACTGCGCTTGTCTATAATAATGAATGTGAAATATGTATAAATACGTGTTGATTTTCATAATAAAACGATCTGTTGCCTGGCCCTTGTCTTCTGTTGTTACAATATGTCTGCGGATCGTATTTGCACACGTTAAGTTTGTTGTGATTGGTTGGTGAGTTCCTTGAGGTTAAGGTGTCTTACTGTTTTTTTCTTATGCCCCCGATTCGGGACGTGGACATCGACGTAAATTGCTGTGAACCGATTTTGGCTTGCAGACAGCTCTCACCACAGTATAAGAAGATATAGACGCTGTAGTGGTACACAATTCCATAATCGTTTGTTAAGGACCACGATGATTCAGGATCAATAACTTGATGACCATTTGAGGCTAATAATGTATTTCTCTTAAAATTGAATTCATCATTAGTTAATTGGGAAGCTAATGGTGAAATTTTATCTCAACTTTACTTGACAATCCAAAGTACTTCGATCAGAGTATGAGATCTGCTATAAGATGATAAATGCTTTTTAATGTTTTTTTTCTTTTTTGTAATTTACCGGCTTACTATTCACTCATGGGTTTTGATCTTTAATTTTATGAAACGCAGAGTTCCACCTGTCTATAAATTCACTTTCGCACCAAATTCAAAAACACGATGACACTGTGATCCCTTTGTACTCCCCTTTCTCCCTGTTCATCTGTGTTAAGTTGCTTTAACCATCAAATTAGTGGATAATTCTCTGTTATATCAAGCATAGCTAGATTAGAGAAGGAATCACTAAAAACAATACAACGCTGGAAACCAGTTATGCCCTAGTTTGAGACTCTCCGGCAGTATATACCCGTAATATTCAGATCTTAAGTTTGTAGGGTCCAAGATCAGTTTTAACTTAGATTTATTCACTAATGGACATGAGTTAGAGATTTACTGAAAAAGTCTGCAGCTACTGGATAAATGTTCTAATGTTCCAATGAGAATTCGTGGTCAGTGGTGCCCATTATTTCACCAATAGTATTCGGGAATAGTACTGTATCGTGATGCGATTGACATTAGAGCACATGACTCACTGAATCCCAATCAAATGGTTGAAAGGTTGCCTTGCAACATGGAGGCCATGGTTTTGATTCTTAATGGGGTCATGAGTGGTCACCGTTAAAGTGCCGCAAATCGGGACGAAATAGATGCCCAATGCTCTTCAGTTTTCAATGATTATCTAACTGATGTAAGTTCCTGACAAAATAAACACTGAAATAGATCCAAAACTACATAAAATCAAGAATTAGAAGTTCATTATTTATTAGGCTAATAGGTATTATAAATTTACTTGCAGAAAACTCAACCTACAATATTAATCAGGAATAAATTTCTCAGCAAAATTCGTCTGCTAAATATTACCCGCCGTACGACTGCGTGTTTCATAAAATGCGCATATCTCCTCCTGATATGCAAATGAAACTTGGCATTGGTTATTTTCATGCCATCTTGTGCACTTATGAGATGACTTTCAATCACTGAGTCATAGGTTTACACCGTACCTTACAGGTTGTAATTTCGGACAGCCACGTAGCATAATTAGTTTCTATACAGTAGTGAAGAAACATCGTACATGTCAAAGTTGTTAAGTAATAACTAGGATTTCACCCGGGCATGAGATTATACACCGCTTTAGTCACTTCAATACACGATGTGCGAAATTTGAATTTTCTTTCAGGCTTCAAATTGTTTTAAATAGTGAAGTACTTTTCTGATAGCATTGTAACGGTAAAAGACCCTAGACTTGGTAAAAGAACGTTAATTTGCAATTAGAAATGTCTATATAGCCAAATTATTTACACTCTGTCTTCAAATCACCATTTGCACAGATCCTACGTATCGTTTTACTTCTGGCCTTCCTTCATATTGTGTTTTGTTTGTATTCCTTTCAAATCTTCCATGTTTCTCCGTTACGCTGAATCATTTACTTTCTCTGTTTTCAATTCTATCTCTCTGCTATTTGACATTTTTGTACTGATGAACGTCTGTTCATATACTACTAATAAATCTTATCGGTAGTGCACTACTTTCACTTCCTAGAATTTTAAAACAATCCATTCATAACTTTTCTGCTTGATAGTTCTAAAGCATATTTCCTTTATGGTTCTTGTAACCACTTACTGATATGGATTCTTCTTGAGGTATTATATCATTATAATTATTGTTCCTTTGGGTTTCTAGTGGAACACATCTCTGCTTGCTTCTGTCTTCTACTGTACTTTTCACTTGCATCCATCTTAGTCCATACTGTTTCAACTCCTATTCACACCATCTCCTCTATGTCACTCTTGCACTGACGACCAACTCGCCGCTTCGATTTCGGGTTCCACTTGAGCAATGGCCTGACGCGCACGCGATGTCACACAGTGGCCTCCTCAGCGAGTGTCCAATCCATTTCCACTTTCTCCTGCATATTCGTTGGGCGATTGGTTCTTGTTTTGTTTGTTCCCATAGTTTCCTGTTGGTGATTCTTTCCGGCCCGACCATCTGATCTTCATTCAGTATAGAGTGAATGCAGTTAGTTGTAGGTAAAGGTCTGCAACAGGCTGTTGAAAATATTCTTTGTGACCCACACGCCAAGTTTCTGATCCGTACAGAAGAACTGACTGACTTCATGTTTGTACTGAAAATCCGAATTTTCTTGTTGGTAATGAGTGATGAAGATTTCCAGATTTGTATATCCCTGTGTTTGGACACATTGTCACCAATCACCAAATCATTGAAGGCGCACAAGTCCGAGAAGAGTTCACCATTGTCGTTCATTTCACCAATGGCCTCGCGACCTATTGTGAGTTCTCATCCTGTATTGTCTCCTCCCAGTTTCGCATTCATATCACCCGTCAGGATTATGATATCGCCATTTGGGACGTTGTCCATAACTGTTTGTGGTTGTCAGTAGAACGCCTCCCTCTTTTCTTGTTCTGAGACGTTTGTAGGCGCATAGCATTGAATGATTGTAACCTTCCTTCCTTTTGAGTTGAACCTGGCTGTCATTATCCTGGAGGAGATTGGTTTCGACTGCATGAGAGCTTTGGCTGCCGTTGCATAAAAGCATCCAGATTACAAGAGGATATATTATTTTTTATATACTACAGAACTAAAACTCCCGCTTCGTTTACTTGTTTTCAGAGTGTGTGCGTGTATGCCTTAACGGTGGGTTAACACTATGTATCTTTTAGTATGTACACAATCTCATCTACTTTTTCCTCTTTCAACCATTACTTCAGAAATGGTATAGAATTAATATCATTTAATACATAAATAAACAGATTTAATTATTGTTCGATTACTTCAAGCATACATGATTTAAATTGAATTCGCAATTCTGAGAACGCTAATTTGATTTAATGCATTACCAGTTTGTCCAATCAGCTGGCTAGATTTCGGGTGTTTTCAAGTGGTTTGGCTCTCTCGGTTGAATCAAATTGGGAGCATTTGGTTGCAAAAAAGCAACACAGCCATCTTGTGTTTAGTTAGTTACGATGATGTGGCTAGCTGATGTGAATGGTAGTCAGCTACTCATCTTAATTGATCAGTAGTATGTAACATCGTAAAGTTATCGGTTTATTATTGGAAGAAATGATAGAGACTTTGATTCTCTAGACTTCTACTTTGAGCCTCTCCCGTACGATTCAAGATTTGATTCAATGTAACTTTGAAAAAACTTTTCTTTTTAGTTTACAGACAACAAGACTCTACAGGATTTATAATTCATGGGTGACTTACGATTAATGTGACACAAATTAGAAGACATACTGAGAAGAAAACCAACAAGTTGGCCGAGAAAGCAGGCAGAGAAGACAGGACTTAAAGTGAACTTGGAAAAGATCAATCACCGTGAGTGGGATAAATTTGAAAGACTTCACCTCTCTCACTTAACTAGTCACCGTCATTTCAACCACAGGCGGCAGGGATAAGAATGTCAAAGGGAGAATCGGAAAAGCGTGAGAGTCTTTTACTTATTCGAAATAAGTGTGGTAATCTATTGCATTTAAATGAAGGGCAAAATTCAAAATTTCCAACAAAAAGTCAAGTTAGATTTACTTTATGCTTCATCAATGTGGGAGTGGTTTCACTAAGGCATTTTCAACGGAAGGCTTTCATCAACAAATCCATTCATCCGACAGTGAAGAAACGATGAAACAGAAAGAGAGATAAAAACTGCTCTGGCAACAAACCCATGAAGAGTCAATCATCCAAAGAAAATGCAGAAAATAACAGGGATTAACTACACATAAGCTGAGAAGACAGCTGAGTGACATTGCACTCCATGACATCCATTCCAAAAGCAATGGGAAATGACAACTGAGGTAGACATGAGGCCATCTAAAAATAAGTGTGAACAACAGTAATGATATCCTAAAATATTAACTTTCATTTCTATTCTCAATACTATCAGTGTTCACATATATCAATTTATGAAAAAACTACTGCCTTAGTTGAAATTCCTCTTTGTCGCTATATCCGATTCATGAGAAGCGACTGTAAGTCCACATTGTTTAACCAACAGAAAGTAATCACTGTCATGGTTCCAGTGTTAGCGATAATTCATCATATAAACAGGTGAATCACCAACATGTTGTTCACCACCCAGGCGATAAATCAACGATGACGAAATAATGACACTTTAATATCACGTCAATCAAAATCCCAATTGCCTCTAACTGCAACACCAAATGAGGACGCTTGAAATCTCCTTCAAAGTTACAACTACACGTCCCACTCACGACTGTTTGTCAGTCAGCAGGAAACCGAAATCTGCCATTCTTTAGTGATCACTCACACTATCATAATTCTTGCAAATTCGCTAAACTTGTCGAACTAAAGTGTAGACCAAACTACAATCGTACAGCTATTGAGAACAGAGGAAAGGCCGAAATTACACCTTCTATTGAAATTAGTGTTTCACCACTCAATTTCCCTCTCTCTCTCCCTTATAATTCTTAAAATATTTTATTACTATCGGATAACTGAAGATTTTCCTCAACTGGAATTCTCTCCAGACAGACATTATTCACCCTTTCACCGAGAAATACATTCATATAAATTCAGACAGCAGAAACAGACTAAAGGAATGTATCAGACAGAAAAGAATGGTTTTTATTGTTATGGTAAAGAATGAGTTTGTCTATATATGATGAAAAATAAAAATACGCTCACGGTGATTCTGTGAAAAAGCATTCTGAGATAGACGATGAAAAGAAACGGAAAGAAACTAGGTGAGCAGGAGGGAAGTGGGTGGTCGGACGAAACGTGACTTACGTGTTAGGTGTTTTGATGAGAGGAAAGCATAAATTAATGTTGGTTACGTAATACTTTCATGCTTCTGTAAAACAATGGTATTTCGAAAAAACGTGAAGACCATAGGCAATGTCTGACTAACTAGTAATATCGGCTTATTATTGTTTATTTGGTGGAGCAAAAAACCGCTGACCATTTTTGGTTACAAATAGCTTTGACCTCATACACATTTTGAAAATAAACTTAATGAACGAATGGGGAAAATCAGTTTATCAGCTGAATTATCTACCTTTTGGTACTAATTAACGGAAGGTATCTGGAAGCATAATTTGATGTCTACTAGTCAACCTAGAACCAGTCGCCGTCTTATATGAGTAGCGAGATGGATATTGTATGAACGCAAGGTGAGAAGAGCATTTGAATGATTTTACACTTTATGAAATCCTTCAAATGGGAAGCGACAGGTTGAGAGTCCGATGGTGCCGTGAAGAAGATCACGAGGGAAGTAAATGAAACTCTTTGTGTTGACATGGGGCTAGTTGAAAGCGATGGTAGAGGACGGAATAAAATGGCGATGTGCCACTCAAAAGCCTATACTCAACTCGGAATCCAAAACATGAGTAATAATAGTAATGCCCTAATTATTTAAGTAAACCTTCTGTATTAGCGAAGAAAGTTTCAGTCGTTCATCTATATGAAATTCTTACACAAATCCCTCTACATAAGTTTAAACAGTGATAGAATAACATTGTTTCAGAATAATATGGATTCATTTTGATTCCTCATTTCTCATCAGCTGCATACAATCTATGATAGTAACGAAACCAGTTATAATGAAATTTCACCATGCATTTGGCTCGTCAGTATGAATCGGTCCACCAATAAGGATTGCTGTAGGCTAGTCATAGCGCAACAAAATATACGGATGATAAGGTTTCCTCAGACTAAGTACATATCAGTATATTTATTGTTACAGAAGCATGAAAGTATTACGTAACCAACATTAATTTATGCTTTCCTCTCATCAAAACACCTAACACGTAAGTCACGTTTCGTCCGACCACCCACTTCCCTCCTGCCCACCTAGTTTCTTTCCGTTTCTTTTCATCGTCTATCTCAGAATGCTTTTCACAGAATCACCGTGAGCGTATTTTTATTTTCATCATATATAGACAAATTCATTCTTTACCATAACAATAAAAACCATTCTTTTCTGTCTGATACATTCCTTTAGTCTGTTTCTGCTGTCTGAATTTATATGAATGTATTTCTCGGTGAAAGGGTGAATAATGTCTGTCTGGAGAGAATTCCAGTTGGGAAAATCTTCAGTTATCCGATAGTAATAAAATATTTTAAGAATTATAAGGGAGAGAGAGAGGGAAATTGAGTGGTGAAACACTAATTTCAATAGAAGGTGTAATTTCGGCCTTTCCTCTGTTCTCAATAGCTGTACGATTGTAGTTTGGTCTACACTTTAGTTCGACAAGTTTAGCGAATTTGCAAGAATTATGATAGTGTGAGTGATCACTAGAGAATGGCAGATTTCGGTTTCCTGCTGACTGACAAACAGTCGTGAGTGGGACGTGTAGTTGTAACTTTGAAGGAGATTTCAAGCGTCCTCATTTGGTGTTGCAGTTAGAGGCAATTGGGATTTTGATTGACGTGATATTGAAGTGTCATTATTTCGTCATCGTTGATTTATCGCCTGGGTGGTGACCAACATGTTGATAACTCACCTATTTAAATGACTACTCATTGAATTCGACTGAAAGATTTCAGTGATAACTTACAGCAACGACACGAGAAAGGAAATTAATTCCCTGATTATGATGAATCTATATCGAGTTATAAATATCATTCTCTAGGAGACATTGACAGAAGCGAGATGCTGTGTGACGAATAATTCCCCTCCTGCGTTATTGGATAAGTTTCAAGCATTAGAAACAGTAAGACTCATTTACAAAAAGAATTAAAATTAAAATTATGAAAATCTAAAAACAAGATTGGCGTCGGTGGTTCAGGAGTAGAACAGTCTCCAACCACAGATATGCTCTGTGGTTCGACCTCCAGGCGATGCACTGCTGAAACTCGCCTGGTTGAAAGTAAGATCAGTACGGGGGGAGGTTTGGCATGAGGTTGCATAATTTTTTAGAAAACTAACGAGAATATCATCAAAAGATAAATACGAGATTTCTAAAGCAAAATAACAGTTAATGTATTTGCTTCCACATTGGTCTGTTTATTAAATGTATCACACAGTGAAACAGTATTGTATACTGGATGACGTTTCGAACACAATTTATTGTTCATAATCATATCAATATCAAAATTGATATGATTATGAACAATAAATTGTGTTCGAAACGTCATCCAGTATACAATACTGTTTCACTGTGTGATACATTTAATAAACAAACTAATGTGGAATTACTTACTACCACAGTGCCCAAGTTTTACACATATATTAATGTATTTGCTGTTTAGAGTAGTAAAAGTATCCATAAATAATAGAAGATATATTATTTTTGATGGTGTTTACCGGTGAGATCCAAGATGTGTGTTTCTCTAAGTTTGAGATACGTTAGCTGAATGTATCTCTATCCTCATTGAGTGATGATGACGGTGTCACTGAGACTCTAACACTGTACCCATCTTTTCCAACGGTAAAGTATTATCCACTAAACATTCTACCACAAAAAAACATGTCAATAGAGCCTGAAAACCTCTGTTCTTTATGGTCAGCATCGATAAATTTAGATTAAATTAAAGAATGACAGAACTCCGATCACATCATCAAACCTGAGAGGCTCAATAAGAAACATGTTCTCATTTCCATTCAACAATCAGCCAAAAAACAGACGAAACACAAAAGATGAAAACTGAACTCTTTCATGTAACGATGAATAGGATTCAATCCAAAAAGTTTAAGTGGTGAACAAACCGATATGTTCCGGGTTATCGCTTCAGTTTCCTTTGACATGGGGAGATTAAGGATTAATTATTAAATGAATCACACATTTCAGTCAATAGAGCACAGAGAATCCGCTTGTTTTGCTCAGAATCATGAATGTGCGGCAAAATATTTTCTATATTATTATTCCCTTGAGTTCCACCACTCAACAAGTGATATTTTCTTGCAAGAAATTATTCACTCCGTACGTGAAAGACAAACTGCCGCATTGAATTACTTCAGTATGCATATACCAGTATACTTGCTGTGGTGGAGCTCAGTAAATTAACAGGTACCATGCATCCGCTATTAAAACTCGTTCGAGAACACTATACAGTCTGGCTAGCAAAGGGAGAATGCAGGTGTGTGCATATCTCGGCAAAAGAACATCTGATGAACTCAGTACCTTCAGCTTCATGTGAAAAGTCCCTTATTTTCATATCCAAGGTCTTACCGAACCCCTCAAAGGCAGTGAGTTGGGGGCATCTGAGCATGAGTGTGGCACTAGTAAACCCATAGTTAAAGCCCACGCTATGTATTTAGAATTATTACATCCACCTTTGTCTCTACCATGGCCATCATTAATTCTTTCCATAGTGGTTATCCTACTATGCTTCCTATCCAAGCTTCGTGTGTATTTCTGTCATCTTAACGTTTTTGATGTAGTTGTGTTCTCTGAGCTGGATGGTTAATTTCCGAAGCTTTCATCAACCTACTGGGTGACATCTTCAGCTCATACTTCAATTTGAAGTGAGCTTTTAGATTTCTCCACGAGTTTATCAATCATTTCTCCTGATGGGTGACCTTGGACGTGATTGGTTGTTTTTGTGTATTTTCACACCTTCTAGGATACTTGTATTGGAACTGGTTGTTTCTTTGACTTGAACTTTGACCTTTTGTGAGTGGGGTTTCTTTCTTATCGGTTGATAAATTTTGTCTATCTCTATGTATCTATTGATTGATGATTCACTGGAATGCCAAGCTTTTAAAAATTCTCTAGCATTCTTGTTGTTTCCTCTGTCTAATATTTGAACGTTGTCCCAGTCGAATTGGTGTCCGTGGTTGTCTGTGTGTAGTGAGCTACAAATATTCTCTATCATATCTGTTATCTTTACGTTTTTAATCTCTGTCTGCACTGCTATTTTTTCTACCTTAACTTCTTATCTATGTTGTCATTGCCACGTTTTTATTCTCTAACTGTACAAAAAGTCAATTTTCTCAGTAATTATGACCGAACTATGTTTTAATCCCATCTTCCTGTTTCTTTTGTTAACATTACACTTTTAATCCATACTTGTAATCTTGTTATAATTTGACCCTTGACCGGAAATAGTTCTGAAACTTTCTCACCTATTCACTATAAATACAAAAATGTACAGCCTAGTTGATGACTTTGTCAAGAAGGAACTTTTCTTCACTGCAGCTTTGATCTATTGTGTATATCCGGTGAGTTGACCAAAGTCAGAAGCCTGGTGGAAAATGTTTTCTTGACGTTTTTGCCAAGCAGTGACTAATTTAACATAAGTGGTGAAAATGCAAATTCTGTTCCTCATATTGAGTGCAGCAGATTTTCGCACTAAATTTCAAATTAACGATGGCCTATCTTACTTTTCCAGAGAGAAACCAAAATTACATAGGATTAGAATATAATTGTAAAATAAATATTTTAAATGAGCAAGAAGCGCATGGAAACAAACTTAAAATGACTGTCCTTATAACTGAAAAATTGGATGAATTGAATAAAGACAAACAGGGAAAAATCACACACACAGCGAACGAAAAAATCAAATAACCGGAGACTAAGGGGACATTCAAAACTAGGTCCATGGTAGTTGTTGAGGTTGGACCAATTTCTTTTGAAAACACAGCTCCGGATTACCGATGCATATTGTGAGGGCTTCTGCAGTACAAAGAAGTCGGAAACATGCTGCTTTTGCTAGGTTTCTGTTGACTTTGTAAATCACTTTGAAAGAATCAGTTGATATGCTGTTAGAGGTGTTGATCAGATGTTCATCAATGGTACTTCTGTTTGACCTGGTGCCTCCCCTTTGCAGCCACGCTGGGTAATATTCTCTAACACGTTTTGACAGGATGCGCATAAAATAACCTATAGGCAGTCTTAGGACCAGCTAGGAAGGACATCAGAAAATAGAAGAAAGTGGAGCTGTGGTATTGAATTGGAACCCAAGGGAATAATGATATTCTTGCTTTCCTATGCTGAATTTCATATAATTATTGTAATTTATTTACAAACTTCAACTTTAGAGTAAATTATGCAACAATTTTGTGCGTACTTATAATTACTTGGTTCTACTTTTAGCAGACTGAATGTGTCCTACTTTGCCAGTTTATGTCTGACTAGAAAGAAACTCGCACATTATATTTTTATATTTAAACTAATAATTTTCAAGTTCAAATAGGTGTATTTCGAGAATATTCCGATTTTAGATGTTATCGATTTCCTGGGATAATATTTCAGCTGCTTGTCAAATCGAATCATTATAAAGTGGTCAAATGTTAGTTTTTACAGATTCAACTGTTTTTAAGTTTCATCATACGGATCGATAACAGTTAAAGAACCATTGAAAAATAGCAGGAAGTACTTAACAGATGTTTCGTCCTCCGTCTGTTTTAGGACTCTTGAGTAGTACGTCCTCATGGCCACATTAGGTATAGAACTCAGGATCTACATACTACTAGTGTAACAACAGAAGACAAGGGCCAGGCAACAGATCATTTTATTATGAAAATCAACACGTATTTATACATATTTCAACTACATTATTATAGACAAGCGCAGTCATCTGATTGGTTGTTTAGGTAGACAAACGCAGGCTTCTGATTGGTTGTTTCGGGATTCCTTGACAAACAGAGTTCTCTATCTGCGAATCATATTTTGCCACGTTAACTTTGCTGTGATTGGTTGTTGACTCAGCCTTGTTCATATCTTCTCACGGCCCATATTAGTGACCTAGACCTTAACGTAGATTAGTGCCAACCAATCGGCTAGCAGCCTGCTCTCACCACACTCGTCCCCCCGTCAAATACGTGCGACTGAAGTCGGCTTGATCTACTTGGTGCAGGCGTCATCGTTGGCTTGTCTCGCTGTATCCATTTCTGGAGCTCGCTGACGTTCACGCGCCTCTTATTGTTCGCCATTGCGACTGTGTCTGCGTAACCCCATCTCGAAGTGACCATATATGGTCCTTCCCACTTTGGAAACTGTTTGCCTGACCCTGTCGAACATTCGTCCATACTTCGGCCCACACCTTCATATGCTGCTTTCGCCCGACCTCCCAGCAGCGTCTCAAGTAGCAGCTCCATCGCTGACAGATCTTGAACGCCACTCAACTGCGCAGAAGCCTTGAAGTCCTGCCCGAAGATCCATATGTCTCCATCAAAAACTGCAGGGTATAGGCTTTTCATTTGTCGGTAGGCAGCGACACCAAATGTAACAACAGAAGACAAGGGCCAGGCAACAGATCGTTTTATTATGAAAATCAACACGTATTTATACATATTTCAGACAACATTATTATAGACAAGCGCAGTCATCTGATTGGTTGTTTAGGTAGACAAACGCAGGCTTCTGATTGGTTGTTTCGGGATTCCTTGACAAACAGAGTTCTCTATCTGCGAATCATATTTTGCCACGTTAACTTCGCTGTGATTGGTTGTTGACTCAGCCTTGTTCACAGCCCATATTAGTGACCTAGACCTTAACGTAGATTAGTGCCAACCAATCGGCTAGCAGCCTGCTCTCACCACACTAGGTGAATTTGTCAACCATTCATCACTAGGATGTAATGCAATGCCCCATGAATTCAAACTTATATCATGAGAAGGTGGGTATTGAAAAGGAGATAAATTATCGCTTACAACATACATAATTAAATCATTCTCCTATCGAATTTACCTTCTCTTTAATTTGGTTTTCTTTTCTCTTGTACCATTCCGCTTCTCTGCTTGTTACCAGGGTGACTATCAGACTTGTCTCTATGACTGTCAGTGTTATTTATGCATATATATATATATATATATATATGGCTGTCATTTCTGTCTACATGAATATCCGTTTGCGATGGTAGAGTATTATCATATATGTGCATTAATTAACTAAAGTACTTGAGAGACGAATTTCATGCAACTTTATACCCTGCCTGTATGATAGACTAAACTTTTAAGACAGTAATTACCTCCAATTTTCTTTCTGCGTATGTATCATACTTGTTCTGATACTGGTTAGTTAGAGGAAAACTAAGTAGATGCATATTTCCGTTGTTTTTCATTTGTAAGACAGAAAAGTCTACGGTGTATATATACACATATATATATACCCCAGATTTTTAATTGTAATCGATTCTGTCACATGACTGCATTGATTTCATGCCAACGTTTGGTCTTATTACAGAAATGAATGTAGGAAATGGTTGAGGAAACAGTAGGCGTGAATATCTAACCTACAGACTGAGGTGTTGTTTTTATTTAACTGTATCAGACTAATAAATAGGAAGTAATCAGTATCCGTTACGCCTAGTGGCTTAATGGACAACGCTTTTTGGTGCGCTGGCGGTTCAGTGAGAGGATGCTCGCCAGCCACGCATGCAGTTGGGATTCGATTCGTCGCTAATACCACCCCACACCTCCCTTAGACGGTAGAAATTTTGGTTAAAAATTGAGGGTTGGGCATGAAGGTGGCACCCCTACTCCTTAAAGGAACACCACTGCTACTAAAACTTTAAAGCTCAAACTCGAAGCTCTATGCTCCATTCAAGACGCAAGAGGAACATAAAAACTTGAGGATGATGTTATAAGGAATGTTCACTCAAGAATATTTGAATGAAATTAACCCTTTCGACTGAAGTAATCTCCCTATATACTGAGAATCGATTGATAAAAGTAGCTGAACACCAATCATATCAACCAGTAGTATCTGCTAACCAGACTGTCAGAATGATCTTAACATCAAATGACCGTCTTGGTCGGTCAGGGTCAAAGTCATCAGCGGCGTACCCAGGTTAACTCAGCAAAGAGAGCCTAACCAGTTGAGACTACCCAAATTGTGGCTAGCTATTTGGGCGAAATGAGTCACGTTTGCAATCTGCCACTTAATGATAACCAAAACAAGAATAACGTAGAACTGAAAATTCTTGGTTTTTTATGTTCATTAGAAGTATTCATTCACATATATTTCATTCTTCTTATAACTAGTTGAGCTTTCAAGCACTGAAATTCCAGTAGTGACAGCGTTGTTTTTACAAGGTGGCTTTTCTAGCTTTACTTCAAGCCTTTAATGTTTCCCCGGCTTACTATCAGCCAGTGAATTATTCAAGTTAACCAGTGTGTTGGCTGAGAATCCAACCCACACCACTTGCCTGGCTGGAGGACATTCTAGTGTTGAGTCATCAATGCACTATTCATACATGCTTACGTAAAATATTAAGTCCTGGTTCAACTAGTAATCAGACAGTCGACAAAGTGATGATACAGAATTTTTAATATGGATAATTATTTTGAATTGTCAGGTAATTCAACGTTTGATAAAACTGGACTGGGATTTTAGGTTATTCTCGAGTCAATCAACTGATATGAACTCGTCGCCAGTTGATATGACCGAGTGGGCTAATTTAAGTTTTCCACAAATGATGTCATGGTATCTCCTGGTGACCGTTGTCATGACTCGTTGTTAATTTACATCTCTATTCATCATTTTTATTGACTTGGAATTCGAACTTTCTTATCATGTGATGTACTTTCTAATAGTTGGTGGATTTAATCTATAGTGACATGTTTGCTGATCACTGGCTTATTCATCTGAGTACCAGGCTTCCTAAAAATTCCTTGGCATCTTTGTGTTTCCTCTATTTAGAATTTCTACTTTATCCCAATGAAACTGGTGTCCATAATTAGCTATATGCACTGATATGCAAGAATATATACATCATACCAACCAGGATTTAGATTTTCAACACAAATGTGAAGTCAGTCAGTCAGTTCTTCTCTAGGGGTCAAAAATTGATCAGTGTATCATGGAAAGGATTTCCAATAAGTTACAGACTTTTATTAGTAGCTGCCCCCTTCGCTGGCTTCAAAATGAAGGTAAAATGTCCGGCTTGCCATGAAGATTTAGCAACAAGAAACTCTGGGAACTAATAAACCAAGAACCGATTGCTCGACAAATATTTAAGGGGAAATGAAGATGAGTCAGGGACACGTTGAGAAGGTCATAAAATGAAATCGCACATAAGGCCATAGCTCAAGTGGAATCCGAATAGGAGGCGACGAGTTGGTCATCGGTGAGCGACTGTGGTCAGTCGTGTAGCTGGCCAACTGAAGAGGACAGCAGAGAATACAACTAAGTGGAGATTCGTTGTTGAAGCCCTAGTATCCATTAGAAACCAAAGGGAACAGTAATAGTAATAATACAATAATGACTAAAAATTCTAACAGTAAAAAAAGGCAAAACTAATACCATTTACAAAATAAATTGCATGAACTGCAATAAACATTACGCTGGTGGAAGTGTGAATCCAAGAACACAAATTATCTGTAAAAAGGCATGTTATATATTCTTTCATATCAATATATATATATATATATAATTACGGACAACAATTTGACTGGGATAATGCAGGAATTCTAAATAGGTTATAGACAACTAGAGGTGATTAAAAATTCATCTGCTTTGTTTTAGACTGAGATATTCAATGATGTATCTAGAAACCGTGGTAAATTTTCACCTCGTATTGTATAGTTCATCCCTAAACAGCGATTCACTGTGTTCAACCATGTGATATAGTTCATCAGACGTGAGTGAAATTGGGCAGTGAATATTTCGAAAATAAACAGGTGGAAATTTAATTCAATATAATGGTAACATTAATGAAGAGAAGATTTATAAGTATTAATGGATGAGATCACACGGCTGAGTAAATCTCAGTTACCGAATCCTTTTTAGAAGATTCTCACATACTCTGTAGAAAACACTAAAACTTTTCTGTAATTCCATCCCGTGTTCAGAATGAATGAGACATTGTGAAACTGTACTGTTTTGTAATGAGTCCCCTTCGTAATTGTAAAACTAGGGATATGTATGTTTGATTATACATTTAACAAGAAAACTATAGATATAAGCAGCATAAATCACTCCACATGAGCAGATGTTAATAAATGGTGACATAAAAGTTAACATGATTCCCTTTAGAAACATTATGTACATTTTTCCAAGAGATCGTTATTATTCTACCATTATTGTTTCCTTGGATTCAAGATGGAACATAGGTCTTTCACAGCAGACCCCCCATTTCACCAAAAATACGCATTGATTCATGAAGAAAATAAAATAAAAGCCAATGAAGAAAATTCTTTTTATTGAAGAAATCATCTTCAGAGGCTGTAGAGTCCTGTTTGCATTTATCAAAAATGTATAGTGCTCTATTATTGAGTTGTAGAAGGTGACATAATTGATATAATTGTTCGGAAGTCGCTTTAGAAGTAAAAATAAATGTTGTAAATTACGTGGTACTCAACAGCATAAAGGAAGAAAGCGGTAGAAATATCCCCTTCTTTGTCCTATTCTCTGAAGTCATCCCCAGCTGGCTCCACGACAGCTCATAATCCTTCATCGCCTTCTCACACGATCTACATTATGTCACCCTTGGATATACGCTCTACTCAAGTCCCATTAAAGCTATCGCTTATGTTCTTAATTAGGTTTGTTCCCATAGTTTTTTGTCACCTTTTTGACTGGTCATCTGGTACTCAACATTCGGCGATGGCAACTGTTGATAAACGTCTGCAGTGACCTGTTGCAAATGCATTCCCTGAGGCATGGACTAAGTTTCTGACTCATATATGAATAAGTGACTGAATTAACATTAATACAGAAAATCCAGTGGTAAAGTGGTTATTGATGACTTGTCATGCATCAAGATAATCAGCCAACGGTGACAGTCAGTACCAGTAGCTCCAGCCTATGACTTGATATCACGGACTTAAAGATTTATACCATGAAACCGAACTATTGTTGACTTTATTCATTGTGAATCAATGTACAAATTGATATTATCTATATATTTTCCACCCAAATAAAATCAGATATTTTATCAAGGTCAGATCTCTTCAAAAATTGATATTACTTGAAGAACCAATGTGAAGGTGCTGGGTAATTGTTTCGCGCCAAACCAGGACTCTTCAGGTGTGTGTGTTCAGTAATGACCCCACGAAGTATCGAAGTCAGGGGTTATATATCACCTGACTACAAGTTTCTCATACAGTCACACAGATAGAATCGAAACACTTTGTGAAGTCTGACTACAAGCATACACTGCTAAGAATTCCTAAACTAAGATAAAACAAATGTCAAGCACTTTCAGGGTTTTTCAGTAGGTCTTCTTAATGAAATCTGTTAATAACTAAAATTTGTCCTGAAATCAGTCAAACTCTTACTCTTGAAAATCACTCACTTCTTTATTCACATATCTATGCTTGAAAAGGTTTTGTAGTGATGGAAAGCTAAGTGAACTTCTAAGCCAGTTATGTGTTAAAATTAACAATGATTTTAAGAGATAGAACATTACATACAACACTATAAGTCTTGGCTGAGAAAAGATACTTTCTAAAATTAGAATTGTAAAAGTATTTTTGTGGAAGGCATTGTGTGTGTGTGTGTGTGTGTGGTGTGTGTGTGTGTGTGTGTGTGTGTGGGAAGACTATCTAACTATCTGAGAGAAAGTGAAATTTTATTTTTATAATATCCTCCTGAGAAATCGAGTTCTCTTTTTCCCTTAATTTATTTTTTTTTGTAATTAATCACTAAAATAGGTTTTAAAATACAAACGCAATTATGACCTGATAATGTGTAAAGTATCTTTTTTGTAATTAAAAGTTGACCTGAAATAAAAACTAATTCACACATTTAGGTGTATGGTGAAATATTTTATGTGGGGAATAAAAACTAATCAAGTAGTGAGAATTGGAGGTGTTTCTCTTGGAAAAAAAAAAGTTTTATAACGCTTAAACAGTTCTGCTGAAATTTGATGTGGACACCAGTGCCTACTCAATTTTATTGCTAGTTCAACTAAACTTGAAGTACTATTGATAGTGAAACATAAAGTTAAAAGACACTATGATTTAAAACTATGATCTTAAAAGTTATTGATGTATTTTGAGTAGAATAAAAGTCGACGTTGGTTTCTCTGATTTCTTTTTGGTCATGCATGGACTTCACTGGGTCGGTAAATAATGTGCACTGTTTTGATTATAGTTGTCGCTTATTCCGGGTTGAAGTTTCTGTAGCAGTTTTATTGGTTTTCTGGAGTAGGATCGGTAGCCCCATACACAACCCTCTGCCTTTTCCCAAGCTTGGGGCTGGATAAAAAAAACCACCGAGCTCGTCAACTAGGCGAGGTTAAGGAACAAGTCAATCGGTCCTTTTATATGAGTCAGAAACCGGCCAGAGAGTCATGAAAAACATTCCCAACAAGTTACACATTTTGATCAACAGCTGCTTTCGTTCCATATTGAAGATCAAATAGCCAGAAAGAATTAACCACAAGAAACTATACTAACAAACTAACCAAGAGCCTATCGTTCAATAAATATGCAGGAGAAAGTGGAGATGATTTAGACACACACTGGGGAGGCCGTCAAATGACATCGTGCTCAGTGCAAGCCATCATTTGAGTGGAATCCCAGTGAGAAACCACGTTTGGGTTGTCGATGCGAGTGTGACATGGAGGTGACCGTGTGATGAGGAGATGAGAGATTGTGAGTGAACGTGAAGCCAGCTGAAGAGGAAGGCAAGAAATAGAACAGAGTGGAGATGTTGTTGAAGGCCTACGTTACGCTCGGAATTCGAAGAAACGTTAGTAATGGTACTTTTTCAAAGTCATCGGCGATATTTCCAACAACCTCACATTCCATTAGAGTAATCATAGTGGCCTTTACGAAATTAATACATGTCATGGCATTCTACAGACCATTATATCCAATAAAATCCGTTAATTTTTGTCTCAAGTACTTCAAGAATTCCATGGAAGAAACTGCATACGGCATGTGAAGATACTAGCCTATCAACCCCAATCCATTGGTTAGGTAGCGAGATTTGTTAAGATCTTCAAGACAGCTGTATGAGAAACGAATGAAGGGTCTACATTGGAAGTTATGCAAGAAATTCCCTTTGTACACTGCACAATGACAGAAGTAGAGAGAGCTGAACTCCCAGTTGGATAGATATTACCTTCCTACTAGCATTCAATGTTGCCATCAGAGACATTTCAACTGAAGAGTACTGTGGGGTATTTACACAACAGTAACTTGGTCTACACCAGTGATTATCCAGAAGGAAAAAGAAAATTGGCGGGACACGAGATATAAAGTCAGCATGTACGATGGACAAGATATTACAATCAGCAAAAAAACTGCCACTCCATGTCTTCAAAACCTGAGATACTCCTAATGCTGTTACTTTAAACTTTGAAATTACCTTCATTAGACATAGAACCACACCGTGGAAGGTGGGGTTCAAGATGAAGATTTTACGCAGCAAACAATCTAGTCGCAAAAGATACCAAACAACGCATTTCTTAATTGATTCGAAGGAAAAACTGTACTAATTGTGTTGTAAGCATTCGTTCCTCTAATTCTGCACAATCTATGCTTAAGAGACTAAGAGTAAGGCTGGCTTAAACCACTGGATGCGGGGCAATTAAGTTTTAAACGGATTCTATTAGACAACCTTTAAAGATCAACCTAATCAAGTTAGCTATTTACTGACTTAGCCTTCTGAGTATCAGTAATGTATTTTGTTATTTTATTTTTTTATTACAGCTTGATTCCACACAAGTACAAGTATGGAATTTTCAGCATGGATATCGGTAGCCAAAATTTTGCAGGCCGACCATAGATATCAGGTGTGCGCCGGCGTGGGCTCGAACCTCGGACTATGTGCATGGTCGGCGAGAGTCCTAACCACTGTGCCACCGACGCACTGTCATCTTATCCCATCCTACTGTATGGTTGTGTGTTATTGTATGCAGTGCTAAAGCTGAACTATTCTCTAGATTTCTTATCTTGTTCGGGTCAACCAATCTAGATTTTGCTGCTAGGTTTTTATGTTCGGCTAGTCTGACTGCCTCTGTTCTACTAGTTTGACCTATGTATTTGACCTGACAACCGTCTCAGGCAGCGTATTAGACAAACTAAATTGTGTTGTTTTGAAGGTTTCACAGGATCCTTTAACCGATAAAGCTTGTTTCTAATTGAGTTTGTAGGTGATTTCAACACCAGCCACTTTTATTCCTGCCTTGTTAAGAATTCTGCGTATGGTTTTCGAGGTTCCTTCCTTGTATGGAATTACTACTGACGATATAGATTCCCCATTGTCAATGTAGTCATTATCCTGTTCATGTTTGACATGCATATCGTCATTAATACTATTATTACCCCTATCACTACTATTAATATTAATTTAATTTTTATACTTTCCCACATACTTCCTGATTAATTTATCAGGGTAATTATTAAGTTTCAAAACTTATACATCATATTTTCTGTCTTAGATTTTCTTTGGTACTACGCAGTTTTTGAACCTTATTGGCTCTTAAACATTTCACCCATCTTTTTTTACTGACATAGTGTGGAGTGAACCGAAATCCAAATATCTGTTTGAATGTATGGGTTTTCTGTAAACCCTAGTGTTTAACTTCCTATTTTCTTTCCTATTTATACTACAATCTAAGATTGGAAGCTCCCTTTCTTGGCTTTCTAATTCATAAGTGAATTGAATTGTCTCTACCTTCGAGTTGATATGTTCGAAAAATCTACTTATATCTTGCATGTCTGGTTACTAACATCTTCCCTTGAGCCTCTGATTATTATTCAACCAAAATGCTTGGTCTTTGTTAACATGTAGGTGCATCCATCCGATAAGGGAGGAAATGAGCGTCCTAGTTTTCACTGATAATCGACACCCATCATAATAACAGTACAGTTAGCAGCCAACGTGTAAACAGAGATCGCACATTTTGGTCCGAGATAATCAATGCAGATTAACCTAAAAAGATATGCATGTGTGCGTCGGCGGCACAGCGGTTAGGACTCTTGCGTATCATGCTCATGATCCGGAGTTCGATCCTCTGCCGACTCACACCTGATATTTATGATCGACATGCAAAATTTGGGCTACCGGTTTCAAATGCTGAAAATGCCGTATCTGTACCAAAAATACAGTGTGGAATTAAGCTGTAATAAAAAAAATACTTCTTTTGGACATACAGTGAAGATTTGCATGAAACATTTTTATTCAGATATTTCTTGTACAACTTAAATTGTTTTACTTATACATTTAAATTTGTGAAGCTGTAATCGCTACATTCAGTTCCTGGTTGAAATTCATTGGCGTCATTTACATTAATGCAGTTAGCAGTTAACATGAATTAAACAAATGCTGGCAAGAACCATTAACGCGGAATTAGAAAAGTTCTTTAGATCCATTTTTAGGTCTTCCTCCATAAAACGATTTTGTTTTAACCTCTGTTGATGACAAGAATAAATCGACTGATTGGTCAAGATTAGTCCTGACTGACACAGAATTCTGAATTAATTTTTAACTTCTAATTTACATATTTAGCCAAGAGATAAATATTCTCTTTTCTAAACAAACTAAAATATTTTGTTTTCAAAAGAATGGTTAGTGAGCAAAGAACATTCTTTTCGATAACTTCATCATCAGGTTCTTTAGTTATATATACATTTTAGTGAATGAATAAGTTCTATTAATAGCCATTATTTTGTTTAAATAAGGTCGAATCAATAATAATATCAGTGGATTACAGTTCGAAAGCACCAACATAACAGTACGTGCATCACAAAGCATAGTGGCTAGAACGCTCGTCAACCATCCACATGGTCCAGATTTCGATGCACAGCCACGGACGCACTGCTTTACTCCCCTAAGCCAGAAATAAAAAGCTGGTAAAGAGGAAAGGTTGGGCATGAGGCTAGCAACCCCCAACCTGTAAAAATAAACACCACTGCTACAGAAACTTCAGGCCTCTAGATTGAAGCCGTATGTTCCACAATGAACATGAAGGAATAAAAAACTACAATACACTGAATATTAGAAAAAAATTAGGCAAGAACACAACACAAATTCATGATATTACAGTCTCCATTGAAGGCCTGCCATGGCAGTAATAGTGGCTGAACTTGCTTCTTCTGGACACAAAGCACGGGTACATTTACCAGTGTGGTTAAATAAAGCTGTAGTGAAAACCATCAACAGTTCAATATTATTACACCTGAACCAAACTGGCCACAAAGCAAGCACTCAAGAATCCTTCCCCATCATCTCCCGGATACCAAATAAATAACCAACAACATCCAGGTAAGGCATACTCCAAACAGCGGAGACTATTGATATTCGACTGAAACAACCAGTGCTCTATGTACAGAAGAAGCACGTCCAGTCTGAATTTCAGTGGAGACTGTAAATTCATGAAATTGTATTAGTATCTCTCTTCATTTGCCTGTATGATATTCAGTGTATTGTTATGTTGATGCTATTAGACTGTAATCCATTGATATTATTATTATTATTGATTCGACGTTATTTAAACAACTTTAATGTTGCTAATCAGACTGATTCACTCACTAAAATGTTTATATAACTGTAGAACCTGACTAAGAGTAGGTTATCTGTAGCCACTCCTTTGAACAAATTTTAACGGGCTTCTTTAATGACCTAAAATATTTTGTTTGTTTGAAAAAAATTTGTTATAAGTTTTAAATTACTGATTAGTGGGCAAAGTATGTGCTTTTTTTAATTCGAAGAAAAGTAGTAACAATAACAAAATGCGCGTTGGCTTAAACCTGTGTCAACTGCTTACATCTTAAGTAATTAAATCTAATAGTATAACGACCAGAATCAACTTGTTGTGGTCTGAATGTGGGAAACTGATCTTCGAATCCTACTGCATAAGTGACCATAACTTACTTGAGAGAGACTCACAGACTCACAAAGCTCTACAACGACAGCACAGAGACGGTTCTTTGTCGATAGATCTGTGTGGTACTACACAACAACAATAACATGAAAAACTCAGAATTACCTCAACGATGTTATTAGGGAGCTACGGAGACAACGTAATGTTTTGAGTACAAAACAAATACTGTAGAACAAAATTAGTTAACCAAAGTTCAATTGTAACAAGTACCTGATAATCAAGTACAATATTCCTAACTAGGTGAGACCAAAGCTCTATCCACAAGAATCACACACACCAAACAGTTCTAACAGACACTTCACTGTCAGCATGACCTGGATTTACTTAAACAAAATTACATCGTGATACAACACATTATCAACATCATCACTCAACCACAAAGAGAAGCATTAAAATTGGAGAATAATCAGTGACAGAGACAAATAATAAGGATAAAGTGAACATATGGTATGTAAACGTCAGAACAGTGATGTATACTCCAGGAAGAAAACGGGTAATAATAAATACAAAGTTAGCTGAACATCAAAATAGGCACCAATACTGTGATTAGGCCATTCAGGAGGGATTTTTCAATCAATTATTATTGGATTTGTACATGCTGTAATTCATTAGCGAAAAACTATCGGAAAATAATTAAGAATAATCATGACATAGAGACGAATGAAGAAGTTAAGTTAGCGAAATCTGAAAATGTTTGTAATGTAGTCGCAGCCTTTCAAAAAAAGAAGCGGGTAGCGGAAATAGCAACAAGATGTTAAGGTACATCAATACTAAGATTACATAAGTCATTAGAGGATTGATAATTAATAGTCGAAGTAAGGTTACTTCATTCACTTATCTAGGGAGCATTGTCTCAACTACAGGAACGGAGGAATGGACGAGGATGTCAAATCGAGAATCGAGAAGGCGAGAAACACATTCATCAACCTGAAACTAATCTGGAAGTCTTCGTCACTCAGCCAGAATCAACAACAAAATTCGGTAGGATTTTCGATACAAACGTCAAGTCAGTTCTTCTATACAGATCAGAAACTTGGCCGGTGGGTCATAAAGAATATTTCCAACAGCCTGTTACAGACCTTCATCAACAACTTTCTTCGATAGCTCTATACTGAAGATGAGATGGCCGGGCCGGAAGGAATCACCAACAAGAAAGTATGGGAACAAACAAAACAAAACCAATCGCCAACCAACATAAATGCAGAAGAGAGTGGAGATGGAGTGATTGGACACTCGCTGAGGAGGCCGCTGGGTGACATCGCGCGCGTCAGGCCATTGCTCAAGTGCAGCCCGAATGGGAAGCGGCGAGTGGGACGTCAGTGCAAGGGTGACATGGAGGAGATCGTGTGAAGAGGAGTTAAAACAGTAGGGACTGACATGGATGCAGGTGAAAAGTACAGCAGAAGGAAGACAGAAGCAAGTGAGGACGTGCAGTTGAAGCCCTATGTTCCACTAGGAGCCCAAGGGAACAATAGTTAAACAATAATAATACAAAACACATTCAAACTTAAGTCTATTTGGTTAAATGTGAAATATGTGAAGTTTGGCGTCTAATAAATGCCTATGGAATTAAAAGAAATCAGCATGCGGATTTCATAAAAGATGATATAATTAGAAGACGAGTTACCAAGGCAGACGAAGGCTTATTACAGCTGCTTTTTAATGCAGAAGTCACGTTTTATCATTTGACAGCGATAATCTCTGAGAAATTCAAAAGACTTCAGCTTGATTGTTTTTTTTTTTTAATTTTTGAAAGAATGCAAGATGTCTGTCGGATGTCTTGTGTCAATTAGATGTCTCATGAATGAGCTGTTCAATGACTTATTTCTTCTTAATCGCGGACTTCCCAGTATGTGTTCATAAAGTCTAAGATAGACCCTTCTTTCTGTACCAACGATGTATCTGCTTCGGCAGCCATGCGTAAGCTGATGTACACAGTTAGAACTAACAAGAGAGTGGTATCTGTCAACTTTTGACTCAGCTAACCAACATACTGTCTGGAATCTATTTAGCCACTGAAAGTATGCTAGTCAGTAATTTTTAAGATCTCTAATGTCTATCCCTGAGATGCCATCACCTTAAATTTCAAGTGAATGAAGATAGGTGTGATATGCTGTAATTGCTTGCTTTCATTTTCAGCCAAAAGTGTAGATAAATACTCGTAGATATCTGTTGTCTGATAAACACTTTTATCTGACTAACAGCTCTTCCTCTAAATTCCTAATGGCACCTATCGTTCTTGGTTTGCAAAATAAAGTTCAGATTAGTACCCGCTTCTGGCTAATCCACTCCATGTACTTTCTGGTATACCATCTATCGTTAGCTGTTACGGTGATATCCATAAAGCTGAATTTTCCATTAACCTATATGCAATGATGAATAAACTTTTAAGTGTCATTAAGTGTTTCTAATAAAAGGAATGCATGAGGTAAGTTCAATTCATATCTTGAAGATATTATCAATGCACCCTACATTACTAGACAAATATTTTAAAGATATGTCCTTTTTTATATGTATATGTGCGTCGGGGGCACAGTGGTTAGGATTATCGCCGACCATGCACATGGTCCGAGGTTCAATCCCCTGCCGACGCACACCTGATATCTATGGTCAGCCTACTAAATTTGGGCTATCGATATCCATACCCTATTCATTCCATACTTGTACCAAAAATACAGTGGGGATCAAGCTGTAATCAAAAAAAAATTACTTTGATATTAAGACCCCTATTATTTCCCTGAATAAGTTAGAACCATTTTGCCTAACAAAACAATGAATTATTTATTTTAATTTCTATATAGTTTATACAAATATAACTTATTTTTTATACGAGTTTCACCACGGATTGATATCAGTTAGAAAACCATTGAAAACCACCACTCGAGTACTGGACAACTGGTTCATGCTAGTGTGGGAATCATCGGTAGTACTCATCCATTGGCCGGCGTTCAAACCTAGAACCTTTGGCTTACAAGTCAAGCTGGCTCGTATACAATTCAGCCAACGGGACCCAATTTAACAGCCAGTCCATGGATTCGAACTTCTACCGATTCATGATTTTAGCGCAGCCTCCATCCAATTTCACCGGTGGAAATCGATTCTCACATTTGACTTGTTGGACCTCACTGGTCAGGACTTCTCAGTGGAACTCCGTCCTGTAGCAAGTTACTAGCGAGCATCAGATTAATTTTCAAGAGTTGGTTTGTTAGGATTAGAATGGTTTTCACGAGTTTGACCACGGATTGATATCAGCTAGAGAACCTTTGAAAACCAGAACTGGAGTACTGGATGGCTATTTCATCCTAGTTTGGAAAAATATATAATTTAATATAGTACAATACATATATAATATGATGGAAAATTACAATTTATACATCCGGTTAAGTCTTGATCAAAGTTCTTACAAATACCTGTTGTATGATTTCATTTTTTTGACTGTTTCTTCCTTCAGATAACTTCTTCAACAAACTCTACTGTTTTGATGTTCATGTTAGTTAGGGAATACTTCCTATTAGCAACACAAATATTTACTTGCATAATATTGAATCATTAAGGTCAAAGAGTCCCAGAGTTTCATGAAGCTGAGGTTAGTGTGTGTGTCGGGGGGGAGGGGAGGGTGAACTTCCACTAGATCGTAATTCGATATATATATATATATCATAATTTGTCTAAATGTAACAGTAAATTACAACCGGATAACGTATTATATTCTTACTACATGGATAGAGGCAATCAGAACGAAGCCTTGAATGCTCAATGAACTCTCCTTGTAATCTGATGGGGTCATGGCGGTGTACTGATGGAGACTCCTTAACCAGGACGAAATAGCTTTCCAGTACTCTTAGATAGTTTTTCAATAATTTTCTTGATCGAGCTTGAGAAGAATTCAGATCATGAATTTAATGTATAATGATAAACTTAATATTTTACAGTGGCAAATTGTTTTGTCTTTTTTCTGTTGTTCAGCGATATTTATTTGTCATTCACGCATGATGGCATGAAGAGATAATTAATTAGTAATCATACTGAATATCATCGGTATAACCGCTATTATACCTGTCATCATTATGATCATTCCTGTAACCACATGATAAATGATATTCAGTGCAGAGGGGTGGTTTCTCACCGACAAGTTCTTAATTCATACCACAGCATAAATAGATGTTACATTTACTTGGGAAGATATGAAATATTCAGTATTTATATAAGGTGAGTCATCCGTAAATTTGATGAAGGAACATTATTCCTCTGGCATCATAGAATTTAGAATTCAAAATACATAGACGGTTAAACAAATTGGATGGTGTTGCGATTCAGATACCATTAGAATTCCCTCAAATGTCTGGATAACACAGTTTCTAATGTTTCTTTATGCGCACTCGAAAGGTGGCCTCCTTGAGTCTCTAGGCTACCGAAATTTAGTTTGTTATTTGGTACTTATACGTTAGGTAGAGTACAGATCATCGTTAACCAAGGAAAGTAAGTTTAGTAGGTGCTGACGTTAAGGATTATCTGGAGGTTGAGATCGGCACTTACAGCAAGAATACTCATCGATAATATTACATAAAGAGCATCGCAAACAAACTAAAGACCTTAATCAACAGCCACCTTCGCTTAATATTCAAGATCAGATGGTCAGAAAAGGTCAGCAACAGAGATGTCTTGGAGCGAATCAACCAGGAACCGACTGTTCGACACATAAGCAGGAAGAAACGGAAGTGGGTTGAATGAATGAATACAATCAATGAAAAATACAATGAATTATCTTTATTATTATTATTCCTATGAGTTGCGAGTGGGACATAGGACTTCAGCAACACATCTTCACTTTGTCCTATTCTCTGCTGTCCTCCTTAGCTGGGCTCGAGATTGTTCATAGTCTCTCATTCCCCCCCCCAGCATACTACACGATCTCCTCCACCTCACCGTCGCACCGATGACCCACTCGTCGTCTCCCAATTGGGTTCCACTTAAGTAATGTCCTGGTGAGTGATGTCATTCGATGACCTCTTCAACGTATGCCTGATCCATCTCCCCTTTTTCTCCTACATATTTTTGAGTATTTGGTTCTCAGATAGTTTCTTTCCAGAGTTTCTAGTTGCTAATTGTTTCTGCTCTGCCGGCCATTTTATCTTCAGCATGGAACCAGCAAAGACAGCTGTTGATAAAAGTCTCCACTAGCCTGTTGGAAATCCTTTCTGTGATACGCTGACCAAGTTTCTGACCCGTTTAATATTCGTGTTGAAAATTCGAATCTTGTTGATATGCAGATTGCAGCACAGACGATTTCGAAATTGGTTTTCAGTTTGATCAAGGCGTATCTCGCCTTCTAGATTTTGGCTAGCTTTTACATCTTCATCCGTCCCGACTACCGCTGGTTGAAACGATGCTTTCTAGCAGGATAAGTTTAAGAAGTCACCTCTTTCAAATCTCTCCCTTTGAAGGTGATTGGTACATTCGAATTATCTTTACTCTACACAATTCATTATCTGCACAACTTTTTTTCCTTATAAGCAGCGCATTTAAGAGGATTTGACTTTCATAAGCTTCATAAATCAGTATAAATTGTTTCAATTGCTGGATTTCGTCATGAACTAAAATCACTTAGATAAATCAATAATAACTATGGGGCACTGGACAACTGTTTCTTCCAGGAATCTAGATATCAATCTTTAGCTCGTTAGTAGCTACTGGATGGAGATCCTGAAGCTATGATGACAAGTCTTAATCACCATGTCAAAGATGGAAATGATGCTAATCGAAAGCATTGGTGAGGGTTGGCAAAGTTAGAATTCACGAAGGTAGACGAATTCCTACCCAAATGGCTGAATTGTCTCGTGACCTGAAGGTGCTTGATTCGACCCCAGGTGGCGAGGCTTTAGACTTCCACTAATGAAGAGTTACAACATGGCAGGAAACAACTGTCCCATGCTCCTTGGTTTTCAAATAATCCCTCTAAGTGTTGTTAATTAGTAATGAAATCTTATATGTAAACAATATGTGATCTGTTTAACAACACATTTCGGATGGTTTGAACTAGTTTGGTCGTTTGAATGAAAGTATTCGGATAACGCAGGTGTTTAGTTTGGCTTCGAAGGACAGAAATGATCACCTGGTCAATGAATCAGGCTTGATCTGACTGATAAGCGTTACTAATTAAGATGAGCAAATTTTTCCAAAAAAACAAATCAATCAGTAGTGTACTTTAATTTAATCTTAGTTTCAGAATCATAAATTAGTATTTTCAAGAGTTGATTTGTAAGGATTAGATTGGTTTTTACAAGTTTGATATCACTAAGGGAACCTTTGAAAACCACCACTGGAGTACTGGACAGCTGGTTCATGCTAGTGTGGGAATCATCGGTAGCACTCATCCATTGGCCGGCGTTCGAAACCAGGACCTTTGGCTTACAAGTCAAGCTGGCTCGTATACAATTCAGCCAACGGGACCCAATTTAACGGCCAGTCCATTAATTCGAACTTCTATCGATTTGTGATTTTAACGCAACGACCAACCGATTTCACTGGTGGGAAATTGATTCTTACACTTGACTAGTTGGACCTCACTGGTCAGGACTTCTCAGTGGAACTCCAAGGAACTCCGTCCTGCAGCAAGTCACTAGCGAGCATCAGACTAATTTTCAGGAGTTGGTTTGTAAGAATTAGATTTAGTAGTAGTAGCAGTTAACATTATTTATTATCTGAAAACCTCATTTTCACTTAAACTATGCCTCATAATTAAGGCTTCTTTTCAAATGCATTCAAGTTCACATTCTTAGTTGGTTTTGTCTCATAATTATCGACAAACCCCTCTGAACATCAGTAGTCACCAAGTCATTTCGGTTCATGAGTTACTTTGCAGGGACTTGACTTGTTTCATGTTTCACCACAGAGTGATATGAGTTAGAGAGCCATCAAAAATCAGAGAATAATAGATGACTGTTTCGTTAGAGTTTGAGGCTCTTCAGAAGTGTTCATCCATTGGGGTTCATTTTGTTTTCCATCATCGTCATGTCGTAAAATGATATTTAAGTACACTTTACTGTACTGTATAACTCCATTATCGATAAGATTTTATTTTGATAAATTACACAGTATTGTACAGTAATGTTAACTGATGATCACGTTTCGAGCACAAACTATTGCTCATAATCATATCAAGCTACTCACACAACTTTTTCCTTCACTGATATACATGAGTAAAATTGATTAGACATTCGAATAAAATCAATATAGGACAATGTACATTCAGAAATAATAATATGAGTGTTGCTGATCAAATACAGTCAGATGGGAAATAAGACGAGTGTTTTAATAGTCACATACTGTTATATCATATAAGGAGGGGAAATCTGAGACCTCACGTGTGGTTTCTAATAAAGCATAAATTAGAGTGACATTTAAACCTACAAACTCACTCAGGTAGGACAAGCTCTGTAGGTTAAAGGACCCAGTTGAAACAATTAAACAAAATAATATAATTTACAAAATACCTTGCAATGCCTGTGAGCTTAGTCAACTACATAGGTCAAACTAGTAGGTCAGGGGTAGTCAGATTGTCGGAACAAAAGAATTTAGCTAAGGTAAGAATGGTTGACACCGAGAAGATAAATAATTTAGAAAAAATCTCAGCAATTGCACTACATGCATTAACACACAACTACACAATAGGGTAGGAGAGGGTTAAAATTCTAAGAAGTAATCTATGTAGGTGGACAGAGAGATTGATTACTGAATCCTGTACGGTGCGTCGAGTCTACACCCAACGCATGCAACAGAAATGACTCAACGCAAATACCAGAGATATGGAAGATATTATTACCGCCAGTCAAATCAGAAGAGGATAATAAATAATCTTAAAATTCTATTTCAATTCAAGCATATCGCAACATCCTAACAAGTTGCTTATTAGGACTATTAAAGCACTCGTCTTATTTCCCATCTGATTGTATTTGATCAGCAACACTCATATTATTATTTCTGAATGTACATTATCCTATATTGATTTTATTCGAATGTCTAATCAATTTTACTCATGTATATCAGTGAAGGAAAAAGTTGTGTGAGTAGCTTGATATGATTATGAGTGGCAATAGTTTGTGCTGGAAACGTGGTCATCAGTTAACATTACTGTACAACACTGTGTGTAATTTATCAAAATAAAATCTTATCCATAATGGAGTTATGCTTTACCACAGTGCCGAAGTTTTGTACTGTCTAGCTGTACTCTAATAATATACAAACTGGGACTGTTCTAAGGACACATTTTAATCGTATGCAAAATCTTATTTCGTGCAGTTGACTAATTTTCTCACTTGCAGATAAACTTGACCTTGTTAACTTGCTGATTTTGTACACATTCCAAGTGAACTAGATTAAGGTCAATTACTTGAAGTATGCCTACCTTACATGTTCTCTCAATCTTTTAATGGTTCACAATAAAGTGACTTTTGATCATTATTTTTTATGAAAATCTTTAGAGATGCACATTCAGCTAAGTTTTCGATATTGCTTTTTTGTAATCGTAACAATAATTTCTTATAGTTCTGAAGTCAATCAGTCTGCACATAAAAACTTTGTTTGTTTTTCCGTGTATAAACAGACTTATGTGATTCTCAAGAATCTAATGGAACTAAGCGGCATTATTCAGTGTGTAAGTCTGTAGAGATGAAGCTCTTACAGGCGATTCCATATTAGTTTGTTTATTAGATGTATCACACAGTGAAGCAGTATTATTTACTAGATGACAATGTTTCGAAAAAAAATTTATTGTTCATAATCATATCAATTGTAATCACACAACTTTGAAACCTCAGTTTTATAGTTTTACGATAACAATAATAATGATAATAATAATAATAATAGTGATAATAATAATATTAGTGACGACACCAACAATAAGGAATCTAAATCATCAGTAGTAATTCCATACAAAGAAGAAAGCTCGGAAACCACCTTACGCAGAATTCTTAACAAGGCAGGAATAAAAGTGGCTGGCATTCAAACCACCCACAAACTCAATTAGGAGCAAGCTTTGTCGGTTAAAGGATCAATCCTGTGGAGCCTTTAAAACAAAACAATTTAGTTTATCTAATACCCTGCCTGTAATAATTGTCAGGTCAAATACATAGGTCAAAGTAGTAGAACAAGGGCAGTCAGACTAGCTGAACATAAAAATCTAGCAGCAAAATCTAGATTGGTTGACGCAAATAAGATAAGAAATCTAGAGAATAGTTCAGCTATAGCACTGACTACATGCAGTTACACACAACCACATAATAGGATGGATGCGATGACAGCTTTAAAATCTAATGTCACAGGGTGGAGGGAGAGATTCACAACAACGGAAGCTTCGTTTATCGAATCAACTGCAAATACATGTAATAGGAATGATTCAACACCTGTCCAGCCAGATATCTGGAAAATTCTACTACCCCTACGACAAATAGGAGAGAACAAAGAAAACTATAAAACTGAAGTTTCAAAGTTGTGTGATTACAATTGATATGATTATGAACAATAAATTGTGTTCGAAACCTTGTCATCCAGTAAATAATACTGTTTCACTGTGTGATACATCTAGTAAATAAACTAATATGGAATTACTTACTACCGCAGTGCCCAAGTTTTACACATATATTAATCTTACAGGTAAATTTGGTCACAAACCCATAAAAGACGGGAAGTCATTGAAAACCTGGAGGCTTTGTAACCTAAAGCTCTTCCTTACAATCACTGATATTATTGCGGGTAGCTGCTAATGAAAAGAACAAAATGAAGACACAATTGCTGTCATACGCTTGCCCACATTCTGTAGTTCTACAAGTGTCTTCGGTTTGTAATGAAATCATCTTTAATATTATTAATATCTTCAGACACTGGAATTATTATTGTTGTTGGTTCAATGAAGTTGGCCGGAAGAAAGGATGATATGAAATCTGAGTGATTTCTTATGCTTCAATACGGACTCGAACTTGGTATCTAATATGCTAAACTCTACAGTATTGTCTATTAAGCAATTTATTTACGGAAGGCGAACATTTTCAAGTAAATGAACGCTGCATTTTGAGATGCTTGACATTTACAATTGTTAATTTACTTGAGTAAAATGTTTGGTCTTTATTTCAAATTGTAATAACAACCGCCATTTCGTCTTGTTACAACTTAGTGAATTGAGCATGGAGTTATTCAATATTTAATACTTCTTATATTAGGAAGCCTAATGATAAGCAGATCTTTTTATTTTCGTATTATTATTATTCCCTTGGGTTTCGATTGAAACAGAGGGGTTTTCACAGCACATCTCCGTTTAATCCTTCTTCGTGGTTACCTATAAGATTAACTTCCATGTGTATTAGAACAAGACATATAAGCGAACAATATTGTTTTCAATTAGATCTTCTTCAGGCTTTACTCTAATTTACATAGACTTATATATATATATATCTTCCTGATTGCAATTGATTGGATAATGCGACAGACAACGGCAACCAACGAGGGAACAGGCATAAAATGGACTGACACAAAAGACTTGGAGGATCTGGATTTCGCCGATGATATATGTCTGATTTCCCATAAACTGGAAGATATGCAAGTGAAAAGTAACAAGTTGGCAGAAGAAGCATCAAAGATAGGACTTCACGTGAACATAGATAAAACAGAGATGATGAAGATTCCTAGCCAACATCAACAACACCAACAGACCACAATAAGCATAAGTGGGAAGAACCTGAAAGAAACAACCTCCTTCACCTACCTGGGAAGCATCGTCTCAACTACAGGCGGAACTGACGAGGACATCAAAGCCAGAATCGGAAAAGCAAGACAAGCTTTCACTACTCTCAAATCTGTGTGGAGGTCAACAGCAATCAGCATCAAAAATAAGATCCGGATTTTCAACTCCAATGTGAAGTCAGTGCTACTATACGGATCAGAGACTTGGCGAGTCATAAAGAGCATCTCAAACAAACTTCAAACCTTCATTAACAACTGTCTCCGCTCAATACTCAAGATCAGATGGCCAGAAAAGATCAGCAACAGGGATCTCTGGGAGCGAACCAATCAGGAACCGATTGTGAAACAAATAGGCAGAAAGAAATGGAGATGGATTGGCCATACGCTGAGGAAACCATCAAGTGACATCACTAGACAAGCCCTCGAGTGGAACCCGAAAGGGAGGCGGCGAGTTGGTCGTCCAAGGGTGACTTGGAGGAGGTCATGCGAGGAGGAGATGAAAGTATGTGGACAGACCTGGAGCAGGTTGAAAAAGTTGTCAGAAAACCGAAGTCAATGGAGGTGCGCAGCTGAAGCCCTATGTTCCTCTAGGAACTAAAGGATACAATAATAATAATAATAATAATAATAATAATATGTTAACCAATGACGATGATTTAATGGATCAAATAATAATAATAATAATAGTTATAATAATGTGGTAAATGTTTTGAACGAAGTTAATAACGATGATTATAATAATAACAAAATATTGTTAATAAGGCTTATATAGGTGATAAGAATAACAAAGTTAGTATATGCATATATGTAGACAATACAAAAAATAAATATATTAAGTCAAATCAAATGGAACGATGATCAGAGTTTAAATAAATATCATAAAAGTACGAAGGAGAGGGATGATAAGAAAGGGTGGGAGGGTTTTGAATAGAATTCACCTAGGCCAAGGGAGAGACAAAGGTAGAACAAATTTCTTTTGTATGCAAAGACTAGGATTGTTCTCTCGAATTCCCATAGCTTCGGCTAAGTGTAAAAGACGGGTTCTGATTCCGTTCGAAAGACTTGATGGATTGCGGTAAATAACTTTGAAAGCACTATTTTTGTCCACTTGGTTTTTTTTTTTTTTTTTTTTTTTTTTTTTTTTTTTTTTTTTTTTTTTTTTTTTTTTTTTTTTTTTTTTTTTTTTTTTTTTTTTTTTTTTTTTTTTTTTTTTTTTTTTTTTTTTTTTTTTTTTTTTTTTTTTTTTTTTTTTTTTTTTTTTTTTTTTTTTTTTTTTTTCTCATTTGATTGATAGTGGTCACCAAGTGGACAAAAATAGTGCTTTCAAAGTTATTTACCGCATTCCATCAAGTCTTTCGAACGGAATCAGAACCCGTCTTTTACACTTAGCCGAAGCTATGGGAATTCGAGAGAACAATCCTAGTCTTTGTATACAAAAGAAATTTGTTCTACCTTTGTCTCTCCCTTGGCCTAGGTGAATTCTATTCAAAACCCTCCCACCCTTTCTTATCATCCCTCTCCTTCGTACTTTTATGATATTTATTTAAACTCTGATTATCGTTCCATTTGATTTGACCTAATTTATTTATTTATTGAATTGTCTACATATATGCATATACTAACTTTGTTATTCTTATCACCTATATAAGCCTTATTAACAATATTTTGTTATTATTATAATCATCGTTATTAACTTCGTTCAAAACATTTACCACATTATTATTATTATTATTATTATTATTATTATTATCATGATTACTATTATTATTTGATCCACTAAATCACCGTCATTGGTTAAAATTTTATATATATAAGTCTATGTAAATTAGAGTAAAGCCTGAAGAAGATCTAATTGAAAACAATATTGTTCGCTTATATGTCTTGTTCTAATATTATAAATGGGAATATTTAACGATTTGAAATCACGTGTGGATCCCAGTGCATTAAAGGCACTCAATGAGTACTTGAAGTATAATGCCAGACTCACAGAAGCGAAAACTTGTCTAGATTTTATAAATGATTGTTTAAATAATAATCGATATCCTAAAATTTACTGGAAATCTCTTCGTCGTAATAAAGTTTATCCAAATTCCCGATCACTGAAACGTTATGCACTTAACCAATTGGACTCTTTAAAAATGTACATTTCGGATATAGAAAGAAATTTATCACAGAAGAAATTTGCAGTCGATGAACTTCCTCAGGATTTATTATTTGATTTCATTGAGTATGTCGACTGTGTTAGCCAAAACAGAGCAGAGAAAAGGAGAACGAAACTTGTCAAATCATTAGACAGTCAAAATCCTGAAAAGGATTTCCCTTCATTCCCTTCAGACCCGTATCGGTATGTCCATAATTTTTCAAGTGTAACACTAGACAAATTACAGTTAGAAGCTTTATCATTGGGTCCTAGATTTTGTGACCAAGGATATAAGGTCAACCAACTCGATACCAACATCCAGTTTGAAAACCTCCTCCTACAAACGAAAGATTTAACCCCAACATCAGACGATGAAGTCGCTAGGTTCAAAACTACACTAGTCGACAGCTGTCAACAGTATAAAAACAGTAGTCATTCTAGTAAGAGTTTACTGACTAAACAACATCGAGAAGCCCTAAGAAAGTTAAGGAACGATGAAAGCATTATAATCAGTAGACCTGATAAAGGAGACGGAGTAGTATTGATGAATAAGTGTGATTATGTTGACAAAATGAATTCGCTTCTAAAGGATGAAACGAAGTTCCAAAACCTCATTAACCCAACAGATCTGGACGGAAAGGCTGAAAAGCAGTTAACCAACACGCTTAAGGAACTGAGAAAAAGTGGAGTAATCTCAGAGGCATCCTATAACCGTCTTAAACCTACTGGAAGTAATACTTCACGTCTGTACGGTCTGCCCAAAATACATAAACCAGGACTTCCTCTTCGCCCAGTCCTGGATATGTCAAACTCTACCTACCATGGAGTGGCAAAGTGGCTAGGTGAACTCCTCCAACCGTTACACAAGATGGTAGTAAGTCATAGTGTTAAAGACGTTTTTGAATTTATTGCTAACGTGGATGATATTAATGTAAATGGGAAGCAAATGCTTTCCCTCGATGTAGCATCACTGTTTACCAATGTACCACTTATGGAGACTGTGGAATTCATATGCCAACAGATACTAGAAAAACAGATTGACATCGGAATACCGGTTAGTAGTCTGAAAGAGTTGCTTTTAAGATGTACTATGAATGTACATTTCATATTTAACAACCTTTACTACAGGCAAATCGACGGTATTGGCATGGGTTCTCCGTTGGGGCCAATTTTAGCAGATTTCTTTCTTGCCAAGATTGAAAATGGTCCATTGAAAAAAGTAATAGAAAAAGCTGATTCTTATTTTCGTTATGTTGATGATACCTTTATTATTCTTGATGTGAAAGCTGACAAGAATGAAATGTTAAAAAAGTTTAATGATGCACATCCATCGCTTATCTTCACTTGTGAAGAAGAATATGATGGTGGACTACATTTTCTTGACGTCCAATTGAGCAGAAGAGAGGATGGTTCACTAAAGAGAGATGTCTATAGAAAACCTACATCTGTAGGACAATATACACATTTCCTCAGGTATGTACCAATCCGATACAAAATCAATTTGGTCAGATGCCTGACGAATAGAGCAAGACGCATATGTACAGATGACTCCCTAGAGAATGAGCTAGGATACATCCAAAATACGTTAGTCCAAATGGGTTATCCTAGTAGATTTGTCAGGAGACACATGAATGCTAAGTACAATAAAGAGAAACCGATAACAGTTAAAAAGAAACAACTGTTCATCAAACTGCAATTTAATGGGGACGTGGCTAGTGAAGTCTTACATCAGAGATTATCGAGAGCGATAAAACGGACTTATACTGCCGCCACCCTCTGTTTGTCATTTTCCAGCCGACCAATTTTGATTGCTCAAGTGAAAGATAAGTTACCTAGTTGTGCCACTTCCATGTGTATCTATAAATTTAGTTGCTCCTGTGGAGAAAGCTATATAGGCCGAACAACTAGACAGCTTAACAAACGCATTAATGAGCATCTTCCTTCATGGTTCGGAAAAGGTCAAATAAAATCCATACGAAGTTCTGTTTTGGCTCATTTGATTGATAGTGGTCACCAAGTGGACAAAAATAGTGCTTTCAAAGTTATTTACCGCATTCCATCAAGTCTTTCGAACGGAATCAGAACCCGTCTTTTACACTTAGCCGAAGCTATGGGAATTCGAGAGAACAATCCTAGTCTTTGTATACAAAAGAAATTTGTTCTACCTTTGTCTCTCCCTTGCTTGCCTAGGTGAATTCTATTCAAAACCCTCCCACCCTTTCTTATCATCCCTCTCCTTCGTACTTTTATGATATTTATTTAAACTCTGATCATCGTTCCATTTGATTTGACCTAATTTATTTATTTTTTGTATTGTCTACATATATGCATATACTAACTTTGTTATTCTTATCACCTATATAAGCCTTATTAACAATATTTTGTTATTATTATAATCATCGTTATTAACTTCGTTCAAAACATTTACCACATTATTATTATTATTATTATTATTATTATTATTATTATCATGATTACTATTATTATTTGATCCACTAAATCACCGTCATTGGTTAAAATTTTATATATATAAGTCTATGTAAATTAGAGTAAAGCCTGAAGAAGATCTAATTGAAAACAATATTGTTCGCTTATATGTCTTGTTCTAATATTATAAATGGGAATATTTAACGATTTGAAATCACGTGTGGATCCCAGTGCATTAAAGGCACTCAATGAGTACTTGAAGTATAATGCCAGACTCACAGAAGCGAAAACTTGTCTAGATTTTAAAACGATTGTTTAAATAATAATCGATATCCTAAAATTTACTGGAAATCTCTTCGTCGTAATAAAGTTTATCCAAATTCCCGATCACTGAAACGTTATGCACTTAACCAATTGGACTCTTTAAAAATGTACATTTCGGATATAGAAAGAAATTTATCACAAAAGAAATTTGCAGTCGATGAACTTCCTCAGGATTTATTATTTGATTTCATTGAGTATGTCGACTGTGTTAGCCAAAACAGAGCAGAGAAAAGGAGAACGAAACTTGTCAAATTATTAGACAGTCAAAATCCGGAAAAGGATTTCCCTTCATTCCCGTCAGACCCGTATCGGTATGTCCATAATTTTTCAAGTGTAACACTAGACAAATTACAGTTAGAAGCTTTATCATTGGGTCCTAGATTTTGTGACCAAGGATATAAGGTCAACCAACTCGATACCAACATCCAGTTTGAAAACCTCCTCCTACAAACGAAAGATTTAACCCCAACATCAGACGATGAAGTCGCTAGGTTCAAAACTACACTAGTCGACAGCTGTCAACAGTGTGAAAACAGTAGTCATTCTAGTAAGAGTTTACTGACTAAACAACATTGAGAAGCCCTAAGAAAGTTAAGGAACGATGAAAGCATTATAATCAGTAGACCTGATAAAGGAGACGGAGCAGTAATGATGAATAAGTGTGATTATGTTGACAAAATGAATTCGCTTCTGAAGGATGAAACGAAGTTCCAAAACCTCATTAACCCAACAGATCTGGATGGAAAGGCTGAAAAGCAGTTAACCAACACGCTTAAGGAACTGAGAAAAAGTGGAGTAATCTCAGAGGCATCCTATAACCGTCTTAAACCTACTGGAAGTAATACTTCACGTCTGTACGGTCTGCCCAAAATACATAAACCAGGACTTCCTCTTCGCCCAGTCCTGGATATGTCAAACTCTACCTACCATGGAGTGGCAAAGTGGCTAGGTGAACTACTCCAACCGTTACACAAGATGGTAGTAAGTCATAGTGTTAAAGACGTTTTTGAATTTATTGCTAACGTGGATGATATTAATGTAAATGGGAAGCAAATGCTTTCCCTCAATGTAGCATCACTGTTTACCAATGTACCACTTATGGAGACTGAGGAATTCATATGCCAACAGATACTAGAAAAACAGATTGACATCGGAATACCGGTTAGTTGTCTGAAAGAGTTGCTTTTAAGATGTACTATGAATGTACATTTCATATTTAACAACCTTTACTACAGGCAAATCGACGGTATTGGCATGGGTTCTCCGTTGGGGCCAATTTTAGCAGATTTCTTTCTTGCCAAGATTGAAAATGGTCCATTGAAAAAAGTAATAGAAAAAGCTGATTCTTATTTTCGTTATGTTGATGATACCTTTATTATTCTTGATGTGAAAGCTGACAAGAATGAAATGTTAAAAAAGTTTAATGATGCACATCCATCGCTTATCTTCACTTGTGAAGAAGAATATGATGGTGGACTACATTTTCTTGACGTCCAATTGAGCAGAAGAGAGGATGGTTCACTAAAGAGAGATGTCTATAGAAAACCTACATCTGTAGGACAATATACACATCTCCTCAGGTATGTACCAATCCGATACAAAATCAATTTGGTCAGATGCCTGACGAATAGAGCAAGACGCATATGTACAGATGACTCCCTAGAGAATGAGCTAGGATACATCCAAAATACGTTAGTCCAAATGGGTTATCCTAGTAGATTTGTCAGGAGACACATGAATGCTAAGTACAATAAAGAGAAACCGACAACAGTTAAAAAGAAACAACTTTTCATCAAACTGCAATTTAATGGGGACCAGGCTAGTGAAGTCTTATATCAGAGATTATCGAGAGCGATAAAACGGACTTATACTGCCGCCACCCTCTGTTTGTCATTTTCCAGCCGACCAATTTTGATTGCTCAAGTGAAAGATAAGTTACTTAGTTGTGCCACTTCCATGTGTATCTATAAATTTAGTTGCTCCTGTGGAGAAAGCTATATAGGCCGAACAACTACACAGCTTAACAAACGCATTAATGAGCATCTTCCTTCATGGTTCGGAAAAGGTCAAATAAAATCCATACGAAGTTCCGTTTTGGCTCATTTGATTGATAGTGGTCACCAAGTGGACAAAAATAGTGCTTTCAAAGTTATTTACCGCATTCCATCAAGTCTTTCGAACGGAATCAGAACCCGTCTTTTACACTTAGCCGAAGCTATGGGAATTCGAGAGAACAATCCTAGTCTTTGTATACAAAAGAAATTTGTTCTACCTTTGTCTCTCCCTTGCTTGCCTAGGTGAATTCTATTCAAAACCCTCCCACCCTTTCTTATCATCCCTCTCCTTCGTACTTTTATGATATTTATTTAAACTCTGATCATCGTTCCATTTGATTTGACCTAATTTATTTATTTTTTGTATTGTCTACATATATGCATATACTAACTTTGTTAGTCTTATCACCTATATAAGCCTTATTAACAATATTTTGTTATTATTATAATCATCGTTATTAACTTCGTTCAAAACATTTACCACATTATTATTATTATTATTATTATTATTATTATCATGATTACTATTATTATTTGATCCACTAAATCACCGTCATTGGTTAAAATTTTATATATATAAGTCTATGTAAATTAGAGTAAAGCCTGAAGAAGATCTAATTGAAAACAATATTGTTCGCTTATATGTCTTCTTCTAAGCTATAAGATTGTCAATAAGCTCTGATCTCCGCCTTACGCGATCTCATCCGTATTATACTCACGCACAAATCATCCTTCCCTATTCAGATTCCGAAAGCTGCTACCTTGACGTGGTGGTCGGGCTTGAACACCGCAATGACCTAATCAAGCTATACTGGCTGAGACTTATGTCTCTTGAGGTTCTACCATGCCAGGCAGGTTGTTTGGATAGCGGTTAAACAAAAAGCAGCTACCCAATCCAACATCATGTCCAATACAAAATTACAAAATTTCATGCCGGATCGGCCGTGGCCCGGATTAACAACGACCGCGCTTCCTGCTGCCGTGTCACAGGGCGGGAGTGATAAATCTGCTACTGAGACACACCAAACAAAAAAGAACGAACAAAAACAGGCCGCGTGTGACCGGCCTCAAGCAGTTGTCCCCTGGGCTCTGCGGTCACGCAACCAACTTCCACGGTGTGGGCAGCCGGGAAGTAACAATCGCCCTCACAATCCGAAATGCACACGAAACCTCTCTATTACTCACTCATCTTTGTCTTCATCTTCATCTCTATCATCTTGCCTTCCTTCCACTGATGCAACTCCTCGACTTGATAGCTCTCCACTTCCTCTCCACTCTGCGTCCACTAAAAACGATGGAAGCCAAAAAACCACCACCGACAGCCTCTTAAAGCCGCGCCACCAATTTCATATAGGAGCTCTTAATGTTAGGACACTTTGCCAAATAGGACAACAAGCATCACTAGCCAAGACCCTGGCATCACGAGCCATTGATGTATGCTGTGTTTCAGAAACACGCATACAAGACCCAAGTGTGGTTATTCACCTAACCCCACCTGGCCAACAGGTTGAATCTGCAAAATTCACCTTGAGGGTGTCAGGAGATGCCACAGCTAGTTCACGAGGATTAGCTGGCGTAGGGATAGCTTTGAGTACTAGGGCAGAAAAGACATTGCTTGACTGGATCCCGGTAGATAGCCGAATGTGTGCTGTCCGCCTGAACGGATCAGTAAGAAGGAGGAAGGACTGCACTACTCGCCGATGCCTTTTCGTAATCTCCGCCTACGCCCCCACTGACTGCAGTTCAGATGAAACGAAGGATGAGTTCTACCAAAAGCTGTCTAGTTTGGTGGAAAGGCTAAACGCTCAGACATAGTCGTTCTAGCTGGTGACTTTAACGCTCAAGTAGGGAAATTGTGTCAATCTGAGAAGGATGTCGGTGGCACCTATGGAGCTCCGTGCCAGCGAACCGACAACGGTGACCGTCTCCTACAGTTCTGCTCTGATAATCATTTGTTTCTTGTAAGCACTAACTTCAAACACAAGGAGAGACACTGTTTGACTTGGAGACCCCCTTCATCAAACCAACGCTGGACACAAATAGACCACATAGCAATAAGCTATCGTTGGCGTGGGTCGGTAGGAGATTGTCGCTCCTTCTGGAACACGTGCGTAGATACCGACCATGCACTGGTCCGCGCTCGGGTGTGCTTACGACTGAACGGACGTAGGAAACAGCTGGCGGTAAAACCATCACGTCCCCAGCTCGATCAGGAAACTAAATCCGTATTTCAGGAAGAACTAGCTAAACACATATCTGTGTTCGACAGCTGTGCTCACCCTGAAGAAGCTTGGAAAAATATCCAGGCAGCCATAGATACAGCTGTAAAAGCTGTGAATAAGGTAAACCCAAAGGTGAGTAAAAACCACTGGATCTCCACCGCCTCATCCGAACTGATAGATGCTAGAAGACTTATTCCGGCGAGCTCCGAATTCAATGAGGAGCGAAAGCTGCACAAGAGGAAACTTACGAAAAGTCTCCGCAAGGACCGTGAACAGTGGTGGGCGACAAAAGCCAAAGAGATGGAGAAAGCTTCGAGGATAGGCAACACCAGGCAACTCTTTGGACTCATCAGGGAAACGGGTGGGAGAAGACAAATCATTAGTGAGACAATCTCGGAAAAAAATGGCACTATAATTAGCTCCAGGATAGACGACTGGATCGTTGGAAAGAGCATTATGAGGAGCAGTTTAATTTGCCCACAGCCACGCTCAACCTTCCGAGCATCCAACACCTCCCTGAATGGGATATAGACACAGGTCCTCCGTCACTAACTGAGGTTACTAAAGCTGTCACCAATCTGAAACTAGGCAAAGCAGCGGGACCTGATGGAATGACTCCAGAGGTATTTAAGTACGGTGGAGACAGCTTACTGTCCGGATTAACTGAGGTACTAGGCAGCGTCTGGGAATCAGAAGAAGTCCCATCGGGTTGGTGTAAGTCACTGATTATCCCCATATACAAGAAGGGAGACAAGTCTTCCTGTGATAATCACAGAGGGATTAGCTTGACTAATATAGTATCTAAAGTCTTAGGCTCAATAATCATGCGTAGACTGAGTGGTGCTCGGGAAGCACAAACACGAGAGAGCCAGGCAGGCTTTAGACCAGGAAGAGGGTGTATTGATCATATCTTCACCCTCCGACAGATTCTAGAACATAGGCATTCCTACCGGCGTCCAACAGTCATTATATTTCTTGACCTAAAGGCAGCATTCGACTCTGTCGATCGGGAAGTTCTCTGGAGATGCTTGGCTGTAAAGGGAATTCCAAGAAAATATATTGCACTGATTAAGGCACTCTACTCGTACTCATACAGCCAGGTGAGGGCTTACGGCGAGCTGTCATCTGAACTGATGACGACCAGTGGTGTCCGTCAAGGATGCCCATTATCTCCTTTTCTATTCAACTTCATCATAGATGTGTTAATGGACTTAACCCTAGGTGACTTCAGCGACTCAGGGATTGACTTGCTACCAGGGAATAATCTCGTTGACTTGGAATATGCAGACGATATAGTCCTTCTAGGCGAAGACGCTGACGAAATGCAGAGTCTTCTAAACACCTTGAGCCGCAATCTACGAATGTTTGGCATGCGATTCGCTCCCGCCAAATGCAAGATGATGTTACAGGACTGGACTACATCGACGCCTAGTTTAAAAATAGGAAGTGAAGTGGTAGAGCACGTTGACCGCTTCACTTATTTGGGAAGTACCATCAGCCCCAACGGGCTGATCTCTGACGAAATCTCAGCACGAATACAAGGGGCTCGTTTCGCATTTGTTAGTTTACGCCGACTCTGGCGTAGACGAGATGTTCGACTATCGACCAAAGGGCGGGTGTACTGCTCATCAGTCCGCTCCGTCCTCCTTTATGGTTGTGAGACCTGGCCACTGAGAGTGGAAGACATGAAAAGACTAGCTGTCTTTGATCATAGGTGCCTGCGTTCTATTTCCCGTGTAAAGTGGCATAATAAGGTGAGCAACATGGAGGTTAGGCGTAGAGTTCTAGGTAAACAGGGGAAATCAATCGACGAAGTCGTGAAGCTACAAAGACTGAGATGGTTAGGACATGTGTTACGTATGCCAAGCCATCGCCTCCCTCGACGAGCAATGTTAGCGGATATAGGGTCAGGCTGGAAAAAAGCTAGCGGCGGTCAAACAAAAACTTGGCATCAGTCAATGAAATCCACAACAGTTGGTCTAAGCCACGTAGGAAGGTGTAGACTTCCAGGCTGGGGTCCTCGGGACGGTAAAAATCTATGGTTGGAAACAATTGGTGACATGGCTCAAAATCGTTCTCAGTGGCGCAGATGCATCCACTCCCTGTGACTTATGATCTTCAATGAAACTGTTTTGTATTTCTTTATTACTCCTTTGTCTCACACCTCTGCTCACTGTTTCTATTATGCTTTTCTTGTACTTTCTTCTCTTGCTTCGCGTGCTACACGGAATGTGGCGACTTGAACTTCCGCACATTTGTGCAAAGTTCTATGTCGAAAACAGACAGACAGATTCAAATTCCGAACATGGTGTTGCCTATCATGTAGTGTAACTCAACTGTCTTCTGAGAATATGTCCAGACCATTGCCATTTGTTTCTCCATGCTTTTTAGACAACAGGTTCTTGGTTGGGTTTTTTTTCCTACAGTTATATACTGCTATCCTTTCTGGCTAGCCATCTGATCTTCAGTATGGAGCCAATGAATGCAGCTGTTGATAGCAGTCTGAAGTGGCCTGTTGGTGCTGAGCTTCATGAGCTTCCATCTTCTCCTCACACGATCTCCTTCATATCATCCTTAGTTGTATGCCTAACTAGTCGTTTTCCATTTGAGTCCCACTCAAGAATCTACCTGACGCGATATGTCACTTAACAGTTTTCTTAGTGTATGGCCTTATCCATTTCTATTTTCTTCTACGTATTTGTTGAGTAATAGGTTCGTGGTTGGTTTGTTTCCAGTGTATCTTGTTGGTAATCCTTTTTTGTTGGCTTTCTGATATTCAATAAGGAGCCAGCAGAGGCAACTGTTGATATAAGTCTGCAACCTGCTGTTAGAAATTCTTTTCATGAGGCGTGCGCCAAGTTTCTGATCCGTACAAAAGAAATGACCTACTCAACAGTGGTATTGAAAATCTCAGTTTTGTTCTTTGTGTTCGGTGGAGAAGATTTCGACACTGATATCAGAGTGATGAAGGTCTGCCTTGCTTTTCCGATCCTGGATGGTTTTGATGCCCTCATCCGTGCGGTCACCTTCAGCTAAAACAGTACCACGTAGTTAAGTGAAGAAAGTGACCCCTTTCAAATTCCTCAAGCTGACAGTAGACGTATCGTGGTCAATAATAAATTGGCAGAAATCATCTTATCTAACTCGCATCATACAACTTTCCCCTTACACCTCTTCAAGAAGAAGAAAAAGTAGTGTTCCAAACTAGAACGAAGCAGCTGTCCAGTACTCCCTGCAGGTTTCCCAATGGTTCTCTAACTGATGTCAGCTCACGATGGAATCCACCAACCAATCAAACAATACCCCTACAAAAAACCGATAGTTGAAAAATTGATCTGATGCTCACTAGCGACTGACCCTATTCAGGCAGTGACCTTGTGTCCTAGTGGGAAGCCGTGACCAGTAGGGTGCAGCAGGTTGAAGGTAAGAACAGTAACTCATCGAAGAAGACATTGCGAAGTGTCAGAATACTGTGGCACAACTATATATAAAAATTAATATATATTATATGATTCAGCGTGTGTTTTATTCAATGAAAAATTAAATGTTAAGCTTGAAATTACTGAGTCAATGAGAACTAGTAAATAGTAGTAAACAGTTTTGTTTCTATTCTTCCGTGTCACTTATTGTTCTGTTTTCATTATTCCGAATGATTTATAATTTATTTATATTGTTTATTGATGTAAATATTATAAAGTTCTGTAATTAATTTCTGCCTTTATCTATGCTATTCAAAGAGAATATTATATATCCTGAATATTCCAGCTGGTATTGTTCGGAATAAAGCCATAATAATAACAATAATAACAGTTATTGTTATTATTATTATGATCATTAGAACAGGGTATAGGCAGTGAAGTAGAATATAATTCCATTATAGATAATGACTCTTCTGTAAAGCTCACAGAGGCACAATGATAATAATAGTGATAGCAATAATCAGATACTGTTGTGACCACAACTCATTGCTCATTATCATATTACACATTAATGTGATTATAAAAATAAAGCTAATATTAAAGAGAGTATACAGTATGCCCATATCATGGATTAAAAGCCAATCTCAAATTAAAAATCATTATATCGGATAAATTCTCCTTTTCACGTTCAGTAGGAGGGCAGAACGAAATGCGTAAGAGGTTCAGTTCTGTCAGTCTTGGTGGCTACAGGACATTGCATCAACGCTAACTTAGCCTTCGGGGTTAATTACCATACTCCGAAGTCATTATCACACGCAAACACACACTCTGGGCCTACATCTTCTAAATCTAGCTGAAGCTATTCCAATAAAATCGACTAAACTGGAACTTTGTATTCAAAAATGAACATGTCCAGATGCTGTCCCTATTTCGGCCAAATTTGGGTTAAAATTTCTTCCCCACCTCAAGATTTATTATTCTTCATATACCCCTTTTCCTTTTATTATTCCATTATTATTATTATTATTTTATAATTTACAGCCTTCATTGTAGCATTCTTTCAGTAATATCGAAATTTCTATTTAATATTATCAAAGACTTATTACTGGTGATATCATTGCTTTTCTCGATATATGCCTCCACTTATTTTATTTCACACATTGTTCACTTCACGATGACCTTTTCACAGTAATCTTACTGTCTCTCTACTTTAATGCATACTACTTTGTATGAGTCACTCACCTGACACCTATTATAACCTTGGACTGACTTGTCAGTTTTCTTTCTTCACAATGTATGAACCCATTATGAGTAATCATCACCATCGTCTCGTATTAAGCAATATTTTGTAAATACATTCAGCCCAGCACATTCGTCAAAGAAATATTAATAATTTTGTTACCCTATGACTACTGATCTATTATTCTAAGTAAAATGTACCAGCGGCATAACCGGCCATTATTGTAATGATAAATATTATAATTTCATAGTTATAAGAACGTCAATAGAGTCTATCGAAAAGAGTATTCTTTGTTCAGATTGACTTATGTATCCCAGAACTAATAATTAACTCTTCACTTTAAATTCATTTATTATTTTGAAGCGTTAGTCTTGTAAGGGTTTTGTTCCATTGGTTGAAGGATTTCATCATGAGCAGCAGGTTGAAGGTGAGGCAGTAACTCATCGAGGAAGATATTGCGAAGTGATCGCGCTATGTCATGAATTGACAGAAGTTCGAATTCATGGGCTGGCCATTGGATCGGGTCCCACTGACTTAATGATCTACGAGCTTACTAGCCTTGTAACCAGAAGGTCCTTGGTTCGAACCCTGGCGGTGGGTGTGTACTGATGAAGAGTCCCAAACTAGGATGGAAGAAACAGCTAACCAGTACTCCCTGCAGGTTTCCCAGTGGTTCTCTAACTGATGTCAGCTCATGATGAAATCCTCCAACCAATCATTTATTATTTAGCTTTACCAAGATATCGTGTAATGAAGACACCCGACCAATAATAACAATCACTAATCCCAGTCAATAGGAGAAATTTGAAAGAAATTACTTCCTTCATTTATTTAGATAGAATCATTCCAATTTCAGGCGCCAGAATGGATGACGATGTCAAACCCACACAGGATAGGAGAGTCAATGTAGACATCACTCTGAAATCAGTTTGGAAATCTGCTGCACTCAGCATGAAAAATGAAATTCGGATTTTCAACACCGATTTCAAGTCAGTCAGTTCTTCTAAACTAGCCAGAAACTTGGCCAGTGAGTCACTAAAATCCTTTCCGACAGACCATTCTAGACTTTTACCAACAGCTGCCTTCACTCTGTGGTGAAGATCACATAACCGGTTATGAACAGCTAGTAACATGAAACTGTGGGAGAACCAGTCAAGAACCTATTGGTCAGAAAATTTGTAGAAGAAAATGAAAATGGGGACTATTACTAGAGTGGGACCTGAAATCGAAATGACAAGTTAGGCTTGTTCCCGTGGATGGCATATAGGACATCATGTATACAGGAGGTAGAAGCTTACGGGCGATGATGATGTTAGCTAAAGAGGACTTCAAAGAAAAGGATGAAATGAAGATATGGTGTTGAAACCTTGGGTTTCATTCGGAACCCAAACAGATAATAATAATAATATCGTGTACATTTAAAATAATTGGTCCTTTGCTTTACATTCAGAGGGATTATTATCAATCAACATCCATAGATGTGAACATTGATAGACAATTTTCTAAAGACTGAGACTATCGAATATGGGGTGCACTGGTGTTTCATTGGCAGAATGTTCACCAACCATAGACTTAGTTCTGGATTCAGTTCCCAGCCGATGAACTCCTTGACCTTATCCAGTTTACTAGGTAATAGTAAGTCCAGGTAAGGATAGAAGGTTGATTGTGAATTTAGCAATCTCATTCTGAAGAAATCGATATCGTCGCTACTGAAACTTCAAAGCTTTAAACTATATTTTCCACTCAGAAAGAAAAGGAATGTTAAGGAAATCAGTGAACAAGCAACACTCTTTTCTATAATCACTTTTTCTTCTTCTAGTCATCGTGGTCCAGTCAGTTAAAGGAAAAATCAAAATCGAATTTTTTTTAAATAGTTACCCTCTTTGCGTCCCACAGGAAGTATTCTCTAGTCTTCTATGTAGCTGACATTAGTTGGAGAACCATTGGAAAACCTGGGAGTACTGGACAGCTTTTTCGTCCTAGTTTAGGACTCTTCAGCAGTACGCACACACCGGGATTCGAACTCAGGACCTTCCGGTTACAAGGCGAGCTTGTAAACCATTAAGCCACTGGGACCCGATCCAATGGTCCTTGAATTCTAACTTCTGCCAATTCACGACATAGCGCGATCGCTAGCCAATGTCTTCGGCGAGTATTCGTCCTCACACCCGACCCGCTGCACCCTACTGGTCACGACTTCCCACTGGAACCCAGGTAACTACCTACCCAGGTTTTCCAATGGTTCTCTAACTAATGTCAGCTCATGATGAAATCCTGAAACCAATCGAATCCCTACAAACCAACACTTAAATGTTCAATTTGTAGCCAGCTAAGAAGGAATAGATAAATAATGAAGAATAAGCTCATCGTCAGATTTCGACTTAGTTTTGTTCTCTGAGGTGATTTATTTATTCACGAAGCTTTCGTCATCCTTCTAGACAACGTCATCGGTGCAGGTTAATTCTCCATGAAAGATGCAGTCATACCTCCCGGTGACCATTGTCATGACTAGTTGTTAATTTACGTCTCCATTCATCATTTTTATTGATTTGGAATTCGAACTTTCTTGTCATGTGATTTACTTTTCATTATTATTATCTCCTTTAATTCCTAGAAGAACATAGGGCTTCAGACGCACGTCTCTAATCCTCAGCTAACTTTTTCACCTGGCTCCAAGTTTGCTCACATGCTTTCATCTCCTCTTCACATAACCTCCTCCAAATCACCTATGGACGACCAACTCACCGCTTCCCTTTCGGGTTCCACTCGAGCGATGGCTTTTCTAGTGATGTCACTTGATGGTTTCCTCAGTGTATGGCCAATCCCTCTCCATTCCTTCCTGCCTATTTGTTTCACAATCGGTTCCTAGTTGGTTCGTTGATTTCCAGAGATCCCTGTTGCTGATCTTTTCTGACTAGCCATTTGATCTTGAGTATTGAGAGAAGAGAGCTGTTAATGGAGGTCTGTAGTTTATTTGAGATGCTCTTTATGATGCGCAGTGCAAGTCTGTGATCCGTAAATTAGCACTGACTTCACATTAAATTTGAAAATCCGGATCTTATTTTTGATGCTGACCTCCACACAGACTTGAGAGTAATGAAAGCTTGTCTTGCTCCCCGATGCTTGCTTTGATGTCCTCGTTAGTTCCATTCGCCTGTAGTTGAAACGATGCTTCCCAGACCCATAGTAATATCTCTGTTAATCACCGGCTGATTCATCTGAGTACTAGGCTTCTAGAAATCATCTGACACTTTTAGTGTTCCCTCTATCTAAGATTTCCACATTATCTCAATCAAATTCGTATGTGTAATCGTCTACATGCATTGATGTGAAAGAATATTTATCATGCCATTTTACAGCTAATCTGTGTTCCTGGAATCGGGCTTCGACTGATATAATGTTTATTGCAGTTGGTACAATTTATTTTGTAAACTGTATTCATTTTATCTTTTTCTGTTTCACGTTTTGGACTGCATAATGTACATTTCTTTCTTGTCAATGGATATAGACAATTTCTGACACCATTTTGATTGGAATAATATAGAAATTTTAAATAGGGGAAACACCAAAAATACTTGAGAATTTCTTGAAGCCTGGCACTCAAGTTAATCAGCCAGCGATCAACAAACATATTAATTTGCACCATATTCACCAACTAATAAAAAGTAAATTACATGAGAGGAAAGTTCGAATTCGAAGTCAATGCAAATGTTCAATAGTGACGTAAATTAACAACCAGCCACGACAGTAGTTGCCAGGAGATACCATTATATGATACATGCAGAATTCACCTGCTCTGATGATGTTGTCTAGAAGGAAGACGAAAGCTTCAAAACTAAATCAACATTACAAATAGGTCGAAGTCATTCACCTAAGCTACAAATCTCAATTATTTCATCATCAGATTCTACAGTTATATATCCATAATGGTGGCACAGAGGTAGAAAGCTCACCAACCACGCATTCGGTGCGGGATTCGATCCCCGGCAGACGTCCACTTTTACCTTACTAATCAAGTAATAAGACTGTTAAAGAGGGAAGGTTGGACATCAGCCTAGCAACCCAATCTCAGAAAAAGTAAACACCACTGCTACCGAAAATTGAAGCCTCCACTTTGAAGTCCTATGTTCCACTAGGAACGTAAAGGAATACATGTATGTTTTATGCTTTCCAATATATCTTTTTATAGCCACATTGGTTAGTGTTCCTTAGAAGAACAAATTAATTTCTTTGGGCAGTGTCCAACACAACTGGCCACACAGTAGCAAATGAAATGATAAATGTATGAAGAAGTGGATATCACAAGCACTCGGGCTTTCTGGAGAGAAATGAAATATGATTTTACATAGCTCTTCTACCAAAAGAATGTTAACAAAATTCATTTCGTACCAGAATAATTGATCTAAAAATCCCTTTATGAGACACCTATGCACAATACTGATAATTATTTAAATATTTCACATAATTTTGTGACTGCTATCCATTTTCACCTAACGTGTATATCATCGTTCTAACATTCGCCTGCCGTTTTTTTCACTCAACTATTTTTAGTCTTTGTATTTGGTTCATCTGTATTCATAATGCGTTACTTTGCTACTATTATATGATGGTTTCAGTAATAGTTTATCTTATTACGACGTCGATTTCGTTTGGAGGGTCGTCGACTGTCTGCAGGAAACCTGTTTAGTTTTAGTTGACCTTGCATGAAGGACTTTAACTTCATCTTGCTGGAAATATTCTCCCTGAGTTTTGATTGGCTGTCCTACAGGAGGTCAATCGCGAGCCCGAATAGCTCAGTGGTAAAGTATCTGACTACAGAACTGGGTGACGCAGGTTCGAATCTCAGGAGAGATATGAGGTCCTTTAGGGCTGCAGATACACACTGCTGATGAGTGTCAACTGGCACGAAAATTAGGTTCAAGGCTTCCTGCCGATTGCCTGCAATCATCTAATTTTTTCTGATTCTCAGGTATTTTATGACTGTGTTCAATTAACTTATTTTTTGAGCAGAAACTGTGGAACGTCGAACTGCATAGTCACTGGATAACATTGTTGATGTAATCTTGTATTTTTGACTAAAGAAACGTCATCGAAATACACGTCATGTAGTTCTGCAAACCATCATATTGAAATTTTATGTAGAGGACGATAGGTCACACCGATAAGGTATTGCAGAATACTTAATTTGTGCATTTATTGATTCTGCAGCAGACCAGGATAGCAACAGTATCAGGACTTTTTTATTTAGTACACACAAAGTTTAGATACTGTTTTATTGTAATATTCCTATTGATTCTTAGTACGTATTTTGTATCTGAGAAACTTTTGGTAGTTAGTGATGTCTTCAACTTGTTTTCTAAAATATCCGAGACTAATGTGAGGGATAAACGCATGCTATCCATGGATGTATCATCACTATTCACGAATGTACCGTTTATAGAAAGGGTAGATTACATTTGTCAAGGAGTCATCGAAAGGCAATTGGACTTAGAAATTCCCTTGTGTAGCCTCGAAGAATTACTCCTTAAATGCACAATGAATATTCACTTTGTCTTCAATAAATCTTTCTACCGACAAGTAGATGAAATAGCTATGGGTTCACCATTAAGCCCAATATTAGCTGAATTCTTCCTTGAGAAATTTGAAAACAGAAAACTGAAAGACATCATCAAGGAGTTTGATATGTATCATCGATGTGTCGATGATATATTTATCTTAGCTGATGGGAATGTAAACATAAAGGAATTGTTGATGAAATTCAGCAGCGTCCACCATTCGCTTACTTTTACTTGTGAAAAGGAGCGGAATAGTAAACTGCGTTTTCTGGATGTCTTGCTAAGTAGGTGAGAATATGGGTCACTTAGGAGAAGCGTGTATAGAAAAAGCGAATTCACAGCGCCACACACCCACTTCCTTAGTCACGTGCTCATTTGATATAAAAGAAATGTTTTTAATTGTCTTACGAGCAGAGCCAGAAAGAAATGTACGGATGACCTCTTACAAAAGGAATTTGAATGTATTCGCGATTTTTTTGAATGGAGATGGATGTCCGAGTAGTTTCATAAAGAAACATATGAAAACATCAGACAGAAAACCTGAGATTCTGACTGCTCGTAAGAAACCTCTATTTATTAAGATACAATTTAATGGTGACTTATCAAGTGAGATTTCATTCCAAAGACTTTCCAGGAGTATACGGAGAACGTTTTACGCAGCACACCTATGTTTGTCATTCTCTAGGCAACGAATGATTGGGACGCGAACGAAGGATGAGCTAGGTAGTTTTGCCACATCTATGTGGATTCATCAAATCAACTGCACCTGTGGTGACAGTCATGTTGGGCGTACTACTAGAGACCTTAGCCAACATATCACTACTGAACATCTCCCATAGTGGTTTGGCAAAGGACAGACAAAAAAATTCGTAGCTTAATTTTGTCACATTTAGTTGATAGTGGTCATGTAGTGGAGAAAACGAGAGCCTTCAAAGTAATTCATCGTATCCCAGCGAATCTTTCCAATAAACTTCGTATTCGTCTACTGCACACAGCTGAGGCGATAGGCACTCGAACTATTAAACCTACTCTATGCATTCAAAAGAAGTTCGTACATCCATTATCCCTCTCTTGGTGGCCCATTAAGACATAACCGACAAATGACTTCTACACCACACCTTGTTTATATTTTCAACCGCTTTCTTGTCATCACTTAATCTTATCACATCTGCATTATAAACGTATCTCATTTACTTCCCTTGAAATCTAGCATTACTTAATCGGTTCATTTGTTTTTACTAGCCTTTATCGACTACTTCCACCTGAACAATTGTTTGTTTAATCATGCTGTTTTTCATTATTCTTGTTATCACAGATTGCCTCACTTTTTCATCCTTATTACTGATGAAACCACTATAATTATTATTATCATTACTACTACTATGACTACAAAAGTTAATAAAGCAGGATTTAGTGAATTTCCGAAATTCAGGTAGAACTCTTCAGCTGACTACTCTACATACATGGATGTCTATACCAGTAGATTTACATTTTAATTTGATCAATAATGGTTTCTTCCGTATTGTCATTGTCTCATGTTTTTTATCTAATGTTTTTCTCACGTTTATTTATGCAATTGCTGGGGTAATCCATTTCCGTGAGGGAATCAAAGAATACATATTTTTATCGTTCTGCTAGCAATACACTTAACAATATTTCTTTTATATATATAATGTATTTTGTCTATGCATACTTCTCCCAAGTGACCGATTACACAGTTCCATTTGTAAACTAAAGAAAGTGTTCAAATGGCAATATGTATGATGTGAGTGATACCATAAAGACACCAATCAAGTGAGTATACATAATAGCAGGTTGATTCACAAAACTATTTAAACATAAGTAGCTACGACCTATTATTCGTGTCTTCACATTCACTCTAATTTTAGGAAGTTTTAGGGTTTGTGTTTTTATTTCTCGTGCTAATATTCCTTAATTTTCTCATTGAATACTGTCAGAAAAACCTTGAAAATTAAATACAAACGATCCTTGACAACGTCACTTGGATCTTTCTGCAGTTGTCACTCTTCCACTTTCCCCCTTGAAAATTCCTCGCATAAAATAAGAATACATAAGAAGACAAAGGCTTTGGCACTTCTCATCACAGTGATCAGGGTTACATATAAACGCAGAGTCTCATTTTGCCGTAGATGTGCAGAGTTGCACTAGCTTGGGAACTACGCGTAACCAAAGCCATCTTCTTTATGAAAAGATGTTGTGAATGTCCATCTCATAGTTGCCTCCTGAGGTGGAGATTGCCTGTGTTCCATCAAATACTTCAACTGGGATAACCAGTTGTGCACGTTCCATGCTACTAAAGCAAAACTGAAGTTGAAATGATGAATAGACTGAGGCAAATTTAATAATTATTAGGTAAACCTGTGAATGCTTTAAGACTTTAATGTCGCGTTTTAAGTGGTATGCATCTGACCAGACTTGGACGCCATTTCTCTCTTCCCTGATATCCTAGTAACGCACATGTTCATAGTTCACAGTTCAGACATACTTATGTTTCTAATGGAGCATAGCACTTGAGACGTAAGCTTTGAATTTTTAGCAGGAGTATTTTTTTATGGGATGGGGTCCATTGCTTCACGCTAAACCTTCCCGTTTTTCCGGACTTATTGTGGGCAAGTAAACGAGGAGAGGTTCAGGAGTACATTGGTCGAGTCTTAGACCCGAACCATTTGCGTGAGCGGTGAGAATTCAACCCTTCGACCATTGATTCGTGGTTCAACCATTCTAACCCGCTAGCCTCTATAATCTGTTATCCAAATGGGTTTAACAATTTATTCTGTTTAGATATATTACCCGTTAGAACATATTTCCAAATATTTTCAAGATTTCGTTAGTGTGGGTTTGATTTGTTTCAAGTTTGATCACGGATTGATACTAGTTAGAGAGCAATTGATAGTGTGTACTGGATAGCTGTTTCGTCCTAGTTTGGGACTCGTCGGTGGTATGCACCCTCAGGGTTTCAATGATTCTCTAACTGATATGAATCCATAATCAAAATTTACACAAATCAAATCCCTACAAGTTAACTCTTTAATCTGCCTGCAAGTAAACTTTGCTTAGGGTTCTGGTGGTAAGTCACGAACAGTGGGGTCTATCAGGTCGAGAGTCAGGACGAATAGCCGCAGATGACATTGGTTGATGACCGTGACAAAATCACAAATTAGTAGAAGTTAGAGTTTACGAGCCGTTGAATCAATTCTGACTGGCTCAATGGTCTACAAGTTTGCCTTGTAACAGGAACATCATGAGTTGGAACCCGTGTGGTAATTGTGTACTGGCGATTAGTTCCAATCTAGGATGAAACAGTCGTCTAGAACTCCTATGTTTTCTCTATTTCTACAAAATCATCTTTCTAACTGTTATTTCGTTATCAGTGTTTGCAAGTCGGGCAGTGTATTGATTGGGCACATCAAGTTTAGTAGGATTAGTATAGTTTAGCATTTGAAAAACGAAACAACTAGGACCTTACAGTTACTTACACGAATCATTAGTGATCTACCTAGACTCAAATGATTTCAACTTAGAATTAGCAATAATATTTTAATTCAAGAAAATACTTTCCCACATAGATAGACATTTCTGTTATTATTATTGTAGAGGTAAGTTCTAGTTTAATAATGTAGAAAACTTGAGAAAAAAACTTTATAAGAAAGAATGTCTTACGATCACACCATCATTTGAAACATAATTCAGGAATGTCATATACCCGATTTCTTTGATTAACAATAACAATAACGATTTCGCTTGTATTCCAGAAACAGTACTTGTGGTACAGTGTGGAATTTTCAGCACATATCTACAATATTGCATCTAATTTCATCGTACATTTAAAAGGAGTATTACAAAAAAAATAAAATATATAAAAAGACAACAAAAAAACCAAAAAAGAAACGCAGAAATAACAAAAAAACATAAGAAAAAATGCAACTAAAAATACCAAGTTAAAAGGAAGATAAACACAAATAATGAAAAAAATATTTCAGTATTGGTTAGTGGAAGCTACGATATGTGTATACGTGGTGGACAGTAACAGCTATATTCATACAAGAAGTTATGAGATGTTCTTAAAAATGTTTATAGCCAAGATGGTCAGTTAACTTGATTGAACAACACTAAACAATCATAAAATAAACATTTCAGGTTGTGTTTTTTTTATTGTCAGTACTACTGCGGTGTTTGTAGTGGTAGTGTGAGGAATCATGCATAATACAAAATTTTTTTAAGATGGTGATAGTGGCAGTAACAAACAAGATTGTCAGTTAAATAGTGCCGAACAAAGAACAACCACAAAACTAATGTTACATGATGGTTAATGACGGGATAATTTTTTTTTAATAATCATAGTGATAATATAGTCGGACCCAGTAGATATACAAAAGAAGGAATAGAGTAAAAGTGCAAAAAAAGTAAGCCAACGATAATTAATTTTAAGCAGCTAAGTATGTTTAAGAAGGTTGTTCACTATAGAGTACAAATAAGAGAGTATAAGGGGAAATAACAAGGGTCAAGATTATGTTATTAACAATAAAGCAAGTCATAGGTTTCACGCTTAACATTATCTCTGTCACTTAGAACACTGGCCAAATATGGTATCGTTGAGTTCCTATACTTGGTTGTACGAGCATATATTATTTTGTACTGATTTCTGGTTCTTCCTGATGAGATGCAAGGAGAGAGTTGGGAATAGAGGGGTGTTGGGGGTCAGAGAGTATGGTTTTAGACCATTTCTCACATGTATTCAGATGCATAACATAATTCAGGAATCTCATATACCCAATTTCTTTGATTAGTTTGAACACACGGAGAACGAATTTATTTTCAGGGTGAAAACAGCCAAATTAGTTTTTATTTCACGACTTTTACTTTAACCACTTCGTGTGAAATGTAAAGAAAAGTACTTACAAATGCAATCACCAGGCGCCATCTGATTAACACGGGAACTTCACATTGTACTACCGTGGTAATTGGATGTCACTTTTTTTGATTGAATTGAATCAATTGACTATATTGGACCAAAAAGGTCAGTCCCTTTGATTGGACAGTATTAAGTAACCAGTTTATTTTATCTACTCCTTGGTTTGGTGCAGACTGAATCATATAAGCCAAGTTTTTAATGTGATCACTATTGTAGATGGCTCGCCATCATGGTAAACTCTGAATTTTTGATTTTAGTGATTGGAGGTAATCTGCAGGAAGCCTCCTACCTTGGTTTGGTGCTAGTTGGCACTCGTCAGCAAGATGTATCTGTAACCTTGAAGGAATTCATGTCCCTTCCTGCCTATTTATTCTAACCATCTGTGGTGTGTTGGCTCTTAGTACGTGTGCTTCGACAGCGGCTAAAGATTAACATATTGTTATTCAGTTGAGATGGTGACTAGCAGAGGAATCAAGGATGCACATTTCGTCCTACTTATGACTCGTTTTCTGAATGTACCTGCACAAGAGATGGCTATCATGGTCCGATTGGTCTAGTTGTTAAAGCTTTGCAGTTTAAAACAATAGGCATTGAGGCCAAGTCTAAATGGAAGCACCATTATTTACAATGAATGCAGGTACATCCAGATGACAAGTACCAAATTGGGGGGAAACGTGCATCCTTGAACCAACTGTTCATCACTATCAACTAAATGACATAATGTCTCATTACTTTTGTTGTTTTTTGTTGCGTCGCAATTTCTTTCTGATTTTTGCTTACTGAGCTGAAATCTATATTTACTCTCCAGCTTACTTAATTGTCTGTTCACATGACTTTAGCTTTTAATGCATTTGGTTCTCTTGACAAGTTTTAAAAGAAAAGAACTGGATTTTCAGTATAAAATGATGTATCATCATTTCACTTCACCCCTTCTCATCCACTGCACACGAATACCTGAAGCTACAATGGTTATAAATAATGGCAATAATATACTTCAATGTTTGAATGGTGGTAAATTAAACATAGTAAAGTCAACACATCCAAAATACAAGCACTACAACTTTAGTTTATGTTACTGTCAATTTATATGCTATAAAACTATGAAAAAAGGCAGGGGGTGAGATAAGACAGAGAACAGAAAAATCTAGTAAACAGTGTTTGCTTATAAGTTCACATAGCAAATCAAGAAGGTTATAATTTTCTATAGTTTTGGTTTGTAAAGATTAGTTATGTTTTACGAGTTGATCACGGATTGATATCAGTTAGAGAACCATTGAAAACCAGGGTCTACTGGACAGCTGCTGTTTCATCCTAGTTTGGGAATCATCGGCACTACGCACCCACTGGGTTTCGAAACCAGGACCTTCCGGTTACAAGGCAAGCTCGTATACCATTCAGCCACTGGGACCCGATTCAATGGCTCGTGAATTCTAACTTCTACCAATTCGTGATTTAGCGCGACCCCAACCATTGTGGGGTTCTCTAACTGATATGAATCCATAATCAAAATTTACACAAATCAAATCCCTACAAGTTAACTCTTTAAAAATAATCTGAAGCTTGCTGGTGATTGCCTGCAAGTAAACTTTGCTTAGGGTTCTGGTGGTAAGTCACGAACAGTGGGGTCTATCAGGTCGAGAGTCAGGACGAATAGCCGCAGATGACATTGGTTGATGACCGTGACAAAATCACAAATTAGTAGAAGTTAGAGTTTACGAGCCGTTGAATCAATTCTGACTGGCTCAGTGGTCTACAAGTTTGCCTTGTAACAGGAACATCATGAGTTGGAACCCGTGTGGTAATTGTGTACTGGCGATTAGTTCCAATCTAGGATGAAACAGTCGTCTAGAACTCCTATGTTTTCTCTATTTCTACAAAATCATCTTTCTAACTGTTATTTTGTTATCAGTGTTTGCAAGTCGGGCAGTGTATTGATTGGGCACATCAAGTTTAGTAGGATTAGTATAGTTTAGCATTTGAAAAACGAAACAACTAGGACCTTACAGTTACTTACACGAATCATTAATGATCTACCTAGACTCAAATGATTTCAACTTAGAATTAGCAATAATATTTTAATTCAAGAAAATACTTTCCCACATAGATAGACATTTCTGTTATTATTATTGTAGAGGTAAGTTCTAGTTTAATAATGTAGAAAACTTGAGAAAAAAACTTTATAAGAAAGAATGTCTTACGCTCACACCATCATTTGAAACATAATTCAGGAATGTCATATACCCAATTTCTTTGATTAACAATAACAATAACAATTTCGCTTGTATTCCAGAAACAGTACTTGTGGTACAGTGTGGAATTTTCAGCACATATCTACAATATCGCATCTAATTTCATCGTACATTTAAAAGGAGTATTACAAAAAAAATAAAATATATAAAAAGACACAACAAAAAAACCAAAAAAGAAACACAGAAATAACAAAAAACAAAAGAAAAAATGCAAATAAAAATACCAAGTAGAAAGGAAGATAAACACAAATAATGAAAAAATATTTCAGTATTGGTTAGTGGAAGCTACGATATGTGTATGCGTGGTGAAACAGTAACAGCTATAATCATAAGGGAAATTATGAGATGTTCTTAAAAATGTTTATAGCCAAGATGGTCAGTTAATTTGATTGAACAACACTAAACAATCATAAAATAAACATTTCAGGTTGTGTTTTTTTTATTGTCAGTACTACTGCGGTGTTTGTAGTGGTAGTGTGAGGAATCATGCATAATACAAAATTTTTTTTAAGATGGTGATAGTGGCAGTAACAAACAAGATTGTCAGTTAAATAGTGCCGAACAAAGAACAACCACAAAACTAATGTTACATGATGGTTAATGACGGGATAATTTTTTTTTAAATAATCATAGTGATAATATAGTCGGACCCAGTAGATATACAAAAGAAGGAATAGAGTAAAAGTGCAAAAAAAGTAAGCCAACGATAATTAATTTTAAGCAGCTAAGTATGTTTAAGAAGGTTGTTCACTATAGAGTACAAATAAGAGAGTATAAGGGGAAATAACAAGGGCCAAGATTATGTTATTAACAGTAAAGCAAGTCATAGGTTTCACGCTTAACATTATCTCTGTCACTTAGAACACGGGCCAAATATGGTATCGTTGAGTTCCTATACTTGGTTGTACGAGCATATATTATTTTGTACTGATTTCTGGTTCTTCCTGATGAGATGCAAGGAGAGAGTTGGGAATAGAGGGGTGTTGGGGGTCAGAGAGTATGGTTTTAGACCATTTCTCACATGTATTCAGATGCATAACATAATTCAGGAATCTCATATACCCAATTTCTTTGATTAGTTTGAACACACGGAGAACGAATTTATTTTCAGGGTGAAAACAGCCAAATTAGTTTTTATTTCACGACTTTTACTTTAACCACTTCGTGTGAAATGTAAAGAAAAGTACTTACAAATGCAATCACCAGGCGCCATCTGATTAACACGGGAACTTCACATTGTACTACCGTGGTAATTGGATGTCACTTTTTTTGATTGAATTGAATCAATTGACTATATTGGACCAAAAAGGTCAGTCCCTTTGATTGGACAGTATTAAGTAACCAGTTTATTTTATCTACTCCTTGGTTTGGTGCAGACTGAATCATATAAGCCAAGTTTTTAATGTGATCACTATTGTAGATGGCTCGCCATCATGGTAAACTCTGAATTTTTGATTTTAGTGATTGGAGGTAATCTGCAGGAAGCCTCCTACCTTGGTTTGGTGCTAGTTGGCACTCGTCAGCAAGATGTATCTGTAACCTTGAAGGAATTCATGTCCCTTCCTGCCTATTTATTCTAACCATCTGTTGTGTGTTGGCTCTTAGTACGTGTGCTTCGACAGCGGCTAAAGATTAACATATTGTTATTCAGTTGAGATGGTGACTAGCAGAGGAATCAAGGATGCACATTTCGTCCTACTTATGACTCGTTTTCTGAATGTACCTGCACAAGAGATGGCTATCATGGTCCGATTGGTCTAGTTGTTAAAGCTTTGCAGTTTAAAACAATAGGCATTGAGGCCAAGTCTAAATGGAAGCACCATTATTTACAATGAATGCAGGTACATCCAGATGACAAGTACCAAATTGGGGGGAAACGTGCATCCTTGAACCAACTGTTCATCACTATCAACTAAATGACATAATGTCTCATTACTTTTGTTGTTTTTTGTTGCGTCGCAATTTCTTTCTGATTTTTGCTTACTGAGCTGAAATCTATATTTACTCTCCAGCTTACTTAATTGTCTGTTCACATGACTTTAGCTTTTAATGCATTTGGTTCTCTTGACAAGTTTTAAAAGAAAAGAACTGGATTTTCAGTATAAAATGATGTATCATCATTTCACTTCACCCCTTCTCATCCACTGCACACGAATACCTGAAGCTACAATGGTTATAAATAATGGCAATAATATACTTCAATGTTTGAATGGTGGTAAATTAAACATAGTAAAGTCAACACATCCAAAATACAAGCACTACAACTTTAGTTTATGTTACTGTCAATTTATATGCTATAAAACTATGAAAAAAGGCAGGGGGTGAGATAAGACAGAGAACAGAAAAATCTAGTAAACAGTGTTTGCTTATAAGTTCACATAGCAAATCAAGAAGGTTATAATTTTCTATAGTTTTGGTTTGTAAAGATTAGTTATGTTTTACGAGTTGATCACGGATTGATATCAGTTAGAGAACCATTGAAAACCAGGGTCTACTGGACAGCTGCTGTTTCATCCTAGTTTGGGAATCATCGGCACTACGCACCCACTGGGTTTCGAAACCAGGACCTTCCGGTTACAAGGCAAGCTCGTATACCATTCAGCCACTGGGACCCGATTCAATGGCTCGTGAATTCTAACTTCTACCAATTCGTGATTTAGCGCGACCCCAACCATTGTGGCTGAATGGTATACGAGCTTGCCTTGTAACCGGAAGGTCCTGGTTTCGAAACCCAGTGGGTGCGTAGTGCCGATGATTCCCAAACTAGGATGAAACAGCAGCTGTCCAGTACTCCCTGGTTTTCAATGGTTCTCTAACTGATATCAATCCGTGATCAACTTGTAAAAGGTTATAATTCATAAAATTTGAATACTTGCTGATTTTGCTGAAATCACCAATATGGATGACTAATCAATGTGTAATCAAAATGCAGTTTATCAAGGGAATGAAAGATCAGTTACACTCTGTTTCTGTATGCATAAGTTTGATTTGGAATGTTTGACTTCAACTACTTCACAGCAAATTGCACTGAATTTACTGTCCTTTGTATATTTAGAATTGTGAAGGATTTGAAAATCTCGGAAAAATGATTCGTATCCACAAGATGTCTGGTAATTATTATTAATAATACATATGAACTGTGATCAATATTATTAATAATAATAATAAACGAAATAAATTATTAGTAAAATGTCTTGGTGGATATTTTCTGCGATTTAAAAAAATGCAAGCCACCTTTGATAGTGAAGGAATTCAATGCGTTTCTTTAAATGCTGGAATCAATATCTCTGCTCAAAACTAAAGCTCGACGATGCCTTACAAAGAAACATTAACAGTAGCCCAAAAAATCAAGAAACAATAAGGATCTAATCATTACACGTCCAGACAAAGGTTCGGGAATGGTCCTCATGGACTGAGATGTATATATTAACAAACTGACAGCCCGGATCTTTGATGATAGCAAATTTTCCAAGCCAAACAACGAGAAAAAATAAGACAGAGCTGATTAAACACCAATTGATAGATGTTCTTATTTCATTTTATTTTGATTACAGCTTGATGCCACACCGCATTTTCGGTTTAAGTATGGAATTTTCAGCATGTGACATCGGTAGCCCAAATTTTGCAGGCTGACCATAGATATTGGGTGTACGTCGGCAGGTGATCGAACCATGGACCATGCGCATCGTCGGCGCGAGTCCTAACCACTGTGCCACTGATGCACAACTGTCTGATAAGTGAACTTTTGAACGTCCAAAATCAACAGGATCAGTGATCTCCCGACTCTACGGTCTACCGAAGGTGAAAAAAGCTGCCACTTCAACCGGTTTTATATATATTGGGGTAGCCATACCAGGTGACTACAAAAGATTGTCCGAAATGTTAGAGCCTGTGAGGCAACAACTATGTAAGTACTGCCTCCAAGATGTTTTTAAATTTATTGATTGTATAAAAGATTTGAATGTAAAAAATGGCTAACGTATGTTATCACTGGATGTAGAATCTATATTTAACAATATGCCACTCACAGAAATCTATTGTTTCCCATGCAAATATATGGAGGAGAGGGGATGTGAACATCGGAATACCAACCTGATATCTGAAAGAACTGTTACTGAGAGGCACATTTAATATACAATTCAATTTCAGCGACGACATTTACAGACAGGAAGACGGAATTGCCAGAGGCTCTCTACATTAAACCCACTTTTGGTAAATTGCTTTAAGCTCAGGCTGGAAAATGGGATCATGAAATCAACAACAGACAATTTGCTGTTGCACAAAAGGTATGTAGACGACAATTTTATAGTCTGTCGTGATTATTCATATTTAAACTGCATCTTACAAGAATTTCATAATTGTCATTCTTCGACTAAATTCACAACACAATTAGAAAAGGAATCAAGGTAGTATGTTTAGACGCAGGATCGACAAGAAGCTTTGATGGATCTCTGAATAGATCTATCCACATATAACCATCATGGAATGACCGGTTGACAAACTCCTATCAATGGATACTGGTCAGTTAAAAAGTAGCTCTCATCAACTCACTGGCCCACCGTATCAGAAGAATTTGCTCTCACAAAGGAATGCTCCAGTGTGTTTATATCAACTCATCTGCTCGTAAAGAGCTCGGTGCATAGGTCGTTCTATGGGCATTCAATCAAAACGTGTTAGAGAATATTAGCAAACATGGTTGCAAAGAGGAGGCACCAGTTGAATCAGAAGCTCCATGGTTGAACATCTCGTCAACACCTGTCACAGCATTTTAACTGACTTATTATTCAGAGCCAACAAAAATCTGCCGACGAAAGTGAGCTTTTACCTCCTTTGTACTGCGGAAATTCTCACCACATGCACTGCAGAGCCAAAGTTATGCGTTCAAAAGAAACTAGTCAAACATCTACATCTACCATGGATGTTTTTTGGTGTTTTTCATTCCAGTCATTTTGTTTTTATTACCAGTTGCAAAAAAACTGTATTTAAATCTGTTTATATGTTCACCATGTTACCACCATTATTCGATAAAAAATCAATTTTACATATAACGCAACTATTTTCTACACCTGTGTAATTATTGTTTCTACGCCCCTTGTAATCTATATAGCTACCTTGAAATTCTCAAATCAAGTAGAAAATTTTAATCACCTTTAATCGCCTTCGTTATTTATATGTGGAATTAAATAATAATTATATCTGTTTGTGCTTATGTTTATGTACAGCTGCTTTCCAGGATGAAGTTGACGAAAAGATACCTCTGCTCAGCTTCTTATTCACTTATCTCTTGATTGATTCGTTGCCACATTTCCTTGTTGCTCACTCTCAATATCGAGGGAAGGCAGGTTGTTGAGTATAGTCTGTAATAGCCAGTTGGAAGTGATTATGTTGGAAGGGAAAACCTTTGAACTTTATTCCTTCAAAACCTTGAATCTTTTTCTGAGTCCTGAAGACCTTCACACCGATTTTCTGCTCTTGGCTGGCTTTTGTATACTCGTTAATGTCATATCCAGGGGGTTCGCGCTATGTCGTGAATTGGCAGAAGTTAGAATTCATTGGCGATTGGATCGGGTCCCAGTGGCTTAATGGTATATGGGCTTGCTTTGTAACCAGAAGGTATTGGGTGGGTGCGTACTGGCGGGTGCGTACTGATGAAGAGTCCCAAACTAGGACGAAACAGCTGTTCAGTACTCCTAGGTTTTCCAATGGTTCCCCTAAATAATGTCAGCTCATGACGAAATCCTGTAACCAATCAAATCCCTGCAAACCAACGCTTGAATATCCATATTTGTTGGCTATATAAGTTAAGAACTAATTTTAGAATTCATGTAAACCTTATAAATAAAACTTATTAATAAAGCTCATTTTAAAATCAAATATAAATACAAATATTGAAAGACTGGTTAGTTTCCTTGACGTAATACAGATAGATAGTTTGTTGGTTCTGTGTTAAAGATATTTTGATAGTTAATCAATGGATTCATATTTGCACACATATTTCTGAAATAGAAATCGACTGCTGTCAAAAACCTGGATCCACTACTAACATACATTTAAATAGACGAGTAGTATGTGAAATGGTAGCATAGTGTAACAGTTTACTATTATCACGCAAATAAGGCTTAGAAAAGTTTTACGATTCATATTGGAATAACGTTAATTAAAAAGGCGAAAAATTACATTAACTCCATGCCAAAGTGTTTATATACTCTAGGGATGGATACGTCCAGTGCTTTTAACAAGTTAAAATAAATTACGAGGGATTGCAAAATTTCAATATATATGCGAACAATAAATACCAGTTCCATAATAAGGTGGCATTTCAAACGATGAATGTAAGAAATACTATTACTTGCCGACATGAGTATAGATTCACACTACCAAGTGCCTCCCAACAGGATGCTCAGCGAAGCCTTTAAAGCGAAGACAAGGTTGCCTACTATAACCGATGATATTTCCTATTATGGGGGATTGGATTACGTGGCATACTGTGTGGAGCTAGCAGACAGGTATATACCCCCAGAAGATCTGAACTACATGGATGATTTATATTTAATATACAGGAAACTCTAAGATCAACAAGCGGTAACCAACAAGTTGGCAAAAAAATGGCAACCAAGGCAGGACATCAAATGAAGACAGAGAAGACATGGGTGATGAAGACTCCTAACAAATAACAAACGGTATCAATTGCCATCAATGGGAGGATCTAAAAAAGGTCAGCTCTACAACTTGCCTGGATAGGTATCACAAATATGGATGTCGAAAGTAGGAGGAAGTGAAGAAGTGTTGTTGAAGTCATACGTTCCACTAGGAACCCAAAGGAACAATAATAATGTAAATAGTAATTAGGATTTTAATATCACCCTCTAGTTACAGTTTTGTCTGAACAAGAGTTACTTCTCTGTCTGCGTTGTTTGCGGGAACGTAGCATTTGTAACATATCTACCTGTTGAGATGTCATACTTTCATAATTCTTAAACAGATTGGTTCTTACTGCATAAGCGCTTTCGATAACAATGTGGACATCAGTATAGGCACTCTTTTAGTTCGTTCGCCTTCGTCTTTTGGATGATTAACTCTCTGGTTAATAATTTGGAGACTCTACTTCCATTCCATCTGTTCCTACAGATTCTTAGGACTTCTACACTATAATTCACATTTAATAATGGGTTTATTCTGCAAAAGGCTTTTGTATAAATTTAAAAATATTTTCAGTGTTTTGTTGCTCTTTGCGCAAAATCTTCAGTCAGTCCAACAAACGATAAAGTACACCACTTACGGCATTAGTAGTGTTCCATCCTAAGCATGCTCTAAATACTCCTTACAGTCCCTCCACCCACTCAACTCCCTTCAAAAGAGTCACAGCAACAGGTTGAAAAATGATCAGAAGTGTATATGGGTAAAGACTGCACCTCATGTGCACAATTGGATGACAAAAATAATGTGAAATGCAGTGTGTAGGATGCATCTTAAGGGATGAAGAAATCAAGTAGCCAAGTCAGTTAAGCAGGCAATCCTTTGAATATTCAACAGTGATCAGTCAGTCTCAAAGGAGAACTCACCCTGGGTTATATACAAAGTCAAAAGAAGACTCCCAAAGAGGTTATGTTTGCTTCTTCTTTGCATTACTGAGGTCTTAAAGATTCATATGAATAACCTGGTTTAATATAAACAAAAGAAACTTTTCCATCCATTCCTTCCATCTTGGAAATAATTTTAAACTTAGTTGATTGTGTAAGGAAATTTTGCTCAGAAGAAAAAGTCACTGTTGAAAAATGCCTGTGTTACAATGGTTACTCATAAAAGTTCATCGACAAATACGGAAAAAGGTAGCCTTGACAAGGTGAAGTACAGTATAGTAGAGAAAAAACACCCGCCTTTCTACAGCTTACCTTAAAAGTGAAGATACTGCTAGTAGAATAAGATTCAGAGTGAACGCTGCCCTAAAAAGAACATATCCAGCTGCCAAACTTGTACGTGTTTATCAAACGACCTGTTGTTAAAGACAGTCAAAAGTGGACAAACTCTCACCTCATGTAACCTCCAACTACGTCTACCAATTTACATGTACGTGCCAAAGCACATACATTGGAAGGGCAGACAGAAGAGTTATTGTCCGCATCGCTGAACGCATACCAAAAACCTGAGATCTAATGGCTCACAAGCATTATACAGTGAGGTCGCACACCATCTAAACGACACTGGCTATACTGTAGACAACCTGAAGTCATTCGAAATAATCCACAAAAACCTAGCCTGCTTAGTTTTGCTAAAACAATCTCAATCAAACAGCTAAAACCTAATCTATGTACTCAGAAAGAGACAGTGGTGAATCTTGCACTGCCTTGGTGATAACAAAGTGCAGAAGTTTCTCCATTATGGATAAAATTTTATTTTGATAAATCACACAGTGTTGTACAGTAATATTAAGTGATCAAGTTTCGAGCACATTCAGAAATAATAATACGAGTGTTATTGATAAATTACAATCAAATTGAAAGTAAGACGAGTGTTTTTTTAATCATAATAAGTAACTTGTTAGAATGTTGTGAACTGAAATAGAATTTTGAGATTACTTACTATCCTCTTCTGATTTGACTGGCGGTAATAATATCTTCCATATTTCTGGTAGTTGTATTGAGTTATTTCTGTTGCATGTGTTGGGTGTAGACTCAATGAACCAGGCAGGATTCAGTAATCAATCTCTCTCTCCACCTACATAGATTACTTCTTAGAATTTTAACCCTCTCCTACCCTATTGTGTAGTTGTGTGTTAATGCACGTAGTGCAGCTGCTGAGCTTCTTTGTAAATTACTCATCTTCTCGGGGTCAGCCAATCTTACTTTAGCTAAATTCGTATGTTCTGACAATCTGATTACCCCTGACCTACTAGTTTGATCTATGTAGTTGACCCCACAGTCATTGCAGGGTATTTTGTAAATTATGTTATATTGTTTAATTGGGTCTACTAGGTCTTTTAGCCTACAGAGCTTGTCTCTGAGTGAGTTTGTAGGTTCGAATGCCACCCTAATTCCTGCTTTATTAAGAATCCTACGTAGGGCCTTAGATGTCCCCTCCTAACATGGTATAAGTGTAGATGACTTATATTCTCTCTTATTTATGTTATCATTACCAGTTTCACAATTATTTTAATTTGCTTTCGGCCTTTTTCGATCTCATCCACAATGAAGTTATACTCTACCTCAGTGCCCAAGTTTTATACTTATATCAATAGTGCAGGAGTTTCACCACGTCACCTTCTGTTCTGTTTAAAAAAATTGAATTTTTTCAGCTAAACATGACTCATCCTATCCCTCTTTTTGTCTGTTTTATAAAAGGATATCTTTCTGTGGTTACGTAACCCATTATTTTCTATACTCTTTCTAGTTAAACTTTATTTACACCCACAAAACAATTGTTGAACTATGTCCTTTTATTTCTAAGCTTAGTCATGCAATTCTCTTATAAATTGTCGATCCTTTACACTCTTCATTGTTCAATAGCTTACATTATTTTTGACTAATGTTGCTCTCAGTTACAATCGACTACTCACTATCTTTGTAAAAAGTATGTTCACATCCTTGATTTAATTTAAAATTTTGATATTGTGTCAGGCTGTAATCAGACAGTTGACAAGAATCCACGAAATAGTAAAGTTGAAAACATGACCTCAGATTATCCTGGTACATGCGTCGTTCTTGCTTTATTGAAATTCAAATTACCTGTGATATTTTTTCATATGACAACGATCAGGATCATTTTCTCGAATAGCGTGTTACGTAATATATTTTTTGCATACTTGCCACTACTTAATTTCCATTAACACCCAAATTTTTTAGAACGTTTTTCATATTGTGCTATCTTCTTTAGTCTGAACTCACTAATTTTCACACCGTTAGTTACAAATTGATTAAATTTTTTCAAAGTGTAGTTTGATGATGAGAAAGAATATTCCAGACAAATTTATTTTTTCAATTGCTATTTTTGACAAACTGAATGAATAAATATAAAGATGATTAAATAGAATTGCGATTGTACAGTCAAGTGATGCGTAAATTTTCTGAAAAGTGTCTCTTCGCCGAAACGTTCACTTTTATGTCCATATATTAAATATTTATATTGAAATAAAAATGATAACTAAATGACTGTCGAAACTCCAACTTACTCTGAAGTGCCTCAGTATCAGGAAATAGTGATTTCTAAAAATGCATTGATAAGTAAATGCCGGATGACGTATATTAAGTGTCAAATGATAAATTTTAGTTGATATGCATCATAAAGATGTACAAAATATTATCAACAAGCTAAATTTGATATGACGACAGATTAAAATGATATTTCAGTGTTAATACATAAAGAGTTTTACTCAGTAGAAAACTTGGCTACATCTTGTTTTTCTTTAATTTTCATCTGACATACATCATCAGAGTAAGTTTGAAAACTGCATCCTCGAAAGCACTTTCAACAAACTATTGCAGATTTTGTTTTTACCAAGGTTTGTATTCACTGAAAACTGAAAATCGGATAGCCAGAAAGGATCAACAACAAGGAATTCTAGAAGTTAGTCAACATAGCACTTATTTCTCAAGAAACATGCCGAAGAAAATGGTGATGGACTGGACCCCCTCTGAGGAGACCACTGGATGACATCATGCATCGGGAAAACCCTCGAGTGGATAGATATCCAAGGTTGATGTGAGGGAGATCGTGTGCAGAGGAGGAGATGAGAACCTACGGGCAGTCAAGGACGCAGCTAAAGAGAAGTTAATGGAAGCTTGTGGACAACTGTAGAACCCACTGAAAATGGTGGCAAAGAATCAAGTGCAGTGATGTGCTTCCAAAGCCTTATCTTCCACTCGGTGCACAAAAAACAAATAATAATTATTTCGATTTGAGTTCTGAAATCACTCCTGTTCCATCATATATATATATATATATATATATATATATATATATATATATATATATATATATATATATATATATATATATATATATATATATAAGTGAGACTATTTCTGAGAAAAATGGCTCCTTAATTAGCTCTCAGGATAGACGCCTTGAACGCTGGAAAGAGGAACAATTTAACTTGCCTACAGCCACACTGAACCTCCCCGCCATCCACCACGTACCCGAATGGGATATAGACACTGGTCCGCCGTCTGTAGGTGAGGTTACAAAAGCTATCAGTAATTTGAAACGAGGCAAAGCGGCAGGACCCGACGGAATTATTCCGGAGGTGTTTAAATATGGGGGTGACATACTAGTTTGTAGATTAACTGAGGTACTAGGCAAAGTCTGGGAATCAGAGACAGTACCATCAGACTGGGGTAAGTCACTTATTATACCGATATTCAAGAAGGGAAACAAGTCCTCGTGTGATAATCATAGGGGGATCAGCCTAACGAACATAGTCTCTAAAATCCTAGGCTCAGTAATCATGCATAGACTAAGCAGAACTCGGGAGGAACAGACAAGGGAAAATCAAGCAGGCTTTAGACCAGGTAGAGGGTGCATAGATCATATCTTCACTCTTCGACAGATTCTAGAACATAGACACACTTTTCGGCGTCCAACAATTGTCATATTTCTTGACTTGAAGGCGGCCTTCGACTCCGTGGATCGAAAGGTACTATGGCAATGTCTGACTGTGAAGGGAGTGCCAAGAAAGTACATTGCACTAATCAAGGCACTCTATTCAAACTCACGTAGTCGTGTAAGGGCTTATGGGGAATTGTCATCTGAATTGGTAACAACCAGTGGTGTCCGACAGGGATGTCCACTTTCCCCATTTCTGTTTAACTTCATCATAGATATGCTAATGGAAGTATCCTTAACTGAACGTAGTGACTTAGGAATCGACTTGTTACCAGGGAATAATCTTATGGACTTAGAATATGCAGATGACATAGTCCTGTTAGGGGAGGATGCTGACAAAATGCAGAGTCTTCTGAACACCTTGAGCAGCAATCTTCGTATGTTTGGCATGCGATTCGCCCCTGCAAAATGTAAGATGCTGCTACAGGACTGGACCACGTCAACCCCTAACTTAGTGATAGGGAGTGAAGTGATAGAACATGTTGACCACTTCACCTATTTGGGAAGTTGTATTAGCACCAACGGACTGATTGGCGATGAAATCTCAGCACGGATCCGAAAAGCTCGAGCTGCTTTCGCTGACTTACACCATCTCTGGCGTAGGCGTGACATCCGGTTATCAACCAAGGGACGTGTGTACTGCTCATCAGTTCGCTCCGTCCTTCTCTATGGCTCTGAAACATGGCCAATACGCGTTGAAGACATGAAAAGGTTGACTGCTTTCGATCATAGATGTCTGCGATCTCTGTCTCACGTTAGGTGGTTTCACAAGGTAAGTAATGTTGACGTTAGGCGTAGAGTGTTGGGCAAAGAGGGAAAATCAATCGACGAGGTTATAAAGTTACATAGACTAAGATGGCTAGGTCACGTGGTGCGCATGCCTAACCACCGCCTCCCCCGACGGGCATTGCTAGCTGATATAGGTTCAGGTTGGAAAAGAGCCAGTGGTGGCCAAACAAAAACATGGCATCAATCCATGAAATCCTTGACAGTTAAACTGAGTCAGGTAGGGAGATGCAGACTCCCGGGTTGGGGCCCTCGGGACTCTAGGAATCAATGGCTGGAGACAATAGGTGACATGGCTCAAAATCGTTGTCAATGGCGCAGATGTATTCAGTCTCTGTAATCTTTCATATTCCTTTCTACCATTACCCATTCTGTTTCACTCTTATACTTGTCAAACTCTATTAATTCTCTTCACTCATCTTCTTGTCTACCTCTGTGTGCTATTTGGAACGTGGCAACTCGAACTGCTGCACTTCGGTGCCAAGTTCTATGTTGAATCAAGACAGCTGGTTGTAATTCAATGTCCCATGAAATTCTAATTCCCGTCAGTCTGTGGCATAGAGTTACCCCCAACCAATGCCTTTAATGACTATCGACTACACCATTGCTGCCGTTGCAGATATCACAGGATAACAACTTTTCGCTACAGCTTCAGGTCATCCATCCAGTAACTATCAATGAACTGGAGATTGATACTCAGATAATGCATTTTTGTTCAATTAACAAACGTTTTATTAATTAGATAGTAAACATTGCAAAAAAATAAGTAAGCGTAATATTCAATTCTTGTAATGGAATCTCTAAGTAACTAATTAGTGAACTGTATACAACCATACAGAACGCTTGATGTTTATTATTATTATTACTATTATCCACTATCATGTAAAACTAATAGCAATAATAATAATCGTTTGATCAAAAAGAAAAGAGTAATTAAGCTGCACACCGCTAACAGATAGAAGAAACACTGATGCACATATATAAGGAGGTTTAAATGAGTATTCAACTCTCCCTCTCTCTTTATACTTCATCTAACTATTCGCCTTCCACCTAACCATCTCGTTTATATGCTTGTATGAACAGTGAACAGCACAGACATACTTCCCAACCCATCCATCCGTCCACCCCACCCACCCAGCAGTGTTCGCAAATATTTCAGAAGGCAATGTATGCATATATATCTAGATATATTTTCCAAACTTCTGTATACATTATTAATATTATTGTCATGATTATTAGTAGTAGTAGTAGTATGTTCGTCATTCATAAGATATCATTATTGTTGTAATTATTATTATTACTAATATTAATAGTAGTAGGTAGTAGTATTAATTATCATTATCATTAATATTAGTAATATCTGAATTTACGAAGTTACGAAAATGGCACACAGCTCTGCAAAAATATGTATGTATTTATATGTATATATTTATATATGCTAAGGTATCGTGTTTTAGATGTCTATCAGTGACTCCAATTTTTTGGCAAAATATTCTTGGTAAATCTTAATAGTGGATATATATATATATATATATATATAATATGGTTTCGATTTCTCTGAAGAAGCTGTAAGTAACATGTTCAGTTTCACACAGTACATACATGAATATATGAATAAATAAAGTTTGTATACAGTATATGTATCCACGATATGATATTTTTTATGTATATACGCGTATACATGGATATATATATGAGTGTGTAAATGCATGTGTGTGTGAGAGAGAGACGGAGAGAACAGAAAGTATGTTTAGATACGTGTCAATTGTATGAATGACAGTTACAGCTACAATACTTTCAAAAAAATACTACACCTATAACACTTGTCACCAGTATTAATAACAATACTATTGTCATCACCATCACCATAATTGTCATGACTTCTTTGAGTAGGTACAGAGAGTGAGAATTTACTTTGAATTATACAAGAAATAAGCTATTGGAAGATATATATGTATACGGAGAGAGAGAGACACCAAACAGATAGAGGAAAATACACAATGCGTCTAGATGATGTGAGTGGAGAAATCGAATATGGATAACCTTTCTGTTTATCTATGCACACAAAAGAATAAAACAGTCTATAGTAGAGTTAAAAGATCGTGAGAATAAGGATTTGTAATCTATAACTGTAATGCTTTCGTTCAAAGCAGGAAAAAATTAGGAGAAAAATAACACATCATCTCACAACAGAAATAACATTAACAGTAATTAGGTGTAAAATAGAGAAATGGTTATATAGACACATATTTAAACGACACATACACACGCCTACGCACACAAAATTCTCTGCACCAATAGACATCATCGATAGATAGATAGATAGTAATACAGACATGTAATTGATAGAAACACATCTTGTGAAAAGACAACGGAAAAAAATTTACACAACATTTAGCTAAGGAAGAATATCACTAAACAAAAATATATATAAAGGATAGATACTACACTCATGCAAAATAAGCAACAAAACGCGCTTGGTAGTAAGTAAATTAATGTAAAAATAAATGTGAAGTAATGTTAACTAAAAATCAAATATGAAAAGAGGAATAAAAATGAATACAAGATGCATACTGCATATTAGACAATTTCCCGCCTCCTTCATGTATGTACATTTTATTTATTTTTGTTTCTTTGTGCCTCTCTGTCTGTCTATCATTCTTTCTGCCTGTCTATTTTATCTTTCTATTTTCAGCAGTTTTGCTTTGTTTCAAAGAATGAAGTGAGAGTCGAACTTGCAGTAACAACAAGCCCAGAATTAACATAATAATAATAATATAGTCCACTAATTAAGTAACACAACAGATTCTATCGCAAAATATTAACCACCTCTATGTATGTGCATACATGTATGTCTGTCTACATGTCCAGTGTGTGTCTGTCTATCTTTCTATCTGAGTTGACTACTGTACAAATAATTATTGTATAATATACTGTGAACAGAAGCGTGGATATGAGCTTTTAGCGCGTTACACACCACATACCACATACATATACACCAAATCAATTAATCAATAAGTTTGAATGATCACAGTAATAATAATAATAATGACGACAGCTAGGATACCGATGATGATCCGAATGAGAAGGATGAAGATGACAGTTAGCTCTGCGGTTGGCTAACGATAGTCTTTTTATCACATATCACAATATAATAAAAGATAAATATGGGAAATGAAATAAAATAGGATAAAAATAAAGAAAGAAATAATATTGCATATACATATATGAATTACTCAATTATCTAATTAATGCTACAGGAAATAAGTGAACACATACACCGAACGCACCGAAAAAAAGTCATAAGAATACCGTACACAAAACACAGAGAATCTAAACAGGTAACAAAAAGAGAAAAACGAGAAAATAGGGAATAGAGAGGAATACAGGAAAAAACAAAACTAGGTGAGGGTGGTGGCTGTGGTGGAGAAGAAGGAAAAGAATAAGCAGTAGATGGAACGGACACACACACACACAGATAAAGAGCTCACTACCATTGCACATGTATATAATAAGTGAGAAATAAAGGAAGAGAGGAAAAAACAATGATAACTGTCGGATAATTTTGCTTCACTTCTTATTAAACAAAAAAAGGGAAGGAATAGGAAAAATTGTGAAATATGTAGCTGAATGTTGAACGAGATTCAGGAGTGTGCAAACACTCCCAGTAGATGGTGGTGTATACATACTTACATGTGTAAGCACACACAGACACAGAAACACACAAGAAGGAACACAGAAAAGATAAACGATCTCGTGAGATACTGTACACAATGAATGAATCCATGTATATATATATATATATATATATATATATGAGTAAACATCTATTGAATGAAATAAGGGCTATTTTTAATAATAATAGTAATAATAATGATAATACTAACAGTGTTGTTCATGTTCGTTCACTTGAACAGAATGACAATCTAATTTATTTCACATAAGAATCAACCAATCAACTAAAACAAACATAAATGAACAAATGAATGGAGCAAAGCCACAAAAATTTTATTAAAGAGAATACATCATTGACTGACTTGACTAGATATTGACTGTGGAATTGAAAAATAATTCTCTATGCATTCTGTCAAACTATTCTGTGCAATTGAAAGCCGATGAATATATGTATGTGTATACATAGTGTTTATTTAACTTGTTTTTTGTGTGAATTCGCTTGTCATTCATCCTTGGTTTCTTTGGTTTTCAAGCTAGAATCTAGGTACTCTCTCCGTGTGTGTGTGTATGTGTGTGTGTGCGTGAAATTGAGGAAAAAATCCTTCTAAGAGTTATTCCAATCCCACCCCACCGCCCTCCGAAAACAAACTTTTTGAAAAATCATTACTGTCATGATTATTATTATTAGTAGTAGTAGTATTACTGTAATTAATCTTATTATTATTACTATTGTGACTATTTTGAAGAATGGAATGTATTTTGTCGTTTGAAAAAGCTGTAAGGAAAAAAACAAAAAAAGAATGAGAAAAGTAAAACGACCATCGATTAGAAAATAGGGGGTAGGATTCTTTCTCTAAACGATATTAAAGTAATTCTGGTTGGCAATTTAACTGCTCTTGTGCAGCGTGCCAGTTACATAGGCCTTACAATTAGGAGTATTTCTGGTCGAATTTCCAAACATCACCTTGTGCGGTTAAGCAAAGGACAAACAAAATCTATTCGGAGCGCTAACCTATCTCATCTTGTGGATACAGAACACAAGATTGATGTTAACCAGGCTTTCAGGGTTATTCACCGCATACCAACAAATCTTAACTTCACCTTAAGAGTTCGTTTACTAAATATTGTTGAAGACGTTGGGACCCACATTAAGAAGTCTAATTTATGTGTCCAAAAGGAGTTAGTTCAGACATTATCCTTACCTTGGCCATCTGGGTTTGAATGATCATGAATTTTCGTAATTTTGGTTGATATTCTATACGCTATTATATCTTTATTATTATTATTATTTAAGCATCTTTAATGGACTGTAATTGCGTTGATCATACTTTACCAGTCGATATTATTTAGAAAACACTAATATTGTTATTGACTATTAATCTAGAATATTCTATGTATATGAACATATATATGTATAATTGTAGAGCCAGAAGAGGAAATTGTCGAAAAGGATATTCTTTGCTCAATTATTTTGTGTTTTATAAATATCTGAATGAATATTTTCTCAATACTAAATTAGTTTCTTTTCCAATCCCTTTGAGTTTTGAGTTCAGGCATTAAGCTTTGAAGTTTCAGTAAAAGTGTTGATTAACGGAGTTCAGTTACTAGCCGGCCTTACTACTGAGCTAGGTGAGGTTAGGGAGAAGTGAATGGAGCTGCGGATCGAACTCGGACCACGTGGGGGCATGTATAGTTGAGGGGCATTCCGCTACTGTTAAAATAACTATCAATTGTAAACCACGACCTGAACATACTTTTAACATCTTGAAAAGCAAGTTATTAATATATAAGCTACAAGTAACATCTCTCCAAAATAAGTAGGCAGTTAAATTATGAACTGGTAAAAAATCCTGAGAAAAAGAGAAACAGAATTGAAAACTTTTGGATAGAAATAAATTTTCACTGGGAACCATAAAGCTTGCGTAACTCCAATAGCACGAAGAGCATGGTAAGCGAAGAACAAATGATAGTAGTACTTTTGTGGTCAGCATTATACTGGCTTTTAAATCAATCAAACTTGAGAAGAATTAGGGAACTGGGAAAAAAACTTACTTTTCGATAAAAGACACTCAAAGTCAAGATTTCTGCACATGTTTGTTGTTGTAGAGCAAAAAGATGACGAATCCTACTAAAATTTCTAACTAGTGACAAACCAACCGAGAACCTATTGTTCAATAAATATGTGGAAGAAAATGAAGAGGTACTGGGCATTCTCTGAGAAGACTGTTGTGTGACATGACGCATCAGACAGATCTTTGAGTGGAGCCTGGATAGGAATAGACGAATTGGGTGTCTGTTGGTGGTGACAAGGTTGAGATTGTGTGAGGAGAAAATGAAAAAGAACCTAGATGTAGTTGGTAAGACAGCTGAAAACGACTTCAGAGAACAGAGTGAACTACTGATGTCCTGTTAAAGCTCTATATTCTGCTTGAAACCCGAGGAACATATGATAAATATAAATTTTTTAAATTGGTAAGAACAATTAGCTTCATTAAAGGCATTTCCACGACTTTTACAACAGTATACAACTGTACAGCTTAGAAGTGAAGTTACGGAAAGAATAATTCCCTCATAGGTAAGTGAGGTCTAGGTAGAATACTGTGAAAGAAAAAATCTAGCTCTATAGACATTTATTAATTACCATTTATTTTATTTAAAACACCACAATCACAGTTTGAATATTAGTCATTTTGATTAACATGAATGAAAAGCACAGTGAATTAATATGTCTATATTTCCGTATGTCTGTCTTCATCTATCAATCAGTTTAGCTATGTAATACAAATTGTGCTTTTTTTAAGTCCTCTGCGTTCCGAGTGAAAGACAGAGTTTCAAGACTTGAATCCTTGAAGTTTCCGTAGCCATGGTGTCTTCTTAAGCAATGGGGCTGCTAGCCTCACACCTAACCTCCCCCCATTTTCTAGGCTTAATATCAACCAATAAAGTAGGCGATGGTTGGGAGTTTGTTGGCCAGAAATCAAATCCGGAAACAATGAAGTGGTTGGCAAGCATTTCATCACTGAATCAACGACGCACAAAACAGATTGAAGATTGACATTAATGAAAGAACCATTGAAAATAGGGTGTGCTTGATAGTTTCGCCGTCCTACCTTGAGACTCTTCAGCAGTACGTACCCATGATCCCACCAGTAATCAAATCCACAATCTTCGGTAGCAAGGAGAACCTAGGAGAACGCAAACAACTTAATTACATTCAAGTTTTGCGTTTTTACTTTGCATTTCACTCAATTTCAACGTAGATATTTCACGAACAGACATCAGTTAGTGAACTATTGAAAACCAGGGAGAAGTGGACAGCTGTTTTATCCTAGTTCAGGAAAGACAGAAGTTACAATTCACGATACATTGAACACTAATGCAACCGTCAATGAACTGAGCTTCTAACCTGAAGATTCTGGTTGTAGTCCCTGAAGTGAAGTTTCTAAGTGAACAATTCAGAAGAGTTTTGAACTGAGATCTTTGGAGGGTTGAACGTCTGCTTCTTCCAGGATTTCGAGAGGAAATTTACATTGTTTCTAAGCTGTAATGTTTACCAACCTATTACAATCGCGCGAAATGGAAAAATTATAAAAGTTTTTCTAGCAATTACAGCTCATCTGACTATTTTGAGCACATATTTTGTTTATACGGCCCTACTAAACAAAATATCCAGTTACAATACTGACATCAGATATTAGAGGATATCCTTTTGCAGGACAATAATAATACTACACTATTGATCACTACTATGTGACCAATGTCCCGAATCCAATCCTTGATGTTAATGGAGGCTAAATTCGATCAATCATGTTTGCAATGTGATCACCGAGTTAGGCGACTCACTATGATTGTATACTGTGAATTGCTGTCAGATGGTTACAGGCGATTGGTAGGATCATCCGCACCTAGGTTTCTTGTTTGTTTGCACTCGTCATCAAGATGTATCTGTGACCGTGAAGGAACTGATGTACCCCCACCAGAGAATCGAACCCGCATCACCCAGCAATATAGTCAGAGGTGTTACAAGTGAACTCTCCAGGTTCACGATTCACCCTCTTGTGGGATTGCAGTAGTGCGTCAGTAGTTCAATTTAAATATGTAAACGCAATACAGAAATCTGGATTACATCAAGTGACACAGTGTTGTTGCATTCGAAGAGAGAACTAATTCAGTAAGTTTTCTCTTCACTTTCAAGTATTGAATAGAGTTTAGTTGGAAGCTAATTAAATATGCACGCCAGTTCCTTGTTGCGATCATATGATATAACTGCATACTGTAAACAATGAGAAACAAAGAAAATTTTAAACATTTTGATGGAGGGGAATTCTCGTAGCCCAGTGATTTAAGCAGGCTGTTTGTAGAATACTCGCCAACTATGAGCGTGGTCCGCAATCTGATCTCAGCCGACGTACTCCTAACCCTCCATTAAATGATAATAAGTCTATCAAAGACAGAATGTTGGAGGTGAAGCGATCAACCTACTTAGTGAAAAATAAACATCAACGCTACTGAAAATTCAAAGCTCAAAACCTGAAACCCTATGTGCCACTCGGAAAGTAAAAGAATAAAATTAATAAAATAAAGACTGCGGTGGATATATATTGATTAGTCACTAGGCAGTAGCACGAAAATAAGCTCCAAAGCTTCGTGCCAATCAGCTCCGACTATCTAGCACGGCTAGGCAAACCACCTGACTTGCTGATGAAGTTACAAACTTCATTGATGAAATTAAGCCTACCCGCCCACACACCAAGGACTAGACATATGACACTGGCTACTCTATGTTCCTACAGAAGGTCAACAGTGCGCTGGATCAGCTCATTGGTAACGCCTCTAACTGAATAACTGGGTGAAAGAGTTCCTACTCCAATGGGGATGCCTGTTTCCTCGAGGTTGCTGACGAATGCTAGCAACCATGAAACCTATGTCCAAGGCTTCACATGTTGATTGTCACTAAATATATAACATCGAAGTTAACACTGATGAAATACCTGGCATCTAAAATGAAGTATAGGCGTTTCGATGACAGTTTTAATTCAGTTGAAAAGAAAAATAATACATATATAAAGATAAAACACATTGGTTTGACTTACTCGAATTAATTGAAGAAGAAAGAAAATACAACACAAAATATATTGATGAAAATATTATTCTAATTCTTTCTTTTCAGTTGGTGAGCCTGATTCACTCATTGAAGCTGAAGTTGTTGTGGAAGTTTTAGCACGTTGGGTAGAAGTACCAGCAGCACCAACAGGTGAGTGTTGATCTGATGTTAGCGAATGCATATTAATCGGTGTCTGTTTTAATCGTGTCGATGTAGAAAGACATAAGGCGGAAGTTTCTTCGAAATCATCACTATCAAGTATTTCTCTTGGCAGTCGACATGTTTCTGATGGAGCTGATGGAACAGCGACTAGAACAGGCTTAGGTAGACGACGTCCTCTGCGTTTAGAATAAATTGGTCGACCTGGTCTATAAAGTCTAGGATAGGAGTCAGCTGTGTTAACAGCACTCAAATCCCTTGGAAGGTATGATTCATGTGTAACTTGTTCTTCTAAGTCAATTTCAGCAATATCACTTTCTAATTGCCTGGCACATGGATTTCCTGATCCTAAAGAGTTGGCACTTTCAGGCGGTAGCGGTGGACCACTTGCACCGAAGACAGCACTACTTAAAGGATCTTCTGTACTACCATCTATAGGATTAGGACCAGTTGCACCTGGACTTCCAGATCCACCTAAACCTGGTTCTGTATGTCGACGGTTAACTTTACGTCGTTTACGCTTTTTCAACATGGTAGCCTAGAATAATTAAAATCAAAAAGAAAAACACCATGTGGTTATAAGTAAATAAAAAAAACTAAAGCGTAAAATCTCGTTATGACATCATTCATATTCCCTCGAGTTTCAGATGTAGCGTAGGGCTTAAACAGCACATCTCTACTTTGTTCGGTGCTCTACAGACCCCCTTTAGCTGGCCTACGATCCCCGACAAGCTTTTAACTTATCCTCACACGATTTCTTCCATATTATCCAGAACGAAAGTACAACTTGTCGCTTCGTTTTCTGGCCTCAACCGAGGGCCAAGCACCCTATACCACCCAAAGCCCTCTTGAGCGTGCGTTCTCTTCAGCTCCATTTTCTTCGAAATATTTTTTGGGGAATAGGTCCTTGATTGGCTCGTTCCCAGATTTTCTTGTTGTTAGCTCTTTCTGGCTAGCTACCTAATCTTGTACACTTTTACTACGGGCTCCTTGTATTTATTTCTCTTTCCTATTCAACTACCTTTAATATGCGTCTACTCCAGTGAATAATAAATCTTTAACAAATTAATTTAAAAATTATGGGAGATCGTATTCCACCCATGGTGGACAAGTGGTCAACGAGCTTGGCCTTATTACCCGAAGGTCTCGGGTTGGACCTCTTCTAAAGTCACGGGTGTGAACTTTCAAAGAGTACTAAACCAGAGCTAAACAGCTGTCCGGAGCATCTCTCTGATTTTCAATGATTCCCTAAGTGATATCAGTTGATGATGAAATCTACAGTGAAAGTATTTTGAATGTCTACGAAACCCATTATCTAAATAGCCGTCTTCAGCTCACTGACGGCTACTGGGTCGACGCCCTAAATTTGTACTGGCGCAGTCATAGCCGATGGAATCTACGATGTCAGTGGGAAGTGAACACCCATCAATGGCATTGGTTGATGGTAAGGCTAAATGACGAATTGACACAATGGGTCATTGAATTCCGCCCCAGTTGTTCAATGGTCATCCGGTTAGCTAAGTGACCTAAAGATCCTGGGCTGCATACATAGAGGGGCAATGGGTGAATACCGATGAACAGCACCCAACAAGGATGAAATGGTTGCGGTCTAACTGATGTCAACTCGTAAGTCTGAACTGAAATCAATCGAATCCCTGCAGGTTAACACTTGAAAACTAAATAAAGTTAGAAAATGTTACCATAATTTTGCTTAATAAACACTACACAAGTAAAGACAGGAAACGAATTAAAATGAATTCATTTAATTATCACTCTTCCAATAATTGTCTTCTTACTATTTTCAAATGTATTAGAGGGGTGAAATACATAATTCTTGTGCGTCGGTGGCACAGTGGTTAGGACTCTCGCCGACCATGCACATGGTCCGGGTTCGAGCCCGCACCGACGCACACCTGATATCTATGGTTGGCCTGCAAAATTTGGGCTACCGGTATCCATGCTGAAAATTCCATACTTGTACCAAAAATACGGTGGGGAATCAAGCTGTAAATCAAAATCACATCAATAATAGAAAGTGACTTCATCACTTACCTTTAACGCAGAGCGTAAAACAATAATTTGACCAGGTGGTTGAATCCATGGTTCACCATCAACTTGTACTGGAATATCACATTTCACCGTGATACGTATCTGTAAAAAATAAATAAGTATGACATCAAAGTTGTATAAATTATTAGCATGCAAACAGTATGTAGACTGAACAAGGAATGTTCGTTTTGGATAACTTCTTCATCAGACGAATAACTCAAAACACCGATGATAAGATTAGTAGAATTATAGTTCAGAAACATTTATAAATGATAGTATGCATAGGGAAATTAATACAATACTTAAAGGATAGAATAATAAGATAGGCAAAACAATAACAACTCGTATATGGTTTAGTCATATGTAACGGAATGTGTAAAAATGAACTTGAACATTGAACGTTGGTTCATTGGCCTTGGGTCGTCATTGGCGGGCAACTCGAAGGCACGAATGGTTCAGCCATGTACAAGTTGAAAGAAGACGAAAGCATACGAATAAAAGTACACTGTATTTTTGTGTAAAACACTTGCTTATAGACTTGTATTAATCTTCACTTTAATTGCCAAACAATATAACTTTGAGAAGGAATACTGGTGTTTTGGATTTAAAGTCGAGGAAAGTACATAGTAATTATCGGTTCGGAGCGTCTTTGCAGTAATACGAACTGAGGGGTTAAGTTACTTGACAGAATGATTGTTTGGGAAATCTCTCCTCAATGATCTGATCAGGATATTCATACCTACTTCGATGTTCCAAGTAAATTTCTTTGTAGTTGATTAATCTCTAAGTCTAGTATTTCTATTTGTGGTTCCATGATGACGTTGATAATGTCTTGTTTTACAACGGCGATTTTGTTTGAGTGAATGATGGTCATTCTGATATTGGAGTGTCTACGGGAACAGTTGGTGTGTGATTCTTATGGACACAGTATTTGATCCCACCTCGTTGGAAATATTCTACTTGATTCATAGGTACTTTATGAAGTTGAGTGTCAGTTGACTAATTTTGTTTTACAGTGTTTATTTACTTAGAATGCTCTCTTGATTGTCTGACTGACTAACAGCACTGTTGAGGTAATTTTGAGATTTGATTTTATCTTGTTTATGGAGGTGAGTCTTTTTGTAGTCTTTGGAACATTTGGTGACTGTGCCTGTCTCAAGAAGGTTTTGCCGGATATACATCGTGATGTACGGACAGGTTTCCTGAGTTCAGACAAAAACAAATTGGTTTGGTCATAAAAAATATAGACTCCAACAAACGGAAATGGAGCTGGATTGGAAATATGCTAAAGAGACTTATCAGTGAAATCACACTCCAAGTAGGCCATCGAGTGGAATCCTAGTAGAAAGCAATGACTTCGACGTGTGTCCAAAGTTGACATAGAGGGAATTTTATGTGGAAGAGAAGTAAGCTTATGGATAATTGTAGAGGCAGTTGAAAGGGATAGAAAAGAGCTGAGTTCCTCGGGCTCCACTCGGAACACAAGGAATGAGCAATAATAATAACAGTAGTCTTAAACAGCAATATATGGTGTCTTGAGTTTATACCCAAAAACATTTTATCATCGGATCACTATTACACCTATTACATCTAAAAGTTATTTACTACGATTGTTCTTATCAATATGTTTCTCATCACTATGCTCACTATGTGCGTCGGTGGCACAGTGGTTAGGACTCTCGCCAACCATGCACATGGTCCGGGGTTCGAGCCCACGCCGACGCACACCTGATATCTATGGTCGGCCTGCGAAATTTGGGCTACCGATATTCACGCTGAAAATTCCATACTTGTACCAAAAATACAGTGTGGAATCAAGCTGTAACCAAAAATATAAAAAAAAAAATATATAAATCTGTTCATAGTGTCAATGGAATTTAAATTAGGAAATGTTATGATGTGACCGATTGTAATTATGGCTAACAAGATATAACGGACGATAACATAACGACTGGTATTGCTTAGTAGTTAATTTGCCCTGACCCGAAGAGGAAAATCAGAAGACCCTCACATTCACGAATGGATACGTGTATTTTCTTACAAGGGAAATTAACTGTCACACAAGAGTGTGAATGGAAAAGTAGGAAGAAGTGTCAATTAACTGTACAATACAAGGGAGTTGCCATGGGGTCACCAATATACCCAGTTGTGGCAGATATATTCATGGATAGGTGGAAAAACATAGCAATTGAAATGTTCAGCCTAACCCCAAAAGTATGGTGGGGGTATTTGGGTGACACATTCACTGTATTTAGAACACATACCACTTTGTACTAGCCACTCACCTGACACATTTTATAACCTTGAATTGACTTGTCAGTCTTCCTACCCCACACTCTACAAACCTATTATGATTAATCACCACCATTGTCTCCCATTTTACAATACTTTGTAATCACACAAATACTATTTATTTTGACACCCCATAACTAATCTGTTATTCTACGCCGCATAACTGGTCATTATTGTAACACAAACAAATATTATATTTTATAATTGCCAGAAAAATTGAAGAGAAATTATTGAAAAGAATATTCTTCGTCCAGATTAACTTTCATTTCATGATATGAGAACATTTCACACTGTTAGATCTTATTTACGTCGGTGGCGCAATGGTTAGGTGCTCGCCGACCATGCATATGGTCCGGGGCTCAATCGCCGACCACTGACGCACTCCTTTGCCTCGCTAAGCCAGATATAAAGCCGATTAAGAGGAAATGTTGGGCATGAGGCTAGCAACCCAATCCTGTAAAAACAAACACTGTTAGAGAATCTTCAAGTCTCTAGCTTGAAGCCCTATGTTCCACTGGGAACGTGAGGGAATAGAAAATGTTTAAATTTTTTCATAAACAACAATATCATCACGTAAAACAGCTTGTTTTCAATCTTATTTTCTTTTTTATTTTAATTGTAAACATATTTTAAGGATAAATCTTAATTAGTAATATGCCGTTCCGAAATTAAAATGGGGGTGATTTATTGTCAATTCACGGAACAATACACATACATTTATTTTTATATATTCTTGTTTCTATTTACTATGTTCATAAGTTTAACATACAAACAGATTAAGATACCAGAAAAGAGGGACTGGTTGACTATGCTTCTACATACTGTACTCAGGCTTCTCTGTGTCGATGGTTAGAGATTCTTGCAGTACAGATGAGGTGAATACATTGATTGGTCACAAAACAGTAACCAGTGTCATGCGTCTAATGCTCAGTGTTGGTTTAGACTGAATTCTATCAGTCAGATATCCAATGTTGTCACCAAGCTAGGTGGCTCATCATCGTAGTGAACTTTTAATTAATGTAAGATGGTTGGAAGCAGTAGGTAGAAAGCCCTGTACCTAAGTTTCGCGTTTCTTAGCACTTGTAAGTAAGGCTTAACTTCAGCCTTGAAGGAACTACGGTCTCCTCTGAGAATCCAATCCGCATCATCCGGTGGTGTATATCCCGATATACAAGAAGGGAGACAAGTCTTCCTGTGATAATCACAGAGGGATTAGCTTGACTAATATAGTATCTAAAGTCTTAGGCTCAATAATCATGCGTAGACTGAGTGGTGCTCGGGAAGCACAAACACGAGAGAGCCAGGCAGGCTTTAGACCAGGAAGAGGGTGTATTGATCATATCTTCACCCTCCGACAGATTCTAGAACATAGGATTCCTACCGGCGTCCAACAGTCATTATATTTCTTGACCTAAAGGCAGCATTCGACTCTGTCGATCGGGAAGTTCTCTGGAGATGCTTGGCTGTAAAGGGAATTCCAGAAAATATATTGCACTGATTAAGGCACTCTACTCGTACTCATACAGCCAGGTGAGGGCTTACGGCGAGCTGTCATCTGAACTGATGACGACCAGTGGTGTCCGTCAAGGATGCCCATTATCTCCTTTTCTATTCAACTTCATCATAGATGTGTTAATGGACTTAACCCTAGGTGACTTCAGCGACTCAGGGATTGACTTGCTACCGGGAATAATCTCGTTGACTTGGAATATGCAGACGATATAGTCCTTCTAGGCGAAGACGCTGACGAAATGCAGAGTCTTCTAAACACCTTGAGCCGCAATCTACGAATGTTTGGCATGCGATTCGCTCCCGCCAAATGCAAGATGATGTTACAGGACTGGACTACATCGACGCCTAGTTTAAAAATAGGAAGTGAAGTGGTAGAGCACGTTGACCGCTTCACTTATTTGGGAAGTACCATCAGCCCCAACGGGCTGATCTCTGACGAAATCTCAGCACGAATACAAGGGGCTCGTTTCGCATTTGTTAGTTTACGCCGACTCTGGCGTAGACGAGATGTTCGACTATCGACCAAAGGGCGGGTGTACTGCTCATCAGTCCGCTCCGTCCTCCTTTATGGTTGTGAGACCTGGCCACTGAGAGTGGAAGACATGAAAAGCTAGCTGTCTTTGATCATAGGTGCCTGCGTTCTATTTCCCGTGTAAAGTGGCATAATAAGGTGAGCAACATGGAGGTTAGGCGTAGAGTTCTAGGTAAACAGGGGAAATCAATCGACGAAGTCGTGAAGCTACAAAGACTGAGATGGTTAGGACATGTGTTACGTATGCCAACCATCGCCTCCCTCGACGAGCATGTTAGCGGATATAGGGTCAGGCTGGAAAAAAGCTAGCGGCGGTCAAACAAAAACTTGGCATCAGTCAATGAAATCCACAACAGTTGGTCTAAGCCACGTAGAAAGGTGTAGACTTCCAGGCTGGGGTCCTCGGGACGGTAAAAATCTATGGTTGGAAACAATTGGTGACATGGCTCAAAACCGTTCTCAGTGGCGCAGATGCATCCACTCCCTGTGACTTATGATCTTCAATGAAACTGTTTTGTATTTCTTTATTACTCCTTTGTCTCACACCTCTGCTCACTGTTTCTATTATGCTTTTCTTGTACTTTCTTCTCTTGCTTCGCGTGCTACACGGAATGTGGCGACTTGAACTTCCGCACATTTGTGCAAAGTTCTATGTCGAAAACAGTAGTATGTATGTGGTGCAGTTTGACAAGTTGACACTGAGCTATTCGGGATAAGTTATGATTTTAGCAGGTCGTTTTAAAGGAAAAGACTTCATAATTGCAGATGATAGTGGTCTTACACCCATTAATGGAACACAACAGCTGAACTGAACATCTAGTGAACTCTGATAATATTATCTCTGTAACGTCTCTCCCTAAATTTATCTCTAGGGCAAAACATAACCTGTCAATATCACTACATATATCTTTACAACATAAACTTCACGACTAGGCATAGAAATGTACAAGGCGACAAAAATTTCCCATTATAGAATTCCGTTAGAAATTCCTTGTGTTATGTGATACAAGTTGGTGTAGAGTGTGCTGTAATGAGGGTAAGCCAGTCAATGAGATTGTCAAGATTGATCGATTGAAATAGCTAGGACAAGTAATATACACTTCAAGCTGCGGAGTTCCTGATTGAGCAATGGTAGCTGAAATAGGATTAGTTTGGAAAAGAACTAGGGTTTGTCAAACAAATACACCGCGCCAATCCAATGAATTTTTCACTGTTGGTTTCAGTCACGTAGGGAGAAGAAGAATACCTGACTGGATTCCTTGTGACGCCAAGAACTAATGGCTAGAGATTATTATCAACAAGGCTCAAAGTCATTCATACATTCACTCTTTTGAACGCTCAGATCCTTTGGATTTTCATTATTTCCCATGAAATTATTCTTTCTTTCCTTCAACTTCATTTACTATAGTTTATTTGTATTCCCGTGTTTTCTCAGTCTTCATGTGTGCTTTGATAATGTGTGGTAACCTGCACTGCTACGCTTTATTGAAAAGTACGGCATAGAAAATTCAGTTCTATTTGCTCTCGTTATCAGTTGAATTAGTCCTGCTATCTCCTTTAACTTTGCAAAACATTTTGAAATTTCTTAGTGTTATTGTAATCTTTGAACTGGAAAGTGTATACAATTTGAAATTAACCATGAAGATATTGTCTGGAAAGGACTATGAAAGCTTCACAAGTGAACATACTAGTCAGAGGGGACAACTTTATAAGTTCCAAAATGCGTTTAAAATGTCCTGCTGGTTTTACTGTTCGCTTGTGGTGCGAAGAATTCTAGAAGAGGCGAACGGTAATTAGTCTACAAGGTGACACCAATAGTTGACATTTGTTATGATGTCATAGTCGAAAGTATCACATTAACTTTATATATCCGTTAGCATGTACTTGAGTTTTTCTTTTCTTTCCATCGGCATACTTTCTACGATTTAATAACGCTCAAATTACTTTGTATAATGCATCACTTGGTATCAATTACATGATTACTCTTTTGTGATATTCCAAGTGGAATACAAGGCCTTAGTGGCACATCTTGACTGCATCCAATTTTCTGAGATCACTTTCCACTGATTGACTGTACAATTGTCCGTAAGCTTTCATTTGCTGTTCAAACGATCTGTACACATTGCTCTTGGATACACACGTCCAACTAGTCTCTGCCCATCTGGATTCCACTCGCTATCTTGCCTGTATGGGATGTCATTCAATGGTCTTCAAAACGTAGGTTCGATTCACCTCCATTTCATTCTGCATCTATTTTAGGGCGACAAGTTTTCAGTTGGTTTGCTGCCAGAGTTTTTTTTATTGCCTTTAACTTCTAGCCGGCCATCTGAATTTCAGTATGAAGGGAAGACAGCTATTGATAAAAGTTTGAAGCTTGTCATAAATGCTTTTCATGATTAGAGTACCAAGTCTCTGAACCAAGTAGAAGAACTGACTTGATATTAGTATTGAAGATCTGAACCTTATTCCTTATGATGAGTGCAGCTAATTTACACACTGATTTCGGAATAGTGGAAGTCTCTCTTGGTTTTCCGACCTTGAGTGACCTGGATGTCTTCATCTGTGTCTTCAGCAGTTGAAACATTGTTGTCTTGATAAGGGAAACAGGCGACCCCTTCAAACTTCATCCGTTGATAGTGATTAGTGCTTGTTATTTTTCTGGTTAGGTATCTTCATCACCTCCATCTTCTTTCTGCTCACTTGAAATTCTGTCTTCGCCACCTTCCCTTCTTTTTGTTATTTTGTTGATTTTCATCCGTAGATCTCCGAGGCTGTATGACGTTAGGCAGATCTTCCAGTGTCTACTCGCTACCCACCGGTCTGTTGTACAATCCAGTCCACCAAGATCAAGAATATCATCGATAACAATACGCAGTCTTGTCCAACTACTATGTTCACTCTAAAGGTTTTATTGAGCTCTCTGCTGTAAATCCCTTGTAGCTATTGAATCAGGTTTATAGATATTTCCAGTATGGTACTTGATAAGAAAATTGTATAAATTTACCATAATCAATTGAAACGTTAACAGTTCATTGGAAAGTCATTCAAATGTTAAATCAAAATGTCGTACATTAAAAAAAAATAAAACAACAACAAAAATATAAACAAAAACAAAAGTAATAATAATGAATAATAACTTCGACTTACATGACCTCCTTGTGCTAAACGTATCCCTGTGCGTAGACCAGAAAATATTTGACCCATATGTACAACACCTGTTACACCGACAACTTCAAGTTGTCCATCAAAATGTGTTGGTGTTGTAAATGCTTCATCTTTTTCAACACCCCATGGATTAGCACCAGCTCCCCATGATAAAATATTTAATATAATAACACCTTCTAATGGTGGTAAATCCAACTGACGTCCATCAACTTCAACAATAATATTTTGATGTAAATCTTTACATTTTGTACGATTCACCATCTTGCGTAAACCCATTTTCAAATAAACACTTTTATTATGAATTCTAAAGGTAAGAAAAATCAGTGAGTAAATAAGCATTGATAAAATGAAGACGGATAATAAACAATTAATCGTCTCACTAGTTTACAAACCGATCTTAAACACAAGAAAAGGCGAGATGCAAGGCTAGTGTCCCTACTCCTACAGAAAATTTAAATTACACTTATTTAAAACAGAATTAATGCTATTCAGTAATTTTGTAATTCTTGCTGTAAGCTGAAGAAGTATAAAGTGTTGGATAGGAGAGATAAATCAGTGTTGGCTAGAAAATCCGCTTTGCACGTCAAGATCCAGCCTTTACTCGACATTCTTTGCTCACTCCGGTAAGATTACACTAGAAATGAGTGTAAGGGGTAGTCAGATTAGGGAAAATTGGCATTAGTTCATATGTAAACCAAATTGAGATTTAATATCTGAGGAATTATCGACATTTGGATACAAATGAAATCAGATGATTGGTGGTGGCTACCTGTGGAATTCGGGACGCGCATTTTATCCCTTTTAGCACTTGTTAGTGAGTGACAGTGAGACTCATGAGCCTCGGTAGCTCAGTTGACAGTGTTTAAGAATCTCAGTTGGAACATCATCATTCACCGGATTCAACTAATAGGCACCATCAAAAATTTGTCTAAAGTTAGCAATCATGCTAGTATCGAGACAATCACAGGAGGAGCCCATCCGCCAAACTGTGCTGTGAATAATTGGTTCTAGAAATATCAACGAGATATCCACAAATATGAGTAAATAATTGGATAAACGAAATTAATTATTTTGAGATTTCTGTCTACCAATAAACGGTAAATAAAGATAATTCATGCTAATATTTCCCTTTGTAATGCAACCAACAGCTTTATCAAAGTATTGGTGAACTGGGTATTTACAATACCAATATCTATGAATGTTGACTCAACAAGGTATATACATATATATTTTTATATATAATGTTTTTTTCTTTCAGTGGTACAGCGGTTAGGACTCTCGCCGACCATGCACATGGTCCGAGGTTCGATCCCCGCTGACGAATACGTGATATCGATGGTCGGCCTGCTAAATCTGGGCTACCGATATCACATGCTGAAAATTTCATATTTGTATCAAAAATACTGTAAGGGGTCAAGTAATAATAAAAAATACGCCAAAAACCAAAAGAAGAGTATGGAAGAAAGAATAAGTATGTGGAGAATAATGATGATTTAGTGGATCTGTTGGTGAATGCATCAACGTCACTAAGAACGATCCGGAGCCTTGTATGCTTCCGGAAGTGTGTCAGGTGTTATCACTTCCTGGCTGCTCACCACATAGAAATTGATTTCTTGGAATATCTGATTGAGAAAGAGCACTAGTCTTCCGTCAACGAGGAGTCTAGAGGACAACTACTTGAGGCCGGTTACATATGGTCTATTTGAGTTGGTTTTTTGGAATTAGGCCGGTAATAACATCTTACTACCAGCTAAGAACTACTATCAGGTAAGTTGGGATGTAAAGTCGCCTTAGCCATCTTATTCTTATCCCTCTCCTCCGAACAAAGAGGCAACAAAGCTGGTCGTCATATTGCAACACCTTACTGGTGCCATATGTCTATTCACCCAACACTACGACTTCACTTTCAGATCCTCAACATAGTGTTACATACTTACACATTATGGTGATAACAGCCTTCAGTCTAACTACTACCCAAGTAGATTTTAAGGTATAGTAGGACCTACAGTGTAGCTCGTTGTGTCAACTACCACATCATGGTATCACCTACCAATCGGGTATCGACTGAACTGCACGTCAATGTACTGTTGCAAAAACAATCTGCCGTACATGAAGACACAATAAATAAAAAATTAGAATCCTTCCGAAAAATTCTAACCAAAAATGAATATCAAACCTCCTTCATCAACAAACGTCTAACGAGGAAGATCGATACTCCTTAGAACCTAGGTGAGCCAAAGAAATAACCGATTGTAGATATGGAATCCAAGAGAGGTATAATTAGTGAGGTTCTTTGAAGCCGTCTGTCAAAAAATATTCGGAGAACCTTCTCCACTACATTTCTATACCACACCTTCTCCACACATGTTCTTATTCACCAAAACGTCAAAGACAAGATCCTTCTGTGTATTTACCGGTTCACCTGCTCTTGTGGAGCTAAGTAAGTAGGCTGTACTTGCAGGACATTGTCTAGAGGTGCCCATGAATGTCAAAAAGAGAACTAAGAATATTCAGGTATTTGTTTTTTAGGGTTTTTTTTGTTTGATTGCATGGAGGATTTCATCATAAGCTGACATCAGTTAGAGAACCACTGGAAAACCTGGGAGTACTGGACGGCCGTTTCGCCACACTGATTTGGGACTCTTCAGCAGTACGTACCCACCGCAAGGGTTCGAACCCAGGACCTTCTGGTTACAAGGCTAGCGACCTCGCAGACCATTGAACCAGAGGAAGCCGATCGAATGGCCAGCTCATGAATTCTAACTTCTGTGAATTCACGACATAGCGCGACCATTTCGCAATGTCTTCTTCGATGAGTTACTGCCTCATCTTCGACCTGCTGTACCCTACTGGTCACGACTTCCCACTAGAACCCCGGGTTAACTGCCTGAATAGGGCCAGTCACCAGTGAGCATCAGATGAATTTTCAGAAATTGGTTTTTATAGGATTTTTTTGTTTGATTGCATGGAGGATTTCACCATGAGCCGACATCAACAGCTCGATTCTTGAAAAAGTTATTACATCTAGTCACGCAGCATCAGCAGACGCGTCACTCAAAGTTATATATATGTGTAAAGTATGATCAAGGCGTTCAGAAGGATTTCGCCTACATCTTCCTCATGTAGCTGAAGCTTTAGCAATCCATGTGGGGAAAAATTGAGCTTCGCATTCAGAAAAGTTTCATCCAGTCTGCCTTAACCTTAGTACCGATTTTGCTTTCCTGAATTGTTGTATAATAAACTCTATATAGTTCTTTTTTTATATTTATAAACCATTTTCAATCCTCTTTTCTCTTGTCTCTTATCAGCTGTTTCTAAAGGGCTATTCACAACTCAACTGATTAGTTGTCAACCCTCTTGTAAGATAATTCCCTACCTTTCAAACATCGTTACTACTCATACATTTCAATTTACTTTCTTACTCTAAGTGACAGTAGCATTTGATATCTGTTGTCAATCTACATTGTATATATTTATAAATTCCCTAAGTAAGTGTACAGCTCTGAAGTGAAGTTACGCAAAGTCAGTAAAATATTTTATCATTCAAAATGAAATGAAAATTTCAGCGACGGATGAAAATGTTTGTGCCTATGTGAGTATGTGTGTGTGTATCCCGACATCAGCGTAAGTATGTTCCCCCTACCGCCTCCGCACCTCCTAAAGTTGTTGAAAACTCTCTATTGAATCACAACTTCTCTTTAAAAAGAAACAAGTAATTTCAATATAGCTCAAAAAATCATAGTTGTTATATAAGTACACCTCTATCTGTGAATATCTGTATTTACTTGTCAGTTAAATGATTGATAAGAAACTTCATAATATTTACTTAAGTAGGTATTGTATGCGCGCACCTGCGCTTATATTTCGCTTCAACTAATTTGACGTGTACTCATTACTTTACAAATTTAGCATTTCATGTACTTAAATAATTGAGATACAGGAAATAAATTTTTAATAAAAAAACCATCACTTGGAAAAAATAAATAACTTTTAAGTTTTATGATATTTTTAGGTGATTAAGTTAATTATTCACCCTTGATATCTGCTATCATAGAAGTATTACAAAACTATTATTATTATTACTACTGAGACTATTTGAGGCAGACTGTACATCATAGATGAATTCTTATTATTGACATTAGAAGTTGAGATAAAAATTCAAGTCACAGTAGAATTTCAATCAGAAGGTCTACTGTGAATAGTTAGTTGGGGTTGGGTGTGTGTGTGTGAGGGGAAGCAGAGAGTAACAATCAGTCTAACCAACCACCTCCCCACTACTTCAACAGGAAATGTAATCTATTGATATTAAAATTTACATTGGCATAGAGTTGAAGGTGGTCAGACAGAAGTATGTTATCAATCTATGATATCTTTGAGCCGTATAGAGAGTTGTAACCTATCTGGTTAGGGTATTAAGAATACCAAGAACCTCTGGTTACAAGACTAATGGATAGGCAACCTGACAATTTGAGCTGAGACACTGTTTTTTGCCTTATTCCACATTTATATTTCGGTGCATGAGTTTGAATATATTTTAACTTTCACTCAGTTATTCGCTTATTTATTTCTCATTGATATAAATGATATTAAAACTTTACTTGTTTGTTGAAATTAAAAATGCAAATCAAGAAGATAGAAAAAAATCATATTCACACTTGATAATTGATAGATACTTTATTGTTCCGTTACGCTCTCAGTGAAACATGGGGTCTCAAGCTAGTGCTTTCAGGTTTCGGTAGTGGTGATGTTAATTTTTACGGATTGAGGTTGCTTGCCTTAAGCCCAATCTCCTCTCTTTTCCTGTCCTACTGTGGTGAGAGCTGGCTGCTAGCCAAATTGGTAGACAGTAATTTACGCCAATGTTTACGTCCACAATATTGGTCGTGAACAAAGACTGTTTCAACAACCAACCACAGCAGACTTTGCGAAGGCAGATACAGTTAGCATATAGATGATCAGACATTCAAGAAACAGACACAAAGAGATAAAAGATTAACTTTTAGTGAGAAACGACCAATCAGAAGACTGTGTTTTTCTGCTAACAATAATCTATAATAATAATGTACATGAAAATCTATAAATATGTGTTGATTTCCTGAATAAACAATCTGTTGCCTGGCCCTTGCCTTCTGTCGTTGCACTACTACCGGCTTAGAGAGGTTTAGGAGTGAGTCGGCTGGAATTCGAACCCCTAACCTCATCATGGTGGCTGGCAAACGTTCTACTACTGAAACAACAACGCACCTGATAGATATATTAATAAAATAAACTGGTTAAATTTCATACAGCCAGCTCCCTTTAATAGTTTGAATAAAGCAAGAATGAATATATTTGCAGCTTCTATGATACAAGCTCGTTTTATTTCATGGATTCTCTTCAACTGCGCACATCCTAAATAAATCAATTATATGTTACGAAGTTCTTCTGAACATACTTTTCTTCACAGTGACTTCAAGTTATAGATAGAAAGTATAAGCAACCTAATTGTTTAGTTTTAAAAGAATAATCATATTTATATAGTAATTAGTCAAGGGGGGAGTTCAGATTTCGCTTAGAAACAAGGATTGCCATCAAAGGACTTCGACCCAACCTATGCACTACCCTGGTAATCACAATTGTTTCATTCGTGTGCTTTTGTGTTTTGGTTTATTGATTAACATTCCACTGAATCTTGATTTTGGTTTTCACTCACTGTGAGTTGAACTCACTGATGAGGTAGTAAATCCACTAAATTAAATTTATTTTATCTATTTTGTAATAATTTTATTTCACTATTCACTCCAACCTCCTGAACTCTTCACCATAATATTTATAAGTGAACTCTGTTGTTCTATCATGTATTTTTTCTCTAGTCCATCACTGTTTCCAAATGAGATCAGAACTCTACAACCTTGTCCAGTTACTACATAAATGTGGTCACGCTTTTAAAACTACACAATTGTCTACTTACATCATCTTTGAAATTATGTTGCTTATACTTTCTGTCTATGACTTGAAGTCACTATAAAAATTATGTTCAGAAGGATTTTGTAAACTATAATTGATTCATTTAGGGTGGATGCAGTTGAAGAGAATTCATGTAATAAAACGAGTTCCTTTCATAAAAACTGCAAATATATTCGTTCTTTCTTTATTCAAAATGGGCAAAAGTAGGCAGACATTAAGAGAGTACGACTTGATATTTCTGTGTAACTGCTTGAATTTATACATTTCACATCGCCATCTGTAGACAGGGTTTATCACAAGAAGGAGGCGTAGATAACACAAAGTGACATTTTTTCAATAATTTCAAGTGATTACTGGGCTATTCAGACAAACTTGGAAAGTCGCCTCTGATTGCATCATTCGATGGTACAGATTCCAGTCTATGTGACAATAAAAGTCAATTCCTAGAAAGTTGCAAAAAACATCTTGCAGATGAATTCCAAAGTGTATAAAGCCTAAGTCTATGGATTATTGAGGATTTCCTGCAACCATCTAACACCAACTTAGTGTGTACTAATGTGTGGCATGATAACCACATTGCACACTTGACTGGTAGAATTCAACTCAAATTTAAAGAACTAGATACGTCACACTAGCTACTCCTTATTAAACTATATACATTTGCCAAAGCATTCGATTTCTAAGCGCATGAACTAGAATCTCCAATTTTTTTTTTATTCAGATAGCGGGTAAGCAGAAACTAACTAGAGGTTGGGTAGAATAACAAAGTTACACAATCATTTCATGACAACAATATGCATATTCGTATGAACTGTGATCAAGATTTGACCAGATAGTTGCAAGTATGTTAAAATTGTTGTTGTAGATATATTTAATAATGTGTTTGCCATGTAAGCAGCTGACGAGAAGGCAACGAAATAAAAGATGGTACCATTTTATTCTGCTAAAACTGTAGTTCTTGCTTTGTTCAAGTTGCAAAATAATTGAGCGCTAAGTGAGAAGTAGACATTTATAAAATGTGAAGATAAGGATGAATCGAAACCTGCCGCTAAGAATTAGGTTGGTGCAGCGGTGGTTCCTTACCGCAAAGAAACATCCGATGAAATAAAGCGAATCCTTAACGATCATAACATAAGAGTGTATTTTCGTGCAACTAACACCTTACGTTCATTACTGGTGAAAGTTAAGGATAAAATTAGAACAAGAAAACCAGCAGGATTGCGAATACCGGATCAATTGTGGGGATTGTAACGCAGTATATGTAGGAGAAACTTCCAGATAGGTAAATATAAGAGTGAAAGAGCATAAACAATGCCTAAAGGTGGTTCCAAAGACCTCTGCAGACTTCAAGAAGCTAGAAAACAACTTAGCGATTGCACTGCATTCGATAGAAACGGGACACAAAATCGACTTTGATAAGACTAAGGTTTTACAGAAAGGTTTTGGTTCATATAAAGAAAGACTGACTGCAGAAGCCCTACATATATGGGTGAATCCCAACAGTTTGAACGGACGTGAAGGTGTGATATTAGCTGATACATGGCAAATCCTGACTAATAAATAAAATTGGATATGCATCAACAAGTTGTCACACTTGGTCAAATTCCCGATTATCTACGTTTTCTTGTAGAGAGAATAACAAATGTGTTATGACTGTTCACCCACACACACATACACACACCATTGTATACTGAATGTACACATATTTTTTTAACAAAAAGTAGACTAATTTTGAAAGTATGAGGCCAAATTTTGATCATAGTTCATAAAATTTTGTTTATTATACATGTTGATGTCTGTTTCATGACTCATGATTGGACAAAGTTATCAAAAACAAGAGATGTTCCTTTTATATATAAACCTCTGTTATATTAATTTCGATTAATTTCCCTGAGGAAGTTCGGACCAGATTGCTGAACGAAACGTTAGAATCAGTCATTTCAATTTCGCTGAGATTTTACAAATATAATTTTATAAATATGCATATTCAACTTCTCTGAAACGATCCACACCTTAAATCAAATTCTCATTTCGAGGCAAAAATTCACCTTAGGGTTTTCTTTTGAAACCGAAAGTTATTCAGATAACAGTAACATGATCTGATCTACTTGATGCTTGATAAGCAGCATTCAAGTTGCCAAGCATAAATACATGATGGAATATGCTAGTGATAAACTTATCAATCCGCAGTAGTATATAGTGTCATGGATCTATGCTTGTTTTAGTAATAGTCATTTACAGTATCGGGTGGACAGCGAAAATTGTGATGCGAATAATTTTCATTTCCAAAGGAAACTATTGGGAAATTTCACGTCGACTGCGTAAACTGCAAATTGCGAATTTGATTCTTTCTGTTACCAGTCTGCTGAAGTAGTGAGCCAGAGTCCAGGTGGTTTGAAATTATTTGGCTTCCTAAGCTGAGTTAAACCGGACACCCCGCTGATAAACTCAGGGGCAAACGAGCAGAACAGCCTCTATCGGTGTTTAGATTACTTTGATCTGGCTAGCAAGCACTGCTTGTTCGTGCTAGTGTAGCGCAACTACTTATGCCTATCGACAAATAGTATATAGTGTCAGGCATTGGTCTACACATGTTACATGATAGTTGGTGTCATTTAAAACTCTACTTATGTTGATGACGGTAATGGGTGGAACTCACTCACTTGACCTCTTAGGTTAGTCAGTAAGCTACAGCCTTGCTAAACTGATTATACAACAGATTACTTGTAACGTCTCTGACTGCACCACTGTGTGACGCAGGTTCAACCCCTAAAGGAGATGCCAGTTCCTCAGGAGTTTGAAGAGTTACGAAATCTAAACCCAGGGCTTCCTATCAATTGTGAATTGACGGTTCATTGATAGAATCCCATCATATTTAGGAGAGGTCCAGATCCGCTTCTTGATAGTCTCTCACCCAGCCGGCATTAAACCCCAGAAAGGGAGAAGAGTGGGTTTAAGGCTGGCAACTCCAACCCATAGGTTCAACTCAAAAGGAAGGAAAGTTACAGTCATTCAATGCTATGCGCCTACAAACGTCTCAGTGTGGTGAGAGCAGGCCGTGAGGAAATATGAGCAAGGCTGATTCAACAACCAATCACAGCAAAGTTAACGTGGCAAAATATGATTCGCAGATAGAGAACTCTATTTGTCGAGGAATCCCGAAACAACCAATCAGAAGCCTGCGTTTGTCTCCCTAACTTCTGATAAAAAACCAATCAGATGACTGCGCTTGTCTACTTGCATAAGCTATAATAATGTATGTGAAATATGTATAAATACGTGTTGATTTTCATAATAAAACGATCTGTTGCCTGGCCCTTGTCTTATGTTGTTACATCAGAACAAGAGAAGAAGGAGGCGTTCTACAGACAACTACAAGCAATAATGGACAACGTCCCAAATGGTGATATCAAAATCCTGATGGGCGACATGAATGCGAAGCTGGGGCGAGACAACACAGGAAGAGAACTCACCATGGGTCGTGAGGCCCTCGGTGAAATGAACGACAATGGTGAACTCTTCTCAGACTTCTGCGCCTTCAATGATTTGGTGATTGGTGGCAGTGTGTTCAAACACAAGGATATACACAAGACGACATGGATTTCACCAGATGGAAACACCAAAAACAACATAGACTTCATCTCAATTTCAAGAAAGTGGAGACGGAGCCTACTGGACACAAGGTCAAGGAGAGGAGCAGATGTGGGTTCAGACCACTATCTAGTAGAAGGGACTTTCAAGGTGAAACTAAAAGCCTCGAGGATAGCTGGGGATAGGCCACAATGCAAGTTCAACACTCAAAAACTGAAGGACACAACCACAAAAGACACCTTCACTGCAACTGTCAGAGCAAAGCAGGAAACACTACGCAACATCACTGAAGAATCATGCGTGGAAGAACATTGGAAGTCTCTGAAGGCTATTCTCAACGAAACGCATTCAACGGTTCTAGGAAGAAAGAAGAGACAAGACAAGGAATGGCTCTCAACGGACACTTGGAAATTAATAGAATAGAGGAGAATGATGAAAGAGAAAATGATTCAATGCAAGGACGGACAGGAGAAGGAGACGATGAGCTCAACTTACACAGCATTGGACAAAGAAGTGAAGAAAAGTGCTAGGAAGGACAAAAGACAATTCTACGACAATCTAGCTACTGAAGCTGAAAAGGCAGCAGGCAAAAGGGACCTGAGGACACTATATCAGATAACCAAATCTCTATCCGGGAAGAGACCAACACAAGCAAAACCTATAAAAGACAGCCAAGGGAAGCCCATTACCAAGGAAGAAAAACAGATTAAACAATGGGCGGATCACTTCAAAGGACTCTTGAACCGACCACCACCTGCAACCCGTCCAGAAATACCAACAACAGAGCGCACACAACTGCAAGTTGACACCAATCCTCCAACGAGAGCTGAAGTCTTGAATGCAATCAAGCTTCTGAAAGCTGGAAAGGCAGCTGGACCAGATAGAATACCCCCTGAAGCACTGAAAGCAGACCCAGAGACTACAGCAGACATGCTGACTCCATTATTGCAAAAGGTCTGGAAGGAGGGAAAGGTGCCTACTGACTGGAGGAAAGGTTACCTCGTGAAACTACCAAAGAAGGGCGACTTACGCCTCACTCTGCAAGAACTGGCGAGGAATCATGCTCCTATCGACGCCAAGTAAAATCCTGAGTCGCATCATCCTGGAGAGATTAAAGGACGCACTGGAGACAGAACTCCGACCAGAACAAGCAACATCCAGCGTCAATCACCATCAACGGGAGGGATTTGAAAGAGGTTACTTCATTCACTCACTTATCTAGGGAGCATTGTCTCAACTACAGGAGGAAGGGACGAGGATGTCAAATCGGAGGAAGGCGAGAAACACATTCATCAACTTGAAATCAATCTGGAAATCTTCGTCACTCAGCATCAACAACAAAATTCGGATTTTCAATACAAACATAAAGTCATTTCTTCTATACGGATCAGAAACTTGGAGGGTCACAAAGAATATTTCCAACAGCCTGTTGCAGACCTTTATTAACAACTGTCTTCGCTGCTCTATGCTGAAGATCAGATGGCCGGAAAGAATCACCAACAAGGAATTATGGGAACAAACAAAGCAAGAACCAATCGCCAACCAACAAATATGCAGGAGAAAGTGGAGATGGATCGGACACTCGCTGAGGAGACCGCTGGGTCAAGCCCTCGAGTGGAACCCGAAAGGGAAGCGGCGTGTGGGACGTCCAAGGGTGACATGGAGGAGATCGTGTGAAGAGGAGTTGAAAGAATATGGATTAACATGGATGCAGGTGAAAAGTATAGCAGAAGACAGAAGAAAATGGAGACGTGCAGTTGAAGCCCTATGTTCCACTAGGAACCCAAGGGAGCAATAATAATAATAAATAAACCCCAACCCATAAAAACAACTCCAAAGCTTTACGTTTGGTGTGCTGTGTTCCACACAAAACACAAAGGAATGAAAAGAAGTAAAAACAAAAGTAATCCCAGTTTACCTGCTATTAAATTTTGCTGGATTCTCTTCACGTGCCATATGAAAGTCTAAATTTAAATCAGCATCTATACCTAAACCGAAATAATTATTCATTACGAAAATTCGGCTAGAGTCTTCATTTGTATTCGATGAATTCGCCTCAATTTGTAGTTGTTTCTTCTGGGCATCTTTTTCTGCTTGATCTGGTTTAATGACAACAGTCCAACGGTCTAGTCGGATATTCTCAGCTTCTACTACATCTCTGTAAAAAAATAGAAGAAAAGCCAGTCCCCATAGAAATATCCCAGATGACGAATGAATATAGATTATTATACAAGGGAGTTGTTAACTTATATCCTTTTGAGGAAACGTTTAAGAAGATTTCAGTGATTCATCTATTTTTCAACTGAAAAGAATGTTGATTATGCAATTCCAAACTTTGTGCTGTGCAACACTTCCCAGTTTTCCTGTAGGTTTATCTTCTCTATACTCGAATCAAAGTCGATCTAAGAATTTATAGCTAGCTGACCCTACCACATTGAAATTTAATAGTTATTATATCTGCGTAAGAAGCCGACGGGTCAACGTGAGACCGAGCACTTCGGTCCAATCAATCGACGGAAAAATCTAAAATCGAACTAAATAATTAATATGACACCGTTGCACAAGACGTGGATCTCATGGCCCAAGTGGTCTAGTGGATAACACTTTGGCGTTTGAATCTATGGGTACTGGGTTCGAGCCTCGGTGGGAACATCATCACTCACTGCGGAATGCAGGTACATCCAGCTGACCACGAGTCGGAAATAGGACGAAATACGCATCCTAGATTCCACTGTTAGTCATCATCCACCAATTAACTTCTAATTACATCACTTTTTCTTATTATTATTCCGTAGTGGAACACAGCTCTTTAGTCCTTTATTTCACTCTGTCGCCTGACATGCATTTTACTTGACTAAAGGATTGCCCATACGATTTTATTTGATCTTCGCACGTTCTCCTCCATGTCACTCTCCGACACATGCTTAACTCGTCGTCTCCAACTCGAGTTCCAATTGAGGATATGACGCTTGATATCACTCAAAAGTCTCCTCAGCATGTGTCTAATCTACCTCCATTTTTTCTGCACTTTTGTTGGCCAAGAGATTCTTGGTTGGTTGGTTTCCAAAGTACCATGTTACTTATCTTTCTTCATTATACAGTGAGGGTAACTGTTGATGATACAGTTATATGAAGAACATATATTTATATATCGTTGTATCTGATTTCAGATATACATCTTTATCAGAGTTAATACTCTGATGCAGTTCGATGAAGAAAGAGAAAAATCCTAATAAGCCTACAGATAACAAAGTGAAATAATGACGGTGAAGGATAAGACTCTTAATGAATAATGCTACAGGAAGCTAACAAGATAGCTCCTTATAGGCTGTATGGTTATCAAAATTATTTGACTGCGCAGTTTTGAGTATAGGAGATGCATTTATGAAGCATCCCATTCAGTGAGACATTTGTTGTATTAATGAGTTTAATATCATCATCACGTCAAGAACTCTAGAAAAGAAAATCAGGCACTGAAACGTGCGTCTTTGTTTCAGGATCTCGCAAAGTAAGAATATCGAGTCGTAACATGCATGGCCACTTCTAAAGGCCAGGAGATGTTCTCGGATTTAATGTGTTCTAGTTGTATTAGGACTCATCCGAGCAATTGAAATCTCAATACACGACTCATCTCAACAGCTGAGCTCGGCAATGTGATTTCATATTCCGGTTTGATTACTCCTAGAAGACTTCTCGCCTATCGCTTCTTGAGGCAAAAATCAACGTTAAAAATGGTGGCTCAATTCATTTAACTCTATGCTTTTTTATCAACTAATTCAACACCATTACTCAGCACTCCATGTGTAACGTCATCCTTGCGTGTCTTCAACTAGGTTATACATCAGGAATCGAAGGAGAAAGTTCCTTATAACAACAAAACTAGAGAGAAATCATCAAATGCCTATTCAATGAGTTATGAAAAGACAAATAATTGACAGACCGTTAGTATCTCAACTCACTTTTATCATGTTCACCTACACCACTAACAAGTAACACTCAGACACAGTCAACATTTTGTGAATCGGTCAAGAGAACTGATGTCTAACAGAAAGGATATCGATTCATGGTTGAGAAACATAAAAAAGACAAAGTTCAAAAACTTACTTCAATATAGATAAAGGTTCTTCTCCTCCAGTATAACCAGAACCCCAACGTAAAACACGCGCTAGATCATTACCAGTGCCTAATGGTAGGATAGCCATTGGTGGCGTAGGACATGCAGCATCTTGACCAACATTATCAAGGCATGATAATGCCCAGCCAACTGTTCCATCTCCACCGCATACAAGTATTTTAAATTGTTTCAAATGTCGAAAACAATGCAATCCTGGCAATGGTCCCCCATAGTCTAGATTAAAAACTTGATGAGGGTTCAGTAATTTTCGAAAAGATGTGATTAGATCTGCACCCTGTAAATATGAAAACAAACATCAACGGTATCACGCTAGATATTAGCTTTTACAATAGAAACACTATTTTATTCTATGTGTACATGAACACGTGCGTAGGTGGTTCAGTGGTAGAACATCCACCACCCACCCACGTGGCTTGAGGTTCTGTGCTCGGTCAACGCAATTCTTAACCCCACTTAGCCGATAAGTAAGCCCATTAAAGAGGGAAAGTTGAGCATGAGGCTAGCAAGTGCGATTCGTAAAATGAAGAGAAACACTTCTGGAACTCTAAAGCTCAAAGCTAGAGGCCCTACATTACACTCATAACGTGAAGAAATAAAATATACTTTCAAATGTTATATACATATATAATGTCATCGTATATGCTATATATTTGCGAATTCCTTCCAAATGTTGTCCTATTTAGGTAAGGACTGCTGAAATAATCAAGCCAACTGATACGTGTTCGAGTCGCAAAGGGAATATGAGTTCCTTCAAGGTTGCAGATACGCCTTGCTGACGAGTGCCAAAAACAGCACAAAACTTTGATCAGGTAGAGCTTCCTGCTGATTGTCTTCAACCATTCAACCTCAAAATAACTGACTGACCGACTGATTTGTCAGGCTAATGTTGTTTTTTTTAACTGAGTGGTTTAATTGCAAAGCTTTCATTTCTCCACCAAGACAAAATCTTCAAAGCAAACCAACTTGAATTCTTCATGAGTGATATAATTGTCTTTCCTGACGAACTTAGATGTGATTGATTGGGAATCAATAGATTTCTAGTATTCAGATCAATATACTGTCAACAGACACATAATTACAAAACAGGTCACATGACCAAAACGTCCAAATGCAAATTAAGGAAAAGAACCAGTATTAATGTACATCAACAACCAAAAATAATTAAAGTTGACGACAGAGATAGTTATATCCATTCCTGGAGAACTCATATAAGTTTACTTCACATTAAAGCTTTCACCGAAGATGTTGTCTACAGGGACAATGAAAGCTTCGCAATTAAACTATTTATTATTTTATTATTTATTGTATCCTTTAGTTCCTAGAGGAACATAGGGCTTCAGCTGCGCACCTCCATTGCCTTCGGTTTTCTGACAACTTTTTCACCCTGCTCCAGGTCTGTCCACATGCTTTCATCTCCTCCTCGCATGACCTCCTCCAAGTCACCCTTGCACTGACGACCAACTCGCCGCCTCCCTTTCGGGTTCCACTCGAGCAATGGCTTGTCTAGTGATGTCACTTGATGGTTTCCTCAGCGTATGGCCAATCCATCTCCATTTCTTTCTGCCTATTTGTTTCACAATCGGTTCCTGATTGGTTCGCTCCCAGAGATCCCTGTTGCTGATCTTTTCTGGCCATCTGATCTTGAGTATTGAGCGGAGACAGTACTGTAATAAAAGTTAGTTTTAAATAATCACAGTTTCTTCAATTTTTTTATTATGGCTTGATTCCACACCGTATTTCTAGTACAAGTATGGGATTGTCAGCATGAGATATCGGTAGCCTAAATTTCGCAGGCTAATCAATTGAGATCAGGTGTGCGTCGGCAGCGGATCGAACCTCGGACCATGTGCATGGTCGGCGAGAGTCCTAACCGCTGTGCTTCCGACGCACAGATCTTTCAGAATAAGCTGGCTACTATTCGCTTTTTATAGCACTCTGTTTAAATCTTTGCTCTCAGTGAAAGCCTTTTCTCAGTACTTAAAGACTAGAGTTTGTCTTTTGATATTCAAGAACTTAATGACATTTTGAAGAAGTATACAATCCTCCTCTCTCTCTTTTAGTTACATCGATCAGAATGATAAATTGTGTAATCCTAGAAATTATTTAACCTCTCCAAGATTACAAGTTGGTCTTTAGTCCATAACATGGAATAGCTTAGACGCGTGGCTAGCAACTTCACCGCATAAAAGCCATCACAGAAACTTCATAGCAAAGGAGAAAAATAAAATTATTTCCTGCTGAAATCAGGAAGACTGATCGGTTTGATCAGCCTAGTGACGCCAATGGATGAATACCTTCAGGGAGATTCTCAACTGATAATTCTTCGCCCAATGAAAGCAAATCTAGGCCTGGTAAGATGGAATGTTTACGCTGTGTCTTGAAGCTGAAAAATCTGCCCAGAAAAAGACTGAATTGACTCCTCAAAGCTGTGAGGTTTATTTATCAATCTCTCAAAAGGAAGTGACACTGCTTCAGCATTCCAATGGTGGCTTGAATAGGTTTATGGCAAAAACGTTTGTGGCTTCAGTTTATCTTAAAGCGAAAGCGCTGAAATGCACAAGAGAAAGCAAAGTCTATATGAGTAATAATAATAATAACACTGTCTAGAAAGCTTACCTGGCATCCACCTGATTTCACATTGACTAATACTAGTAAGGGTTTTATATCATCTGGTAATTTAGCTGGTTTAAGCCTTGGCAATATCATAGCTAGAATTGGACGATCTTCAAATGTACTCTGTTTCAATATATGATATGCTTCATCTGCACGTTCTGCATTCAAATAAACTAATACGAGACTGCCAAAGTCGTAATATATCACTTCTATAGGAAAAAATAATAATAGTAAAATAAAATAAAAGCATTAGATCAAACAAATGAATGTAATATATGTACTAACTTAAGAAGTTACTCAGGAAGATGAGCTTTTACCTGTATTAACCATCGTGAGTGTAGGTGACATACGCTAACCTGGATCACCCCTGATGACGTCACAACACTAGACTGGCCGTCAAAGATCGGGTTTTGCAGTGCTTCAGTGAGTACAGTCTCGATTTAAAACTGTGAAACCTTGTCTCTCAGAGTTGAGGAAGTGAGGTGACTCTTCAGTGTGTGGTCAGACACTATGGAGGTCGCCTTACAATGAGTAATGTAATCTTGGAATCACGGGACTTTGTACTACGAAAATCACCCCAGAGGCTTCCATACTGTTCACTGTTTAATAGCCCTTGAATTTGGTGGAAAAAGTGGGGGTTAATCAACCTATGGTGTGGTGTCGTGGGATGAATTATAGATCTGTTAAGTTAACATCTTTTGGTGCATCACAACTCCCTGTATAAGGTCAGAGTGGTGGTTCAAATCAGTAGCTCGAGATATCATCAGATATAGCTGAGAATCGTAAATCAAAGATGAACGTGCTACAATTTCCTCCTTTCTTCCTTCTCTGAAAGTAACATGAAACAATGAACAATCCTTTGAATATTCTCGATAAGTAGGCGTACTTGTTTTCTTGACACTGTCTCCCATTTACTTAAATTCAATTTTCCTTTCTATTGCTGTTTTATTACTTTTGTCCAGAGTATCTCTTGATGCTGAAATTTTAGTAATTTTGCATTTAGATAAATAAGTCCTTCACGAAAGTGGTCATGTAGTGGAGAAAAAGAGAGCCTTCAAAGTAATTCATCGTATCCTAACGAATCTTTCCAATAAACTTCGTATTCGTCTACTGCACACAGCTGAGGCGATAGGCACTCGAACTATTAAACCTAAACTATGCATTCAAAAGAAGTTCGTACATCCATTATCCCTCTCTTGGTGGCTTATTAAGACATAACCAACTGATGGCTTCTACACCACCCCTTGTTTATATTTTCAACCCCTTTCTTATCATCCTTTAATCTTATCACATCTGTATTATAAACGTGTCTCATTTACTTCCCTTACAATCTAGCATTACTTAATTGGTTCATTTGTTTTTACTAGCCTTTATCGACTACTTCCACCTGAACAATTGTTTGTTTAATCATGCTGTTTTTTTCATTATTCGTGTTATCACAGATTGCCTCACTTTTTCATCCTTATTATTGATAAGACCATTATTATTACTATTATTATCATTAATATTATTATTACTACTATTATGACTAATTGCAAAATTTATATTCGCCATCTTATTATCCTATAGACAAAAGACCATGATTGGTTTAGATTTGAATTTTTATTTGTAAACTTATGTATATTAGAGTTAAGCTTAATGAGATCTAATTGAAAACAATATTGTTCGATTAAATGTATTGTTCTAAATAAGTACTAGTAGTACGAGGATTAATTAAAAACGGCTCTAGAATTTGACCGCAAATTGAAGATCATGACGAACGAACAATTCATTTACCAAACCAATATGCACACTTATCGTATAAAGGTTAATGAAACCACTCAGTTCAATGATTTTCTAACTGATATGTTAGTTCGTGACGTAATCTACATTGGTACTTAAATTCTTTCTGAGGTTCAACTACTACTAATACTGTAACAACAGAAGACAAGGGCCGGCAACAGATCCTTTTATTACGGAAATCAGCACGTATTTATATATATTTCATGTACACTATTATAGCTTATTCGAGCAGACAAACGCAGTCTTCTTATTGGTTGTTTCTGGTTTCTCGGAAAGTGGAGCCATCTATCTGCGAATCATATTTGCCCACGTTAAGTCTGCTGTGATTGGTTGTTGAATCAGCCTTGTTCATATTTTCCCACGGCCAATATTAGTGACCTAGACATTGACGTAGATTAATGTCTACTAATTGGCTAGCAGCCTGATCTCACCACAATACTACTGCCACTAAGTTAACTGTCTTGCCATAGTTCAAATCCATCAAAATATATGTGATGAGAGGAGGATCTTTGGGCTTTGAATTAAATACATGACTCCTCAGTCAATGCGTTGGAATTTAGTCAGCCAGGAGTGATTTTCAACACTTAACGATAGTCACGATATAGTGCAACTAAGCCAAAACACTTCATAGCTCTTCAAGTAAACTGATTCACAATAACATTTATGAAGATAGATGTCACTATTCATAATTCCATGTTTAATTCTATTAGTTTTATATTTGTAATAAGAGATATGATACACTTAAAACTCACCAATAAAATCCCATTTATTCTCAGCTCCCAACTTTTCTAACAGGATACGTTCATACAAACGTTGACTTAAGCCTTTCTTTAAATTACCAACAAACAATGTAACAACAGGACCTTTTGATTCTTCAATTGGTTGTAAATAAAATCTTGTCAGGCGTAATGCACGTACAGATTCACGTTTCACACGTTCTAATATTGTCCATAGACGTTCACCTGGTGACATAACTCTTTCAATAAGTCCACGGTCTAAGTTTGTTTCAACAAGTTGAAATCTTCCTGGATCTAAATGCTAAAAATTGTAAGACAGGATATGTTTTTATATAAGAGTAAGATATGGGCACTATATATACAGGTTTATGTGATACAACACACAATGATGATAGAGTATTAATAACTGTGTAGGCCAAAGAGCACTTAACAGATTTTCCGTCTTTGTTTGGGACTCTTCAACAATGAGCACGCATGACTCTACCAGGGATTCAGTTTAGAACCTTCAGATTACGAGGCTAGTCCATTAACAACTAGTGTATCACAGAGTGTTATATCAAATAAACTTATCTAATGAGGATATATTTTAGTTGTTGAAGAAGACATTCAAAGAACAATGAGCTTCATTCACTCAGCTTTAATTCCAAGTTGGATGTTTTTACTGTTCATTGTAAAATATTCAAAAATCTATTAAAACTTCTGAATTTTCCACTGATTGGCTTTACTGAACCAAAATATTCGGTTTGCGTAACATGCACCAATTTCTGTGCATAAATTTGTCAAGACAACTGTATATCATCGTGTTTGCCGACCGATTCACCTCTACGACCCTCTTTTTAGGTGTCTTTATTTTTATTTTTTTTTATTTTTTATTTTTGATTACAGCTTGATTCCACACTGTATTTTTGGTACAAGTGTGGAATTTTCAGCGTGGATATAGGTAGCCCGAAATTCGCAGGCCGACCATAGATATCAGGTGTGCGTCGGCGTGGGCTCGGACCCCGGACCATGGTCATGGTCGGCGACAGTCCTAACCACTGTGCCACTGACGCACAAATTGGTTGCTCAAGGTCTATAATGCTTTTACTGGGTAGTTTCGTTTTGTCCTACTTTAGTTTACAGCTATTTTTCATCCTGTTTGGGAATCATCAACTGAATCTACCTGCATCCCAGTGAAGGATAGTGTAATTGGGTTAGGTTTCAGGGGAGGAACCTCCACTCACTGACTACCTTTTGTTACGGTAAACCTATTACTACATCTTCACTAAATTATTTTCTTTGCAAATCAAACACTACCGATTGGTTAATGTGACTCAGTGCATTTATGGAAGAGTTTGAGTGGAGTGGCTGGTAGTTGTTGGCTGTCCATACCAGAGTAAGTTGGTTTCTTCTTTTAGTACCTGAAAGTAAATAAGGCTTAATTCTGCATAGTCGAATAGACTGGTGGACAACTGTTTGATGCTGATCACATGTAACCTATGTTGAGCTGATGGAATTCCTAAAGTTTTATCCACAGAAAAAGCCATACTGTTGGTTATGGGTCACCACAGAGAAATCGGAGTTAACAATTTTCGGAACCAACGTTTACCGTCTCTACTCACCAAGAGCCAAAAGTATATCAGACTTGCTGGTCTTCTGAGGGAAACAATTTATTGCTACCACATCCGTCTGAGTCTTCATCATAAATTCTTCCTCAAATTCCAACCATATTGTACACAATATATACTATGGATGTAACGGCATTTATTCTAGGAACTGTACATCCAACGTTTCTGACATATAAACAAAAACATGAATATCGCTTGGGCTAGTATATATCTCTGGATTATTGAGATGTGCAAGTCTAGTACCGCATCAGAATAGCAACTATCGGTTGACACAGTAAGTGTAAGTAATACAATCAATTAATAGACAGATTAATCAATTTTTAGGGGGCCAAACTAGACAAAAAATTTAGAAAGAATAAAATTGATTCTAACTATATTAGGTTATTATGGACAGATGAAATTTTTGAGGAATTGTGATTTCCCACTAGTAGAATAATTATTGGCTTCGAGAAATCAACCTTATTCTATGCATAATGTAAACTGATTTGACTCTGTAAACTGAGTCAAGCTGGGTAAACCACTGACAAGCTTGGCATCAAACGAGCGAAATAGTCTCTGCCAGTACTAAGGTCACTTAGATTTAGCTTGCAAGCACTAGTGTTTGACATGAATACTTTCGAACTACACGTTTTTCTCAGCAGTGTGTAGCATCGCGTTAAATCGCTTGCTTTGATGATTGTCATCCATGGAATCGGGTGGATCACATATTGTGATCTGAATATTCTGGATTCCCAAAGGAAAATGTGCTCATTTCTCATTGCAAACTGTATAATTTACAAATGACTAAATTAATACTCAGAGGAATGTTTATTGAATAAAGAATATTCACATTTTCGATAACCTGCTCTTCATCAGGTTCTAATAATACAAAATAATAATAATACATAATAGTGAATGAATTGGCGTTATTAACAACAATAATGTTGCTTAAATAACATCGAATCAATAATAATATCAACAGATAACAGTTCAATAGCATCAGCATAACCATATACTGAGTATCAGAAAAATTAGGAAAGACAATAAATAACAGAAATACATGAAGTAATACTCTCTACTGAAGGCCAAGGTAGTCGTAATGGTTGGACTTGCTTCTTCTGCACACAGAGAACGCGCTGTTTGTGGTGAATCGCTATAGTCTCTGCTGTTTGGAGTATAAGGCACCTGGATGTTCTTGGTACCAGGTAGATGACGGATAAGGTTTCTTCAATATCAGATTTGTGGCCAGTTTGGATCAGGTATTCTAATATAGAACTGTTGATGGTTTTCACTACAACTTTATTTAACGACACTGGTAAATATTCACGAGCAAAAAGATTCAAGTCCATGGAGCAACGGGCAATATAACTCACTTCACAAGTGCATTTGAGTTGGTAGATACAATTAGAAGTGGCTAATCTAAGCACTTCATCTTTCACCTGAGGAATCAGCATCGGTCGTCTTGAAAATGAGGCTTGTAGTTTTCCAGCTTTGAAAGTCCTTTAGAGTGATTCTCTTAGCTTCCTTGTGGTTATTTCGCTACGTATATCGCCCTAGCTCATAGAATAAGACTACATGACACGTAAAGTTAACCGATTTGGGAACTTTTAAACTGTTACAGGCCAAAGCGAACATAGTGCAATCCAACCCATCATAACTTCTTGTCGAAAGCCAAATGAAGCAAATTCTAGTCTAATTCACATATTAAGCCATATCCGTAAAAATATACTGCTATTTGAAAAAAAATTCTGCAGGATAATCGTCTTTATCATTTGTAACGCTTAAGTATTTCAATTATCTTGGTGTGATAACTAGTTCTTAAGCAGTGTACACAATTTCACGAAAAACTTTAACTACTTAATTGTTTAATAGTAGTCATACATTATAATTGAAAAAGTGGAATTTGAGAATTAAGATACGCAGTGACAAAAATAAGTTTATCAAAGCCATACAGTTTTTAATGCATTTGTCATAAAATTAACTGTGAAAGCAGACAATACATGAGTAAACAATTAACCTACCTCAAGTCCAAATCTTTTCAAAGCTTGAACAATGACATCATGAACTGTGGTGTCACGTGTCACTGAGATTTGTATAGGCAATAATTCAACATCTGTGAATTGACTGGAAAAAATAATATATTTCAATTAAAATGATTATTATATCTAAGAAGAATATATACAAATAGATGGTATACAGATAAATTGTAGTGTTTCTCCTCCTAAAATCTATTTTAACGGACTTATTAAGTTTGAAGAGAGGAATGTGACCTCACAGTTCAGTTGAATTGCTGGAGTTCCCGTGTACTCCGAGCAGGATGATTCAGTTGAGAAGCATTCACTGTGCTTCTATACAACGTCGAGGTTGCTTGAGATGTTGTCTGGAATTAAATATTAATTAAATATTCTAAATGCAATTAACCAGCTCACAGTAGACAGCCATACTAAAAAAAATCCCCTCTAGCTTCAAATCTTCTCAATTGTATGATTTCAGAACTTTCTCAAGTATTTTTTGTTTCATCGATATAGTTTCTAGGATAAAATCTGAATTCACGTTACTAGTTGAGGCAATAGACAAAGCGACTAGACGATGGTGTTCAATAATACTGGAATAACAAAAGGAGGAGGCAAGGGGGCATAATTTTAACCTATAGTCTACATACAGAACAAAAGCCTTAATTGAAGTGATGACATTATCAGAACCACTTTTTTTGGCCATCATCACCTCCAGGTTTAAAAGAATTATATACAAACAAATACATGTATTTTAACATACTTATGTTATGTTAATGTAACTGAATAATTTGCCTACAAATCTAAATAGCACGTTACTAAGTAAAGTGGACAGTCAAGACGAGGAATTTCTCTCTATGGATACTGTGACTGCAATAAAGCAGATACGGATATTAGCACAGCAAAGAAGAACAATAAAAGGAGAAGCTGATTTCAATCTACAGCACACTAAATAAAGTAGTGAAGAAGAGTGATAGGAAAGACGAGAGATAATTTTCACGACAAATTGGCGACAAAAGCAAAACAGAAAACAAGTAGCCTAGAGGGTGATTGTCACCAGGAGAGATGACTAATAAACTCGTGAAGAAATCTAAAAGTTCACTTCAAATTGAAGTATGTGCTGAAGATATCGCCTAGTAGGGCGATGAAAGCTTCGCAAATAAACCATCCAACTAAGAGAACACAACGACATCAAAATCATCCACTTGAGCTACAAATCTTCTCCATCATACAGAAAAGACTTAGAAGACATCCCAGAACATTACATCAGATAAACAGGTCTTTATCGGGGAAAAGATCAAAACAGATGGGACCAATGAAATATAGTTAAGAAAATCTAATTACTAAAGTGTAAAAACAAAGGAAACAATGGGCTAATCATTCCATAAGATTCTTGAAACGGCAGCACTGACAGCCACAGAATTGCCATTGAACACCAATCCCCTAGAATAAGTATTAACATCCTACTACACTCAGCATGATGGGCAAGATTCAGATTTACAACACTAATGTCAAATCACTACTTCCATATGGTTCAGACTTGGAATGTCACGAAAAGAATTTCCAACAACCTGCCGACTTTTATTAACAGCTATCTCTGCTCCATGCTAGAGATCAGATGACCAAATGGAAAGGATGAGCAAACAAAAAAGCACCCCGGAGACGAACCAACCAAGAATCTGTTACTCAGCAAATATGCTGAAGAAAATAGAGATTAATCCGACATTCTCTTAAGAAACCGATAGGGAAATCAAGCGTCAGGTCCTCAAGCAGAATCCGAGTGGAAAGCAACGAATTGTGTGACATGTAAGAGATCATATGATAAGGAAATGAAGGCTTATTAGTGATCGTGAAGCCAACCAAAACGGATCACAGAGAACAAAGTGAAATGGGAATGTGCTACTGAAGTCCTGTAGTGCATTCGGAACCCAATGGAATGTTAATAAATATTGATAATAATAATAATAAAACCGTGATTAAGATGACATTTAGGTTTCACACCTAATCTACAGACAATGTAGTACATAACACGCAGTAACTGCCATGCAAAATACACATGTCAAACTAGCTTATTTCAATAAATTCGGTTGTCGAAGCATAGAAAATTAAAAAAGTATGGAATGATTAAAATGACTTCTGAAAACCAGAGAACATTGGAAAACTGTATCGTCTTGGTTCAACAACCATGTGCAGATAGCAGTTATGATCCTCCCAGTGACTGTGACATAAAATGTTTGAAGTTTTAATGACAAGTCATGACCTGAAAGGGACCATCAATTGGAGTATGGAGGCGAACACTCGCCGATGGTACAGCTGCTGTATAACAAATTGACAAAAGTTCAAATCCCAGGGTTATTCAATTCCAGAGCACCGGAGGAATTGTAGTCTAGTCCCCCAGTAATCTGAAGATGATGTATTCAATCTCTGGGATGTCCTAGACTAAGAAGACAGAGCATTCCAGTGGCTTTTGCTTTCTAATGATTTGTGACAAAATCTACCTTGGACATCAGTTTTTTTTTCTAAATCGACCTCAAATTTTTCACATAAAAGTAATGTTTTGTGACAACGATGGTTATCGGAGTAAAAAAAGGCAAATAATGCAACACAGTGATGAAGAAAGGACGATGACAACGACAACGACAATAACAAGACTTACTCCAATGTTCCTGGAAAAGTTTGAATATATTCACGGTCTTGATTACGATCACGAGAACGTAAAAGAATTTGTGGTCTACGTGTTTCAAATTGTAGCTGAGATTTAAAACAACCAGAACTATGCAATCTATGTTCACTCCCGTCTAATGTTAAGAAAATGCGAAAAAG